>OY730195.1:56485466-57187936 GCA_963422505.1 Pseudognaphalium luteoalbum | reverse complement strand
GGTGAAGGACATAGCGGCTATTTTACTGTTTTGTTACAAACATACAACGATTATTATAAATGCTTTCATGCTCTATACAAAACGTTACAACTTAATCATACTATTGCAAACTGTTTACTTATGAAACGAGTTTTCATACTATTTCTTGAACTATTTACAACATAACTTTTATACTACTTTGGGAACATGACAACGAATCTTGCTACGAACCTAGGTTTACGAGAGGTAGTTGTAGTACACAAAAGTCCCAGTGTACACAACCTACAACCATTAGCTAGGTAACTCTAGCCACTAGATATACAGATAGTACTATCGAGTTGACAGCCCTCCCACTATTATAACTTGTTGGTCGCACCAACTGCACGACGGCAGTCGTAACGAGGAGCGTATATTTAAAATGTTACTGTGGAAAAAACGTTAAATGTCGTGGATTGGTTATAGCACTTAGGGTCATTACTATAACTCATAAGGTCTAGCTAACCTTTGATGGATCACTGTCTATGTCTCCCTACTATTATGAACATTTTTGGAAATAACATTTTTCCTACGATTGACTACATAGGAATGCGTTTCTACTATTTATACAACTGGATTGGTTTTCCAAACGTATACCATTGGATGTGTTGACATCACTCAAAAGAAATGATGTGTTGACATCACTAGAACGAAACGATACTTTTGGGTAACATCCCAACAAAATGATACTTTTGTATAACGTTCCAACTAAAACGAAACATTATTTGACTTTTGAATCAGCAAACTGACAAAAATCTGGTTTAACAAACTATACTCATAAACTTGAAACCTGTGAATTCACTCAACAATTTTGTTTACTTTTTGCTATATCTTTCAGGTAATTAGCTGCACATGTAAGACTGCCTGTATTCTTGGAAACTAGGTGACCCATGAAGACTTAGGATACCATCTTTTTTGAGAAACTGGATTTGTTTTGTATAACTGATATGTTTTTAGTCGTATTTATGAAATCCACTTTTGTATAAACTTTTACTTTACTTTTACTGCTACGATCCGTTGAATCGTAATTTTTTTAAACAATTAACGTTGGCATCTTAATATATATGTATATTATGCGATAATCATATGCTCTGATATGCGTGTTTGTCCAACGTAAACGTCAGCACCCCTACTTAACCAAATGCTTATGCTAAACATCATTGACTGAATTTGGGGGTGTGACACATCTTGAGATCGAACTCCAAACTTTTTTGGTGATTTTACAGTCTGACATCGTATGATAGATGGTCTTAATCCCATTGTTGCAGGTAGGACAGATGATAGTGTTGGGACATGTTTGTGTGACAATAGTTCTAGCTTGTAACAGTATTTAGTTTGTAATCAAGTCTTGTACATTGATCTTAATGTTGATATTGGATACATTAGTTTGTGGTAATATTTGTTATATATATATATACACACATATATATATATATAAGTATGTGTTTATATACATAAGTATTCGACAAATATGAAACTGCAAACTTCAAGCTGCGATGCGAACTGAGTTTCAGTTCGCAAGGTGGTGACTGAATGAAGTCAGTTCGCTGGACTCATGGGCTGCTAAGTGAGCCAGTTCGCAGAGCACATACCTGCGAATTGAAATGTGAATATATATGTTTTCATTTTAGAAAACCCTAACACTTTACAATCTGCGAATTTAGCTTCTGCAAAACAAATCCTACGAATTTCAAAGTATTCTAAGCCTCGTTCTTGATCGGTTATTACTATTAACAATCAAGATTAAGGTGTATTGGTTTTATTATCATGAATATTTTTGATACCAAAGTTATATCCGTATAACTAATATATTGAGGGATTTCGCACCTCAATATTAAGATAACCTCTTTATCGATCCACTGAACTAGGGACTTACAATTGGTATAGATCTTTCGGGCATAATACGTTGTGGTTCGAGGTTATTTAGATTAAATAACTAACAATTTTGGGTTGTTTTACATAAGTTTTACGACCAATAGTTGTTTCTAGACATTTTTAGGCTGATTTTCATTCGAAATCTTTAGGTTTAAACATAAACACACTTAGAATTTTTGTTTTAAGGGTTAACAGCCGTATTTACGAACAAAGACGTATATTGCGAACCGAACTGAACTTTGTGAACTGAGATTTGCGAAGTGAGCTGAGCTTGCGAATTGAATTGGGTTTGCGAGCCGAACTGAACTTTGCGAACTGAGATTTGCGAAGTGAGTCGAGCTTGCGAATTGAATTGGGTTTGCGAATTGAACTGCCTTTTCGAACTGAGTTGGACTTGCGAACTGAGTTTCTTCGAGGTGAACTGAGAGTTGCGAACGGAGCTGTGGTTTGCGAATTGAACTTTTTGAGTTCGCAATTTCGACTGATTTTTTGTGTTTTTGAACAAATTTAAGATGTCTAGTCTTAGCCGAATGATAGAGATGGACCATGAGGTGGGAAAATCAAATGTTCCACCTAAGTTACTCACCCTCGATGACTATTATGGGTGGAGAGACTATTTTGAGTCATATTTTCGTTTTCATGACCTTATGATATGGGAGATCACTCATGGATACACTGCTCCAACTTAACAGGTATAGGGAACTTCCAAATCTGTGGTTCTTCAATATAATTGTATGAATGAAGAACAGAAGGAAATTTATAAAAATAAAAACCGAGCACATTCATGCATTAAAATGTGTCTACTTAAGGAAGTCAATCATTTGTTTAAATCCTTTCACACTGCTAAAGAGTTATGGTTAGCTCTAGAGAAGAGGTGCGATGGAAGTCCTCAGATGAAAGAAGGCAAAAAGGATTTGTTGAAGAATCAATTTGCTATCTTTAAAGCTTTCAAAGAAGAGGAACTTGATGCGTATATCACTCGGTATTATCATCTTCTGAGTGAGCTCGATAACCATAAGATTGCGGTAAATGATCGAGAGAAAATAAACAAGTTTCTTGAAGGGTTACCACAAAGATGGGAAATGAATGGAGTGATGATCAAAGATAATGATGATCGCTATGCATCTATGACTCTGGAAGATGCAATAGACAAACTCAAAGGTTATGCATTCACTACGAAAACAAGGGATGCTGATAATGATCAGGTTCAAGATCCTATGCTATACTTTGGTAAGGCTAGTCCCTCTGATGCATCTGCAAGTTCCACTACTGCATTGTTAGTTGGTGATGTTACTGAAAACAATGTTGAACTTGTCTATAAAGATTTGTGCTATATTGCTGCTGGAAGTGAAAAACAAAGCAAAGCAACTGAGAAGTCCCCTCAAGAGCATCATAAGATGCCTATGAGTGTGAAATCTGCTGAACAACAACTGTATGTTCTTGCTTCGTTTGTTGCTTCATATGAAAATTACATCCAGGGAAAGATTAATGATCCAGCCACATTTGATGAGGATTATGATCAAGTTGATCCTGATGACTTAGAAGAAATGAATCTTCAGTGGCAACTGGCTATGGTGTCAAGGAGAGTTAAAAAAATTTTGAAGCGTACTTGAAGAAAACTTGTTGGTAACAAAGTTGGGTTTGATAAATCTAAAGTGAAATATTTTAACTGTCAAAGTTATGGACATTTTGCTAGGGAATGTCAAAGACAAAAAGTTGAACAAAAGAATGAGAATTAGTAGTTCAACAGTTGGATGGATCTTATGATTGGAAAGCAATTTCCGAAGAAGCTCTAATGGCTGAGATTATGGATGAAGAAAAGACTGCTGAATCGACATCTTATATGCCTGAAGCTAAAGATTCAAAATTTCAAGTACCAGACATGCAAGAGAAGTCTATTGAAGATAATGTGCTCTACATGGATTCAACTGAGCATTTGAGTCCAGAAGAATTTGTTGCTCAAATGGCTTAAATCAATACTGATAAAAAGAGGGTATGTCTTGATACTCTCACTCTTGCTGATGTTTGTTACTTAGTCACTGATTTGCAGTCTCAGGTTAATGTATTTTCAGAATCCAATTTAACTATGAAATCTGAAATACACACATTAAAAGGTGATGTCCGAATACTTAATGAGGATAAACTAGCTCTAAAAGCTAAGATTAAGTCTAACGCAGCAGATAAGACCACATTAAAAGATACAATAAATGAGCAGATTCTTAAAATAGATGGTGTTTATCAGGTTATAGTAGACTTAAAGATAGACTTAGCTAGTAGAGATAGTCAATTAGCTGCATCCAAGTTACAGGTCATAGAGCTTAATCGTAAGCTAGAAAGTTATGTGATAAACGCGCATAAGAACTATATTTAAGTAGTATTTTACCCCTGTTCTTGTATGTTTTGATTGCATTTAATTAAGTCTAGGTACTTGTTTCGTTTATATTTGCAATTAGAGGTGGAGATAAGCTTTTTGGAGAAAAAAATGGAAAACAGTCAATAAATAAGTTAAATGATGCATTTTTGAAGAAGCGAGCAAAGCCGAAAGATTAAAGGAAGAAAAGTATGAAAATCGGCTGGAATTTCATTCCATACGCCGTATGGAATATCTATGGATGAGGCGGTGGAGGCCCAGTGTAACACGGAGCTGGGTCGGGCTTGTTTTCAATCCATACGCCGTATAGATTATCCATACGCCGTATGGATCATTTTTCTAGAAAAGTATAAAACGCGTTTTTAACCCTAAAAATGAGAGTTCGACTGGGATTTCGACCAGAGGTTTTTCAAGATGATTAGTTCGATTTATATACGAATTCTAGGGTTATTTTGGAGGCATAAGAAGTAAAGGTGGATCTTATTTCAACTTATCTTCTTGTGATTCGTTATTTCGGTTTGTATTACTCTTATTTATTTCGATTACGTAATGTTTTTGAATGTTAATGAATCTGAGTTTGCATGTTGTATGATGAATTGAATTCATTAGTAGTTGTGTAGTGATAAAACTTAGATAATGATTGATTGAATGATTATATTGCACGTTTATTAAGTTGTTTGATTGAAGATGATTATGTTATCCGTTGAACCTTAGTTATTGGTGATTATTTGGTTATTTCTTAACGTGATTAATTGTATCATTGTGATTGATTTCCATTGAGACTATTAATTATTGATGATTAGAATCTAGGTTCTGATCATTGCTGAATATATTGAGTTTGACAGATTAAGAGCGTAATAAACAATGAATCTAAAATGAATAAGCTAATAAGTAATTATTAGTAGGTATTGTTGATTCATATCGCGAGGATAAATCATAATCAGTCGTGAATATTTAATGCATAATTTAGGGCAAAGCACACAATAGAAAAGTACAATTCTTGTGACGTAAGATCGATGTTTAATGTGGACCCCTAGGTTATAGAAATTAGTTGGACCTGAACAATTAGCTAATTTATATTCAATTTGAATTCTTTGATTAGTATTTAAGTTGATATAAAAGAAATCACAGTTAAACAATGAACGTGTAGTGGATAGGGATATTTGAATCTGAGTGGAATTACTACACGATTACTTGTTCCTTCCTATTATTATTTTCTATTATTCACTTTAATTTAAGTATTTTAATTGCTTCATTATTATTTTAATATCAAATGTTCGTACAGAACTAAAACGCCCCCTTATTTACTGTTTTTTTCTAGTTAATTAATATTTCTATTTTTATATATAACCACCGTTCCCTGTGTTCGACTCGGACTTACCAAGTCTATACAAACATCTGATTAAGTATTCTTGCCTGGTTGTGTGATAGTATTTATTAGATTTTTCCATTTATAAATTATAAAATAAGAAGCTTTCATAAGCAACATCAAGTTTTTGACGCCGCTGCCGGGGAACGGTTGCGTTGTCTATATAAAATAGGAATTTTTTAGTTGTTTTAAGTTTAATTAATTTTATTGTTTAGTTCTTTTTTTTGGTTAAATTGTTTTCATAATTTATGGTTAGTTCTTTAAATTAATCTGATTGTTAATTAGGTTGAAAATAATTCCTTAAGTTTGGGCTAAAAACAATTTTTCAATTAAGTTTTATTTTTACATCCAAAAGCCGGATTGAAATTTCATCCGGCAGTTGGATTGGTTAAACCAACGGGGGACTAGTTTCAACCGGCGGATGGAAATCCATCCGCCGGTTGGAGTTCTGTTTGTAAAAATTTCTTTTGTAATATGTTAATTTTTAATTCATTTTATGTAAACTAACTTGTTTTTCGTTAGCTTGTTTTGTATCCAGATTTAACTTTTGTTCAGGTTTGATCCCATGGCTCGAAGTTTAGTAAGTGATGCGAATGACAACAACGTGGTTAGGGAGAGAAACTTTGATAGCTCTGGTTCGAGTTCTGACAACACAGTGCCATCTTTTACGCATTTAGGTCATAGGGTAGTGCCAATCACTTCATCTTGTCAAGAGTTGTTAGATGCTATTGAGAAATTCAGATGGGACATTCCTTTCACAACTGTACTAATAAGGAAATCTTCCGTTTATTTTACTGATAATCAATTAGCTCTGATCCAGAATGTGTTAGATGCTGCGGAGTTAGAGAGGCAGTTTGGATATGAACAATGATTCTTTAATGAACTCATTGCTTTGGAGGAATTATTGGATATGAGAATTGATGAAGAGAAGGAATTTTTCACTGCTCAGAAAAAGGGATGCACCGAGACTTATGAGATCTTGAGACATTCTTCATTTCCATTTTCAGCTAAACAGGCATCGTGTCTTTATCGCATGTTGACAGCAGTGTATCAGATTACCGGACATCCTGATTCGGAAGCAGATAAGGAGTTCATGAGTGGTTTGAGAGATTTGATCCAATTGTTACAGTCAAACGACCACTTTAGGGATCCAACACCTCACCGATTCATAGTGACAAACACCATTCACTAATATCTTCATAATATGGTAACAAAGTTGAATGATCTTGCTAAGGAGGAAGGAAAGAGACTTCATCCTGATTTTATCCACCCTCACAGTCAGATTGATTTAGCTAGATATCTGGTCATTAATTTAGATACTCTGATTAATATGAGTAAGGTTTTAACCCCGAGGGAACATTTCCACTATGGGATGGTGAAAATCTACACTAAGTTAGTTGAGATATTCAAACAGTCGGGATTGAACTTTAGCTATAGACAGGAGGTAGTGATTCAGAAGATTGAGTGAAGGGTAAGAGATTTGAGAAAGGGTCCACTAATAAGCAAGCATCATGGGATAGTAGAAGCCTTGCTGGAATTCATGAGTGAGTTGGAAGAGAATAATCCTGATCGTGAAATTAAGTTAGATGGTGATAAAGTAGTTTGGGCTGAAGAAGGAGAGGTAAATAAGGCAGTACAGAAAATTGGATGGAGCTTGGTTTATCTGCAGCTTGTAGCTACTGAGCATTTGAATAATTTCTAGAGTTTTGGTCATGGCGTGGAGAATATCGCTGCTAAAATGATGGAGTGTTTCTTAGCTCTATATCCCTTCCACTAGTTCTCATCTTTCTATAACTTACATTTCATTGGATTATCCCTGACATTTTTGTTCTTTTGGATTTTTATTATTGGTGTGATTTGAATGTTGAACAATTTATTTGTGTTTGAATGTGAAATTTTTATTGTGTGGTTTGTTATGAATTTTTAATTTTTAATTGTTGTTTATATTATAGTTTGGAATTAAGAAGAATTGAAGTCATTGTACTCATTCAGGTATGTCAATTAAGTCTACATTCCGTGTTGTGCAAGTGGCGAGTGTGGTGGTAATTAAATTTTAAAAGTTTCTGTTTTTCACATCCATACGTTGTATGAATTATCCATACGCCGTATGGATCGAATTGGGCCACCGCGCTGTTTGACTGGGTTAAAGTGAGTTTGACTTGGGCCTTTTTAATCCATACGTCGAATGGAAATTCCATACGCCGTATGGATCTAAATCTACATAAATGTATGCAAACCCCCTCTCAATTTTGAAACTCAAAAACCATAAACCACTCACCACTGCTGCCACTGACCACCACAACCACCATTTTTCCGGCCACCATTTCAACCGCATTTTCGTATTTTCTTGTTACGCAAACTCTCCTCTACAAGGTATGACTCACGATTTTTAAATTCGTTGGTAAAATTGTGTGTTTGGAAGTTAGGGTTTGTGAATGCGAATTGGGTATTGCAAATTTGAGCATGTTTTTAGGCATGTATGAGTTGCGTTATGTTTGTTTTGACTTATATGATGTACTGCCATGCTCATTTTTACAAAATATTGCATATTGTGTTTTATCCAAATTATTCATTCGCATTTATATAAGGTTGATGTTTTGTTTACTTATTTGCTATGATTTTGGTTGGACTTATTAATTTTCTGACCACACGATGATTAATGCGAATATTGGTTTGGTACACAAGTGTTTGTGATTACGGTTGTGTGATTAATTTTCGTTTCTTGAATTTATATCAAATGCATTTTATAGTAATTCATTGTGAAATAGTATGAATGATTGCTAAGTTACTAATGTTCTAGTTTGAGTAATTGTGGGAAGTTAATTATTTGTATGATTCATAGTGGTACCAAATTGTTATGTTGCATTTGATTCGACAATTGTCATGAATTTTTAATAAGTGTATATATTTTAGCAAGTTAATTGATTTTGGTTCATAATGCAAATTGGGGTATATAATTTGTGGTTGTTGCGGTAGTTTTAGGCTAAATCTGTATGGTGGATTATACTACACATAGCAGAAATGCTGCCAAAATTTCTTGTGGTACATTATTTGCATTTCCTGTTTCCCTAATGTTTATTTTTCTTAGCAGTTAAATGGCTAGCAGGAGAACCAGAGGTGGTCAGACATTGGGCAATCCATTGATTAGAGCTCACATATATCTTACTTTTCATGATTCTTACTCTGAGACTGCTCGATATCAGTTTGGAGAGCGTTTAGCTGCGAATGTCGACCAGCCGATTGAGGTTTTTGATGCTGTGAATTGGAATGTTCTGGAGCATGTGGTTGAGAGAAACGGGTTTTGTCACACCCCCAATTTCATGCTTTGCGGAAGCGATTGTTTTTGGGCGTGACTAATCAATTATCAAGCACAAAGATTAAGCAAACGACTCTAAATGAGACGTTTTAGAAAATATATTACATTACAAAAGTAGTACGAAGTTTTAAGTCATAAGTGTACATCATTAGCGAGTTCGCAAAATGATTCAGAAGATTTTAAATACATAATCAAAGTACAAAAGATAATGTGAGTAAAATCTTCATAAGTGTGTATGCATGCGACTCGTACTAGCTTAGCATAATGGTAGATCCTGCTGGGCCATCCTACTGTGGCTGCGTACCTGAGAATGCATTACTAAAACGCATCAACCAAAAGGTTGGTGAATCTCACAGGTTTGTAGTATATAGTAATAGAAAATCCAGTATAGTTCAATAAATAGAAACAATTACACCACGGTAGTTAAGTAAGTAATATCAATTACAAAACGGAAATTCGGTAAATAAGTATCAATTACACAACGGTAATTCGGTAGTAATGGTCAATTACACAACGGTAATTTAGTAAGCAAGTATCAATTACACAACGGTAATTTAGTAAGTAAGCGTCAATTACGCCAAGGTAATTAGGTAAGTAAGGTCGGTGTATCTTGTCATGAGCCATCATAGTCGAAGCTTAACCGTAATTTTGCCCCTCGTGAGTGCAACCCAAAATCACTCATATGAAACGAGTAGAAAACACCTGTTTATACGAGTACGGTTCATGGTGGCGCTACCACCCCAGGTGGGGATTATCAGTCCCATATGGATCCATATACTAAAATTCGCGCTTATCGCATAATTAACTACTATGATTTCAAAGGCCTTCATTGGATTAAACGGAAACTCATGCAATTTGATATACCGGTAAGTAGTAATTCAGTATCGTAGTAGAACAACAAGTTTATAAGTTCGTACAATAGGAAAGTAGTAAATCAGTAACGTAGTAAAACAGTGGCTCACTTCATTTGTAAAGTAGCAAGGTATCAGTATTGTAGTAAAACAGTGAGTCACTAAGTTTGTACAGTAGTAAAGTAGTTCATCGGTAAAATAGTAAGTTCATGGATTAGTAACTCCGTAAAGTAATAAACCCCAAGGGTCGTCAAGTCGTAATCAGTAAGTTTGTAATCCAGTAAGTACAAGTAAGAAATCAATACATTTATACATGTATTCAAGTAAAACAAGTAATGCATCTCCCCCAAAACAGTAAAACGGTAAAAGGGGCTGCGAGACTCACCTGAAGAGCAAGCAATCCTAAAGTACGTGAGTTGTTCCAATGGTAATCTCCTAATGTCCTAAACATGTGAGATTATAAAAAGTAAGTGGATGTTTAACTAAACCATTCGTATAAGTGTTTGTGTTTGAGTTTGTGAAAAGGTATATGGCTCGTTGGTGACGGTTTTGAAATAATAATTCCAAACTATTATTATTATACATGATTTGTTGTACTTATAAAAGTAGATGTGTTTCGTGTGTAAGTTGTATCGTATAAGTTTAGTTGTTACTCAAGTTCGTCCCATCCGTTACATTTTATTTCATGAGTTACGAAATTTGGTACGGGTCAGAAAACTGAAATATGTCGTTTTCGACCCCTAGACGACCCCGAAAGGCCTAAAACCGCCTAGGCTATGGTACATAGCCTTGATCATTGGACCGTTTTCGAGTGACCGTGTGACTTTTAGCCCAAACCGTTATAGTAAATTTTTCATCGAGAAGCTACCCTGAATACACTTGTGAAATTCTTCGGCATTTTTACAAAAACTGTTCCGTTCGAGTATTCCAGCCGTTCGGCTATAAAGGTCCAGCCGTTCGGCTATGGAGGTCCAGCCGTTCGGCTGAGGAGGTCCAGCCGTTCGGCTGATGAAGTCCAGCCGTTCGGCTCAGGTACTAGTTGCAGGTCTGTTCGTGCAGTTCATCCCCAACCCAGTTTTAAATCCGTTTTCACATACAATCAACTTAATATAATGATAATACATAGCTATATACATTTTGTAAACACGAAATTTAAAGGAAAACAGAAAGGTTTCTTACGATTTTGAAAACGAAACGTATGGCGATGATGAGGATCACGATGATGATGATGATCAAGGAGCTAGATGATGATGATGATGTTTAAGTTGCTGTTATTGTTGTTGATTGATCAGGATGATGATGAGCCGAAGAAGCAAGAGATCGAGAGAGAAAAAGAGGAGCTGTGGGTGTGAGTTGTGTGTGTGAAATAATTGAGGTCGGTTGTATATACCGGCCTTAATTATTGAGGTAGTTGGGTATTTTCCGACCCGTGTTCGCGTACCCGATCGTAAAGCAGTATAATCTTTTGAAATGATAATTTTCTAAAAATAGATTCGTATAAGTTTTTAATTGAAATATTTTATAAAAATATTTTTACGGAGTTATACAATTGTATCTTTGTTTTACTTAAAATATACGGATAGTTTTACATGTCCAAAATGTATTTAAATTTTTAACGGAGTACATAATTATTATTCTCAATAATAATACTTTATTTGAAAATGTTTTTCACCAACATCCATATTTAAGACTATGCGTTCTTTCATATTTGTTTGTACGTGATTAAATAATCGTTGCGTTATATATATATACATATATATATATATATATATATATATATATATAAATACATATATAATATCCAATACTTTTGTATTATCTTGTACTAAGTACAAAGGTTTAAAGTTTAAATTGTCCGCTAATTTTGGCCCTTTTTAACCGGGTGTCACAGGTTTGCTACTGGGCATGAGACGATTAGGAACCTACTTTATGTTCCATACAGGCTTGAGAATGGTAATATCAAATTTGTTTCATATGCCTGGTACCGGATGTTCAGTATTAGAGAGCATATTTATAAAGAGCTTGTGGTGGAGTTCTACAGCACATTTCGGTTTGCTCACAGGTCGACCAACTGGGTTGAGGAGACCATTTCCATCCAGCTTAGGGGACAGCCACGACAGATGTCTCTTGTTCAGTTTGCTATTGGAGTTAGGTTATATGAGGAGAATGAGATATGCAACCCAAATTTTTTGGCTCATATTTCAGCTGGTGCAGTAGTAAAGCTTACAGATCTGGAGATTGCGCAGGTGTGGCAGTATATTGCTCAGGGTAGCTATGGGGATCGTACCCCTTCTTACAGAGCTATTCGAGATCCCCGTCACCGTCTCATTCACCGATTATTGACGCTTACCTTTGTTGGCCTTCGAGAGGGACATGAAAAGGTTTCCAAGCCTGATTTATTCTACCTTAGTTCCATTGTTAGGAAGAGGTTAGTGAATGTGCCTTGGAGGTTGGCTAGGTGGATGTCTAAGAGAGCTACTGGTACTAGAGATTCGAGTAGTTTATGTGGTGGTCAGTTTATCACTCAGTTGGCTAGGTATTTTGGGTTAGAAACAATACACTGTTGTTCAGCCTGGTATGGGATGGTTGACAGCACGGAGGTTAGAGTCTCTAGATACTATTGAGCCGTGTAGTATATATGGTGGTGATGCAGAGATGTACTATTGGGTTGGTACCACTGCGACGGGGCAGGTTTTGCAGCCGAGACAGGCTCGGGCTGCTGCAGTTGGAGGTGATGCTGTTAGAGGTAAAGGAGTGGCTCGTGGCCACAGTAGAGGATATGCTGTTGAGTTTGATTAGTTACAGCAGAAACTACAACAGATGGACCTCAGCCATACTCGCTTGTTTGATCAGATTGAACTCATGCAGAGGCAGCACTTTCATCAGATGAGTGCACATATGGATTATCAGGATAGCCTGTTTGAGCAGCTGTTTGGTCCAGCTAATCTTCCTTACCAGCCTTTCCAGTATCATGTGCCATAGGAGTTTATGCCACCACCACCACCAGATCAGGCAGGACCTTCTCATAGATACAGGAGCCTGGATGATGAGGATGATAGTGATTAGGATGATGAGCATCCTATTTTGATTCTTAATTCTAGACATTATTATTATTATTGTTATTCGTACTATTTTATTTATGATTTGGATATTTGTAGTTTTACATTTTGTTAGTTATGTTTGTGTTATTTAGAATTTTTATTCTATTTGGTATCATTTAATTGTGTTTGTTGCTGCCCTTTTAGAATTATGTGATGAGCATGTGAGATGCTGGCAGTAATTTCAGCGAAATTGGAAGCAAGGAATTTTGAGAGTATCATATCGGCCTTGTTTTTTCTGTAACTCACACAATATTCCAGGGGAGTTTTTCTGTCTAATTTCTTTTCTCTTTTTCCCATTTTAGCAGTACTTTATTTGTATAATGAGGGCATTGTACATTTTTAAGTGGGGGATGGGAGAGAAAAGAATGAATTAGGTTTCCACATATTTTTCGTTAAAAGTAAGTAGATGATGTTGTAATTTAGTTAACTTTTATCTTTTTAAGTTACGTAACTAGGAGGTTATAAGTTGCTCATTTTTCAACAAAATTATCAAATTTAAATTTCTGTTTTCTAGAGATAATTATTTTGTAATGTAGGTTAATTTTAAAATTTTCTATACTTTTAATTAAACCTTAAACTGTGAAAAATGTTATTTAGCTTCATTATATGATGTATCGATAAACAATTTATACTAGAATTTTTGAGCTATTAAGAAATTAAGATAAAGTAGTGGATGTTACTTTTGGATGAACTTTAGTTGTATATGACGGTTGTCTTAATTTTCATATTAATAGCGTGCGATATGTCATAATTTTGGGATTCGAATAAATATCATTTGGGAATATACTGAGTGTTGTTTCCTCTGTTGTACGTAAGTACAGACCTGGTCTCCATCAGTATATCTAATGAAAAAGAGCAAAAGAGTTTAACAACTCATGATTTTAAAATGTAGTCAAGTTATGTTGCTTTGTTGTACTAAGGTACAAACCTCTCACCTATGTCTTGACTAAAAAAATTTATATTGCTAAACCAAAATCAAGTTATGTCACTTTGTTGTGTTGAGGCACAGACCTGTCACCTATGTCTTGATTTGAAAAATGATTGTTTGGAATTTCATAATATGTAATATTGGCACGTTATGAGTATGAGAGTATATAACTATTGAGAATTTAAAGGGAAATTTATGCGAACAATAATGAGTTAAGCTCAATCATTTGAATATAGATTGTTTAACTGGACAACAATATCAGTAATCATGATGAAGCTATTCAATGTTTTAAGAATAATAACTTCATGTGTAGATTATTTATGCAATCTCATAGTTTCTTAATAATTGTTTTTTTAGAATTAACAGGTTTATAAATTTAAATGTTTGAGTTGAAGATGGGTAATGTTATGTAATTCCTTTGTTAGTTATTTAGGTTAATGGCGATGACTGTTTTCTTTTGCAATTTGAATTTTTGAATCGATAGTCTACTTGAGGACAAGTAGGATTCAAGTGGGGGATGTTTGATAAACGCGCATAAATACTATATTTAAGTAGTATTTTACCCCTGTTCTTGTATGTTTTGATTGCATTTAATTAAGTCTAGGTACTTATTTCGTTTATATTTGCAATTAGATGTGGAGATAAGCTTTTTGGAGAAAAGAACGGAAAACAGTCAATAAATAAGTTAAATGATGCATTTTTGAAGAAGCGAGCAAAGCCGAAGGATTAAAGGAAGAAAAGTATGAAAATCGGCTGGAATTTCATTCCATGCGCCGTATGGAATATCCATACGCTCTATGGATGAGGCGGTGGAGGCCCAGTGTAACACGGAGCTGGGCCGGGCTTGTTTTCAATCCATACGCCGTATAGATTATCCATACGCCGTATGGATCATTTTTCTAGAAAAGTATAAAACGCGTTTTTAACCCTAAAAATGAGAGTTCGGCTGGGATTTCGACCAGAGGTTTTTCCAGAGTATTAGTTCGATTTATTTACGAATTCTAGGGTTATTTGGAGGCATAAGAAGTAAAGGTGGATCTTATTTCAACTTATCTTCTTGTGATTCGTTATTTCGATTTGTATTACTCTTATTTATTTCGATTACATAATGTTTTTGAATGTTAATGAATCTGAGTTTGCATGTTGTATGATGAATTGAATTCATTAGTAGTTGTGTAGTGATAAAACTTTGATAATGATTGATTGAACGATTATATTGCACGTTTATTAAGTTGTTTGATTGAAGATGATTATGTTATCCGTTGAACCTTAGTTATTGGTGATTATTTAGTTATTTCTTAACGTGATTAATTGTATCATTGTGATTGATTTCCATTGAGACTATTAATTATTGATGATTAGAATCTAGGTTTTGATCATTGCTGAATATATTGAGTTTGACAAGTTAAGAGCGTAATAACCAATTAATCTAAAATGAATAAGCTAATAAGTAATTATTAGTAGGTATTGTTGATTCATATCGCGAGGATAAATCATAATCAGTCGTGAATATTTAATGCGTAATTTAGGGCAAAGTACAATTCTTGTGATGTCAGATCGATGTTTAATGTGGACCCCTAGGTTATAGAAATTAGTTGGACCCGAACAGTTAGCTAATTTACATTCAATTTGAATTCTTTGATTTGTATTTAAGTTGATATAAAAGAAATCACAGTTAAACAATGAACGTGTAGTGAATCGGGATATTTGAATCTGAGTGGAATTACTACACGATTACTTATTCCTTCCTATTATTATTTTCTATTATTCACTTTAATTTACGTATTTTAATTGCTTTATTATTATTTTAATATCAAATATCCGTACGGAACTAAAACTCCCCCCTTATTTACTGTTTTTTTCTAGTTAATTAATAATTTCTATTTTTATACATAATCACCGTTCCCTGTGTTCGACTCGGACTTACCAAGTCTATACCAACATCTGATTAGGTATTCTTGCCTGGTTGTGTGATAGTATTTATTAGGTATTTTCATTTATAAATTATAAAATAAGAAGCTTTCACAAGCAACATCATTATGCTACTTCTAAGCTGAATTTAGACTCAACGATTAGCTCTGCAAGAAGAGTAACTGATAGTACTGGAATAAATTATAATAATGTAGCCCTCCATTTAATGCTAATTACTCTAAAATAGTTGATTTAGATATGCCTGATGTGACACCCGACAAATTAGGGCTAGTTATTAGGTCCTAATCACTTGTTAATACATGTAATTAGTGTTGTATTAGGCTAATTGTATGTATCATTATATATATATATATATATATATATATATACATGTACGCGATTGACTTTAATCGTGCATTTTCATATCGGGCGGATCCTGATACATTAATACGGACGTTGGTGAACACATCTTATTAAATAATATGAAATTATTTAATAACGCTATTGTTTCCTAAATATTATTTTGATAATATTTCATGTAATCTTTACAAAATTCTAAACCCTAAATCTTACTAAACTCTAAACCCTTCTAAACCCTAAACCCTACTAAACCCTTATAAACCATAAACCCTAATCCTAAACCCTAAGCACTAAATTAAATATACAATAAAGAATTAACACATGTGTTAATAAGTTATAAAACCCACCAAAAAATGAAGAAGAAAAAATCGTCAGAAGTATGCCTTGAGGATGGCAAATCGAAGAGCAGAAAACGTTGAATTTAATGATGTAATTTTCATAATTTTCGATTTGTCGTTTGTGAGATACTTGATGTTGGGGGTAAATGAGTTTGTATATGTGAAGCATTCTCTTTGTACACATAACACAATATCATTGGTATTTTCATACTTTCAAAAATTATTGTACTCTCCTGAACTTTCTCATCATGACTATCGCCCATATTATTCTTTGATTTTGTGTAATAGTTCGGTGACAAAACCTCATTACGACAAATCAAATATATCATTTTGATTAGATATGTTAGATGAAGATGTTGGTTAGCAAATTTGGTTTCATCTAACATTCTAACCCGCCAAACTGTTTTTTCCTATCATTTAATTAAGTACACATAAATTAAATGATTGTATATAATGAAACATCTAATATTATTATTAAATGATTGTATACAATGAATCATGTTTGTGGTGTACGAATCATATATCTTTATATATTCTTTTTTGTTAACATTTAAAAAAAATTAGTAAGTGGCTTAGGAATGGGGGAACTTTGTATAAAACAAACCCTTTATTTTTGCAATTATTAGTAATATTCTACTCTAATATTTAACCCCTCAAAAATAAAATAAGAATAATTATATCAATAAAATGAGAAGTTTAAAAAAGATGTGCATGCTATAAAATGAACTTTTTCTAGCTAAAAGTGATTGTCTGATCATTATAACATTTTCGCTTCTAGTAATTATAATATATTAATGTTGCAACAATATATATATATATATATATATATATAGTAGTGTGTGTGTGTATATATAGTGTAGTGTGTGTCTATATATATACAAAATATAAATTATAAGTGTTATCACATGACACATAATTCAAATTAAATTGGTTATAAATTTAATTTTATAAATTACCTTATTAAATGAATTTTGTTATATTTTGAATTTATTTAAGTATTATCTTATTTAAAGTAAGAGTGTAGGAAAATTGACATCATTAAGTTGTTTTATGTATTGATGACACGTGGAATTATGCATGATGTGACATTGATAAATATTGACATATAATTTGAAGTGTACTCTTTCAATTATAAAACAGAGGATAAAGGATTTAAAATAAACAAATTTTGTGCATCTGTTTTGCAATATATAAAAAGGACGTCTTATGTGCGAGTTGTTGACCACATACAAGCTAGTGAGGTGAAAGTGAAACATAGCAAAAGTAAATTACATAATAAAATATTTAGTCCTTTAACCTTTAATATACACAATCAGTTCTTTATTTTTCCTTCCTCTACATAAACATTTGTTGCACGAAATAATTATATATATATATATATATATATATATATATATATATATATATATATATATATATATATATATGAGACATTATTATTTAATTTAAGCACATACAATCATCAAAGGTAATTGTACTATTCCTAATCTATTGCAACTCATGCTACTATTGTAACTCATTCAATAAATAAAATAAGTACTACATTTGTATAGTTTATAATATATTATTTTAATATGAATTACCTATGCATGTATATAATATATAATAAAAATACAATATTAAATAAATCAATCTAACTTTTAAAGTGAAAAATACCTATCTTATTCATAGATAAGTATTTAAAGGCTTAAAAAGTTATATTAATCCTACAAAGAAATTATACATATACACATATATAGAAAAAATATTGTTATCATTGTCTGAGAATGGATCTTTACGAATAAAGTTATTAAATTTAAATGTTGAGTGACATGATGAAAATGTATGGTCTACATAGTATGCTAAACAAAATATGAATAATAGGCAAGGTTATCTAATTATTCATAAAAAATAAATAAGAGATTAAACTAAAATAGTTGATCAACAAACTATACATATATATATATATATATATTATAACAATGATATTCATATTTAGAAAAAAAACTAAAGCTCTTGAAAACATAACTTTGAAAAAGAAAAAGATTTTACTTCTTAATTTCCGTGTAATGTATATTGATATGTTACCTTTTATATTTCGTATGTGCCTATAAATTATTTGTATAAAAAATATTATTCACAATATATTCTAACTCAATTGCATTTAATGACATTACTAAATATTAAAAAATAGATGATCAATTTCTCAAGTTTTAGCATATTAAAAAATAATTATTTTGATCGACCATCGGAAAATCAGTATTTTCTTACTCCATATCAATTTTCTAAATATATCTTATGAGCCATATGTGTTTTCTAAACCCACAAACAGAAAAAAAAAAATTGTAAATTAACTTGTAACACCCCAAATTTTGAGGTATTATTTTAGTATGCGAGGGTATAATTATTATAAAGTATTATTATTTTAAGTGATGTAAAATAATAGAATATATGAATGATTTCTCGGTTCAAGACAATAGAGTTTAAAGAAAATATAATTAAACAGACATATATATGTGTACGTACGTTTACAGCTTGATGGTTATCTCCTTTTCTTCCAAAACATTCCAGATTCATTCCTTGAACAAAAGAAAAATTGCAGGAGCATATGAACATAAAAATTCAAGCTTTCAATCTTCAAATTAGAGTTTGATTAACTCAATTCCTTCCTTCTTGATTATTATAAACTTGAAGTAAGTTGTTTCTCCATCTCTTTTAACCTAGAAAATGGGTTTTTATGGGGTTTTGATAAAGTGATGGTTTTATTCCCAAAATATAGGTTAGAAATCTATTGAATTGATGTTAGTTAGTGTTCTTATGATCATTGATAACCATATTACACGTTGAAAGTGATGAAATCACAATTACTGTTCTTGAGTGATTTCATGAGTTTTGCTAAATTTTGTAAATTAAGGTTAATAAGCTTATGGATGTTACTAATGATGTTAGTAGAGTATGAAAATGATGATGAAACAAGAATTTAAGAAGAATGATTGATAACTAGATATTAGTTGTTATGAATTATGAAAGACGGTTTTAGTTTGATTAGTTAAAAAAAGAAATAAAATATAAATTAATGTGGGAAAGGGTTTGATGTGGTTATGAATTAGTTTAATGATGATTAGAAGATCATGATGATTGTTGTTGTCTAAATGTGTTGTTATGTTGTTATGTATGATTTGTTTAAGTGTTAAAGACGTGGAAAGCTTTTATTAGTCACTTGTTATGAATCATCGTATAAAATATTGAGGTGGGTGATATGAGAGTTAAATGGGTAATGGTTGTGCATGTACCGGATTGCTTCCGAGCAAGAGGTTTGCACAATCACGTGGATTATACTTGTTTCTTATGTTTGTATCGATTATGTGTGTTTTCGGATTGCTTCCGAGCAAGAGGATCATACAATCGTGTGGAGTATCACTTGTTTCTTAAGCTTGTTTCTTATACTTGTTTCATACGTGGGTATCTAGTGTTTGTATCTTTCGGTAAAGTTTGTTGTTGACTATTGTGTTGATTGTTGATTAGTTGTTGAGTTATATGGAATTATGTGGAATTAGCATATGTAGAGATTCAAGTGTTGATCAGAGCGCAAACTGCGGTTAGCATAATATTGTTTATAAGTACGTGTTTTCATGTTATGTTGATCTTGTTATACATATCGACGTGATATGGTGTCAAGTGTACTTGTTTCAATGGTCGCGGATCCGCATAGTGTTCAGAATAATCTCTACAGTGCTCAGAAGTTTTGTGCATAAGCAGATATGTGATTGATATTTAATAAGTGTTGTTTTAGTGTTAATTATGTGGATTATTCATTTAATTGCCTATATGTTCACCAAGCGATGTGCTTACCCTTTTCAGTTGATTTATGTTGTAGGTGAATGGTTCGGTTAAACCAATTAGATATAATGTGGTTTCAAGGAGATAGCGTGGATTGGAGCTTGCTTTGTGGTTTCTCTCATCTTTTAAATTATCATTATGGTAATACTTGTGTAATTCGTCCAAACAAAGAGTTTTTAAACTTATCATGTGGGTCCATGTGTAATATATGAAGTTTTGGCTTTGTAGTATTTGACTTTGAAAGTCAAACCATGATGTGAAGTCTTATGTATGTGTTTTGGAGGAATAAGAAAACTATGAAAGTGGTTAGTCTTGGTTTGATTAAAATTTATGAAATATGATAAAGTGTCAAGTTGAATTGGTTGTTTGAATATGGAGTTGACATTTAATCAATTCCATTGAATTGGTCAACATATGAGGAGTTAGGGTAGTGTTTTGGTTGAAATATGGTCGATTTTGTAAACGGGTCAAAATGGGGTAAACTGGGTATGAAATGAGTCGTAGAGGTAAAACGGGTTATTATGTATGTATTTGGGTTTTGTCAATTGTATTAGAATTGTTTTGAAGTATTAAGAATGTGTGCAAAAAGTTAGAGTTTTAATGTAAGTGGTTTGTAAAGTTGGTTGTCACCAAAAACTGGTCAAGGAACGGTCATAAACTGGTCATACGTCCATATTCATCTTTTCTGTAAAAATTGAAAAGTGTAAAAATAGAAAGTTTTATTATGTCATGGTGGAGGTGTGTGTAAAATTTCAGGTCTTAACTCTTAACGAGTTAAAAGTTATGCGCGTTTGAATTTTCAAAAATCAGAGTTTTGTTGAGTCTCATTTCCTTTGTAATTACGTGATCCCAGAGAATTTCTAGGATCGCGTAACATAAGGTAAAATGGTAACAGTGGGGTTTCCTTTGTTGATACGCGATCCCACCACTTTTTCAGGATCGCGCACAATAGTGAAAAATGAAAATCATGGTTTTAATAGCTTGTTTCAACTATGAATTTATTAAAGATCAAATATACAAGTAGGGTAGTAGTGAGATATTGTCGAGAGTGTTATAAAACGGGAAAAAAAATTGGGGCGTTTTACAACTACAGTAATAGTCGATTATATTATTGTTATGTGTTGTAATAAATTAAATTTGAGTTTTTCTAAAGATTTAAGGGAACCTCAAAGTCCATTACTTGAGTAAAATATATTTGCTACACAGAAATATTGATGATTAAAATTTAATGAGTCAATTTTAATGCTTGATAAGGTTATTTGACTGATATTACACATTATTTACCCTTTTACAAGTATAATTGAGATCGGCTGACGTAAAGAAGTATCATCATCAAACATCTAAAAAAGTTATATATTTTTAGAACCCTGCAGAAATGCACGGGTGAAAAATATTCGTTGAACACAATTTGTAGTAGCATATATTCTTGACTCATATACAATTCAAGGTAAACCCGCATTAGGGATCGTATGTTCTTTAACATGTATGGACAAATCGATTATGGACTTACTTTCTTATTTCTTTTCATTTTTTCTTTTATTGTGTGAAAAAAAAAATTACATTAGGAATTCTATAACTTACTCTAAGGACATAAGAAAACTCTTAATATTATACCAAAAGTTACGGTTATCAACATCAAATGTAGTTAATATACACACATAACGACATTAATGAGTTAATTAAATGCATCTTTAAAAATATTTATAGAAATCGGTTCATTAATAATATCTTGAGCAAAGTTGAAGAGGGTAATAAACTACAAAATACACAGATAGCCGTTTAATGAAAAATTGGAATTAGTTAATACTGTAGTTGTAGAATAATATATGTCTTAATGAGACAAAATATACTTAGAATAAAGTTTCCATATTTATACTCTTATTTATGTATATAAATCAACGCTTCGATGATAAACTGATAAAGTGTCCTACATAGAAGTTTTAAGACGACAACTATGATCAAAATTAAGATGTTGATTTCTTGTTTGAAACCATTTCCTAAGTTTTCACTTTAGAATGTACGACAATTATATTTTCGATCTCTATTTTTTATCGCAACTTGGAACGAATATTTTACTGGTTTTGTTAAAAGATTCCTATAGGGCTTTCATTAATATTCATTAATGATTGTACATTCAACTTAAATTTAAAAAATCAACATATATATAAGAGAGACATAAAATTTGTTAAGTTCTTGGATAAATTTTTTAAATATATTTTAATGCCTTATTAAAAGTCCAAAGAGTTTTATTTATCATTTTCCGTAGTTTAATTTCTTCTTGGACAATTATAGTTTTCCTTTTTTATTTTTCTTAACTTTTTTCACCTTAACTCAATATTAGCGTCTCAAAATCATTACAATATTAATGTTTACATTTTCATTTTAGTTTTTTTCATATTATGTGAATATATTAATTTTATCCATGAACGACAGCAAACTTGACTTTGTTATCCTCCGTACAGTTACAGAGGTTGAAGACGGATTCCAACGTTCAATCCATCTGATTAGGCCAATAGCACCTTCCGTGCCTTTGAAGTAGAGTGGTTTGCAGCTGAGAAAATCCTTGTAAGAGCAAGGTTTGATAACAGGAGTATTGACTGGGGTTTCGTCATTGCTTCGAGAGTTTCGAGGTGAATCCCGAGCAGCCAAAGCATCGGCTACTGCTCGAGATACGACAGCAGCAAGTTTGGCATCACTGTAACTTTTCTTCTTTGGCGGCATGATTCTTCAAGAGAGAAACAAGAGGCAAATGAGAAGTTGTACCAGGATGAAAATTCGATAGATGTACATATATTAAAATGGTAATATACAACATCACAATGTGAAAATTAACAATGTAAGATAGTTGAGAGAAATTGTCGATTGATATTACAATGTTAAACGATTACATGCAATTTCGAGTTACGTGTCCCAAAAGTTACAGGACTAAATTTTTAACAAAAGGTGCCGGGAATTGTTACATCCGGTCGAATTACATAGGTCCTACGAAAGCATGATAAAGTACAGATTTAGCCTAAGCTAATCCTGACGTAGATTGAGTTGTGGCAGTAGTGTGGTGAGATGGTCCACAGATTCTGCAAGTCTGCTAACCATTTGGAGGGCGTCCTCGGTTTCCCTTAGACGTGTCTCGCACTGGTTCAGCCTTGATTGTAGGATGAAAATTTCGTTTCGGTTGCCAATCACTTGGTTGTGGACAACCTCCATAGTTTCGATGGTTTCACCCAGACGGTTGTCAAGGGTGTCCATGTGGTTGACGGTATTTTCGTGATCTTCGGAGACTTGATTGATACGTTCGAGTGATGTGAGTCTCCAGTTTTCGTTGGTTTCTTAGAGTTCGATACCCATAGTATCAAGTCGTTGCTCGTGTCGGTGCAGCCTAGTGGCTAAGTCCGACAAAGTGAAGTGAGTGGAGTATGGGTCAGCTCGAGGCAACCTGGTGTTCCTCCTAGCCACCCTTGGGTTTCGTGATCCATACGGATGAGAGCGTGACGAATTGGGTGGTGTGTTTGCCATTCTGAGACAAAGTGTTAGAAAGAATGAGGCCTATATTCAAATAATACATATATAATATAGTCAAAGATATTGAGCGTGAGAGAGGCCTATCTATGTATATATATATATATATATATATATATATATATATATATATATATATATATATATATATATATCACATAATAGCCTAAAGTGTCTAACACAGACATGTTTGAGTCCCATTTCTCTCGAGGTCAGAGTCAACTAGTGTATCCTGTTCAGTCATGACTCCTTTCAGATCTCACATCATATTCTTTTAATTGTACATAGTTGATCAGGCTATGTTAAATTAAACCAATACAATGTAGTCACTGAACCTAATCAAACTTAGTAAGGAATACTGCCTAACGGTCATAGTCTAGGCCCACTAAATGCAACCTAGTTCACTATAACCTTAGGCTCTGATACCAATCTGTCGCACCCTCAAATTCGGGTTGAATCAATCACAAGCACAAAGATATAATAAACGACCACTAAATGCGTCGTTTTACTTTGTATTGATAAAACCAAAGTTTACATCAAAATATTGTTTACATTAGCTCAGTTACTTTAAATTGAGAGATTTACATTACATAATTAATCTATACAAAATATAATGATGCAATTAAATCTCTGATTTGCTTGAATGCAGACTCGAGCTAATGATTCCTGATTTGGGCAGCCAACCTACTGCTGAGTACCTGTGATACATGCTAAAATGGATCAGCGAAACGCTGGTGAGCTCACAGGTTTGTATGTCAACACATATTTGTATGAAACGCTAGATTTAATTGAATTTAAATTGCAACTAAGCAAAATAAAAGTTATACAGCCATGAGCACATAGTCTGAGCTTAACTTGAGTGTCAGGTCCAATTAAGGAAACCCAACTGAGTTGCCTCCTACGAGTGTCTAATCTACACTCGTCTTCCCAAATGCTAATATGTCCGTTTGACCAGTTAGTGCGTGCTAACCCGGACGAGGATTGTCAATCCTATATGATATCATATACTAACATTCACGCTACAGATGTATTACCAAACTATGTTGTGGAGGGCTTTGAAATGATTAGTGAAAACAACTCATATAGTATTTGATTTGTATTGTACTTGCGTTCATATTGAAAAATAAAACGAGCAATGAAATCACACCCCAGATGAAAACCGTAAAATAGGGGCAATGAGACTAACCTGAACCTTGAGTGTTTATTTAAATAAACTTGAATTGATTAGCTGCGAATTGATGTCCGAAGACTTGTAACCTAAGGGCGTCCAATACGCGTGATGGTTATTAATTGCATAGGTATCTTAAAAGACTACCTTTGTAGTTGTTTGTTCAACTATGATGTCCAAATTACTACGATTTGGTTGATTAACTTGTCCAAGTTATTATGACTTGGTTGATTCGATTGTGTTTTGAAAACGTGTACGGCCCGTTGGTGATTTGTTTGTAATAATAATCTCACATTATTATTTTGTTTTTAGAAAGGTGTTATACTTCAAAAGTATTTGTAAACTTTAAGTGACGGGGGTCCGGGGGCAGCGCCCCTGGTTAGTGGGGTTCCAGGGGTGGCAACCCCTGGCGGGGTCCAAGGGGCTGGCCCCTGGTTGGGGTCGAGATGCTTTGGTGAAAAATGCATCCGGACTTGAATTTGGGTGAAATCAAGTGATAAAAATTTATGTCTCGACACTTAGTAAAATTTGTGTTTTCTTGGTTCTGTTTCATGCGACACTTATAGTGTCACTTAAGGGCTTAGGCAACACTCAGGAAGTGTCGCATAAATGGTAAATTCTGAGTGAATAACGTCACTTGAGGAAGTGACGCATAAGGTGGTGACACTCAGGCAGTGTCGGTTATAAGTGTCGGTTATCGGGTTGAGGCGTCACTAGAGTTAGTGTCGTATGAAATCAGATTTCAATTGTAGGCGTCACTTATGCAAGTGACGCTGGAATTGTCAGTTTGGAGTGACGGATATTGAATTTGCGACACTGTAACACCCCCAAATTTACTGTTTAGCGGAAGCAAGCTTTGGGGTGCTACTAATGAATAATCAAAACACACAAGGCGTATCTTGAACGACTCTATATGCGTCGTTTTACAAATTGTAACACCCTCAAATTTAATGTTTTGCGGAAGCATAATTTGGGTGTTACTAATCAATACTCAAAGCACACCGATATATAGTAAATGACTCTATATGAGTTGTTTTAAGAAAATATATTAATATTAAAAGGTTTACAACAGTTTGAACCCGTACATAGCTCGTGTTCGTAATATGAGAGATTTAAGTACATAATTAGTTATACAAAATCTAATAATGCAATGAAATCTCTGAAGTTTGCATGGAGACTCGAGCTAATATGCATCCTGAGGGGCAGTCCAAATCTACTGCTGAGTACCTGTGATACATGCTAAAATGGGTCAGCTAATGCTGGTGAGCTCACAGGTTTAGATATCAAATAATAGTGTGTGAACCGCAAGATTTTAATGTTGATTTGCATCCAACAAATGATAGTAATAGTGTATACAACCATGAGCACATAGTCTGAGCTTAACTCGAGGGTTGGGTCCCATATAGAGAATTCCGAGCGAGGTGCCTCCACGAGTGCCTAATCTACACTCGTTTTCTCAAATATTAGTACGTCCGTTGCAGAGGTTAGCGCGACTAACCCGGACAAGGTGGGTCAATCCTATATGGTACCATATACTAATTTTCATGCTACTTTCGTATTACCAGACTATAGTGATGGAGGACTTTGATTTGATTAGTTGAAAACAACTCATGTAGTATATTGAAATATGTACTCACGTTCACGTGTTAAAAACAGAGCAATATATCACACCCCTAGTAAAACAGTAAAAAGAGGGGCCATGAGACTCACCTGAGCCTGAAGAGTTTATCTAAATAAACTGAGATTGATTAGCCAAGAATTGAAGTCCAAAGACTTGTAACCTGAGGGTGTCCACGACACGCGATGGTTATAAACATGAGAAGGTATCTAAAAGACTACCTTGTAGTTGTTTATCCAACTAGAATGTCCAAATGATTACAATTTGGTTGATTATCTGAGTGTTTGAAAATGTGTACGGCCCGTTGGTGATTGTTTGTAATAATAATCTTGATATTATCATATTGATTTTGAAGTGTTATACTTGGAAAACATATTTCACAATGTTTTAGAAGTCATATTGTATAAGTGTTTGGGGTTGTATAAGTTCGACACTTAGTATGAAAATAGTTTGAAACTTTCTGTTTTATGCGACATAGCGTGTTGTGTCGCAGATCATGTCTGCGACATAGGGGCTTGTGTCGCTAAGTGCGACATCCGCAATTTAATGCGACGTAAAGTGTTGTGTCGCTATATGCGACGGGAATGAGTTTGGCGAGATAGTGTTTTGTGTCGCTATATGCGACGTCCGTAATTTCTGCGACATGACTATTTGTGTCGCTATATGCGACATCCATGATTAGTGCAACATAGTGGCTTATGTCGCTATATGCGACATAAGGCCTGATTTAGCGACATAACAGCTTATGCCGCAGGTGGCTTGGAGCCTCTGCGACATAATGCGCTGTTGGCCGAAAAATGAGCCGAAAAGGTTTTTTCCGGCCTCCGTTTGACTTGAAACTTTTACCCAACCCTTATATGGACATTTTAAGCTTAGACAAACAATTATATGTCGAAAACAATAGAAAACAAGAGGTGTCGGGATTTGTTAGAAACTTACGAAGTTAACGCCGTGAAAATCCGGAAAGATGGGATTGTAGATCGTGACGCGGTGGTTCTTTTCTTCCAAATGGGCTTCGAGATTTAAGGTCATTTAAGGTGTTAATTTGTGAATTTAAGTGATGGTGGTGGTGGTGGAGTTTAGAGAGAAAAAAAAAGATGAGAGACGATAGAGAGATAGAGGATAGGTGAAAATGGGGTGGGGAGGTGGTGACCTCACCCCCTTTTTGGCTGACTTTTGGGGGAAAGAGGGGGATTTCCCAAATTTTAATCCCCGCGTTTGTGCTCCGTGCGGTGTTCATTTTCTCGATCGTTTAAACGTTAAATAATTATTTTATACGTTTAACTATATGATATCGCGTAAAAAGTCATGTTTTTACTACCGATATCTTTCTCATTCTAGAATGATTCTTGGCATTTTAACCTCAAAAACAACACAAATCAATGATATTATGCCAAGATGGTTAAAACCAGGTTGCATGATAAAAATCAAGCAAAACGGATGAAAAACGAAGATTCCACACACGTTTGAAGATTCAAGGCATCAAAACGAGATTTCAAGACAAAAGTACCCATCATCAACATCCATCTCATCCAAGATGTTCGTTTTCAAATTACGAATCCAACACAAGAAGAATCAACAAAAACGGACGAAGAATGAAGATTCTACGTACTCCGGAAGATCCAAATGATTCGTACGACACATCTAAAGTTCAGAGACATATTTTTGGGATTTCTTTTCATCAAAAGCTTCATTTTTGAATTACGAATCCAACGCAAAAAGTATCAATGCAAACGGACTCATAACGAAGAAAACACGCACGAATCGAGAAACGAGGCAACAGGCAGCGGACTGGTGCGGGTAGCAGCCAGCTGCCGCCAGCCAGCCAGCCACCGCCGGCTGCCACCCCCTGCATGCTTCCCACTTTTTGGTCCTTTCGTGTACCTGGTGCTAGACCTTTACGTGTTTTTTCGTACCCGGTGCACCACCTTTTCCACCTTTTTTGTACCCGGTGCCACCACCTTTTTCACATTTTGCTATTGTGAGCTTCCACTTGCTAAAATGCACCAAAACTCTGCTATAAATAGGAGGCATGAGGCTCATTTGTAAAAAACACACCTTCCACACCTTTCATATCTTTCTTATTTCTTTCTAGCTTTTATTTTCTTTTTCTCTCTACTTTCTCTCTAAGCTAATTTAATTAATTTAGTGAGAGATAAGTAGGAAATTAATTATGTAGTAGTTAGTAGTAGCTAGCTTAGCAATGTAACGCTTTGGAATATTTGGAAGTAATATAAGCATCGTTTTGCTCGCAATAATTACGGGTAATATTTATCCTTTCTTTTATTAATTATTTGTAATGTTCTTGTTTGATGTTTACGATTTATTAACATTAGAAATGTCTATTGTCATGATATGCGAGTAGTTTCTTATATGTTTGCCATGATTTAGATAGTTATAATGGGATGATATTAAATATTGTAAAGTAATATGACGGCCCCTATTCGACTGTTCCCGGATATAGTGCTGGAAACGCTTTATGCGGAGTACAAACGTATGGAAGTCTGGGACGACCGAAGGTAGGTATATTACGGATCAATATTATAAATGTGCTAGATGAATTTCTGTTTATAGTTTAATTATAATATTATGCACGAATGATGGCATGTTTGGCCAACCGCTTATGACCAGACTGCCCTAACTTATTCTGGTAGGGTAAAACCTGTTTATGTGACTATTTATTCAATAGACCATGACCGAGATTGGGGAATAGGATTCGAGGGTAGTCATTGGCCGATGTGTTCAGTACATTTGGGAGAACTTCCGGTGTATTGTAATTGTTTGTGTTTACTATCCATGTGACATTTCTTCTATCTGATTGCGGACAACTCTACGTTAGTTAGTTAATAGGATCGTAAAAACGACTCATTCCAACATAGTTTAAATTTATAAAAAGAAACTTATATGAATGTGAATTATTATACTTTGTTATTGTTTAAATATATGACACTAGACCTAATTTATGGAGCACCCTTTCTAGTTATCCACGTGACTACAACTTATATATTAGGGAGTCATGAACCTTAATTATGGTAAGTAGTTATCTGTACCCATGATGTGCAATAAGTAAGACACAGTGAAACCATTCGTTGTACATATTAGATTTACATTTCTACACTGCTTTTTATTTAATTAGTTTAGAATGCCACTTTCACTGTCAATTACTCCTGACCGCACGTTAGACGTAAGAGGCTGTGGAATTACTCTGTAAAATACACTGTTTATTACTGAAAGGTATGGTCTGCATATGAAACACGTTTTGACAAACTGCGAATAATCCAGGGATGTATAACTGTTTAAAAAGGAGAGGTCTAGGTCATAAATCAAAGTAATTAGAGCTTAAGAAAAGTATTAACAAGGTCTAGAAAGGAAAGTCTTAGTGACTTAGATACATGAACCCCCTAGATCTTACATATTTGGTTCTTTAAACATAGCAAGTTAATAATTAGATACACATTTAGAAGAACGCGAGATAAGCTTAGGTGTTAAGAACGGTCGGACCTATGAGACAATACGCTGCTTTATTCATGTACCTCGGTTTTTCACCAAGATAGGTTGCTTATCTTTCAACTAGGTAAGTATTGGGAGTTTAGCGTATTGCTCCGATCAGAATCATGATAACCTAGTTTCTAGTGATATGCCAACGGGAATTTAATTGGTAGGGTTCTGGTGTTTACACCAAAGTCTGTTAATCTATTAATCTAAAAGTGTCCCCATCATAAACACCATCCCGGTATTATACTATCCCAAGTCATGGTGAACCACGTCTTCCCTATCATTGGTTGTTCCATACGTGCTAGCTAGCTTATTTTTAATTTCATTGTTAGTAGTTTAAATTAGATAAAAACAAAACAAAACCAACTATCTGAACCCTATCTTAAAGAATTAATTATCCAAATAAGCTCTGTTTCAAATTCGAGCGTCTGGACGACCCTGATCATCCTTACCACGTACTAGTAGCAGGTACTTGTACCCAGTACCAGTAGGTAGTTTGGAGGTTTAGGCCCCGAGCAAAATAAATTTTAAAACACCCTGATCGCCCCTCAGTCGTTACAACAACACCAACGACATTGACGGCTGGGAGCGCATCAATATATGTTTAAAATACGAATGTTTATTCAATATTTTTGTTGAAGTATTTTTACCAAATACTTAATAATTCAAATGGTTTCGTTTGTTTGTGTGTTAAATGTTTAAGTCGCGTAGACGTTTATTATACGATACGAAATGTAATTGAAATATTATCAAAATAATATTTTGGGTACGATATCGTTATTAAATAATTTTGTATTATTTAATAAAATTGATCACCAACGTCCGTATTTACTTGAACCGAATTACATTCGATTTGAAACTTATACGATTTAATCAAATCGCATATTCGCATATATTCAACAATATATATGTTTCGATACATTAATTAGCCTAAACCAACTAATTACATGTATTAACAGAGAGTTAAGCACTAATCACTAGTCCTAATTTGGCGGGTGTTACACAAATACATTGATAATATAAGTTTTACAATGTATAAATGTTTACAAAAGCCCAATAGTTACAATGTTTAGAGATTAATCGGCATAACTTAGTTACAAAATGTAGTAATGCAAAATAATCTCCTGATGTGTATGCTGAATTGAGCTATGGGCATCCTGAGTAAACAGGTCCTACTGCTGTTGGGTACCTGAGAACACATGCTAAAAAGGTCAGCTAACACTGGTGAGCTCACAAGTTTGCATAATAAATATGTAAGTATGAACCACAAGATTTAATGGTAACCGTTTGAAATGAATCAAATGATGTATATGTCTACCATGAGGTCATAGTCTGCGCTTAATGTGGGTGTCCGGATCACAATAAAGTGTCTGATCATGGGTGCCTCCGGGCGAGTGTCTAATCCACACTCGTATGAACAAAAGTTAATGCGTCCGTTTAACCAGTCAGTGCTTGCTGACCTGGACGGGGATGTGTTAGTACATCTAGATGTGTCTGTCAGTTGGTCTCAGTCTGTAATTGTGTCATTATTGTAATTACGCATTGTATAGTTAAGATATAGTTTAATTACAAGTTTTGTAATCTTGCGACACAAGGATTATGTCACAGATTCATTCTGTGCGACATAAGTATTGTGTCGCAGAATCCGTCAATGCGACACAAGGGTTGTGTCGCAGAATCAGTCTATGCGACACAAGGGTTGTGTCGCAGAAAGCTTAATTTGGGCTATAAATAGAAGTTCGTCAGCTTCTGTTTGCAAGCCACTCAACACACACATAACTCACTGTCCAGAGAGAAAAAGTCATTGGTAGGGTTATTTTGTTCCTTGTGTGTTTTGTCAAAGTGTATGTTTACTTGTTGATAATATATATATACATACATCTTTGTGTTGTGGTGATATTTAACTTAAATCTTGCATAACTTGTTGTGTTTAATTTCCGCATTTACATACAAGCAAACTACTCGTGTTGGTCCGAATAGTTGGAACCTACAATTGGTATCAGAGCCACATACTCTTGAGTTGTGGTTGCGAGTTAGTTTTTGCAAGATTTTAGTCAAAATAGTGTTATTTTCATTTTGTGTGTTCTTGGTGTTCTTGGTCAAAAGGGGCATATTTGAGCTTATTTTGGTGTTTGATTCCTAAGTGTTTGTGTTTGTCAAACCTTGGAATTTGTTTTTAAACAAAAGTTGGTAATCTTTTGCTTAAAAAATTAGTATTGTAACTGCAGAAAAGCATGGTGTATTTGTTTATTGTTTGTGTTGAAAGTTGAAATTTTTTGTGGGCTCTAGGCTGTCTGCACGCGCGTCTCTGCGACACAAGCACTGTGTCGTACCACTGTTCATACGACACAACTATGCGACATTAACTTGTCTACGACATAGTGTGCGACATAACGTGCGACATAAGCCTACGACACAATCTTCTTTGACCTTAACTGGTCTGCGACACAAGTTGCGACATAACATACGACATTACTGTTGTGTCGCATTTTTGTCTTCTGTTTGATTAAGCTCTGCGACACATCTCTTGTGTCGTATTGACCTTCTGCGACACAATCACTGTGTCGCATTTTCCCAGACTTAGACAAAATTTCAGCTTGTTTGTGGAATATTTTCTAACTTTGCTTGCAGATTTTCAACATGTCTCTTCAAAGTGTTGATGCAGTTCTACAACATAATGCTACGATAGGTAGTGCAAATAAACCTCCTTATTTTGCGCCAGGAATGGAATATCGAGCTTGGAAACAACGATTTATATCTTTTGTGTTATTCACCGATCCTGTCATGGAATTGGCTCTTCTTGAAAGATATGAAGCTCCGGTTGCTCTTGGAGAACATATGGGCGTTCCTCCACCCAAACCTATTCGTTCATACACTCCCGAAGAACGAAAAGCATGGGAAATTGAACGAAAAACTCACTCTGCTATCACTATGTCACTTCCAACTGACGTCTTGGATATGTTTCCTCAAACAATCGCTTATGATCTTTGGATTGCTTTGAGAAGAGATTTGGTGGTAATTCAGAGTTCATCGAGAGCAAACTGGAATTAGTCAAAACTCAGTTTGATTACTTCTATATCCAGAAAAATGAGACTGTCAGAGACATGCTGTGCAGATTTACACGTACTGTAAATGAACTGCAAGCTGGAGGATATAATCTGAAGAATTCTGAAATTAACAAAAAGGCTTTGGCTGCTCTTCCTCCAAGTTAGGAAACGCGAGTTTTGTTGTTAGAAAATGATCCTAAGACAATGCAATTGTCCTTAGATGATCTTGTTGGAAAGCTTGAAGCTGGTGCTTTAGATATTCAAAAGAAGGAAACAAGATCCACTGCTCAATCAAGTAATAGTGGAGTCGCCTTCATTTCATCTGAAGTTAATTCTCAGAGATCTTCTTCTTACAGTAATCCTACTGTAGGAACTTTTTCATCCCTCCCAACTTATACTACTTCCTCAAGTAAAACTTGTTCATCATCGTCAGTCCCTTCTTCAGCAACCACAGATGAGCATGCTGCAATGTTCACTGCTTTTCTCTCATCGTATGAAGACTTTCTCTCCAAAAGAGTCAGTACTTTAGAACTGACTGATGAAGATTTCAATCAAGTTGATCCAGATGAATTAGAAAGAATAGACATTAGATGGAATATGGCTATGCTTACTCGCAGAGCCAAAAACTATCTAAGAAGAACTGGAAAGAGATCTCTAGAAGACACTGCTGACCGAACACCAATGGGATTCGACAAAAGCAAAATCAAATGCTATAAGTGTCAGAATCTTGGTCACTTCGCCCGAGAATGCGAGAAAGGACGACAGCCGGCCACTGGTTTGACAAAGCCATTTGTTACTCCAAAACAGATTGAGAACTCTACTGCTAAGGCTGCATTGTTGATCGAAGATGGTGATGCTTATGACTTTTCTGCTCATGAAACTCAAGAACAATGCTTCATGGCCATCAACAATGAGGTACAATTTGCGTCATTTTCTTGTGATTCTTGTATAAGTTTAACTGGTAAAGTAAATGGGCTTATGGAACATAATGATAACCTGAAGTCTGATATCTTGAATCTAATGGAGGCAAACAAAGTTTTGAAAAATAATGAGAAACATTTTGAAAGTAACATTAATCAATTAATAGAAGATAAAAAGGAGCTGAAGGCTCTAATTTTCAGTAATCAAGATGAAATTGACAGTTACCTAAAAATGATCGCTCATTTAAAAAGGGAATTGGCTGCCTCCCAAGCCGAAGTTGTTGATTACAAAAGAAAACTCAAGAATATCAATACTTCATCAATGGTCTTTACTGAACTCCTGCAAACGGGTAGGTCTAATACTAAAGATAAATCCGGTTTGGGTTATCATAATCAACCGCCTCCATCTTTAGATGTAAACTTGTGTAGACCGTCTAAGGATGAAATTAAAGATTTTGTGCCTACTGCCTTAGTAGATACAGAGCCTGTTGAACTGACGGTTAATGAACCTACTATCAATCAAGTAGAGACGCCCGTAGTTGAATCTGTTAGTTTACCTATTCCTAAGTTGCCTGAAGTTTATCAAGCTAACATAGAGGTCAAACATAATAGAAAGAAAACTAAGTTGGTCAAGGCTAAACCAGTGAAGCCTTTCGAACCTGTTAAGTTTACCTCATCAGGATTTGTCCAGTTAACCTCCTTCGGTAGCTTTCAGTCTGCTCCCTCAAAAACTACTGAAAAGAGGGTCGAGGTCGGAGATATTCCTTGTAAGTGTGTGTCTCAATGTGAAAAGAACAGCTCTAAGCCTGATCACCACTTTATTACTTCTAAGACAAACGATAAATCTTCACAAAGTAGTACTAAGGCTAAGGCTGAACTTAAAAGGAATGATTTTAAGAATACTGGTTATAAATCAATCAAGAATTCTGTCAAATCCTCTGTTCCACATTCTGAGACATTCACTTCAAAGATGTCTGTATCACCTAAATTCTTAAGGAGAGACGACCAAACCTTTAAGGAGAGACGATCATGTTTCTACTGCAAGAAACAAGGTCACTTGATTAATCAATGTCCGTTGCTTTCGAGAAAGATGTTATCAAAAGGTGTTTCCAAAAATTCAACTGTAAAATCATTTTCAAAGAAGAGCACACTTGCTCAACCGTCTATCTCGAAAGTTAATACTGCTAGGCCCAGTAAACCACCGGTTAAACAGCCTAACATTGTTAACAAACAACCCTATATTGTTCCTGTGAATGTTTGGAGACCTAAAGAGTCATCAAATGACTCATCATCAGGTAATACTGCATCAGGAAATACTTCTGATCTCCTGAAAAACAAAGTTTTAACTGATGTATTTATTATTGATGAGGTCTCCGGAGTACCCAAGTCTGTAAAGGCCTGGGTCTCCATTTCTAACTAACTTTCTCCTCGTGTTGTGCTGTAGCAGTCAGATCACGTACAAAGCAGTAAATGGTATGTGGATAGTGGCTGCTCACGGCACATGACAGGTGACATGTCTCTTTTGTCAAACGTTAAACCATATCGCGGAGGACATGTTGCTTTTGCTGGAGATACAGGTGGTAACATCACGGGACAGGGTACTCTTACAAATGGAAAAGTAAGCTTTGATAAAGTAAACTATGTCGAGGAACTGCAACACAATCTGATCAGTGTTTCTCAAGTGTGCGACAAGAAGTTTACTACAACATTTACAGATGTTGAATGTTTGATTTTGAAACCGGGATTTGTTATTCCCGAGGAATGGGTGCTACTGAGAGCACCCCGTGTACGCAACTCGTACATTTTGGATATGCAAACTGTTACTACCAAGGAGCATACTTGTTTGCTATCAAAAGCATCTTCTAAAGATTCACTGCTTTGGCACAGACGTATGGGACATATTCATTTTCGCAGAATGAATTATCTTGTCAATAATGATCTTGTGTTAGGTGTGCCTAAAAAATCATTCGAAATAGATGATGAATGTGTTTCCTGTCTCAAAGGGAAACAACACAAGAAGTTCCATAAGTCTAAGCAGGTGAACTCTATTGAATCTCCTTTGGAATTGCTTCACATGGATTTGTTCGGTCATGTGAACAAGAAAAGTATAGGAGGAAAGTCATACTGTCTGGTCGTTACTGATGATTACTCAAGGTTCTCTTGGGTATATTTCTTGGCTGGAAAGGATGAAACAGCCGATACTTTAACCTACTTGTTCGATCGTCTGGAAAATCTGTGTAACCTGAAAATCAAGAAACTACGCAGCGATAATGGAACAGAATTCAAGAACAGAACCTTGGAAATGTATTGTCTTCGAAAAGGAATCTTCCATCAATTCAGTGCTGCTCGTACTCCTCAGCAAAATGGTGTCGCCGAAAGAAAGAATAGGACAATCATTGAAACAGCAAGAACCATGCTGTCTGATGCGCATCTGCCCACCACATTTTGGGCAGAAGCTGTTAATACTGCATGCTATGTGCTGAATCGAGTCTCGACGGTTAAGAAGCGAAACAAAACATGTTATGAATTGCTGAATAATCGCAAGCCAAATTTAAAGTTTCTTGAGCCCTTCGGGTGTCCGTGCTCAATATTAATAACTAAGGATTCAATAGGCAAGTTTGAAGAAAAGACTGTCGATGGTCTATTTTTGGGATATTCTGTGAACTCGCCGAATAAACGAGTCTTCAACAAGTCCACTGGGAGAATAGAGGAACATTTTGAAGTACGATTTATGAAATATACTGATTCTCCAAAGGGTAAGGGACCGGAATCCTTGTTTGAGTATGACAAGTTGGTAGACTCATTCAATCTTCCCAAATTTAGTGAAGAAGATCAGGTGGTATCTTTGCTTCATGGCTTGGATCTTTCTTCCGACTCAGTCTCCAAGTCTAGATCGGTACTTCCTGAGAATATTGTCAATAATGATAATTCCTTCGATGGTGATCGTGTAGCTTCTGAATCTAGCCCTCAAACTGAAACTGATATCATCTTACCAGTTGACCATGAAAGTTGTGCCACTGATCACTCAGTTGCTATTGAACATTCAGAAGCCGCCCCTTCTAATCTGGATTCGATCACTGTGCCTGATCAGATCCCTCAGCTTAGAATTCACTCTTCTCACCCCACTGAAAATATCATCGGTGAGCTTCAACAAGGTGTTTTGACCAGAGGTCAGGTTGCAGCTAATGAAATCCGTGAGGAATCATCAACTGCCTCTTTTGCCTTCTTGGATGAAAATATGGAAGAATGCTTCCTATCTCAGCTTGAACCAAAGAAAATAGACGAAGCTTTGAAAGATCCATACTGGATTGAGGCTATGCAGGAAGAGTTAAATCAATTCAAAAAGCTTGATGTCTGGAGATTGGTTCCTTTACCCAAAGATGTCGATCCTATTGGCACTCGCTGGGTATACCGTGTGAAAAAGGATGACAGAGGCGTAGTTATTCGAAATAAGGCACGGTTGGTGGTTCAAGGTTTTACTCAAATCGAGGGTTTGGACTATGATGATGTGTTTGCTCTAGTTGCAAGGTTGGAATCTATTCGCATCTTTCTGGCTTTTGCAACATTTAAAGGTTTTCGAGTTTATCAACTCGATGTCAAGAGCGCATTTCTATATGGAGAGGTTTTGAAGGATGTGTATGTCAAGCAACCTCCAGGCTTTGAAGATCCTATTCATCCTGATTATGTTTGCAAGTTAGGCAAAGCTCTATATGGTCTTCATCAAGCTCCCAGAGCTTGGTATGCGAGGTTGGCAAAACATCTAACGAAAAATGGCTTTTCCCGAGGCCACATTGACAGCACTCTCTTCATTAAAAGGGATGGAAAAGATTTGCTGCTGGTACAGGTTTACGTGGATGACATTATATTTGGTTCCACTAATGATTCTTTGTGCAGGGATTTCGAGAAAATTATGAAGTCCGAGTTTGAGATGAGTGCTATGGGAGAACTCAAATTCTTTCTGGGGGTACAGGTTGAGCAGTCTGATAAAGGACTCTACATTCATCAGTCCAAATATGTCAATGACATGTTGACTCGGTATGAGCTCCATGACTGTAAACCATATGGTACTCCTATTGAAACTGATCACAAACTCGGGCCTGCTGAACACGAAGAAGACTGCAAGGAGCGAGATTATCGTTCTATGATAGGATCGTTGATGTATCTTACTGCATCAAGACCAGATATTGTGTTTGCTGTGTCTATTTGTTCCAGGTATCAAGCGAAGCCCAAAGTTTCTCACATGAAGGCTGTAAAGAGAATATTTGGTTACCTCAAATATAGGCCATCACTTGGTCTATGGTACTCAAATGAGAAAGATTTCTCTCTCTCAGCCTACTCTGATTCTGATTATGGCGGCTGCAATTCGGATAAGAAGTCAACTACAGGAGGTTGCCAATATCTCGGTTCAAGATTGGTGTCTTGGCAGTGTAAAAAGCAAACAACAGTCTCCACCTCAACAGCGGAAGCTGAATACATTGCTGCTGCAAGTTGTTGCTCACAGATTCTGTGGATACAACACCAATTGCGTGATTATGGGTTACTTCTTACTTTGACTCCAATTCATATTGATAACACTGCTGCTATATCTATTATTCGCAATCCTGTTCAACACTCTAAGACCAAGCACATAGAGATTAGGTTTCACTTCATAAGAGATTGCTATGAGAAACACTTAATTGACCTCAATCATGTAGATACCCTTAAGCAAAAAGCCGATTTATTCACAAAAGCTTTTTCGCGTGCTCGTTTCGACGAACTTGTAGATATGATAGGGATGATTTCCCTTGATCTCATGAAATGATTTGTGACTTGATTTTTGTATAGTCTATTTGTTTTCTGTTAAAAAAAAAAAAAAAAAAAAAAAAAAAAAAAATTTCGCAACAGCCACTCTTTATTCTATGTAGTATTAAAGAAATGCAAGGTTGCTACATTTCTAAAATAGACGTTGATGTTGTGTCTGTAAACAACTTGGGATATGATAGTACATTGAATGACATGCAATGAATATGGAAACTTTAAGATTTATCCTGGATGTGTCAGTAGATTTATTTGACATATTAAAATCAATTTTTATAAACATTGTCTTCATCATACGATGTATTAGTAGGCATGTTATACAAATCTCTTTGAGAATTATTAAGAAGCCTAAATGATAATTGTCCATTTCAAGTGGTTCAACACCATTAGATGTATGACACAAGTCTTAATATCTTACTTAGACTAGATATGTTTTCGTGAAAGAAGTTTATTCGATATCATCTGGGGGTATATATTGACAGTTTCCTCTGTTATACGTAAGTATAGACCTGGCTTCTGTTGATATATATTTTAAAATTAAGCAAACGCAAGTCAAAATACTTGAAAAGTCTTTAAAATCAAGATACCTTACAAGGTCGCCAAAAGGGTTTGACCAAGTTCGGTTTTGCTTAAACCTGAATCAAGTTATGTCGCTCTGTTGTACGCACGTACAGACCTGTCACCGCTGTCTTGATTCTTAAATTTGATTTTCTAATATTCTCTCTGTAAATGGAAACACGGTCTATGTCTCAAGTTAAGATGTATATCTATGGTAGTGACCACAGCGAAATGAACAGTCCAATAATAATAAAAATATCTCCTAGATGTGAGTATAACACATTTAAGTGGACAAATATACTAATAATCGTCCTGAAATAATTTTTATAAAAAGTGTTTCTAGTACGTCAAGTAAATTTAAAGCGGACAAATATACTGATGATCGACATAACACTTACTATTCCTAATTATTGCATGTTATGTCAATATGATCCCCAACCAGAATTATCATAACTCCGTCACCAAAAATTATTGCGCTTGTCCATATCTTTGTTATACCTTATTTTTATAGTTGTATTTAACTTAATTTTATCTTTCTTTTTGTCACAAATCGTTTCTCTTGCGAAAATTCTTTAATCTCAATCTAAATCGATTTCGAACACAAATGTTATGTCGCTAAAATCTGCTCTGTCTTCTGTGCGACACAAGCATTGTGTCGTATTCCACTTATACGACACAAGAATTGTGTCGTACATTGTGTCGTATCTCCTCTATATGACATAACCATTGTGTCGTATCTTATGTCACATGTGTGTTTGGGGTTAACTATTCCCAACGTACGACATAACCGCTTACGCTTTCATAATTAGGCACGACACAATACATACGACATAAAGACGATTTTGCGACACAACTGCGATTTTGCGACACAGTCGTATACACGCTCGGATTTGTTGGTTCGAAGCATTTTCACAGTGATTTGTTACTCGATTCTTGTTCTCCACATCCTTGCGCTTCTTTCGGTATGATTCCCTCGTGTTTTTATTCCGTATCTTGCTTATAATTAGATTGTGGACATTACGGGTTTAGGGTTACGTTATTTTCTTAAATTATTTAGGGTTTAGGGGTTTCTAGGGTTAGAAGACTTGATATTCTTGATCCCCTACTATCTGCGAACCCTAGGGTATGATTACATTTTGAAAACCCCAAATTTTTGGCAAAATCATTTCTGGGTTGGTTTAGTGTTCATCTTTGCGACACAACATACGACACAAGCGTTGTGTCGCATAGATCAAACAGTTTTACGTCGTGTTGATTCCCTCCGTTTATGTCGTATTGTGTACGACACAACATACGACATAAGATGTATGTCGTATCATTTTATACGACACAACCTACGACACAACTGTTGTGTCGCATCTGAGATTAATTTCTCAAAAAATGCTAAATGCAAGGGAAACTCTGTCCGCGTGACACGTGTCATGCGACACAAGCCCTGTGTCGTAGTCTACCTCTGCAAGGGAAACTCTGTTATGCGACACAACTACTGTGTCACAGAACATTTGTAAAATAAAACGCGATTATTTTTTTTGTGTACTAACGCTAACGCAGCTCGAGCTTTTGGTTGTATTATTGTTTTTACAGTCATGGCTGATCAACCTGCTGTTCCACCCACTGAAATCGATGTCACCAAGTACTTCTGGGAACCACGACACAATATCGTGGCTTTTATGAACACCTCAGTTGAGACGTCGCGTCCGTACAGAGCTATGATAGCATTCCTACGACGTTCTCGAATCTACAAAGCTATCTCTGCTGATACTCGGATTTTGAGAAATCATATTACGGAGTTTTGGGACAACGCTGTCGTCAACAAAGACGAACCTGATACTCGTCTGATTTCTACTGTCTGTGGGCGTCAGGTCATATTTTCTGAGCAACTCATTCGGGATTTCTTCGAGTTTGGAGACAACTCGGATATGATTACTCAGTTTGCTGCTGCTGCTATTGCTCAAGGGATGCGTTCGATTGGATATCAGGATATCCCTGTTGACCAGTACAAGAAGACCTACATGACAAAGGTCTGGAGGTATCTGGCTCACATCGTCATTGTCTGTTTATCCAGTCGCCGGGCAGGTCTGGAAGGGATGAGCTACACAACTGCCTCTGCCATTCTCGCGTTGATTTACAACAAACCTTACAACTTTTCTGGTTATATCTGGAGGGGTTTCGTTGACAACGCTCTGGATACGAAGGATAAATGGGCGTTATATCCTCGGTTTACTCAACTGCTGCTCAATCACTTGCATCCTGATCTTCCAGTGATTGCATCGTTTACATTCAAGCAGACACCGATGAATACCAGGATCTATACCATTTGTACCACTTTCGCCAAGCAGGGTCAGGCACCGGAAAGGGAGGTTGCCTTATTCGGTCATATCATTGATCCGGCTTATGTTGGCCCACCTGGTGAACAGTTTAACGATCCAGCTCCCAGGCCTACTGTTCCACCATCCCCAGTTCCACCTCCGGCCCAACAACCACCACCAGTTCAACCACCCGCAGCTCCGCAACCGTCTGTTTTGCCAGATCCTCTGGATCAGGAGTTTGTCGATCTCGATCGTGAGATCGACGCATATCAGCCACCTTCTCCACCTCCTGAATCCTCCAGCCGAGGTAAACGGCCTCGTGATTCTTCTGAGGCTGATATTTTGGATCCTCCGGTTCGCCGCTCCCGCACTTCAACTTCTACATCTTCTGAGCTCCCGAGAACCGAAGCTCCTATCACCCCTCACCCGGCGGTTATTCAAGAGCTCCTGCGCAGACTTTATAAAATGCAGCATGACATGGATGCTCAACTCACGGTGTTCGAAGCTCAAGATGCCAGAATCTCTATCCTGGAAAAGGAGAATGCTGAGCTGAAATCAATGATTCTACTATCAATGAAACTCCTGTTTTAGATTATATTCTTGAGTTACCAGGGCAACCGAAACCGTTAGCTGTAGATTACACTTATTGTAATTTGACATACTTTCAAGCTGCGGTTTATGAAGATAGTGTTGTGCCTGAAGAGCCTTTTGACTTTGAGGCTGCAAATGATGATAATGACGTTGAGGTTGAGCAAGAAGGGCTTGACCCAAATGAAGAATATGTTGATCAGCCCTCTCACCCACAGGAAGGTACTGTTGTATCTGATTCTTCTGACGATGAGTTAGAGCCTGCATTCAACTATGTACCAGGATCCACCTCAGGATCTTCTTATCAGGCTTCTTCTGCTCCTGAATCGTCTGAACCTGTCGGACTTTCTCAAAATTTACCAGTTCCCACAGGTTTCCCAAGGACAAATTACAATGACATCTTCCCACAGGATACGTTCGAACATGTTCCTGTTGACAGGGAAATGTCCATCAGGGATAACTGGTTCATCAAAGGTAAAAATCTCGAACCTGTTCCTGTTACCTGCAAGAAATACAAGGTAGGCGGTGATTATACCGGCCTTATTAAAAGTTGGAAGGTGAACAAGGGAAGGTTCATGATCAAGAGACGTGACGGTATCCAGTACTTTCGTCGATCTCTGAAGAAATTGAGTACGTTGCCAAAGCACGATCTTGTTCGTCTTACTCGACTTCAGTTGATCAATCCTCATAAAGACGGAATAGCTGAAGTTATTCAGAAGATCATGCGAGCAGAGATTCGATCAAAGAAATATCATTATGTCAGACCTGTGCTGGGTACTCATTTTACTTTCAAGAAAAAGCTTGACCCAAAGACAAATCAGCCAATCGTCAGAAATCACTATCCTCCTGCTAATTGTCTTCGTGAAGTCTCGCTAGAATCTGTTCCCCTTAATTTGCTGAAACGATTTCATTACTGGGAACTGGATGCTCACACCGGCGAAGCCGTTCTTGTCTACGTACCTGATTCTGTGCCTCAAACTGGGTCTACTTCTTTGTGGGGTTTACCTAAAGCAGAATTCAGGATATTTGACCCGATGAGCATAATAAACTTGTCAAAAGATGACATGAAGAAACTATTCAACAATCGTATTCGCTACAATCCTGACAACGAGTTCAACACAATTCTGGCGAAGCGATTTCAGAAAATTGTTGATATATGTTTCTCTTTTGGTGTGCATGCTGGTGGAAACTTTCCACCCGGATGGGTTTAAAGACTGACGCTAATTGAAGAAATTCTTTGAAGACCAAGCTGAAGACACGGGGGAGTTTGTTAGTACATCTAGATGTGTCTGTCAGTTGGTCTCAGTCTGTAATTATGTCATTATTGTAATTACGCATTGTATAGTTAAGATATAGTTTAATTACAAGTTTTGTAATCTTGCGACACAAGGATTATGTCACAGATTCATTCTGTGCGACATAAGTATTGTGTCGCAGAATCCGTCAATGCGACACAAGGGTTGTGTCGCAGAATCAGTCTATGCGACACAAGGGTTGTGTCGCAGAAAGCTTAATTTGGGCTATAAATAGAAGTTCGTCAGCTTCTGTTTGCAAGCCACTCAACACACACATAACTCACTGTCCAGAGAGAAATAGTCATTGGTAGGGTTATTTTGTTCCTTGTGTGTTTTGTCAAAGTGTATGTTTACTTGTTGATAATATATATATACATACATCTTTGTGTTGTGGTGATATTTAACTTAAATCTTGCATAACTTGTTGTGTTTAATTTCCGCATTTACATACAAGCAAACTACTCGTGTTGGTCCGAATAGTTGGAACCTACAGGATGGTCAGTCCTATATGGTACCATACACTAACATTCACGCTACAAAAAGTATTACCAGAACTATGATCGTAGAGGACTTAAAAGTGATTAGAAAACAGCTCATGCAGAATATAGCGAGTTTTGTACTCGTGTTCACGTGTAAAACAGTTAGAGCATGTATTCCCACCCCGGGAGTAAAAACAGTAAAAAGTCAGGGCTATGAGACTCACCTGAGCCTGAAGAGTTGCAATGAAGCAAATGTGGTGAAGTAAAATAGGGTGTCTGAAGTCTGTAACCTGCCGGGCGTTTATAACGCGCAAGGTTGAATAAAATAAGTATCTATCTTAAAAGATCACCTATGCTAGTTGTTCATCCAACTAGTAATGTCCAATGATTTGATTAGTAAGTTCGAGTTTTGAAAACGTGTACGGCTCGTTGGTGATTATTTGCAATAATATTATTATTATGTCGAAGTGTTATACTTAAAAAGTATTTACAAACTTTAGGTGACGGGGGTCCGGGGGCAGCGCCCCTGGTTAGCGGGGTCCGAGGGGTGGCAACCCCTGGCGGGGTCCAAGGGGCTGGCCCCTGGCTGGGGTCGAGATTGTTATAGTGATAAACGCATCTGAACTTGAATTTGGGTGAAATCAAGTGGTAAAATTTTAGGTCTCGACACTTAGTAAAAATATGTGTTTTCTTGGTTCAGTTTCATGCGACACTTATAGTGACACTTAGGGTCTATGCGACACTCAGGAAGTGTCGCATAAAATGAGAAATTCTGGGGTACTAGCGTCACTTGAGGAAGTGACGCATGAGATGCGACACTTAAGTAAGTGTCGGGTGTGAGTGTCGGGTACAGGTGTTAAGCGTCACTAGGCAAGTGACGGTACAAATTAGATTTAGGTTATAGGCGTCACTTAGGCAAGTGACGCTAGAAGTGTCGGTAAGTAGTGTTAGGCGTCACTGGACAAGTGTCGGATGTAAGTGTCAGGAAAAAGGGGTTTTATGCGGCACTTAGGCAAGTGACGCAAATTTAGGGTTTTATGCGTCACTTAATGTGGCACTTAAGTGACACACGAAGTGATGCTATACTGGTCTGGCCTATGCGACACTTATGTCTGTTCGACGGATTTTGAGCCAAAAACGAGTTTTCCGGTTTCCGTTTGGTCCGATTCTTTTACCCAACCGTTAGATGGACATTTCAAGCTTAAATAAACAACAAACAAGCATTATAACAAGGATTTGAGTGATTTCGAGAATTTGTCGGAAACTTACAAGTTAACGCCGGAAGATTTCGAAAAGATGGGGTTGTAGATCGTGACACGGTGGTTCTTTTCTTCCAAATGGGCAATGAAAACCGAGGTCGTTTGGTGGTGTAATTTAGTGTTTAAAGGTGATGGTGGATGGTGGGTGTTTGAGAGAAAAGAAAGATAGAGAGAGAGTGGAAAGGTGGAAAATGAAGAAGGAAAGGAGGAGGAAGTGGGGTTTTGGTGAAAGCCCTACACTTCAGTTCCCGCAATCGCGCTTCGTGCGGTATTCGTTTTCCCGGTTGTTTCAACGTTAAGTAGTTATTTAAAACCTTTAATTATACGTTTTAAAATACAATTAATTTCTCGATATTTTTATCGGATAATCTTATAAAATACTAATTATTGAAGTTATAAGATGTAACTTAACTTGTTTCGTTTCGTTTGCGCGTTTAATGCTTCAATCACGTAAGTTGTTATTTGTACGGTACGAGTTTTAAATTGAAATATTATAAAAATAATGTTTTGGTATATAATAGTGTTATTAAATAATATTATATTATTTAATTAGATTGTTCACCAACATTCGTATTTAATTGAACCGAATTACATTCGATTTGAATCGAGTACGATTTAATTAAATCGCATAATTGTATGTATTCAACAATGTATATTGATACCCAAATTAGCCTATCACATAACTAATTACATGTATTACAAAACGATTAGGACCTAATGACTAGCCCTAATTTGGCGGGTGTTACAGACACTTAGGCAAGTGTCGGGAAAAATGGGTTTTATGCGGCACTAGGGTAAGTGACGCAAAATTAGGGCTTTTAGTGACACTCAGTGCGTCACTTAAGTGACGCATTAAGTGACGCTATACTGCACTGGTCGATGCGACACTTACGTCTGATGGCCGGATTTTGAGTCGAAAATGAGATTTCTGGTTACCGTTGGGCATGAAACTTTTACCCAACCCATATTTGGACATTTTAAGCTTAAACAAACAACTTTCAAGTAAAATAAATGAAATCTAAGAGTTTGCGGGATTTGTCAGAAATCTTACAAGTTAACGCCGGAGAATTCCGAAAAGATAAAGATGTAGATCGTGACTCCGTGATCGTTTTCTTCCAAACGGGTGTGAAGATTTGAGGTCGTTTGGTGGTAGTTGTTAAGGGATTTAGGAGGTGGTGGTGGTTTATGTTTTGAGAGAAAATGGAGAAGAAGAAAGAGAGAGTGAGAGTGAAATGAGGTGGGGGGAGGTGATGACCCCCCTTTTTGGCAAATTTTTCGGTGAGGTCCACGGGTGTGGGCTTCACCAATCCTGTTCCTTGCATTCGCGCTCCGTGCGGTGTTCGTTTCCACGATCATTTAATTGTTTAAATAATTATTTTAAAACACAAATACTTTTTAATGTTTTTGGTTGAAGTATTTCATCAAAAAAATTTACTTGAGTTATAAAATATAACTTATTCTTGTTTCGGTTGTTCGCGCGTTTATTATTTTAATCGCGTAATTGTGGTTTGTATGATACGGATTTGAGTTGAAATATTATCTAAATAATATTTTGGATAAATAGAGTTATTAAATAATGTCCTATTATTTAATAAAATGTTTCACCAACGTCCGTATTAATTGAACCGAATTGTATTCGATTTGAAACTTGTACGATTTAATCAAATCGCATACTTGTATATATTCTACAATATATATATTGATACATTAATTAGTCTAACACAGAACTAATTACATGTATTACAATTGATTAGGCACTAATTACAAGTCCTAATTTGGTGGGTGTCACAAGTGATGAAAATTTAGAAAATGTGTTTAAATGTTGTTGTATTTTCTATTTTGGAAAACTAGTTAAGGTTATAAGGGTTTGGAAAATTTTAGAACAGTGGGGGTGGTATTATAAAGGAAAAAATGGAAAAGTGAAAATCATGGTTTTCCAACTTCCCCTTATAACATAGAAAATTGAGTTTTCTATATTCTAGGAAAACTTTTATTGAAAAACCCCATTTTGAACACATTTTCCCCTTTTCCAATTTTCTTAGAAAAATTTTCTGGAAAACTCCTCTATTTTTCTGCATTTAAACACAACCTAAGTTTCAGGAGTATTGCTATCGACGAATTACAAACTTGAAAATCGACACATTTCCTATTTGATTTAGCATTAAGAAGGTGTATACAACAATTTAAATTCAGTTTTTTTTCCTCCACATATCATTTAATACTTGTAATTTTAATTGTGTTTGTATCATAGATATGATATTCCTATATATAATGGATGAATTTTATGAGATAATTAACAACCATGACGAAAACTAAAACATTATAATCATGAGCTAATTATAAGAAGATTATTGAGCAATGTGATATCAATGCGATACATGATAAATGATAAGCGTAAAAAGTAATTGAAGAATACATCTCATAAAATTAAAGATCTATAAAATGAATTTAGGAAGTAAAGTATAGACGATAATTGATGATATATCTTAAATCTTATAATTGGTTTAGCGTATTTGCTTAAAACTTATGATTTGTCCTATCATAAATATCAACTATACCCCTTGAAAAATCTAACATTAATGCATTTTTGAATGATCAACATTTCATACATTTAATATTTTTCATTTTGGAAATAACTTTTTTAACCAATTACATAAATCAACATCTATATTTTTCTTAACCAATTACTTTCTATTAATACACGGTTTAACAAAGTCCGGACAAAATAAGTATTTAAAAAAAAGTGACAAAAAAATAAAGAAAGATAACAGTATTATCTTTAAATAAACGAATTTTAACTATTATGATCACACTATTTTATAGATATCACACTAAATTTATTATCTTTTTTACTTTATCTATGACATATTATTTGTATCAAACTATCAACTACTGAATGATTAATAATAATGATCAATTTTTCAAAATTCATTTTCGTCGTATAATACAGGTCATCTATTAGTATGTACTAAAAGACATGAGCAATGAAAAATAAAAATTATTCTTATTATTTGCCGAAACTACTTGAACCCAAACATATGCAAAATAGGGTTACTTATTTAGAGTTGGGTTCATTTAAGTATGGAAAATCAAAAAAGTACACAGGAATACATCTCAGCCATCCATTCTATCAAGAGGTGGAGGGGTATTTTGTCCTTTAACAATTTCACATTTAATTAAATAATTAATAAAACACATCATAATAGCAACAAAAAAAAACATAATGAACGCATGGGCTAGGGTTTTTCTGAATTTCACATCATCAATCTCACAACAAATCACCAAATTGAAGGTACAGATTTCACTAATTAGTATCAATTTCGTAAACTTCACACTACATACGATCGATTTCAACTGTGATTTACTGATTTCAATTGATTCTTCAAAAATCTGGCAATAAAAGAAGCAAAAGCGAAGTAAACAGCGAAAATCGGTACGATATCCTGATTCCAGGTCGATTCCATGGAATTGGAGAATGTGAAGGTTAAACAAGAATTAATAGTGCGCATGCATTTGTTAAATTTGAATTGTGAAGAATTATTGAAAATTGGGGGGAATTAAAATACAGAGAGTGATGAAGACCAAGTCAAATCAATCTAAGTTCTAAAAAGAGACTATAAGGGGATTGAAGCTTTACCATCATCATAAATACCATAGGATATTAGGATGTAGTCACTTAATATTCACACTAATCTATCTGGTTTCTGCATATTAAGTTCACCAATATTGTCTTTGGTTACCACAAATTTCTGCATATAAAGCTTTTTCAATTTTAATTTCTTATTAATCAATTGCATCTCTTCATCCTTATCCACATGCTAGTAGAGGATAGAGGACAAGAGGCATGTGCAATTTGCTTTTTAAAATTTGATTTTGTAGCTCACTGCTGGCTCTTATATGGCTTAAAGCTCATCAAATGTTTATGCTTTCATTCTATTTTCTACAACAACTTTCAGTTTACGTCCAAGTCTTGGGTGAAGCTCGTGTTTGAGGAATTTTAGCTTCTTAGTAGCTTTTAGCAAACGTTATGATATAAAAGTACAGAAAACATACTTGTACCAAATGTGGTAGTAGCTTGTGCTAATATATAGTATGTCAATAGTGACCATTATCATGTAAAAATTAGCAAAACTCACATGTACCACATATGGTAATACCTTGTAGTAACCATTTATCATACAAAATTATATAACTAAATTGTACATGTAGTAGTTCCTAAACAATCACATGTGGTAGGATGTCAACTGTGATATAGAGTACTACCACATATGGTATAGTAGACTACCACTTGTGATAATGTACATTATTGTTTTTTTTTATTTACAGGTTTACAACATACACCTAATACTACTCTATTAGTCTCAACTGAGATTCAAACACCTAGTGGAAGTACTATTTGGGTACCGCAAGCACCAAAGGAAGATAAACCATTTGTTGGACAAGTCTTTGAAAACCTTCAACAATCATATCTTTAATGTGTACGATATGGACTGAGCGGCGGATTTGAGGTGAGAAAATCAACACAGAAGAGGCTGAATGATATTCACAAAACCGTATGTGAAAAGCACTATGTGTGTAGTAAGGCTGGATATCCAGAAAAAATGCAAAAAGACATGCTAGAGGAAGAAGAAGTTGAAAAACCTATAGTGTTTTCCACAATCTAAGATACTGCTATGGTTTAAAAGTGAATTTCATTTGCTGTATTTTTTTTCCAGTAACTCATTTAATTGTTGATAATTGTAATTAGCGTTTGGCAGGGTGTGACAAATTGTAAGGTTTAACCTTAAGAATACTGGTTGATACCACATGTGGTACTATAAGTATCATATGTGCTACTATAAGATACCACATGTGATAGTTGCTGCTACCATATGTGATAGTTATCTATAAAATAAAAAAAGTATTAACCTCACCGATAAAAAAAAGTAATGATTTCGTTTACAAAAATAACGGTTGATTGTGAAATCTGAAATGTGAGACTTTGTTTATAAAAATCGTAAAGTTTAACCTCAACAATACTGGTTGATACCACATGTGGTATTATAAGTACCACATGTGGTATTATAAGTACCACATGTGATAGTTGCTACTACCACATGTGGTACTATGAAAGATACACAAATGGTACTTGTCTATAAAATTAAAAAATTATATATTTAGTTTACAACAATAATTGTTAATATATATTTTGAAATATGAAATCCAAAATGTGAGACTTTGTTTACATAGATCATAAGGTTTAACCTCAACGATACTGGTTGATACCACTTGTGATACTATAAGTACTACATGTGATAGTTGCTGCAACCACATGTAGTACTATGAAAGATACACAAATGATACTTTTCTATAAAATTAAAAAAGTATTTATTTAGTTTACAACAATAATGGTTGATATTGTGAAATATGAAATCCGAAATGTGAGACTTTGTTTACAAAAATTGTAAAGTTTAATTTCAATGATACTGATTGATACCATATGTGTTACTATGAGTTACCACATGTGATATTCTTGATACCACATGTGATACTAGTTGATACCACATATGATACTGTCTAAATATTTTAGAAGTCGCTTTGAAAATAAAAACATACACACAAACATTTCAAAAAACTAAAAAACATAAACCATAAAAAGATAAGTACATTACATTAATTTCTAAAAAAAAAATATTCACAAATTAACAACTTGTGAATAATCCATAAAACTGTACTTGAGACATTAACAACATTCAAAATTACCAAAGACATTAACAGACATTAACAACATCCATAAAACTGCATAATATAGTATCACATGTGGTACCAACAAATATCACATATGGTATCACATGTGGTACCAACGACTATCACATGTGGTACAAACAGTATCACATATAATACCAACGACTATCACATATGATACTGTGTGGTACCAACGCATAATAGAGAATTCTATTTACAAAACAAAAAAAAAACATAACTTCAATAAATCTTATTAATTTTCTAAAAAAGTTAAACATAAGTAAACAAAATGAGCTTATACAAAATGCTATACATGACTACTTACATATACCTAAAACTAGATCTCTGGTTGAATTTTTTTCCTTTTAATCTTATTCAATCAATATTTCACATCTACCAATCATATATTTAAGCTTATATTTAGGCTTACAAGATTAGACCTACCAATTATTTTTCTATACAAGATCAATCAATGTGTGATATAATCTTAATAAATAGGAAAATATCAAGCATGGTATTGCTTGATGGCTTGCTTGTTCATATTTTGAGACATTATAATAACACCTAAAGTTCCTTCAATACATACATAAGCCAAAGTTGAGTTCAAATGAGTACAAGAATTTTAGTGAGAATGAAAGAACCGATGAGAAAGCTCCATTTGTAAGGGTACAATAGTCATTTAGTTAAAACCCTCACTTCCTCCCAAGTTTTTAAAAATTAAGTATCACAAAAAAGGTTAATCAAAAAATTATAAAAATTACACCACAAAAATCAACGTTTTTTTTCTCTTCGATTAGACATCTCACATGATATACTTTCAACGATTTTTTTTTCCCCATTTTTTGCTGGGTTTCAAAAACTGCATAATATAGTATCACATGTGGTACCAACGAATATCACATGTGGTACAATGACTATCACATGTGGTACCAACAACTATCACATGTGGTACCAACGGTATCTGTCGCACCCCAAATTCGTGATTAGCGGAAGCATACTTTGGGTGCGACTAATCAAGGTAATCAAGCACAAAGATATATAATGAACGACTCTATATGCGTCGTTTTAACAAAATACATTAATTCCATAAAAGTTTATATCAGTTGTACCAAATACATTAGCTCGTGTTCTGAATAGGAGAGATTTCCTAGCATAAATACTTATACAAAATATATTGATGCAATAAAATCTCTGATGTTTGCATGCTGACTCGAGCTAAGCTAATTCCTGAGTGCCAGCCTACAGCTGCTGAGTACCTGAGAATACATGCTAAAAGGGTCAGCTAAAAGCTGGTGAGCTCACAGGTTTGATAGTAAAAATAATGTATGAACCGCAAGATATAGTTATGTATGAAATCAATCATAAAAATATGTATATTACTGCCATGAGCCCATAGTTCGAGCTTAACTGAGGTGTCAAGAATCACAATTAAGTGCCCGATCGCGCGTACCTCCCTGCGAGTGCCTAATCTACACTCGTATAAACAAATGATAATGCATCCGTTCGACCGCAGTCGTGGTAGCGCGACTACCCCGAACGGGGATTGTCAATCCCATATGGTCCATACACTAACATTCACGCTAAATCCATATTAACAAACTATGTAATAGAGGACTTCATGATTAGTAGAGCAAACTCATGCAGTCAATATATCGTGTTTTGTACTTGCGTTCAAATGTAAATGAAAACTGAGCATGTATTCCTACCCCTGGGTTAAAAATAGTAAAATGAGGGGCTATGAGACTCACCTGAGTCTTAGAGTGTTTGCAAAGCAAGCAAGTATGATGTTGTACCAAATGAGTGTCTGTAGACTGTAACCTGCCGGGCGTTCAAAACGCGCAAGGTCATATGAGTGAGTAGATATCTCAACAGACCATCTATGTTAGTTGTCCATCAATTAGTTATGTCCAAATGTTTGATTGTTTTGTTTGATTTTTGAAAGCATGTACGGCCCGTTGGTGTGGTTATGTAATAATAATTCAAAGTATTATTATTATGTTCATAGTATTGTATACTTCTCGAAGCATATGAGTTTCATGTATGATTCTATATCATAAATGTTTGATCTTTGTAGGTGTTTATTGCTTTTATATATGTATATATATGTCCGAAGGTGTTAAGGCCCGTAATCCAGAGTCTAAAATGTGATTTTCTGGAAATTAACTAAGGGTCAAAAAGTCAACTCTCAAGGTCAAAAAGTCAATCTTGAAAAGTCAACTCGCAAAGTCAAAAAGTCAACTTGCAAAGTCAACTCATAAGTCAATGTCAACTCGCAAGTCTTCAGTTCGCAAGTCAAACTCAACTCGCAAGTCTTCAGTTCGCAAGTCAAACTCAACTCGCAAGACTTCAGCTCGCAGGTCAAACTCAACTCGCAAGACTTCAGTTCGCAGGTCAAACTCAACTCGCAAGACTTCAGTTCGCACATCTAACTCAACTCGCAAGACTTCAGTTCGCAAGTCAAACTCAACTCGCAAGACTTCAGTTCGCAGGTCAAACTCAACTCGCAAGACTTCAGTTCGAAAGTCTAACTCAACTCGCAAGACTTCAGTTCGCAGGTCAAACTCAACTCGCAAGACTTCAGTTCGCAGGTCAAACTCAACTCGTAAGACTTCAGTTCGCACGTCAAAGTCAACTCGCAAGACTTCAGTTTGCAAGTCAAAGTCAACCCGCAAAGTCAACTCGCAAGACTTCAGTTCGCAAGTCTAACTCAACTCGCAAGACTTCAGTTCGCAGGTCAAACTCAACTCGCAAGACTTCAGTTCGCAGGTCAAACTCAACTCGTAAGACTTCAGTTCGCACGTCAAAGTCAACTCGCAAGACTTCAGTTCGCAAGTCAAAGTCAACCCGCAAAGTCAACAGTTGTGTTTTTGCTTTGGTAACATGGTCAAACGGGCTCGGTTTGGCCCGAAATTTTTAGGGAAGCCTTAGATTAGTTCATAGAGTCTCCAGAAAATTTTGGTTCATGTCGGAGTCATTCCGAGGTGTCGGTTTTAAAAATATTGCAAAATCAGTCCACAAAGAGGGTTTTCGATTTTGTCGGTTCACTTCGCCAATTTTTCTTAACTAGTTATGATTCGAACTAGAGTCCACAATTTTTATCAGTTGTTCTCCTATGTGTCTAGTTGTTAAACTGAATTTTTCAAGTAATTATAGAGTCCATCTAGATAGGTAGAAAATTCTACGTAAGAACCGAACTCGGTTTCCGACAAATCTCAGACCAGACTCAAAGATTGGATTATACACAAAAATACGTACAGATCTGGAAAAAGTGTAAAACATGAAAGTTGTAGCTCTTTTCAATACGCAAATATTAAAAGAAAATGCATCATCTAACTCTTAGTATACGATTTTATACGAATTTTTCTTTAAGTTTGACTTTTCTGGGCAGATTTGTGCATGTTAAAATATGTTATGTAAAAACGATTTTTGTCATCTCATTTGGACATAATCAAGCTAATGGAACAATAAAACATGTAAATAAGTGACATGCAATCAGATTAAAGAGAGGGAGTGGTCTTTCATACCAAGAAATGATGAAGAAAAGTTGAAGATGATGAAGAAGATGATGATTTGAGCCTTGATCCTTGTTTCTTTTTTTTGTTCTTGATGAAGGATGATAGATGGTGATTCTTGATGATAAAAATGACTGAGTTTTGGTGATGATGATGATGAAATTCGTGGAGGAAGGAGAGAGAGGAGAAGAGGTGGTGTGTGAAAATTGAAAATGGAAGTGAATGATGAAATGAGGAGTGTGAGGTGGGTTTTTGAGTCAAGCAAGTAATCAAAGGGGAGGGGTTCACAAAATCTTCAGATTTTGTGGGGGTCCCACCCCATGTGGTGCTAAATCTTGTGCCCCTAAGTTACGCTCCGTGCGGTGTTCGTTTCCTCGCCCGTTTCGACGTTTATTGAGACGTTAAACGTTTAATACGCGCGTTTTAACTAACGATTTAAGTCTCGATATTTTTACTTGAAATATTTAATGTTACTACTTGAAAACATTTATAAAAATGTTTCGTTAAATTATCGGCCTCGATTTGTGCATTCGTTTTACGGAGGTTAAATCGCGTAACGGTATTTTTGCACGTTTTTGTTGTCGTTTAAAATACGATATTTTAAATGAAAGTTTTACTCGAAATGATATATTTTAAACTTATAAAATATATTTTTGGCTTTCATTTGGTTGTCGGGCGCGTTTCGCGCATTTTCGTCGCGTTTATGATACTTTATACGTTACGTTTTACATGTTAAATATTATTAACATAATATTTAGAGATTTTTGAGTTTATTAAATAATTTCACATTATTTAACATTTTGTTCATCAACGTCCGCATTTATAATGTGTCGGAATTCATCCGATAGTGAAATGTACGATTTTAAACAACTCGCATACGTGTGTATATATATATATATAAAAACATATATCAATACACATAGTGATACACATAATTAGCCCTAAATATAACTAATTACATGTATAAGTACAATGATTAGGCACTAACACAAGCCCTAATTGGTCGGGTGTCATAGTATCACATGTAGTACCACCTACTATCACATGTGATACCAACCACTATCACATGTGGTACAAACGGATTCTGATTTAAGCATGGTTAATGCACACAAGCACATACAAACCGAATACATCAACAAAATTCACAAACTAAATGCACATTAAAAACAGAGACTCGTAAATTCATAATATACAATGGTTCCTATAGGCAATTATCGAAAAGTGTTTTTATTTATTTATTTTAAACACAGCATCCGATGAACAATTAGATTGTAAGTCCCTAGTTCTAGGATCGATAACTTCGTTATCTGTGGTATTAAGGTGCGGAATCCCTCAATACGGTGTTATCTTACTAATAACGATTTAGTTCGCGTTTAGGTTAACCAATTGCTTTACTTTATACGAACAAACGTCAAAGCCTAGCCTTTAGTATTTGTTTCTCTGGAAATACTGAGTTCGCACGAATGCAATAATCCTGATCTCCAATTAGTTTTCTCAAAGTTCTGTTTTGTTTTTCACGTACAATATATTTATATATCTCGTCTCAACTCGCAGCCACTGGGCCTGCGAGTTGACTCGACTCGCTACGCAGCCCAAGCCCATGAACTTGGCTCGTTTGTTTCTGTTGAGTTCTGCGAGTTCAGATCTCATCTCGCATCGCAAAGCTTTGCGACTTGAGATCTCGACTCGCAACAAACGTCTAAACAAATAACTCGACTCGCAGTAAATGTATATATATTGTTAAAATCTATATTCGTCTAACACTTTATCATAATAATATATTTAACGAATATTAATATCAAAACAATATCAATTTACAAATCTAAACCAATATATCAACATGATAACAATTACACTAGTCATATTGCAAAGCTAGATCTGTTGTCACAAACTATGTCTCAACAGACTCCCCCTTGACAATAGCTCTAGCGTCTTTATCTTCACATTGTCTTTAGTTTTATGAGTAAATCTTACTACCTGCAAAAATCTTCATCTTCATACAAGTCTTAATCATCATTTGATAATCTCGTGCTAAGTCACCCCATGCTTCAGTACAAAAGATTCTGTTCTCATTTAACTTCAATAAATCTTTTCTTGACATGTTCATAAGATGACGATGATCATAAACTCTGAAGATCTCTCTTTCACCACCGTCAACCTCATCATCAGCTTCAACCATTACAGCTTCTCCAGTTTCTGAATCCACATGCCAACTCTTCATATTTCCCAAAATATCTTGAGGTATTTTCTTCAGTGGTATCTGCTGCACACATTTTATAGCTGGATAAATCTTCTTCCTTCTTCTTCTACCAGTTCTTTGACTTCTTTCTTCCAACTTAATTGTCTTTCCTTTCCTTGGCTTAATCTTTTCAAATTTATTAGCTCTAACCTCAGTCTTGATTATGTGTTCAACATATTTTCCAAAAAAATCATCACTTGGGTTATTCAATGATAATCTAGCCAAATCTCTAATCTCAAATCTAGGCAAAGAACTAAAAACTGCAAGTTTTCTTTCAAAATATTGAACTCCATCAAATCTCTTAATAGCAAACAGTTTTAGATCAGCATCAAAATACCATCCTATAATCCCTCTTTTTGCTATACGCTTACCCGTAATATCAATTTCTGATATACCAAGCTTTTCTTTCTTTTTCTTTGGCAAAGGCTTGAATATAGGATTATCTTTATGCTTATCAAGAAGATCTTCTTCATCTGAATCAGTTGAGTCATCGATCTCTTCATCTACATCGACAACCGTTGGACCTTCATCATTTTCAATAATAACCTCTGTTCTAGATGGGCTCACATGGTGTTCATCAACATAAGCATCTGGATCTACACCCATGTCATGCACTATCTCAGAAACAGCAGTCCAATCTGTAGGCGGTTGAAATTCTCCCTCTTCAAGATCATAATCAATCTCTTCATCTATCTCATCCAAAATATCATTTTCTGAATCTGATAGATCTAGACTTTCCATTCCTAGAGAAAACAAACAAACACAGATATATTAATAATTTAAATTCTCTTATTGATTTCCCTGAATCAATCTAAGAATTCCAATACTAATCCTTTTGTGTAATGTAAACGCGAAATATATATAACTTATAAATCTTTTATTGATTATCAATCTAAGATTTCTTAAGTCTTATATCAAATACTTAACAAACATTAATTAAATTTAAACTCTAATGTACTGTGAAGAATCACCAAACATTTAAGTTAACAATTAATTAACTTATATAATTTCTAAGACTTAATTGAACTGTTATATAAAAAAAACTTAACTTTCAATTATATCTTTAAATTATATATCATTTGTCTAGTTAAAAATCATACATTTTTTTTAACTTGTCAGTTATAAAAACTCTCAAGTCTAAAATGTCTAAGTTAAAATAAATTTTGACCGCTGAAATATATCAGAACACGCCGCTCGACTTCTCAATGAGTCGGAAGACTTTCGATCACTAATTTATTTAACCTTTTAAAATCAAATAACTTAAACAATTTCTAATATATTTAACTTGTAATAATAATAATCTCAAATCAAATATATTACCAAAACTATTAAGTTACAAATATTCAGTTACAATTATAAATTACAATTACAATTCAACTAAATTCTAAATACAAATAACTACACAAGTCTAAACTGTCTTACCAGCTTCACTTGTTCCTGCAGCACTTGTACCAGCACCATCACCACTTGCACTTACACCAGCAGACTCCCCCTGAATAATAGTCTGCTGACCAGTCGTTGAAGGACCAGCCAGCTCACTATCCTTCTGAGCATTGGGATCATCGTCTTTGTCATCATCTCGTTTCTTCCTCAACTCATCTTCTTTGCAAGATTCTAGATATACCAATATCTCCCCCTGAGCTGACTGTCCTGAATTCACTCTCAACACTAACCGTTCTAAGTGTTCAAGCTTCAGTCGCTGGGCAGTAAAATCAACAAGCAAAGTATTATGAGTGTTTAGCAGAGTCAAATATGATGTACTCATATGAACCATCTGCTGAGCAAGAGAAACATTCTCAGCTAACATCCCTGGAATCTTAGAAGTAAGTTTCTCTAACTCCTTAACTCTGGACTCAAAGGATGTAATCCTTTCAGTATCAGTCGTAGGAGTAACAGAAATAGTATGTGGTCCAGGAGGTGTCACTGAAGCGATGTAGGAATCTCGTGTAAGTGGTGGAATAGCTTGAGATAACGCTTCCGTAAGAAGAGTAGCTGCAAATCTACTAGCGTTATTGGTCTCAGCCTGTGAAGTTAAACAAAATTAATTAAGTAATTGTTACAGATTAGTCTGTCTCAATCTCTAATTAATTATATAACACTTGTATAACTAAACTTATATCCCTTACCTCAATAGGTACAGATATCTGTTCAGTAAACACCGGTGTTACATTCTCCACCTGTGGTGTATCTCGAGCAACTGTCACAGAATCAACTGTCTCAGTTTGAACTCCTGATAAACAACTTAAGATTATCTAACTTTTAAATATTACATACCATCCTGAATGGTCAAAGTCCTGGAACGCTTACGGCGTCGAGTAATAAGAGGTGTATCCTCTTCCTCAGAACCTTCATCAACAAGACTGAAGTCAGGATCGACTTCCTTAGCCTTCCTCTTCTCCTTCAGTGCTGGATCTGGAATCATCCGAGATCGATATCTAATATAACCAGCATTTGGAGGTGGAGAAGGAGTACTATCATCATCATCTGAATCCGATTGACCATCATGGCCTCCAGATGGACCAACATCAGGATCCTAAATATTAAATATATAAAACATTTATGATTAGCTAAAAGCTCTATCACACAAGTTCTATATATTTATGATTAATCTGATAAATACCTTAGAAGGTAAAACCTCAGATCCATCTAGCTGTCCCTGCTCACCCTCAGGTCGAGTGACCTCTGGGTCTGCAGTCTCAGCTCCCTGATCATAATGATATTTATATTTTATAATTAGAAATATTATCTAATTAACTAAATATCAATAACATGTGTATTATATATAATAATAATGTGATAATGATATAACAACTAAGTACCAATATTACTATATAATTATAAAATTACCTCAGGTGAAGCAACATAACTATCAATATCCCGTAGCAGGATATCAGTAGCATCATCATGCTCTACTAGCACCTCCTGTATCACCTGAGCAGCAACATCTGGGTTCACATGTTCCCCAGCATGTGCAGGTTGTTCCAAAACATCCTCAATCAGCTCTTGTGGATCATCAGCATGAACCACATCAGCTAACGGTTCAGGAACCACAACTTCAGCATCAACATCTAGCCAACCATTGTTCGGTGGCGTCACATAGGTAGGATCAACAAGAAAACCAAAAAGTTCTCTCTCCTCAGGTTTCACTACCCCTTCCTTTCTTACTGACTGCAAAAACATAGCATTGTATCCTCTAAGACCAATAGTATCTACATGTAAATATGGCCCAGGAATAACAAGCTCTGGCAGACGAGCACGAATGATCAGCATGCAAAAACGTGGATAAACCAGAAAGCGTGATCTAACAGAACCCGAAATCTGTCTAACCAGCTCTCCAAAAATATAATCACAAAAACTGTATGGTTTATTATAAACCAGTGACAGTGCAGCTGATACAAGGGCAGGGCTCAATTCGTCAAAGCCTCCCTTCTTCGGTGCAAAAACTGTGATAATCACATGCCACAAAAACCTCCATTGTCCAATAACCAGAGGTTTTTGGAACTGACGTCCCCTCCTATCTCCTGTATACCCCATACGGCCTATCGCACCCTCAACAAAATCACTAGGATACTCCGTCGGACCATCCTCCTGGTCTACTGTACCCAAGCGTAAAATCTGACGTAGATCGCCAGCAGAGAAAACAACCGGTCGATTATTGACCGTTGTGCGAATAACCGGTGGGTTGATCGTCTCATCATACTGAATACCGTCCCAAAAGTCCTTCAGAATAGACTGAGAAATCTGTGGAGACGCGGTAAGTGCATATCTAATGCGTGAACGTGCAAAGAATGTAAGCACTTGAGCTACTCGATTAGCTCCACGTGCATCAAGATCTAGATCAACAAGAATATTGTGACCTTTATCGAATTATCTCGCCATATCTATAAATACACAAATGACAAAAACAATTAACACACGTTAATCAATTTTAAACTATAACGTATTATGAATAACAATTCATCAAACATCTTAGTTTTAAAAATTATATATAACTTGTTACATTACAGTCGCAAGTCGTATATAAATATTTCTAACATATATAACTTATTACTAATAAGTTGTAAGTTCAATATGTACATCCCATTAATTACTTGTTAATTTGTAATTCTCAAGTCATTAACGTTTTTGATAAATATAAGTTATACCGCTAATATAGAATTAGGACACGCCACTCAATTACCTCTTGAATTGGTAGTCTTTCGATATAAACATATATAATTTAATACAAGTCCATAATATAAACATTATTACTGAAAAAGTCGTAACATTTATATAAAACCTTTCTTTAAATTTTTTTTTTTAAATTTGCTAAGTACTGGACTCGCAGAAGTATGATGTGCAAATCGAGTTCAACTCGGTTCGCAACTCAACTCGCAACCATATCAACTTGCTAACCAAGTCAATCCGCAACTCGACTCGCAAGTTGATTCTCTAATCTACTCGGTCTGCAAGGTCAATAAGTCAAAGAATCAATGTCAACTCGCTAAATGTAATCTGCGAATTGAATTGAAACTCAACTCGCATGGTCAAATAGTCAAGAGCAGAAACTCAACTCGCAAAGTCTGCGAGTCAAGTGTTCAACTCGCAGCATGAACTGATATGGCGAGTTGAAACAAAAATCAATTAATCTATCTATTAAAAGTGATCTATTGATTTATTTACGTTCACTAAGATTCGTTGAACATTAATCTTCAAGATTCTTGTCAAATAACACCTTAATCTACGTTAATCATTCAAATTTTGAAACGAAACCCTAGATTCATAAAAGCTTCGATTTCGTGTAATTTAAACGGTGAAAACCGTTGATTTATACCTCAAAATGTTCGTAATTTGAAAGTAGATATAAGCTACGGATCAAAAACTCTTCCTTGTAACTAGGCAAATCAAAATCAAATGAAAGACTCTGTTCGACTCGTTTTGCAATAACTGGATTCGCAGAGTGTAAGTAAACTCGCAAATCAAATGGGTTCGGTGAGGAGTTTGACTCGCTTGACCACCCTTTTATACCCTGTACTCGATTCGCAGTGCATCTCGATTCGCAAGTTGACTAGTCAAACTCACAAAATTAAATAAAAACGCGAATTTAATACTAAGTATAAATTAAAAACCCCGTTATATGAATAGTTATCTCTGTAACTATTTAGCCTAAAAATTTTAAAATAAAATGTTTTCGCATAATTTTTCTTCAACGATAATCTTCTTACATATATTAACCGACTAAACCCGTGATACAGTTAATCTTGTATAAAGAAAAATCTTCGAGCTAAAATTATTCACTTATATACCTGATGGTCGTAAGTATATATAAAAATATATATATAGGTTATAATAGAAAAATTAACCGCTGATATTAAATCAGGACACGCTGCTCGACTACACTTTGAGTCGGAAGACTTTCTATTAATATTCCACATAACCTATACAATATTTTCACTTTTCAACACACGTTTGTTCAACATTTAAAATAAAATATCAAGTATAATTCAATTCCAAAAGGGTAATCATGAATTAAAACAAAACTCTTATTAATTCAAAGAAATAATTACAAACGTGGAAATTAATAAAACTACTAACATTCTAATAAAATAACTTAATATAACACGCTTAAAGTTTTAACTGCTTAGGAATCATATTAGAGAGAATAAGCGGTACTTATTATATTGCAATAAGCCTAAGATGATTGTTAGTATACATACCTCATGAAATTCATATAAGCACAAGAAAATCACAACGTTAATCAGTAATAAACTTATATTTATAAAATTATATCTTATGTACCTTTATCCACATAATATAACATTTCATTGAAATATAACTTATGATTTCTTATTATTCACAAAAGTGAATGTTCAAATATCATAGACAGTTCAAAACAATTATCAGTATTATGATCCACATAAACAGATTACACACAGATTTCTGAGCCAATCTTTTATTATTAATGTGCACAATATCTAGTGTTTTTTACTATACAATATACTGAAGAATTCAAGTACAACACATAACACTGTATCTTGTATTATCAAGGTAGAGATTACTAAATGATGTTCTTTAGAAGCATATAACATACACTTGACACGAGATACTTTGTATCTTTCATATGTAAGGTAGAGGTTACTAAATGATGCCCTTTCAAAACATATAACTCACCTTTTGACATTATGATACTTTGTATCATTTCAGAATTTTTTATTTTAGATCACAGTGCATGGTAGTACTATCATTCAATAATTAAGACATATGTCATACGTTATATAACAGATCTCATAAGATAGTGCACATGACAGTTATATTTCTTAACTGCTCGGAAAACTTAGCATAACCTGCCTACCAATAAATTGTATGATGAAGCTGACTAGACTTAAATTATTCTTATCACTTGTTAAGTAAAAGGATAAGTTATAATCAGTGGATATAGGTGTATAATAAGATAAATATAAGTATAATCCTAATTAACAATCATCATTTTGATGCAACTTATAAGAATCTACTTAACATATCATCCTTAAAACTGAAAGTTATTATTCGTAACCGTATTCTCCTAATGTATTATCATCTCCCAAGTTTTTACAGCCAAAACTTAAAGCTTTTTCTTAAAAGAACTTCGGTTGTTCTTTTATTGGAGGCGATTCCCCTCAGGTAACAAGCAAATGAATGCCATACGCCCACCTTTTTTTTTTTTTTTTTTTAACATGACACAGACTATTAACTATTACAAAAATACCCTTGGAAGACTAATCACTCTGGATTTCTCATTCCGTTAAGTTGAACCAACGTCTCAAATCTAGCTCTGTCAAACGCCTTGGTGTATAAGTCTGCTAAGTTATCCAAAGATGGAACCTTAACTAACTTTATCAAATTCTTCTCAGCACAGTCTCTAATAAAATGATGTCGAATATCAATATGCTTAGTTTTACTATGCTTTACCGGATTGTTGGTGATTGACATTGTAGATTCGTTATCAATCATCATAGGAGTATTGGTTATATTTAACCCGTAATCCCGCAGTTGCTGTTGAATCCAAAGAACTTGAGAACAACAGCTGCCAACTGCAACATACTCAGCTTCACATGTAGAAATGACTACTGAGCTTTGCTTCTTGCACTGCTAAGAAACTAATCTACCTCCTAGGAATTGACATCCTCCAGTTGTAGATTTCCTATTCTGATTGCATCCTCTATAATCCGAATCAGTATAAGCTAGAAGATCTAAGTCTCCATCAATCGGATACCAAAGTCCCAACTTCGGTTTCCCTTTGAGATAACGAAGAATCCGTTTCACAGCTTGCATATGTGACTCTTTCGGATTTGCCTGATATCTTGCGCATATACAAACAGCAAACATAATGTCAGGCCTAGAGGCAGTTAAATACATTAGTGATCTGATCATGGCTCTATAAAGAGTTGGATCCACATCGCTATCACTCGATGTATTTGGACCAAGGTTGTGATTAACTGGAATTGGAGTATTATAGACCTTACTTTCATCCATCTTAAAGCGTTCCAATAGCTCATATGTATATTTAGATTGATGAATAAAGAATCCATCCTTCTTTTGATCAACCTGTAATCCTAAGAAGAAATTTAACTCTCCCATTGCAGACATCTCAAACCTTTTTCTCATGACTTTCTCAAATTCTTGACACATCTTTTCATCCGAAGATCCAAAGATAATATCATCAACATATACTTGTACTAATAGAAAGTCATTCTTATTCCATTTTACAAAAAGTGTACTATCAATTGATCCTCTTATAAATACATTCTCAAGTAGATAAGTTGATAGCATTCCATACCATGCCCTAGGTGCATGATGTAATCCATATAGAGCCTTATTCAAACGATATACTCTATCTGGATGTTCAGAATCAGTAAACCCTGGCGGTTGTGAAACATACACCAATTCTTCAACTTTGCCATACAAAAAGGCACTCTTAACATCCAACTGATAAACTTTGATACCCTTAAAAGAGGCAAATGCTAAGAATACTCTAATTGCTTCTAGCCTAGCAACTGGTGCAAACACTTCATTGTAATCTATCCCCTCTTATTGATTAAACCCTTGAACCACTAGACGAGCTTTATTGCGAGTAATGACTCCCCGGTCATCTCTCTTACACTTAAATACCCATCTAGTTCCAATTGGATATTCTCCCTTTGGAAGGTCAACCAACTCCCATACTTGTAATTTAGAGAACTGTTGCAGTTCTTCTTGCATAGCTTCAACCCACGAACTTTCTTTGAGAGCTATCTGCACATTTTTAGGCTTGATTTGTGAGATAAAGCATGAATATAGACATTGATTAGGAATCCCTGTCTCTTTCATAGCAGTATACAAGCTTTCTAAATCTTCAGAAGTACTAGCTTTAGATTGAGTCCTAGTCTGAACAGGAGTATTAATATCACCGATGATGTTTTCAACAGGATGATTCTTACTCATTCTTGTAACCGGTATAGGATCAACTATTAACTCATCTCCTAAGTTAGTACCAATCTCTTCTAATGAAGGAATATCTTCTGAACTTGCTGAAGACAACCTTAAATGATTCAAAGAGGTAAGTATATCATCAAACGTTGTTTAAAGATCCTTTTCAGAATCTGCAGTTTCTTGATACTTATCCTTTGAAGGTTGTTGTGACCCACTTGAAGAAGCTTCATTTGAGTCATTTGGTGTCCTGATTCCAGATTTCGGAGCACTCGATGTTGAAGAAGGACCTGTTTAGAGATCTCTGAATCACTGACAAAGTCACTTATAGGAACTTTAAATGACTGAAAGAGATCTGAATAGTCAAATTGCCAATCTAATCCCTTATGTACAGCAGGTACATAGCTCGTAACTTCAATGTTATAAACAATTTCCAGTCGTCCTGTGACTTTATTGAAAACTCTTTTATTTGGTGAGTTGGGCATATAACCTAGGAAAAATCCTTCGTTCGCCTTTTCACCAAATTTAGCTTGATTTCCTGTTTTCAATATTGAACATGGAACTCCAAAGGGTTCAAATCCCTTCAGATTAGGTTTCTTATTATTCAATAATTCATAACAAGTCTTGTTACGCTTTTTGACCGTAAGAACCCTATTTAGAACATGACATGCTGTATTCACCGCTTCTGCCCAAAAGAAGACCGGAAGCTTTGAATCTGCAAGCATAGTTCTAGCAGCTTCAATCAACGTTCTATTCTTCCTTTCAGCTACACCATTCTGTTGAGGTTCATATGGTGCACTGAATTGATGAATTATCCCTTTGCTTAAGCAATAGATATTCAACGTTGAATTTTTGAATTTTGTTCCGTTATCACTACGAATACGCATAACTCTAGTTTTATAGACATTCTCTACTAGATCAAAGAACTCTATTAAAATTCCTAGAGTTTCATCTTTAGATCCCAAAGAGAATACCCATGAGAATCTAGCATAATCATCTGTGATAACTAAACAATACCACTTGCCACCTAGACTTCTCTTGCTTATAAGGCCAAAGAGGTCCATGTGCAGCAGTTCAAACGGCGAGGAGATTGAGTTTTCAGTCTTAGACCTGTGTGGTTTCTTGTGCTGCTTTCCTTTGAGGCAAGGAACACACTTGTCTTCAGACTCGAAACGATTTTGTGGTACACCTAGAACTAACCCATTCTTGGTTATAAAATTCATTTTTCGAAAGGACAGATGTGCCATTCTCCTATGCCATAAAAGTGCATCTGCTTCTGAGGCCTTGGATGGTAAGCATGTCGACACTATTGAAGAATTAGAGACACCCATGTTTATAGCATAGATGTCTTTCTTCCTTGGTGCCCTCATCAGTATCCATTCTTCAGGAATTGTGAAGCCTGGCTTCAGAACTAAAGCCTCCTTTTTGGATGACCTTTATCGCAGACTTGGGAAACACTCACTAGGTTATGAGTTAGTTCTTCAACGTAATTCACATCCTCTAGAGTCAAAGTTCCATTTGAAACTTTTCCTTTCCCTGTAATTACTCCTCCTTTGTCTCCTGCAAAATTTACTTTTTGCTTGAAACCTTCTTTGAAGTCCTTCAGTAGACTTCGTTCACCTGTCATGTGCCTTGAGCATCCACTGTCTACATACCACCAACTGTCCTTGTTCACAGTCTGCTCCTACACATAACAAGTTGTACACAGTTAGTTATCAAGAGGGACCCAAGCCATTACGGTCTTGGTTTGTCCCTGATCATCTACAATCTGAACCTCCTTAAAGTGACCATAACTGTTCCCATTGGGAGTCTTGGTAGCTTTCATAGGAGTTTGAGATTGTTGATGATCTATAATCTTGGGCCTATGAGGAGAGTGAGTAGAAAACCTCCTAGGCATATACTTAGATCCCTGTGCACTCGAAGTAGAACCATTCTCAAATTGACTATAGTTTCTACTTGGGGTCCTAAACCTCGAAGGTGTCTTATCTCTTGGCTTATTGAAATTATTTTCGTTTAGAGTATAAGCCCTTTTAGGTTTAGGTGGAGAGACACTATGATTACCATCTCTTTTCAGAATGTTTATAGGTTTGCTTTCTAATCCCGGTTTGGAGCCTAACCTATCTACAATCGAACTAGAAGTGGTCGGTGTCTTATCAGTATTCACTAACTTATGTATAGCTTCCAACTTCTTATTTGGGCAACAAGAAGATACGTGTCCTTTTTGGTGACACTTGAAGCACGACATCTGTTTTCGTGACTTACTAACTTTGGTAACCGCTATTGGAGTCTTAGGCACTAAAGGATTAATAACATGCTCTTTATTAATCAATTCATCAATCTTAGTATCATGAATTACTCCACCCGGTACAAACTGTACTTTGGTGAAAGAAACTCTCTTACTATCATCAGATGAAGGATTCTTAATAAACTCCTTCTGTGCCTCTGACAGATCAGGTTTAGCTACTGTTTTCTCAGAACTTACTTCAGTCATTTCAGTATCTTCTGAAAGCTTTGTGTAATTCGAATTGAAAGGAGGAGGTGTCTCATTGTAACCTAATCCTGACTTATCATTTACACTTCGTTGAGCATCAAGCATTTTGTCCATCTCAGTGGTCCTATAATTTTCTATCTTTCTATTTTGCTCAACTAGCTTCAATTGACAGTCAGCTAACTCTTTCTCCTTATTAGCTATTTTCTGATTTAAGTCTTTTAGATTAATATAGAGACCATCTATGATGACAGCTTTTTCATTAATGGTATCTCTAAGAGCACTCCTATCAGAAGCATCAGACTTAATTTTATCTTTTAAATCCTGTTTATCATCACTTAACCTACGCACATCAATCTTGGCTAGTTCAAGTTCAGATCTAACAGCCTTACTAGATTCAGTCAATAAGCTAACTTGAGATGTCAGGTTTTTATTTGCTACATTTAAAATACTAACCTGTGATTGCAAATCGGTAACTAAATAACAGACATCAGCAAGAGTAAGAATATCAAGACATACCCTTTTCTTGTCTGTTTGAACTTCAGCCATGCGTGCTACAAAGTCTTCAGGAGTCATGTTTTCAGTTGACTCCATATATAGCACATCTTCATCACTTGCTTTAGCTGCAACCTTTGGCACTTTTACCTCACCCTCTGCATCAGTAGGCATATAGGATGTAGATCCATCAATTTCAGCCATGAAAGCTTCCTCAGATTGAGCTTTCCATTCATACGATCCATCCAACTGTTTCACAACCAAGGCTTTGGAAGCGAGAGTACTTCCCGAACCTTGTTGTCCATTGCCAGCTTCTACCTTAGGTCTTTGGCACTCTCTAGCAAAGTGTCCATAACCCTGACAGTTAAAACACTTGTTCTTGGTTTTATCAAACCCTGATCTATTGCCAACTACCTTTCTACCTGTTTTCTTCAAGAAATTCTTTACCCTTCTTGACAACATATCAAGTTGGTCCTGAAGGTCTATTTCTTCTAGATAATCAGGGTCAATCTTATCGTAATCTTCGTCAAACATAATTGGATCATTGATTTTCCCTTGAAGGTAGTTTTCATAAGAAGCTACAAAGGAAGCAAGAACAGATAATTGCTGTTCAGCAGATTTCACACTCATAGGCATCTTTTGATGCTCTTGAGGTGACTTCTCAGTTGGTTTGCCCTTTGCATCACTACCAGATGATGTAAGAAGACACAGATCATCGGTAATCATTTCACCTTTTCCTTCAGCATTACCAACAAATAAAGCAGCGGTCGAGCTCGAGGAAGCAGTAGAGATAGTAGATTTTCCATGATAAAGTCCCGGATCCTGAGCCTGATCAGAATCAGTATCTCTAGTTTTCTTGGTGAAATCATAACCTCTGAGCTTATCAATGGCCTGCTCTAAGGTCATGGTTGCATACCTCTCATCGTTGTCTTTGAGCATTATGCCATGCATTTCCCACTTAGACGGTAAACCCTCAATAAACTTGTCGGTTTTCTCAGTCTCTGTAGAAATAATCTCATGATCATCTAGCTCACTCAGCAAATGGTAGTATCTTGTGGTATAAGCATCAAGATCTTCTCCTTTCATAGCTTTAAACACAGTAAACTGCTTTTTCAGGAGATTTTTCTTGCCTGCTTTAACTTGTGAACTTCCTTCACATCTCTTTTCAAGAGCTGTCCACAAAGATCTAGCAGTATGGAAGGATTTGAGTTGATGATTGAGCTCCTTAGGAAGACTCATCTTGATTGATGAATGAGCCTTGTTTTCAATCTCAAATTCCTTCTTTTGTGCTTCACTCATCTGTTGATAAGTGAGAACCACAATTGCATTTTCAACAGTCTGGGTAGGTGCCGTGTATCCATTCTTGATACACATCCAGATAGATAGATCATGGAATCTACAGTAAGATTCAAACCTATCCCTCCAGCTAAAATAGTCCTCAACTCTCAACAATTTAGGTGGGACATTAGATTTGCCAATCTCGTGTTCCATCTCAATCATTTTGCTAAGGTCTGACATCGTGAAGTTTAAAGTTAAAATGTATTTGCGAATTTAGATAAAGTAAAAATCTCGACTCGCAAAACTCAGTTCAACTCGCAATCTCAGCTCGACTCGCAGAATCTCGGTTCGCAAGTCTCAGTTCGGATCGCAGTGATGTCAACTCGCAAGTGATCTCGGTTCGAAAGAGATCTCGGTTCGCAGAATATATCAACTCGCAAAGAGGTTCGACTCGCAGAATGTCGACTCGCAAGGATGTCGACTCGCAAGTTCAACTCGGTTCGCAAACTTATTCTGAAACCCTAATCTCGACTCGCAAAACGGCTGAAAATTACGAAATCAGAAATTTTTGGTATTTTTACGATTAAAACTGGAAATTTCGATCGTAAACAAACCCTAAATCGTCCATAGAATGATTTTGATCGGTTTTACACACTAATGCACGTCAAAACAATCCTAAATCACACGCGATTAACCCGAAAACTTCGAACGACACTCGTTATCTAGCCCGAAAGCTCTGATACCAATTGTAAGTCCCTAGTTCTAGGATCGATAACTTCGTTATCTGTAGTATTAAGGTGCGGAATCCCTCAATACGGTGTTATCTTACTAATAACGATTTAGTTCGCGTTTAGGTTAACCAATTGCTTTACTTTATACGAACAAACGTCAAAGCCTAGCCTTTAGTATTTGTTTCTCTGGAAATACTGAGTTCGCACGAATGCAATAATCCTGATCTCCAATTAGTTTTCTCAAAGTTCTGTTTTGTTTTTCACGTACAAAATATTTATATATCTCGTCTCAACTCGCAGCCATTGGGCCTGCGAGTTGACTCGACTCGCTACGCAGCCCAAGCCCATGAACTCGGCTCGTTTGTTTCTATTGAGTTCTGCGAGTTCAGATCTCATCTCGCATCGCAAAGCCTTGCGACTTGAGATCTCGACTCGCAACAAATGTCTAAACAAATAACTCGACTCGCAGTAAATGTATATATATTGTTAAAATCTATATTCGTCTAACACTTTATCATAATAATATATTTAACGAATATTAATATCAAAACAATATCAATTTACAAATCTAAACCAATATATCAACATGATAACAATTACACTAGTCATATTGCAAAGCTAGATCTGTTGTCACAAACTATGTCTCAACATAGATCGCTTTGTTTGGCTTTAGCGTGGGGTTCATGTTGAAACTTCATTCCTTTTAGAAAAAGCAAATTTATTAAAAACAATGTACACCCACAAAATTATATACACTACAATCACTCTTGCACCATTGACCAAACTCAACAACTATTATTATATACTCTCAAAGACCCCACCTATTTACACCTACCTATATTGAATTATTGATGAATCCAACCAGCACAGAGCTTGAAAAATTCATAAGACTGGAAAATCACAATTTTGCTTGCACTTTCCCCTCTCATTTCGATGACCACAAGAAGACATATGAACCTCTCCACACCAGCCACTGTCCATTTACTTTGTACGAGACTTCATTTAATCAATTCTAATTGGACGTAGACCAACGTCATCTATGGGTGTGCGATTGTTGATTCAAGATGACCATGTAACTCCTTTTTTTTCAAGTGTTTATCCATTAGATCAACACCACTCGCTTAGTCTGTGCCGACAACATCTCCACCGCAGCATCGCCATCAACAACCGCCGCCATCGAATTCGAAATCACCGTCACATGCGGCGGTGGCGGAGGTGGAGCAACAATTACCTTAGGAACAAGAACCTGAACAGTTCTCTTCTCATCTTTAATCAACCACAGATCATCTAAAAAAGCTTTCAATTTCTGAATTTCATCAACGAATTCATGTTCCCCCTTTTGGTTTTCAAAAACCCTAGAGAGAAGTGGCGACTGGAATCAAAAGAATAAGAAAAGAAAATAATTGAATGTAAAATTACAAAACTACCCCTCCGCCCAAAATTACTTTCAGGTTCTTTAAATAAAATTAAAAATTGATGGTTAAATGTGAACCCTTGATTTTGTTGATCCAATGGATGAGATTCATTCCCTCATTCTCATCAAATATACCCATGCTCATTTGAACTTTAGTCTACTTATTTATTATTGTTTCATTTAAAAGAGATTTACAATTCGCAACGTAAACTATTGGTGCCCTTAAAAGTTAAAAGATTGACTTTAGTTGTTATCTCATACGTAATATATATATACATAACACATCTATCTTTATAACTCTATCTTTATAACTAAGGGAGAAGACCCTTAATTATTTGTCAAATATATACGCATGCCACATCATACAAATCCTATGTGTCATCACCATATAAAAAAACTTGATGATGTGGATTTTCCTACACCCTTATTCCAAAAAATAAGGTAATATTCAATTGAAATTTATATTATAACTATTTTCATTTAATAAGGTAATTAATAAAATTAAATTATACTATTTTAATTCAAAATAATATGCCATATAATAACACTTATAACATTTTATTATGGTCCAAACTCATGACATCTTTTAATCTATTTTTTCCTTCTAATTTTAATCTTTTAGTTTTTTCATCTTAATCATAACTCTTATTTCTCTAACTCTCTCTTTTTTAAAAAATAAATAAATAAACTTTTAGTAAATTATGAGAACTTACTTTTAATGTAATTATATCTTTCATTAAAGTTTTGTTAATTTGAATTTTTTTGATTATCATTTTACAAATTAAGGGAATTCAATTTCTATTATTTAGTAGACTGAATACAAACTTTATGGATAAGCAGATCAAGGTCATCATCTATTTTTTAAAGAGTTTTTTTCTATTTTTTTAATCTCACACAAATTAATTACAATTTAGTATGCGAATTACTTTTCAAATCTATATAATGTAGGTATATATTTGATTGTTGTAGAATGATTTATATTTTGTGCATATATATGTACATTAGTTATTCAATAAAACGTCTAAATTGTTATAGTAATTTTTACAATTTATTTTTTCCAAGACTATTAACGTGCACATTGTTTATCAATTATTGGAAGGTTAACATACTATAACTATAGGAAACGGAAATGTCACAATGACTAGACAATTTTTGTTAGCTAGAAAAATGTTAATTTATAATATACACATCTTTTTTAACCTTCTTATTTCATTATTATATTGTGAAAAAATATGTTGTTATTAATTCATTTTTGAGGGGTTACAATTTATAAAATATCACTAATACCGATAAAAAAATTCATTTTATAATCTGAAAGTTTTCACCATTTCATATATCATTTTGACTTGTGATTTACATATTACGACATTTTATAATGTTAGCCGTGCATCGCACGGGTTTAACACTAGTGTCATACAAAATTGGAGTCTTCAACATTTAGGGGCCTAAAGTCGAGGCTTCATTAGCTTTACCTTTGAATCACTCCTAATTTTATCAATATACTATAATATGTTTTCTCACAATGTTAATTCATCGAAAACTATGAAAAATAAATAATAACACTGTCTTTTTATTTTTATTTTTATTATTATTATAATAATTTAGATAAAAGTTCAAAAAGAGTATGGAATTAGAGGGAGTTTGGAAGTAGCAATGAGAATGCTCTACTTGTACAAAAATCTATTTACCCTAAAAAACTTAAAAATTAATTATCTTACAAATGTAAAATCGAAAACTTATTAAAATTACACCATAAAATTCAACGGTTTCTCCTTTTCGATTAGAGATCCCAAAAGGTATATTTTCAACAACTTTTTTTTTGTATTTTTTTTTGTGAATTTTACAAATTATTAACAAATGTGTTAGTGTTTGGTGATACATTGAATTAGGGTTACGGTCAGGTTTAACAAGGTTTATGGTTTAGGTTTTAGCAGAGTTTATGGTTTATGTTTAGGGACCCCAAACCCTAAACGCAACTTGTTAACATATGTGTTGGTAATTTGTATAATTAACCAAAAACGATAGTTTTTTTTAAAGTATACTTTGTATGATCTCTAATCAAAGACGGAAAACACTAATTTTTGTGGTACAATATTTATAATTTTTGAACTTGATGTTTGTGGGATATTTATTTTTGAAAATGATGAAAGTAATTGAGTTTTTATACCCATGGTACATTGTGAATGGTTCTCCCGAAAAATATTTTTTATTATATTTATAAATAACGAGTACAAAGTATAAACGCTTGTGGTGTATATTGTTTACTCGGTCCAATTTAATACCAGAAACAAAGGGCCATTTTCCTACAGTTGTCACTAGTCAATGTAGTATTTCTCAGACCTTAATCACGTGTGGGACACGTGTAACTAAAGAGCGAAACAAACGGCTACGTGCATATGTACCTTACCGTTTCATTCTTCCGTTGTTAATACCGACAGAAGAATAGTAAATAAAGTATTCCTTTATTTCGTTAAACATGAATTTCAGTGAAACGGGATTTGTAAATGAGTTTTGGTATATAAGGGGTTTTCATATCGAATTAGAGATAAGAGATCGATTATGGGGTTAAATTTTAGTTGATTATAACTTTATAACAATTTATAATGCGTATATGTTTGGATTCAAGAATTTGAATATCTCATTTTAGTAAAGACTTGGAATATGTTTGTCGAGGTTTACAACACTGAACCGAAAGACCTAAAAAATGTGTAGACAACTTGGGTCCGGATTGATTTGACTAGTAGGGTACCCGCACAACGCGGCGGTACCAAATTTGTAAAAGGATGTTATTTTATGACGACGATAATAGTAGTTAACATGTCAAACTGAGAAGACACGTAAATGATAAAAGTGGAATGATTTTTATAAACAATTGTGTTGATTGTTATTTGTTTTTTTATCATTGAAATTGTAATTACTGATTAGTTTTATTATTTGTTTTATTTTTGATATCTTGGGAAAATTGTGCTAATTGTAAGAATTAAATAAATAGATAATTATGTTGGAGGCTAGTTTTGGAACTTTAATTAATTTTAAGATCTGTAAGATTCAACAAGAGAGATGTTTTAAGTAGTTAATGATATATAGACATAGATAAATGGGTTGTAGGTAAATAGTACGAAACCCACGATATATATTATCCCTTTAGATAAATGGGTCAAATAAATTAATGAATTGGCAAATGTGGTTTCACTTAAATTAGTCAAATATAATGAGTTAGTTTTGGTTGGTGAGTTGACCAATTAATTCAAAAACTTGACTTGAGCCTGACCTGTTAAATTAAACAGGTTTACGAGTTTCTGGTTAGTCAATTGACATATCAAACTTACCCAACTCGGACAAGATCGACATAACCCCTTTGAGTAAATGGGCGAATGGGTTGAGATGTTGAATTTGGATTCTGATTGGTAGCTTGGTTTCAGGTATAAATGGGTAAAAATTAGTAGATAGATAAGCTTGATGAGCCGACGTGTTAATTAGAAAATTAACCTGAATTTGACCAAATGATTTAAACTAATGGAGAGTTTATTGTAGTGGTTTGATGGGTTGAGATGAATTCATTAAGTCCAATTTCATAAAGATTAAGTGGGGTGACTGGATGGTGTCAAGTACCCCCTATTGAGCCGAGTTGATCCAAAGTTTTAATAGTCTAGTCCACATAAATTTGATCTGACACCCCCTTATTTCTTGTTTGACTAGCCCATATTCTTTCTTAGCCCAATAAAACTTTAAGGTAAGCCCCCTTAATAAAAAATTTGGCACAACACCGCCTTATTTTTTTGTTTATCCAACCCATGTTCTTTCTCAGCCCAACAAAATTTTAGAGTAAGCACCCCCTAATGAAACATCCTGATTCCGCCTCTGCTCGCCAATAAATATTGAATAATTATATATTATATATGAAATCAAGCAACATTATTCTCTCCATCCCATAATCAATTTTTTAAAAAAAACAAGAAATCAGATTGTCTAGAAGTGAAGATGATACTATTAAAGATAGATCGGGTATGAATCGGTGACGTTATAACCAAATATGTATGAATATAATTTTCTTTATTCATATCCATTAATTTTACAAATTATCCATCTACATTCATACCCACTGGATGGAGCGGCTTAATGGATATTAATTTTTTTAATTAAAATATTACATAATATTTTACAAAATACAGATAAAATAATGATCTTCAAAGGGTGTGTTTGGAAACCACTTTTTAGGAGATTATTAGGAATTCTAGGAACTTGAGATTCTAATTTTAAGAATTTCAATTCCTTAAAATTTCACAATCCTTGTTTGACATCAAAAATATAATAGAGTTTCTTTGAATGAGAATCCCTCCATTTAGAAGCTCCTCAAACTAGCTTCTTCAAAGAATCCCCATCCCCTAATTATAAAATTACAATATTAACCTTCTTTTCATTATTAAAAATTTAGAGTTGTATAATATCATGTACATTAATGTCATTTTACATCAATAAGTTTCAGCCTCAGCTAATTTGCCAAACACTTATTAACAAATAACATCTCCAGCTCCAGCCTCAAATAAAAGCTCCAGCTTCAGCTTCTAACCTCCAGCTCCAACTCCAACTCCATCTCTATCTACATCTAGTTTTGCATAACACACCCAAAGTAAATAATCAAAATATAACTCCATGGTGTTAACCTATACATATGGACGTAGATTTTTTATTTACTGAAACATCTTGAATAGTTATGAGAGGAAAGCATATATTTGTTAGATCATTCGCAATCGTAATATCAGAACACCCTTATTTCAGGCGTCACGTCAGCATAACACAACATCATTTTTAACGCTAGCAATGGTAACACCAGAACGTCCATTTAAAATGAAACTCCCTGAAAATTTTGAACCATTTTCTATTTAAAACTATATATGATCAATTTATAAAATATCAATATATTGACTTTGACACATCCTTTTGACCTTACAGTCAAACATACATTCAAACCAATTAAATGATGACTTTTTCATAGTTTACTCGTTGATTGGACGATTTGTATAAGCTTTGCCACAACGTGTGACATCCGTCAAATTAGGACTAGTAATTAGTGCCTAATCAAGTGTAATACATGTAATTAGTTCTGTGTTAGGCTAATTAATGTATCAATATATATATTGTTGAATATATACAAGTATGAGATTTTATTAAATCGTACAAGTTTCAAATCGAATGAAGTTCGATTCAATAAATACGGACGTTGGTGAACAATTTTATTAAATAATATAGTATTAATTAATAACACTATTATATCCAAAAATATTATTTTGATAATATTTCAAATCTTCGTATCGTACAAACAAGGATTACGCGATTAAAATAATAAACGCGCGAACAATCGAAACAAGAATAAGTTATATTTTATAACTCAAGTAAAAGTATTTAATGAAATACTTCAACAAAAACATTAATAAATATTCATATTTTAAAATAATTAATTAAACGATTAAACGATCAGGGAAACGAACACCGCACAGAGCGTAAACGCGGGGGTTAAAAATTGGGAGATTCCCTCCCCTTTTTCCCCAAAAATCTGCCCTCTTTCCCCTCCCCACTCTCACTTTCACCCACTCACTCCATCTCTTCCATTTTCTCTCTCTTTTTCTCTCTAAAACAAACCACACCACCACCACTTAAAATCACTAAAATAACACCACAAAACGCACTCGGATCATCTCGCACATTTGAAGAAAAAGAACCACGACATCACGATCTACATTTCCATCTTTTCGGATTTCTCCGGCGTTAAGTCATAAGTTTTCCGACAAAACTCGAAACTCTCCAATTTTACTTATTTTTACTTGTTTGTGGGTTATTTAAGCTTAAAATGTCCAAATATGGGTTGGGTAAAAGTTTCAAGTCAAACGGAACCGGAAAACACATTTTCGGCTCAAATTCCGGCCAATAGCCCGTTATGTCGCAGAGGCTCCAGGCCACCTGCGACACAAGCTCTTATGTCGTCAAATCCTGCTCTATGTCGCATATAGTGACACAAGCCCCTATGTCGCAACACCTTCGGACACCTTATGTCGCATTAAATTGCAGATGTCGCACATAGCGACACAATTACTTATGTCGCAGTCATGATCTGCGACACAACAGACTATGTCGCACCTAGCGACACAAAGCCTCATGTCGCACCCATTGTCGCATAAATCAGAACCTTGAAAATACGGATTTTTAATAAGTGTCAAACTTATGTAACTCCAAACACGTATACGATACGACTTTATAAATATATCGGGATACGTTTTTGAACATGAACACTTCGAAATCATAATAATAATAATGAAATTATTATTACAACCAATCACCAACGGGCCGTACATGTTTTCAAAACATAATCAAATCAACCAAGTCGTAGTAACTTGGACAAGTTAAAACAACCAAATCGTAGTAATTTGGACAATCTAATCAACCAAGTCGTAGTAACTTGGACAAGTTAAATAACCAAATCGTAGTAGTTTGGACAATTTAATCAATCAAATCGTAGTAATTTGGACATTCAAGTTGGACGAACAACTACAAAGGTAGTCTTTCGAGATACTTACTCATGTTTATAACCATCGCGTGTCTTGGACACCCCCAGGTTACAAGTCTTCGGACATCAATTCACAGCTAATCAATTCAAGTTTATTTCGATAAACACTCAAGGCTCAGGTGATTCTCATAGCCCCTATTTTATGGTTTTCATCAGGGGTGTGATTACATTGCTCGTTTTATTTACAAGTTAAACGCAAGTACAATTTAAAATCAAATACTACATGAGTTGTTTTTACTAATCACTTTAAAGCCCTCCACAACATAGTTTAGTAATACATCTGTAGCGTGAATGTTAGTATATGATATTGTTGAGTCACTGATCGTCTAACTCAAGATGGTCACTGATTACAAGGATTAAGGGGGAGATCATAAGAATAAATTATGGGAGATTGTTGAAGTCATTAATCGCTGATAATGTGAAGTCACTGATCATGCCTTATATTCACAGTCTCTGTCCTACTCAATAAAGAACTCTCCATGAAGAAAATGTTTCAAGTCAAGCTCCTGTTGCTAAAGGTCTTATAGTCGCTGTTCGTATCTTACACCAGCGAAAGTCAAAGAACTTATAAAGATCAAAGACTCAACTATGTGTGTCGCTGATACTCATCTATCAGCGAGAGTCTCCAAGTCTTCTTGAGTTCTTCCTTTTGCTGAATAAAAGAAGTCACTGAAGACTAGCTTTTCAAGTCATTCTTTAGGGCATGTTAGCTCGCACCGAGAATGAGGAGGATTGATGTATCTATCAGTGACTGCAACATTAAATGCCACATTTAATAAGAAGTTGACATTCGGCGTTATTACGGCGCAACACGTGTTCCTCGTAACTTGAAAAGAGTAACGTGGAAGCATCTGATTGGTTTAAGGTACAAGGTGATATTTCCCAAGACAGAATGTCGAACCATGATGTATCACATCTCAACTACCTCACCAATCAAGCAGCGACACGTGTCCTTCCAGATCCGGAAATAAAAGATTTCAGCGTCTATAAATAGTGTAGTATGTTGTACTCCTTTTGGTGTCGATTGTTTGTATTGTTACTTGTTTGTCAGTAACTAGTTTGTCTAAAATACGAACAACACCAGCGAGTGAACTAGTAGCGTGTTTGTCCACTATTAGTCCACCTCAGCGAGTGAGCAAGTTAGCGTGTTTGTCCACTACTGCTCATCTCCTTTTGTAAGAGTTGTATTGTTTGATTTAGATTAGCTTTGGCTAATCTATTCCGCAATCAACAATAGATAAATGGTATCAATAAAAGAATTTATCTTTCAGCTAGTATTGCATCAGCAACTGAACTGCTTATCATACTTATATATTTGTGTTCATATTGCTGTTACTTAAATATGGTTAAAAACTTGCTAAATAAGTTAACACATTAAAAGCAGAAAGAAAAGTTTTTAATTGTATTCAACCTCCCCCCCACCCCCCCCCCCCACCCCCGTTCTACAATTAACTCACTGTTAAAGATTCATAATGACTAACATAATAGTGATTAGGGACTCACAATTGGTATCAGAGCAGAGTTGGTTTAAATATAATTAAATAAGATCTGCAATGGAATGGGTTAAATACAGTTGTGTTGATTCTGAGTACCAGAAGGGAAATGGCTCCACTACTAAACCACCAGCTTTTGATCCATCTAGAATTGAAACCTGGATGTCCAGGATGATGATGTTCTTAGATCTTGTCGATGATCGCCTTTGTACAATTATTATTGATGGTCCATACACCCCAACTACTATTGTTCCTGCAGTTGCAGCTACTGCAACCACTCCTGCTATACCTGAAATGGTTATGCCTAAAAGGGAGGAACAATGGTCAGATGAGGATAAGCATATGGTAAGGCTAGACAAACAAGCTAAAATTTACATAAGCATGGCACTTCCTGATGAAGTGTTTGAGTCTATTAGATTGTGCACAACAGCGAAACACATGTGGGATACTCTTAGAAACATCTATATTGGAACTCCTGACATAATTCGCTGTAGAGAAGTAAATCTAACTCGTCAATATGAGTTGTTTGCTATGGAACCCAATGAGTCACTGGCATCTACCTATACTAGATATCAAGCTTTAATTAATAAAATGGAAAAAGCCAATATAGGAAAGGACCAAAGATTCATTGTTGAAAAGTTTCTAGAGTTACTACCTAAGAAAACTTGGGGAACCATTGCAACATGCATAAGACAAAGAAATGATTATAATTTTCTCTATCTAACTCAAGTTTATGGAATTTTACTAAATTGGGAACAATCTGAGAAGCTAGCTGATCAAAGTGAGCACATTCGTGCTGCACTAGGAGGACAAAAGATTTCTAATGCCCTTGTAGCTGAGCTTGATGAAGTTGATCAAAAGCAGAAAGCAAAGTTTACCAAGCTTAGCTCAAAGTCACTGATTGCAGAAGAAGAAGGTAGTGTCGCTGAAGACCAGTCAGAAGCAAGCTATGATGAAGGACTAGAGAACTTTGAAAGAGACATGGCCATGATGGTTGCAAACTTCAGAAAGAACAGCAGATTCAACAGATCTGCTGGTGCATCATCAAATGATGATTTTAAACCAAAAGGTGAGTGCTACAAATGTGGCAAGCCTAGCCATTTTGCAGCTGAATGCCGGTCCAAAGCTGTCAACTCTTTCGCTGATCAAAAACCCAGCTTCAGAAATGACAAGTATAACAAGTACAAAACAAAGTACAAGAAGCTGAAGGAAATGTCCAAGTCAAAGAAAAGGAATAAAGGGTTTATTGCTGAAGAAGGATCTGTCAGCGACTCTGGCTCAACTTCATCATCTGATGAGGAAGAAGCAATGATCTGTTTAGACAAGGATTACTGCCTGATGGCTGACGATGCTGCTTTCCATGAAGACATCAAAGAAGTAGCTCAGAAATGTTCAGCATCTGGGTGGGATCCAGAAACTCTCTACAAGGTACATTGTTTTAAGTCTGCATCAGCGATTGAAAAAGATTTAATCTTTGAAACTTTGATAGTTGACTTATCAAATGCTCATGACATTCAGAAAAGACAAGAATGTATGATCAGTGACTTAACATCTAAACTTCAACTTCAAGAAGAAAATTTGTTAAAAATAAAGAATCTTACACTTGATCTTGATGCACAAATACATGCAAATCAAAAATGCATTCAAGAAAAAGTAAAATTTGAAACTAAATTTTCACAACTCAATGAAGTGATGAAGTCTTGGTGTAAATCTGCATTAAAAGTGAATCAGTGAATAAGTAATCAAATCCCAAAACAAGTTAAAGCTATTCTGGGAGGTGATTATGAAACTGTTGCTGCTCTCGCTGATACAATCAAAGTTGATCAAATATTCAATCCTGATGAAACATTCTCAGAGTTTGTCTTTGAACCAATGTCAATTTTCAGTGAGCCTAAACCAAATCACTTTGTGAGAAGTTCACAGGATACTAATAGTCATGATATTACTGCAAGTATTGATGAACTAAAGAAACTAGAAATTTATGAATCAACAACTTGCACTGCTCTTATCAAAACTATCGCTGATGATCAAGAATCTATCAGTGACTTCACTTTTGACACTCCAGTCACTGATGATCTTATCATCAGTGACTTGAAGTCAAAAAAGCAAAATGAGGTAGTAAATCTGAGAACTTCTAAGTCTTCATCTAGTGTGAACAGTAAGTCAAAGAAATCTAAGTCCACAAATAAAAAATTCTACAAATGTGGAAGTAGACAGCATGTGTCATCAGATTGTTCATCATCACAAGTTTCATTCAGTCAACCATCATTAGTATGTCAGCATGTGGTATCTGAATGTTCAGCTACATCATCTTCAAAATCACAAACAATCAGTGAGCATTCAGATACTATTGATGCAAGCCAATGGAAGCCTGAACCAAAGGCTGACCACCATGAACCCATCTCAAGATGGGTTCATCAATTGAACTAATTGTTTGTGTGTGATGCAGGGCATTCTCAGAGAGACAATTTGGTATCTGGATAGTGGTTGTTCCAGACATATGACCGGATGTAAGTCCTTGCTCAGTGACTACCAGGATGAAAGAGGTCCTGATGTAGTGTTTGGTGATAACAATATTGGTAAGACCAGAGGGTATGGTGTCTTGACCAATGGTAATGTTATGTTTAAGAAGGTGGCATATGTTGAAGGACTGAAGCATAATTTATTAAGCATTAGTCAGTTCTGTGATGCCAAAAATAAAGTGTTGTTTGATCATGAAGCTGGAATTGTTTACAACAAGAATGGAAGCGATGTCCTGGCTGCTCAAAGAAAAGGCAATACATATGTAGTCAATATGGACTCAGCACAATCAGGAACATGCTTTTATTCCAGAACCGTTTCAGAAGAAAAATGGTTATGGCATAAGCGTCTCTCTCACCTGAACTTCAAGGCCATCAGCAAGCTCAGCAAGAATGACTTAGTAAATGGTCTTCTAAAGCTAGCTTATGACAAAGACAAGCTATGTTCAGCATGTGAGAAGGGAAAGCATCACAGCTCTTCATTCAAAAGCAAACAAACATCTTCAGTGACAGAATGTTTACAACTGATGCATATGGATCTGTTTGGTCCAGTGAGTTCTCCCAGTCTTGGTGGTAAAAGGTATTGCCTGGGAATTGGTGGATGAATACTCCAGATACACTTGGGTATTCTTTCTCAAAGCCAAAAGTGATGCAACACAGGAAATCATATCCTTTATCAAAAAGATGGAAAACCTAAATGATTGTTCAGTTAAACATTTAAGAAGTGATAATGGCACTGAATTTAGAAACATTGACCTTGAAAGTTTTTGTGATTCAAAAGGTATTTCTCAAAACTTCTCTGCACCAAGAACACCTCAACAAAATGGTGTTGCAGAGAGGAGAAATAGAACCTTGATTGAATCAGCAAGGTCAATGCTCATAGATGCTGGTCTTAAGACCCATTTCTGGGCTGAAGCAGTCAATACTGCCTGCTACACTTAGAATAGGTCTCTGATTGTCAAGAGACATGATAAGACAGCCTATGAGGTACTAAGGGGGAGAAAACCTGACATAAGTTTTCTCCATGTTTTTGGCAGTACCTGTAATGTCTTAAACAAAAGAGATCACTTAGGAAAGTTTGATCCCAAAGCTGATGAAGATATATTTGTTGGTTATTCAATCATTTCAAAAGCGTTCAGGGTTTATAATAAAAGAAGGGAATGTATTGAAGAATCAATGGATGTTACCTTTGATGAATCTTATGATAAATCACTCACTGATCCAAAAGACTTTGAAAATCTTATTTTTAATACAATCAGTGATGACAAGCATGAGATTCATATATCAGATTCTGAAAGGGAAGATGATGTCCCTGAAGGTACTTCTGGCTCTACTTTAGCTAAGAATGATTCAGGAACTTCATCTTTGCCTATTGACATCCCATCATCATCATCTCATCATCTGCATCAAAATGATAACACTCACTGTCTAAATCAAAGCTTAAACGTTAATCATACTTCAAATGTTGATGTGTCTGATGGATCATCTCTGGGTAATCAAGTCACTACTGAACCTCAGCGAATGACTAGATGGACTAAACATATTAATAATCAATTGATTATTGGTGATCCACAATCCAAGGTCCAGACCAGATCAGCAACTGCTAACTTTTGTTTATTTGTAAGCTTTGTGTCACTGATTGAGCCCAAGAAGATTGATGAGGCACTCACTGATCATCAATGGATAGCTGCCATGCAAGATGAGCTATCTCAGTTTGAAAGAAACAAAGTCTGGAAGCTAGTACCTCAAGTATCTGGGACATCTGTGATTGGAACAAGATGGGTGTTCAGAAACAAGATGGATGCTGATGGTGTTGTGATAAGGAATAAGGCCAGACTGGTTACACAAGGTTACTGTCAGCAAGAATGAATTGACTATGATGAAACCTTTGCACCAGTTGCTAGACTTGAAGCAATCAGGTTGTTCTTAGCATATGCAGCTCACAAGAAATTCAAGGTATACCAAATAGATGTAAAAAGTGCCTTCTTGAATGGAAAACTGCAGGAAGAAGTGTATGTTAAGCAACCACCTGGATTCACTGATCCTAAGCATCCAGGTTATGTCTATAAGCTGGAAAAAGCTTTATATGGACTAAAACAAGCTCCTAGAGCTTGGTATGACACTCTCTCTACTTTCTTAACTAAATGTGGGTATGTCAAAGGCAAAATTGACAGCACCCTATTTATCAAAAAGGATAAGAGAGATGTCATATTGGTCCAAATTTATGTTGATGATATTATATTTGGGTCTACAAACAATGACTTGTGCAAGGAATTCTCTGACCTCATGACTAAAAGTTATGAAATGAGCATGATGGGTGAACTAACATTTTTCCTTGGTCTGCAAATAAAGCAAACCAAGACTGGTATTTTTATAAATCAAGGAAAGTATGTTAAAGATTTATTAAAGAAATTTGAATTCACCAACTGCTCATCCCTTGCTACACCAATGTCATCTGCAGTAAAATTACATGCTGACCCTGATGGTAAATCTGTAAACATCACTGCTTACAGAGGAATGATCGGGTCACTGCTGTATTTAATTGCTAGTAGACCAGACATTATGTTTGTTACATGTCTATGTGCTAGGTATCAAGCTAATCCAAAGGAATCTCATTTACTCGCTGTCAAAAGAATATTCAGATATCTGAAGGGTACACCAAATCTTGGTCTCTGGTACCCATCTGGTTCAGATTTCTCACTGAAAGGATATTCAGATTCTGATCATGCTGGATGCAAAATGGACAGAAAGAGTACCTCTGGTAGCTATCAATTTCTTGGAGAAAAGCTTGTAAGCTGGTCAAGCAAGAAACAAAATTTTGTCTCAACTTCTACTGCTGAGGCTGAATATGTCGCTGCTGGATCTTACACTGCTCAAATTCTGTGGATGAGGAATCAGCTCGCTGACTATGGTTTTGACTTTGGCAATGTTCCAATTTATTGTAACAGTCAAAGTGCTATTGCCATAGCAAATAATCCTGTGATGCACTCGAGGACAAAGCACATTGATGTCAGATATCACTTCATCAGGGACCACGTCATGAAAGGTGACATTGAATTGCATTTCATTCCAACTGATTACTAACTCGCTGACATATTTACAAAACCTTTAGATGAGAAAAGATTCACCTTTCTCATCAGCGAGTTGAGAATGTTGAACTTAAATGATAAAACATGATTGTTTAATAAAAGGTATTTACAGAATATATGGTTTGTAGTTCTAACTCGCTGGCCTATTATTCTCACTGACATAATCAGCAAGAACAATAAGTTAGCGTAGTTATGATCAATAAATTATTTACTTTGTAAATACACATGAAAACTCTTTATATCACATAAATAAAATATGTTTTATGCTTCACAATTTGGCTAGATGATTAGATTAGTATTTTAAGTTGTAATTTGATCAGCGAAATCAAATATGAGACATAATATTTATTTTATTTTAAGATATAACTCATTTTCATCTATCTGATATCTTAGTTTAATAATTTAATTTGCAATTAAATTATGAAATTAATGTATCAGCGAAGATTCTCCTTATTTAATATGGCATTTATTTCGACATATATTCCTTTACATTTTGTATTTAATTTTTAACGATTTATATTCCTAATAAATGCTTTATTAAATATCTCATGGTACTTCGAAAAGGTACACTTTTCTGACACCTCGTATACCTTTCCGGCGTACCACTCCCATCACCATTTAATGCTACCACTCACCACCATCATCACCCTACTCCCCTACCATCAACCATCACTTTTTGACCACGTACATACGCTTTTTGACCACATGTTTTGTATCTCAGCAACCGTATATAAGCAGTGAGACATTTTCAATTTCACTTTTACGCTTTCTTGTTTTTGAAAACTTCATCTTCTTCATTTTCTCTCTACAAAAACCCTAAATTTTCTTTCATCTTATTAAGTGGCACGTTCAAAAATTTTCAATAACAGTTACACACCGACCCCAGAGATTCAAGCTCTTAGAGCCTCTGCGATCAGTGAGACACTGATCATTACAGTTCCCAAATCTAATTATTTGGGAAATGTAACTTGTGCCAAACCAGAGTATGCGGAGGCAATAAACTTTTTGCAAAATCACTTTATCCTCCCTGCTCTTACCTTGTCTCCTGGGGAAATGAACCCAGAATGGCTTAGTGAGTTTTGGTTTACCTGCACTCACCAAGTTGTCGCTGGTGTTTCACAACTCAAGGGTTTTATCGACAATGGTAGCCAACCCATTATCATCACTACCAGCACCATCCGGTCCATTTTACAACTGCCGATCGCAGAGTCTTACGAGTCGCTGCTAGAGAGCAACGAAGCCAAACAAGGCCTAGTTGATCTTACTGAGATTGAGTGTAAATACTCAATCAATGGCAGTGGCAACCGTAAGTACTCTACGGTCCACAAAACTAAGATGGATGGTGTTTGGAATGTAATTTTTACAAATTTCATTCAATCATTGGGTACAAAATCCGGGAGCTATGATCAATTCAGCTCCCTGGAAGCCCAGATTAGCTGGTCACTGATCAACTCTCTAAGAGTTGATTATGCGAGTGTGATCTTTAACGAGCTGATCACCAAAGTCGCTGAGCCTACCAGGGCAAAATACGTACCCTATCCAAGGTTCCTCTCATTGATCTTTAGAGATCAGTTTTATGCCTATGATAAGATACCATTTCAGGGATTTGAGCCCACTCTGGTAGGATCTCAAATTTTTGCAAAACCAGCGACTGTGGTTTTACCAACTTTTATGAAACATCTGGGGCTACTTGCACCCCAGCCTGTAACTTCTGTACAAATGTCAGTTGCTGCCCCCCATCGACCACGTCACTGACCACACCCCCAGTGACTACTGTTGGTCAACCACCAACTGCTCCCAAGAAAAAATCCAAATTAGGGTCCCTGACATTAAAGGTTCAGGGACATAGCTCAAAGAAGACATCTACGGATGCCAGGGGTGAATCAGTGACTGTACGTTCAGTTGCTGAGGGCACCACTGCTAAACCCTCCACCTTACCTGCTTCGCTGGACTCCCGAAAGTCCAGTGATTATACCAAGGGCAACCTACAGACAGCTGCAGTGGATCAAACCACTGTTAGCAGTGATTCGGGTGTATCCCACACCCTCAGATCGAGTCAACCCAGCTACTTGTCATCCTCACGAAATGATGACATTTTAGAAAAAGGGCTAGTGACATCAGTGGGTGATAACACACTCATTGCTGATGTCACACCACTGGCTACAGACCCGGGCCATCTCTCATCTATTACTGCACCGACTATCAATGTCTCACCACTGACCCATGGTGAGATACAGGTCGCTACTTCTATTTCCAATGAACCATCAGCTAAATCACAAGCTGATGATGAGGAAATCATGCCCATGGACACCTCAGATGATACCCAACCTATTCCTCCACCCACCTCTAACTCTCCTATCAGAGAGCTTTCACCCACCTCCTTCTCCAGTGACAACATTCAAATCACTGCTGCTGGTCAGACTACACCCACTGACCATGTAGTCCATTCTACACCTACTCCCTCTATACCTCCCACAACTACTCCACCAAACACATCTACCCACTCTACATCAGATCAGCTACTGATGGAGTACATTGCCTCATCCCAAACCCAAATTAAGATGCTCACTGCTGACCGTGAGGCACTTATAGGCAATGTCTCCGTTCTTCAAAAAGCCGTCACTACTCTCACTGATGTGTATAACTCCATTGAACCGTGGAGCACATCTGTCAGTGAGAAGGTGCAAACGGTAGCTGATGCTAGTGCTGCAATAAACCATGCAGTCACTGAGCTAGCCTCCTCCTCCACCACAAATTTCACAAATCATGCCGCAGCCATTGCCCAGCTAACCACCAACCAAAATGCCCTAGCTATATCTGTATCCAATTACTTATTTAACACTGATGCTATTGTTAAGGTGCTTCCACAGATTACTAAACAAATGGGAGCAATAAGAGCTGAGGTCGCTGCCCTCAGAACAGAAACTGCTGATGGGTTTGATAGGGCAGTTGGCCAGTTTGTGCAGACCAGTCAGGGGGAGAATGATGAAGAAGAAGATGACATCTCTGTCTCTGATCCTGAGATGCCTCCTGCTATGACTGATCCGCTTACAAACAAAGCTCACAGGGAGATAGTGCTCACTACTTATGCACTTTGACCTATTGCTGAACAACCTGAGATGGAAGCCCTTGCAGTTGCTGAACTGTATTGGGTAGATATGGATATAGCTATGGATACAGTGGATGTCGCTGAATGCTTTCCTGAGTTCAGTGCTGAAGAGCTCAGGAACTATAATGGGCTGAGGATGAAAATGCTAGGGTTGAGGGTACCTCAGTGAGCTATGAATTGGCTCGCTGGGAATGGATGAACAGGGAGGTTGTAGATGATGTATCTGATGATGAGGAAGATGACACCATCATGCATGATGCTAATGATGATGATGACAACAATAATGATAATGGTCAGGGAGGTGGTCATGGAAATGGTCAGGGCTCAGAAAGTGAAGATGAAGATGATGTCAATATGGAGGATCAGCAACCCATATCATCTGTCATTAAAAGGAAAAGGACCAGTGACACTTCTCCTGCATCAACTCCTCCATCTAAGAAACAACAGGTCAGTGACCCTCAATCACATACTGTCATATCTGAGGTAACTGTACCTTCCTCTCCACCACCTACCCAAATCCTACCCTCATCCACAGCAACTACAACTACACTTACCCAAACAACCAAAATAACCACACCAACCCCAGCAACAATAATACCAATCTCCACAGCAACTCTCTCCAACACTACCACATCAGACACTTCCCCTACAGCATGCCTTTCCTCTAACTCAGCCTCAGAAAGCCTCTGTCCTGATGAGACTAAAGAACAACGAGTTGCTAGAAAAGTAAAGGCAAGACAGGACAGGGAGCAGGAGATGATCATGAAAATAACTTTTCAGGCTGAGTTAAGAGAGGAACAAGAAAGAAAAAGGCTGCTGAAAGAGCAATCTGATGCTGATCGAGCTTACCTATTGGAATTGAGCACTAAAGATGCAAATGAAAGTGCCAGACTGCTTAAACTTAAGCAAGATCAAGAAGAGTCTGATGCTGCAATTGCCAGGGTACTTGCTGAAATTGAAGAGAGTGAGCTAGAGCAACAGAAGTTGAAAACATCAGCTAGCAAGAGCTCTAAAAAGAAAGGGGGAGCTGTCAAAACATCAGTGGACAGAAAATGGGATGAGATAGATAGAAAAAGGTTTGCTGTCCGTATGACAGGGAGATCAAACCCTGCACCTATTACCAAGGTAAAGCTAAAGAAGTCTAAGAATCAATCTCAACCTCAACTACTCATTCAAGGAGGTTCAGAGACTCAAGCCATGCTACTTGATCAAGTATGCAAGCTGCACAGAGAGGAATGGAATGAAATCAGGCTTGCTATCAGCCACTCTACAAGTGCAGCTAAGGCTGATGTCCTGAAAGAGATTGATAGGCTATATCAGAAGATGGTGTCGCTGCAACTTCTCAGACCAGAAGATACTATCACATATGGTGAAGAGATTGTTCAGCCACCAAGCCCAAGGTGTAGGTCAGGCACTAGCAGCATCTATCGAATCCCTAACACTTCAAAGCTAAATCTGTCTATCCCTGTTGGTGTGCCAAAGCTTGAAGGACATGAAGTCACTGAGGGGGAGAAAGGTCTGGTATACAGGGACCTAAATGGTGCTCTTAGGTTTCAGAGAGAAGCTGAACTTGAGAAGGTTGACCAAGAACAACTCATACACCTAATCAAGTCAGCTAGCATGCTTCCTACAAATTCAAAAATTAGAAAAGCTATTCTCGATGAAGCCTTGGCAAGAAAATTCAGATACCTGCCCTGCAAAGACAAGTATGAACTTGAAGCTGAGTTTGGCATAGTGAAAGAAGAGGAGATGTGGAGAGATAAATAAATTAGATCTTTTGTAATAGTTAGTCTCTTGTAAATATTTATTTCATGATATAAATGAGGCTTGAAACAGAAAATCTACAAGTACAAGTCTCTGGGCGACCAACCTACCGTCAGAGACTAAAAACCTTTCAGCAACAAATATTTACAAGTACATGTCTCTGAGCAACCAACTTATCATCAGAGACTAAAACTTTCCTGCAACTAGTTTGTCTAAGGGAGCTTTGACTTAAACCATTTAGGGGGAGATTGTTGAGTCACTGATCGTCTAACTCAAGATGGTCACTAATTACAAGGATTAAGGGGGAGATCATAAGAATAAATTATGGGAGATTGTTGAAGTCATTAATCGCTGATAATGTGAAGTCACTGATCATGCCTTATATTCACAGTCTCTGTCCTACTCAATAAAGAACTCTCTATGAAGAAAATGTTTCAAGTCAAGCTCCTATTGCTAAAGGTCTTATAGTCGCTGTTCGTATCTTACACCAGCGAAAGTCAAAGAACTTATAAATATCAAAGACTCAACTATGTGTGTCGCTGATACTCATCTATTAGCGAGAGTCTCCAAGTTTTCTTGAGTTCTTCCTTTTGCTGAATAAAAGAAGTCACTGAAGACTAGCTTTTCAAGTCATTCTTTAGGGCATGTTAGCTCGCACCGAGAATGAGGAGGATTGATGTATCTATCAGTGACTGCAGCATTAAATGCCGCATTTAATAAGAAGTTGATATTCGGTGTTATTACGGCGCAGCACGTGTTCCTCGTAACTTGAAAAGAGTAACGTGGAAGCATCTGATTGGTTTAAGGTACAAGGTGATATTTCCCAAGACAGAATGCCGAACCATGATGTATCACATCTCAACTACCTCACCAATCAAGCAGCAACATGTGTCCTTCCAGATCCGGAAATTAAGGATTTCAGCGTCTATAAATAGTGTAGTATGTTGTACTCCTTTTGGTGTCGATTGTTTGTATTGTTACTTGTTTGTCAGTAACTAGTTTGTCTAAAATACGAACAACACCAGCAAGTGAACTAGTAGCGTGTTTGTCCACTATTAGTCCACCTCAGCGAGTGAGCAAGTTAGCGTGTTTGTCCACTACTGCTCATCTCCTTTTGTAAGAGCTGTATTGTTTGATTTAGATTAGCTTTGGCTAATCTATTCTGCAATCAACAATAGATAAATGGTATCAATAAAAGAATTTATCTTTCAGCTAGTATTGCATCAGCAACTGAACTGCTTATCATACTTATATATTTGTGTTCATATTGCTGTTACTTAAATACGGTTAAAAACTTGCTAAATAAGTTAACACATTAAAAGCAGAAAGAAAATTTTTTAATTGTATTCAACCTCCCCCCCCCCCCCCCCCCCGGTCTACAATTAACTCACTATTAACGATTCATAATCACTAACATAATAGTGATTAGGGACTCACAGATATCATATAAGATTGACAATCTTTGTCTGGGTTAGCACGCACTAACTGGTCAAACGGACGTATTAGCATTTGGGAAGACGAGTGTAGATTAGGCACTCGTAGGAGGCACCTCAGTTGGGTTTCCTTAATTGGACCTGACACTCAAGTTAAGCTCAGACTATGTGTTCATGGTTGTATAACTTTTATTTTGCTCAATTGCATTTTAAGTTCAATTAAATCTTGCGGTTCATACAAATATGTGTTGACATACAAACCTGTGAGCTCACCAGCGTTTCGCTGACCAATTTTAGCATGTATCATAGGTACTCAATAGTAGGTTGGCTGCCCAGTCAGGATTCATTAGCTCGAGTATTCATTCAATCAATCAGAGATTTATTTGCATTATTATATTTTGTATAAAGTAATTATGTAATGTAAATCTCTTAATTTCAAGGAACTGAGCTAATATAAACAATATTTTTTATGTAAACTTTGGTTTTATCAATACAATGTAAAACAACGTATTTAGTGGTCGTTCATTATATCTTTGTGCTTGTGATTATTGATTAGTCGCACCCCGACCCGATTCGCTTCCGCAACCCGAATTTGAGGGTGCGACACAACGATAATTTAAAAGAAATAGGAGCTTGTCTAACCATTTAATAAAGTTCCATTCCACGTGTCCTTCAACAACCATATGTAATATATCAATCCAGCAATACAGTTGAACCAAATACCTACAAAATAAGCAACTGAAAGGGGTAAGCCGAAGCTTAGTGAATAATATAAACAATTAAATAAATAATGACTTTCACATAAGACACAAACTGCACATATCACAAATTCAATCAGTTATATCAATGTAACACCTGCCAAATTAGGGCTCGTCATTAGGTCCTAATCATTTTGCAATACATGTAATTAGTACTATGTTAGGCTAATTTGTGTATCAAGTAATATATATTGTTGAATATATACAATTACGCGATTTGACTAAATCGTGTGCTTTCAATCGAATGTAATTCGGTTCAATTAAAACGGACGTTGGTGAACAATTTTCTTATAATAATATAACCTTATTTAATAACACTATTTTATTCAAAATATTATTTTGATAATATTTCGTAATTAATTCGTATCGCACAAACAAACGTCTACGCGATTAAAATATTAAGCGCGCAAATAATTAAAACGAAGTTAAGTTATTTTATAACTCAAGTACTAAGTATTTGGTAAAATACTTCAACAAAAATATCGAATAATTATTCATATTTTAAAACGTATATTTAAGCACGTAAATATATTATTTAACGTATAAACGATCAGGAAAACAAACGCCGCACGGAGCGCGAACACGGGGAAACAAAAATTGGTGAAGCCCACTCTTGTGGACCCCACCCTTGGCCGGCCCCCTTACACCCCTCCCCCACCCTCCTTCCACTTCATTCATTCCCAAACACACCCACCTCCTCTCTCTCTCTTTCTTTTTTTCTTTCATCACCACCACACCACACCGCCATCTTAAATCGCAAAATAACAACATTAAACGACCTTAAATAACTTAGCCTATTTGAAGAAAAAGAATCACGGAGTCACGATCTACCTTCCTATCTTTTCGAAATCTTCACGCGTTAACTTGTAAGTTTCTGACAAAATCTCGAAACTCCTCGATTTCAAGTGTTTTTGACATGTTGTTGTTTATTTAAGCTTGAAATGTCCAAATAATGGTTGGGTAAAAGTTTCGGGCCAAACAGAATTCGGAAAACACATTTTCGACTCAAAATCCGGCCATCAGACGTAAGTGTCTCATAGGCCACAGCAGCGTAGCGTCACTTAATGCGTCACTTAAGTGTCGCATAAAACCCTAATCTTGCGTCACTTACCTAAGTGCCACATAAAACCCCTTTTTCCCGACACTTCCTAGGTGTCGCAAATTCAATACCCGACACTCCTAACCGACACTTCTAGCGACACTTGTCTAAGTGTCGCTTATAATTAAATTATGATTTCATCCGACACTAACCCTAGTGACGCATGACCCTGATACCGACACTTGGACCCGACACTTGCTTAAGTGTCGCCTCCTTATACGTCACTTCCTCAAGTGACGCGATAGGTGTCGCATGAAACAGAACCCATATTTTTACTAAGTATCGAGACCTAAAATTTTATCACTTGATTTCACCCAAATTTAAATTTTAGATACGTCTTTCATTAAAGCAATATAGTAGAAATAATAATTTTACCCAGCCAGGGGCTCTACCCCTTGGACCCCGCCAGGGGTTGCCACCCCTGGAACCCTGCTAGCCAGGGGCGCTGCCCCCAGACCCCCGTTACCTAAAATTTATAAATACTTTTAAGTATAACACTCCAAAAATCATAACAATATTAATGAGATTATTATTACAACCAGTCACAAATGGGCCGTACACGTTTTCAAAACTCAAACTTATCAATCAAATCAAATCATTGGACATTACTACTTGGATGAACAACTAGCATAGGTTATCTTTTAAGATACCTACTTATTTTATTTAAACTTGCGCGTTATAAACGCCCGACACGTTACAGTCTTCGGACACCCCATTTTACTTCACCACATTTGCTTCATTGCAACTCTTGAGGCTCAGGTGTGTCTCACAGCCCCTCATTTTATTGTTTTTAAACCCAGGGGTGGGAATACATGCTTTACATTGTTTTACATGTGAACACGAGTACAAAACTCGCTATATTCTGCATGAGCTGTATCTAATCACTTTTAAGTCCTCTACGATCATAGTTCTGGTAATACTTTATGTAGCGCGAATGTTAGTGTATGGTACCATATAGGACTGACCATCATCGTCCGGGTCAGCAAGCACTGACTGGTTAAACGGACGCATTAACTTTTGTTCATACGAGTGTGGATTAGACACTCGCCCAGAGACACCCACGATCAGGCACTTTATTGTGATCCTAACACCCACGTTAAGCGCAGACTATGACCTCATGGAAGACATATACATCATTTGATTCATTTCAAACGGTTATCATTAAATCTTGTGGTTCACACTTACATAATTATTATGCAAACATGTGAGCTCACCAACGTCAGCTGACCTTTGTAGCATGTGTTCTCAGGTACCCAACAGCAGTAGGACCTGTTCACTCAGGATGCTCATAGCTCGAGTCAGCATACACATCAGGAGATTTTTTTTCATTACTACATTTTGTAACTAACTTATGCCGATTAATCTCTAAATATTGTAATTATTGGGCTTTTGTAAACATTTATACATTGTAAAACTTATATTATCAATGTATTTGTAAAACGACGCATATAGAGTCGTTCATTATATGCCTTGTGTGTTTTGATTATTGATTAGTAGCACCCCAAAGCTTGCTTCCGCTAAACAGTAAATTTGGGGGTGTTACAATCTTTAGGCAATTGTAGAGATCATTAGTATAATTCCAACTGGTACCATATCTCTGATTGATGTGCATGCTTCATAATTCGCTGCAACAGTAAAGGTACCTGTCCGAGTCGTAACTTGGTATAACAAGCTCATCAAGTCATAGATGTATCCATCACCGGTCCTTCCAAGTGATCGGAATACGCATCACTTGAAGTAAGATAGTATCATTACTATCAATTCACATATACGTATTTTAAGGATCCAAAATATCATTTGGTTAATTCCCGCAAGAATTAACATCCTCGGGATGTTACCCGGTTCACAATATCTGCTACCAGTAAATAACACATCCAAATCCTTGGCCATATCCGCTACAAGAATTGGAATATGCATTACTTGGCCAACGACAACATCATTACTATCAAAATCACAATCAGATGTAAAGCAAGATCCTTTATCTGCACTCGATCATCCATCATGGCTAACATAGTTAGCAACCTACAATAAAATGGATCTCTATAATTCCCAATGCACATTATTCACATATCAACAATTCTTTTATCACAGTTAAGCATGCTATCTCATAATAGCTTTATAACATATATCAATATTGTTGGGTCACTGACCCTTCTCCATATTGATTTATGTATGACAAAATAAGTGTTGTGACGCTGATAATGTATCAGTGTCCCTGATAACTTAAGTAGTTAAACTGCCATCTGTTGAGCAGTGTTTATGTCCACTAAATATGTCATCAGCGAGTAAATTACTCGCTGATCATCTGTGTTAAAGACATCACATTGCTGTAGATTAATTGAAGCTGCTTTATGAAGTCGAAGACTGAAGAAAGAGATAGAAGATTTTAGTTGAAGATAAAGATCAACTAATCACTTAAAGAAGAATCTGCAACGTTACCAAAAAAGTGCACGGGTCTGACAAATACCCGTGTACTTGAGAAGGTTTATCGCATATATCTGGATAAAAGACTATTTCTACTTTGGGAATAAAACTAGAAATCCTGCATTCTTGTTGACAAAAAAAGAAAACCTCTTTTTCTGCAAAAAAGTTTACACTCAAGAATAATTTCAGATTTATATATTGTCAAAGATTTATACCTTTTCCCAAGGGATTTAATAAATCTTTGACAAAAAATTCGAACGACGGAAAATATTTTTCCTTGAATAATATTGAATGTTTTCGGCTATAAATAGTCATCTCAACAACCATATTGAATACACCTTACAATTGCATTAAATACAACCTTTGATCTATAGTTGCCACTCCTGTTTCATCAGTGAGCATTGTGCCAACACTTGGTGTTTGAGATCACTGATAGTCATCAGCGTCTGTTGCTGAGTGACTTGTTGTATTTAATATTTGTCATCAATTCAATTACTTAGATTAGTTTGTCTTTTCTATTTCTGCAAGTAATTGTTAAGAATTATTTGATTCATATCAATAAAATATCTTTAAACTTGAAAAATTGTATTCACCCCCCCCCCTTTACAATTAAGTGTGTTAGTAGTTTAATACTTTACTTAAGTATTCGGGACTAATAACTGGTATCAGAGTAGATTGAATAACATAATATTCAGATCTGTCATGACTACTAACCTTTCTAAGGAATCATCGGAATACATTGACAATGGATCCAAAGGGAAACCGCCCAGATTTGACCCTGAGCACTTTTCTCTCTGGAAAAGTCGTATGCTGTTGTTTCTAAGGGCCCAAAACAATCAATTAATTAAAATCTTAAATGAAGGGCCTTATGTTCCTCGGATTCTGATCGAAAGAAATCCTACTGCACCTGGCAGTGAGCAGGAGGAGGATACTCCTAGGAGTATTGTAAAACCTCAAAGCCAATGGTCTGAGGAAGATAAAACTCTAGTTGATATTGATGCTCAACTTCAGTCCTTTATTGTCATGTCTTTACCAAATGATGTTTATCACTCTATTATTAACTGCACAAATGGAAAAGAAATGTGGGATAATCTGTGTATCATGTACGAGGGACTTGATCATGTCATTGAAAACAAAAGAATCTTTCTAAATCGACAATATGAACTTTTCATGGCAAGTAAAAGTGAAACTCTAACTCAAACATATAATAGGTTTAATTATTTGATGAATGACATAAAGGCTGCTGGAATTAAAAAGGAACCCCTAGATATTATGAACAGATTCATGGATTCACTACCTAGTAGTTGGGAACACTACATTGACATCCTCAGAGACACTGGTCTTGTGAAAAACATGAATTTAAAATCATTATTTGGTACCTTTTTAAACAAGGAACGAATTCGTGTTCAAAAACAAGCGTTATCTAAGAGCTACAAACTGAACAACATTGCCTTGATGGCTAAAGGTATTTCCACTAAAGAAATACCTTCCTCATCTAATACTGACACTGCTAAAGAAACCCCACCTCATTCTGGTGATGAAGCTGATATGTCAGTAAATGATGATGAGAGTGATCTTGAATCACTAGCTGAAGAAATGGCAATGATGGCTGGAAAATTCAAAAGATTTTCAAAACAGGGTTCATCCTCATCTAAATCTAGACAAAACTCATTTTCTAGGTTTTCAAATGAATCATACAAAAACAAGACTAGTGAAAAATAAAATTTCAAGAAATCTGATGTTTTGTGCTTTAACTGTCATAAACTTGGTCATTTTGCCTCTGAATGCAAATCATCTTCCACTGATGATAAGCATGAAAAGGAAACTGACAAAGCATCAAAATACAAAGCTAAGTATAAGAAACAAAAGGAGTTTATAAAGAAGAAAGAAAAAGGCTTTGTTACTGAAGATAGAGATGTTCTCACCAACTGTATCACTGATGAAACCACCAGTGAGTCATCCTCATCTGAACTAGAAGAGATGGCTGGACTTTGTCTTATGGCCAACTTTGACAGTGAGTATGAGTATGAGGACGACTTAGATGACTTCACGTATGGTGATGATCCTGTCAGTGATCTCTGGAGATTATTTGAAAACATGTCTCCAATTTCCACGTTTGATTTTTCTGAGCAAACATCATCATCTGAGTCAAGCTGTAAAGAACTGGAATGCTTGATGGCTCAAAATGATGCAAGTACTTGTTCATCAGTTGGGGACACATCGTCAGCTTCCAACTGGAACAAGGAAACCCTCACCAAGGTAAATAAATTTAATATGCTTACTGAGGAAGAACAAGCTGACACACTTAATGGTCTAGTTTGTGACATTGCTTATGCTCAACAAATTGAAAAAGACTTAAAAGGAAAAATAATTTTGTTAACAAATGAGCTCGCTGAATGTCACAAAGAAATTCTTGAGCTGAAAGACGCAAAACAGCAACTTGCTAAGCAGCGTCATGCTAATGCTATTCTTATGGAAGAAACAACACAAGCTAAAAAGGACCTTGCAAATCTAAAAAGGGTTTGTGATTCCTTGTCCAAATCAGCCAAGATGGTCACTGAGTGTGTCAACAATCAAATTGCTAGACAAGTTCAAGCCATCATTGGAGGAGATTATGAGCTCGCTGCTAATATTGCAAGTGAGCCTTTAACCTCTGAAAATGATTCTCTTAAGGATCAGTGTCCTATGAACAAGTTCTCCTGGGGAGATGGTACTAGATCAAATAGATTTGTTAGAGCCTCTAAAATTATAATCTTTGGTGAGGAAGCTGATGATGAAAAATCAGTGAATACCAACAACGAATGTTTAAAAGTAGCAAATGAACCTTTGAAACCAACTTTCACTCTTGCACCAATCAAAACTAACATTTCAAACAAAGGAAAAGAAGTGAAATCAAAAAACATGGGTTCAACTTCAGGCTCTAACTCTCAAATAGACTCCTGACCAATCAGCTTCAGCTCCTCACTAACTACATGGTCAGTGAAAAGCAAAAAGGGATACTTGGACCTATACCCTCTGATTCTGGATCCTTTTCTTCCACACTGAAACGCAGAAAATGCTACAAGTGTGGAGAAAAATCTCACCTTGCCAGTGAATGTAAGGTGGATGGATTCATCAGGTCCAAAGTATCAATTAGCAAGGGAATGTCAAAAGAAAAACTAAGTGTATCCCTTGCTACCACTTCCAACATGTCCTCAGTAAACATTAATGCCAAAAAGGCAACTGAACCCACTAAAAAGTGGGTTCCCAAAAGGAATTAATGTTTGTTGTATGTACAGGAGAGTAAGAGCACTTGGTACCTAGACAGTGGATGCTCTAAGCACATGACTGGCGTAAAATCTCTCCTCAAAAACGTCCAAGAAAAAGAAGGTCCTACTATTTCTTTTGGTGATGATTCTAAAGGATATACAAAGGGACATGGAATTCTTAGCAATGGAAATGTATCATTTTCTGATGTATCATATGTAGAAGGTCTAAAGCATAACTTACTTAGTGTAAGTCAAATATGCTCTCTGAAGAACAAGGTTCTTTTTGATGAATTCGCTGGAACAATTTTAAACAAAGAAGGGAAACCTGTTCTTGCTGCTAAAAGAAAGAGAAATGTATATACATTCAACATGGCTAAAGCAAAATCATTAAGTCTCTGTCTCTATTCTCGATCAGTAGCTGAGAAGAATTGGTTATGGCACAAAAGGCTCTCTCATCTGAACTTCAAAACCATAAATAAACTGGCAAAAGATGAGCTTGTCTATGGTCTTCCAATCATGAGCTACTCTAAAGATAGGTTGTGTTCTGCTTGTGAGAAAGGAAAACATCACAAATCAACCTTCAAATCAAAACAGTTTTCATCCATCTTTGAAGTATTTCAGCTACTTCATATGGATCTGTTTGGACCAGTGAGCATTGCCAGCCTAGGTGGAAAGAGGTATGCCTTGGTCATTATTGATGAATTCTCAAGATATACATGGGTCTTCTTTCTGAAGAACAAAAGTGAAGCTGCAGATAAAATCATCAACTTTGTAATAAGAATGGAAACTTTGAATTGGAAGCTGATTAGAATGATCAGAAGTGACAATGGCACTGAATTCAGAAATGCAACACTTGAATCATTCTGTGAAGAAAAAGGAATATCTCAAAACTTTTCAGCCCCTAGAACTCCACAACGGAATGGTATCGCTGAAAGAAGAAATAGAACTCTTGTTAAAGCTGCAAGGTCTATGCTCGCTGAAGCTGGACTTAAAGGATACTTCTGGGCAGAAGCTGTCAACACAGCATGTTTTACTCAAAACATATCTATTATTGTCAAACGTCATAACAAAACAGCTTATGAAATTCTCAGAGGAAGAAAACCTGACATCAGCTTCTTTCATGTGTTTGGAAGTACCTACTATGTACTCAACACACGTGATCATCTTAATAAGTTTGATCCAAAAGATGATGAAAGAATTGTCATTGGATACTCTCTTTTATCTAAAGCCTTCAGGGTATACAATCTCAGACGAGAATATATAGAGGAATCTGTCCATGTGACGTTTGAAGAAAGCTTCAGCTCTCAAAGAAATCAAGCAGAGACTGATGATATGTTCCAAGTTGAAGAAACATTTGACATGCCATTCAACAATTCTAATCCCATCTCCTCTATTCCAACATCAACAATTCTTGATCCTTAACCTCCATCATCACCTGAAGCTTAAGATAATTCCATTACTATCTTCGAACTCCAGGATGATATTATTCCTGATCCAGATCCATCCATCGCTGAGAATGAACAGGAACATGAAGTTAGAGAACAGGAAACAGCGTATGTACCTGTTAGAGCAACAAAATGGACCAGAAGTCATCCTATCGATCAAATAATCGGAAATAAAGATACAGGTGTTCAGACAAGAAGAGCTGCCACAAGCAATGTTTGTTTGTATGTAAACTTTGTGTCACTAATGGAACCAAAGAAGATTGATGAGGCTCTAGAGGACGCTGACTGGATTGCTGCCATGCAAGAAGAGCTGCATCAATTTGAAAGACATAAAGTGTGGAATCTGGTGCCAAGACCTTCAAAGAAAACAATCATTGGTACAAAGTGGGTCTTCAGAAATAAATTGGACGAAAATGGAATTGTCATCAGAAATAAAGCTCGACTGGTTGCTCAGGGCTACAGACAAGAAGAAGGAATTGATTATGATGAGACCTTCGCTCTTATGGCACGTTTAGAAGCAATCAGATTGTTTCTTGCCTTCACTGCTCACAAGAAATTCAAAGTGTATCAAATGGATGTCAAAAGTGCCTTTCTAAATGGTGATCTTCAAGAAGAAGTATATGTTGCTCAACCTCTAGGGTTCACTGACCCTCAACATCCTGATTATGTGCTAAAGCTGAACAAGGCACTGTATGGTCTGAAGCAGGCTCCACGTGCCGGGTATGAAACTCTCTCTGATTTTCTTTGCAAGTCTAATTATTCATGTGGCATTATTGATAAAACCTTGTTTTACAAAAGAAACAATAATGATCTAATAATGGTCCAAATATATGTTGATGACATTATTTTTGGTGCCACTGATGAAAAACTCTGCAAAGAATTCTCTTCCTTGATGTCAAAAAGATATGAAATGAGCATGATGGGGGAACTAACCTTTTTCCTAGGTCTACAAGTGAAATAATCTGATCAAGGGATTTTCATAAATCAAAGTAAATATATTAAGGATCTTCTTATTAAATTTAACTTTGATAATTGCTCCATCATGAAAACTCCAATAGCCCCTCCAATTAATTTGGACGTTGACACTGATGGTAAATCAGTGGATGTTACCATGTACAGAGGAATGATTGGATCTCTTTTATATTTTACTGCAAGTATACCTGACATCATGTTTTCTACCTGTCTGTGTGCTCGCTATCAAGCAAATCCAAAATAATCACATCTTGCTGCTGTGAAAAGAATCTTTAGGTACCTAAAAGGTACCCCCAACCTGGGTCTTTGGTATCCCAAAGGCTCAGGGTTTAAACTCATTGGTTTTTCAGATTCTGATCATGCAGGATGTAAGATAGATAGAAAAAGCACCTCTGGAGGATGTCAGCTTTTAGGAGGAAAATTAGTCAGCTGGTCAAGCAAGAAGCAACATTCAATGTCCACATCCACTGCTGAAGCTGAGTATATAGTCACTGGTCACTGCACTGCTCAGGTACTATGGACGAAAAATCAGCTTGCTGACTATGGAATCAAGGTAAGTAACATTCCTATTTTCTGTGACAATCAAAGTGCAATCGCCATCACCAACAATCTTGTTCATCACTCTAGGACCAAACACATAGATTTTAGATATCATTTTATTAGAGATCATGTGATGAAAGGTGATGTAGAACTGCACTTTATTCCCACTGAACATCTGCTCGCTGATATTTTTACAAAACCCTTGGATGAAGTGAGGTTTAATTTCCTGATCAGTGAGCTTGGAATGTTAAATGCATGATAAGTTCATGCATAGTATATCCTAGATACCTACATACACTATTTTCTATGTGAAAACACATGTATTTGACCATTAATGTAAATATCTTTAATGTTTTTTCTTTACCCATAATCCTCTTAGTTTAAAACACCTGTTCACATTCCTTCATGAAAATAGTAGTCTTCTTTTGCAGAGACTTGTCATTCTAACTAAAATTTTCAAAATATTCTCAACAAGTCTGTTCACATTTTTACTCTTTAAAAAGGGCTTAACATTTTCATCCAAAGCTTGTACAAACATTTTTCCTTCCAAATAAAGCAAAAAATAAGAATGGATTACTATCCAAGCTCATCTACTCCAGAAAATGAAATTCAAGAGGAATCTCCTCATGAATTCATAAGCATGGACGAATTTGGAGATGTCAGGCTCTATGATGAAGTTGGAGAGATTCTAGATAACTATGAAAATGCTCATGCCTTTGAGAATCTCCAAGATCAAGTCACTCAACTTAGTTAACAAAACTGGGAGTTGATGCATCGATGTAAAGATATAGAAACTCAGAGAAGAATTGAAAAGCGATCCATTCCCACTCGACTCAAAGATCGGTTCAAGCACTGGAAGAAAGTGGTGAAAAATGCAAAGAAAGCTGCATCAGCTTGGGTCAAACGTAAGCTTAAGCCTGATGCCTACTATCCTCGTACTCCTGCTGCTCGCTACAAAGCAGGCCTTGTGGAGAGATATTATCCTCAAGAAATGTCCTTCACAGACCCTGATGAGGAATAAAAAAAAATGTGCTGGCTAGTGTTCTATGGAGTAAGTCGAATAGCTACTCTGTTATCTACAACTGATTTATCAGCGAGAATAACTCTGTAGCTTATCCTTCACTCTAAAAACAAAGTTGAAGAGTTGTTTCCTTACTCTAACTGATTTATCAACGAGAATAATGTTGGAGCTCATCCTTGTTCTTTCAATCAAAACAAAACCAAGTTGAACAACTGTTTTGTTATCTCCAACTGATTTATCAGCGAGAATAACATTGGAGCTGATCCTTTGTATTTTCAAATTGATACAAGAACAGTTGCTTTGTTATCTCCAACTGATTTATCAGCGAGAATAACATTGGAGCTGATCCTTGGTATTTTCAGATAGTTCAAGTTGAAGGGCTGCTAAGTTATCTCCAACTGATTTATCAGCGAGAATAACTTTCGAGTCTGTCCTTGTCACTAACTTTTAAATATAAAAACATTTCAAAATAATATTATTTCCGGATATCATTTCATTAAAATAAAATTGTTTTGCTTTGAAACGTTTTGGAAAAGATACATTGAATGCCACAGGACGTGGGTAGTCCAGTCACTCACTTTTTCCTCTCTCATCATTTTCTCTCTCCCACTCTTTCCACCAATCACCCACGTATACAGAAACATATATAAACCCACTCCCCTTCCCATTCCATTATCTCAATTCATTTCCACCAAAATCAAAATCAAAATCCATTCCCACATCACTCTCCAAAACCCTAATATCGAAAAACATAATGCCGCGTTCAAAATCAATTCCCACAGATGGTATTCCATTTATTCCAAGTGCTGTAGTTGAAGCACTTAAAGCACCTCAGGTTCAATTTCATCCATCTTCCATAGTTGTAAAACCCATCAACTATGTTGCAAATCTAAATATTCCCTCTGGAATCAAAGACTATGAAGATGTGGTAAACTGTCTTTCTTACTCACTCATCATCAAAGCCATTACCAGAGATCCTAATCCTATGTATTTGCCCTACCTATTTGAACTCTGGTATACAATCAAGTGGGTTGCAGAAGATGAATTTGAAGGGTTTAGAGGCACAGTCAACAATGGGAAAGTAAAGATAGATTTTGGACTGGGCAGATTCAGGGGGTCACTTGGCTTGAATTACAAAAATCAAGATAGTGCTTGGGAAGAACCAATTGGTGAAGAAGAATCAAAAGTAGTAGTTGAGCTTATTGACTATGAAGAAGGAGAGTCAAAGGCTAAAGTTGCAGTTGCTCTTAGCAAGATGAGTGGTGAATGGAGCTTCTTCTTCGGTCACATTATTCAGTGCTTAGGAACCAGCTTGGGTTCACACGATCAGGCAAATGCTATTCAAAGGCAGATTGCTCATGCCCTAATCACTAGAAGACAAATCGACATAGCTCGGCTGATCTTCAATGATCTAAAGACAAAAGTGAAGGCAAAGAAAAGGGACCCTGCCGTTTCATACCCAAGGTTCCTATCTCTGGTAATCAAAAGAATAATGGGAGAAGATTATGGAATGAATCTTGTTGGTGAAGAATATGGTAAAGGGGGTTCAATTCGAGTCTAGCAAATTGGTAAGCAAATATTTCTTAATAAACCAGCATTCAGACCAACCACTGATGGCACAGATCCAGTATCCACACTCTCTGAAGCCATGGTATATCGCATACCTGCAACTGATGACGATGCTAAAGCTGGTCAGCAACCAGAAAATCAAGCTGAAGCGGAACCTGAATTGCATGCCTCTTTTCCTGAAGCTGAAGCTGAACCTACAGCTCCAGAAGAACCTGCAGGTACCTCTGTTTCAAAACCACAAGAACCTGCTGCTAAAGTCTCAAATTCCTCTACTACAGCTGAACAAGCTTCAAATCTTAAGTTAGAACAACTCAATGCTCCTCCATCTTCTTCTGAAGCTGACACTTCTAAACAAACAAGTCATTCAGAATCTACAGACTTATATCTCACTGCTCTCTCTTACTATGGTTTACTCACTGAATCAAATCTGTCTGATGAACCAGAAACTGAAGCTCCAGAAGAACCTGGTTCATCTTTCTTCGATGACACAATGGATGATGCTGAGGATGCTGAGGATATCTCTGACTCTGCAACAGAGACTGATGAACCTTCAAAAGATATTGGCAACAAATCTCAATTAGGTACTGAATCAGCGTCTATTCTTCAGTCATTTCATTTATCAGTTGATCCGACTAGAACTGTTTCATCACCAACTCCCCATCTATCACCATCACATCAATCATCACCACAACAAACTACACCTCCACAACAAACTACGCCACCACAACAAAATACACCACATCAACCTACACCACATGTATCACCAAGACGCTCCCCAACACCTCATCAGTCACCACAACCATCACCACCTCCTCCACCTCCAGTGAGTGATACATCACTTATTCTCTCTGCCATCAACCAACTGGCTGTTATTCAAGAAAACCATATGGAGGCCACTGAACGATCCTTCAGTCAACTTTACAATAAGTTGGCTGATATCACCTCTGAAGTCTCTACCCTGAAAAAGGATCTTAGCTCCCTCTCTTCTCCAGTGGCAGAGCAGATCAAACAATCATTTGATGCTATATCAAATGAAGTTCATAAACTTCAAACACATCTTCCTTCAGGCCTATCTAATGCACTTACAGATTTGGCATTCAAGGTTAATGAGGCACATTTAGGTTCTCTCACTGCTTCTAGTGCTATTCAAATTATTCTCTCCAGCGTTGCTACATGTAAGTCCACTCTCTCCAAGGCAGTCTCTGATGGGAGTTTTACCTCTGCTGACAGAATTGAACTCAAGAAAACAAGGGGTTTTCAGATGGGCTCTATGTCTGCTTTTCGGCAGATAGCAGCTGAGCTAGTTCAGTTTGAGACAATTCTCAAGAATGTGATCAAACGGATTCTTCGTTAGTCTCCAGCCTCTGAAGCTGCACCTTCATCAGCTGAGGGGGAGAAAAATATAGTAATCATCGATGATGAACCTGAAACTGCTCCAAATCTAGAACCAAAGAAAGCAGAACTTGAAACTGCTCCAGATCCAATATCAGTTGAATTAGAAAAAAAAATGCAGAGGCATTATCTGAGGGGGAGTCAAAATTGGTATCTGAAGCTGCTCCAGTCTTGGCTGAAAAGAAAACAGAAAAGATTGTATTTGAAGCTGCTCCTGAATCTGAAGTAATAGCATCAGTTGAGGGGGAGCAACTAGAAAAATTGGTTTCTGAGGAAGAGCCTCCAGCTGAGAAAGATGTGTTGATTCCTGAAGCCTCTGCAGCTAATAAAGAAATAAGCTCTCTTCCAAAAAAATCAACTCCATCTGAGCTTATCTCTTCAAGTATGCTGCCTTCAAATAAGAAAAGGAAGCGTATTATTCAGGAAGAAGATGAACCTAATGATGAAGAAGAGGTGGTTATCAAGAAAAAGGGAAAAGAGGTGTTAGATGATTACAGTTCCTATGGGATCAATTCAGAAGAGGAACAAAAGCTGAAGAAAAGAGCTAAAGAACTCATCCTCCCTCTGGAAGAAATCAAGCTAGCCTATCTACAAGAAAAGTCTAGGGAGCTTGAAAAAGAAAAGGAACCAGAAACACATCAGCTTATTTCTGAACTAAAGATAGATGTGGAGAGTGAGAGAAAGAAGGGCATGGATGCTCTAACAATTCAAGAGCTGGTAATAAAGAAATGGAAGCTAAATCTGAAGGATGAAGAAGGTCAGAAGAAAATGATCAGAATATTTGTCAGCTCCAGAAAGCGTCCATAGAAAATTATCAAGGTGGGCATCAAAATGAAGAAATAAAAGATGAAGAGTCATCTGGAGCTGTTCAGGGAAAACTCTAGCAAGATAGAGATTGTATCTCTCTGCAATCTGAAGAAGAAATTATGTCTTGCTGAGCTGGGAGAAATCTACACATGTATTCAGAACAGCTCCACTGCTCACAAGCCTGGTCTGCTTCAAGTTATAGACAAAATTGTCCTAGACCTGAACAAATCTGAAAGGATATTGAAGCTCCCCATCTCTGAACTCAAGACTGAGCTTGCCAGCATTCAAAGAAAGAATATTTAAAAAAACAACTAAGGCAGATAAACTGAAAGAAACTCTGCACCTTCAAAGGACAGGATTCCTCCCAGACTTCCAAGGGAAAAATCACATTCTTCCAGCTGGTGCTCACTTCTATCTAGGAAAAGTTATCAGAGAACCTGAGTATGGGATGTTCTACATGGATCCTATCACCAAGCACAGTTTTCAAAAGGCATCTGAAATCTCAATTACTAAAACTGAACATCTGGTAGCTGTAAGATATATTGGGATGGCAAGCAATGCAGACCCCGAATTCATGGAGTTGCTGAATGAAGAACTCAAGCTAAGATTTGCAGATGATCATGGAAATGTATTTGCTAAAGTAAATCAAGAATATGAAGAAGCTATATCTTAGGGTTCTTATTGTAGAAACTTTTGATTATGATATATAAATCAAAGTTATTTTTGCTATCTGCTATTTATTTACTATGAACTTGTAATATTCTGTAAATGAAAGCAATCAAACAACACTTATCTTGCCATAAATAAATAGGGGGAGATTGTTGGGTCACTGACCCTTCTCCATATTGATTTATGACAAAATAAGTGTTATGATGTTGATAATGTATCAGTGTCCCTGATAACTTAAGTAGTTTTACTGCCATCTGTTGAGCAGTGTTTATGTTCAATAAATATGTCATCAGCGAGTAAATTACTCATTGATCATCTGTGTTAAAGACATCACGTTGCTGAAGATTAATTGAAGCTGCTTTATGAAGTCGAAGACTGAAGAAAGAGATAGAAGATTTCAGTTGAAGTGAAAGATCAACTGATCATTTAAAGAAGAATCTGCAACGTTACCAAGAAAGTGCACGGGTCTAACAAATACCCGTGTACTTGAGAAGGTTCATCGCATATATCTGGATAAAAGACTATTGCTACTTTGGGAATAAAACTAGGAATCCTGCATTCTTGTTGACAGAAAAAGAAAACCTCTTTTTCTGCAAAAATAGTTTTACACTCCAGAATAATTTCAGATTTATATGTTATCAAAGATTTATACCTTTTCCCAAGGGATTTAATAAATCTTTGACAAAAAATTCAAATGACGGAAAATATTATTCCTTGAATAATAATGAATGTTTTCGGCTATAAATAGTCATCTCAACAACCATATTGAATACACCTTACAATTGCATTAAATACAACCTTTGATCTATAGCTGCCACTCCTGTTTCATCAGTGAGCATTGTGCCAACACTTGGTGTTTGAGATCACTGATAGTCATCAGCGTCCGTTGCTGAGTGACTTGTTGTATTTAATATTTGTCATCAAGTCAATTACTTAGATTAGTTTGTCTTTTCAATATTCGCAAGTAATTGTTGTAAAGAATTATTTGATTCATATCAATAATATATCTTTAAACTTGAAAAATCGTATTCACCCCCCTCCCCCCCCCCCCCCTCTACAATTAAGTGTGTTAGTAGTTTAATACTTTACTTAAGTATTCGGGACTAATAAATATAAGCCCAACAATATATCAACCATCTCAAACATAACATTTCACAACATCGATTGGCATATAATAACCATTATAATATACTTCACATAATCGTGTAATATCTCATGCTTAGAGGCAATCCAATATTACACAATCATTATCTATTTAATTCCTAATTACTCACCTTTACTTATTAGACAATTATGGCGATTGCATGATTTCATACTTGTATTAAGAATGTCACCAATCTTGATCACCTATTATATAGCATACCAATGTATTTAACAACTAATAATCATCAAAATTGTTGGGAAATAAGATTTCTGCTGTTATTACTGTTGTTGAAGAATGCACAAGGCATTAACACTGTTAGTGTTGTTGTTACTACTGGTATTATAACTGTTAGTCTGTTGGTTACCACTGTCTTCAGAGTTAAAACTGTTAGTTGAAGTCTTCATGGATTATCACTGTTGGTGAAGTGGTTACCACTGTTAGTAGAAGACTACAACTGCTATTGAAGATTGAAGACAAGAGTTACAACTGTTAGTAATAGTTTCAACTGTTAGTGTTATCACTGTTAGCTTGTTTACAACAGTTAACACTGCTTAGACTAGTTACCACTGTTGGTATATTAGTCCAGTAAATTGTACAAGTGTTAACACTGTTATAGTAATTACCACTGTTTGTATAGTTGTGATAGTTAACACTGTTTATATCTAGAATAGGAGGGAAGTTAGAATTTGAATAATTATGGATTGTAACTGCTTCCATAATTATAGGAGATTGTTTAGCCGGACTCTATGTGTTATAAATAGAGATCCTTAACCTAGATTAGGTTATGTTTTTTGCGCAGCTTCAAGGTTTTGTAACCCTAATACAAATCAGTGTATTCGTCTTATATCATTAATAAGATTGGAGCTTTATATTATTCTGTTATTGTTATTTATATTGATCTTCATTGTATTACTAAGTGTTATTCCGCAAACTTCTTAGTAATCATTCAAAACTGCAGTTATCTAATAGTTTATTAGATAGATCTTGGTTTAACAAGTGGTATCAGAGCAGGTTTTAGTTTTGAATCCAGGAAGATCTCATTTTTACTGTGTTATTGATCATTTTTATAATCAATAAATCATAGCAATGGCAGAAGGTAGTGAACGTATCCAGGTCACAAAGATCCCAATGCTTAGACCTGATGAGTTTGATCTGTGGAAAAAACAGAATCAGACAATATATGCTTCTCACAGACTATCAGATGTGGGAAGTAGTGGTTAATGGTCCTCCAGTGACCCTCAACAGTGATGGTGTTCCACAGCCAAGATCACCACCAACATCTGAGGCAGAAAGAAAAGTCAGATCTATAGAGTACAAAGCTTTGAGTACTCTATTGTTATCTATTCCTAATGAATATCAAAGGCGTTTTGAAGCATGTCAAGATGCTAAAGTTTTAATGGAAGCAATAGAGAAGAGATTTGGTGGTAATGATAATACCAAAAAGAATAAAAGATCTCTGTTGAAACAACAATATGAGAACTTTAATTCTGCAAAGTCAGAAACTCTGACTCAAACCTTTGATAGGTTTTCAAAACTTGTAGGAGATCTAGAAAATCATCAAGTGAAAATTGACAAAGATGATTTGAACAGGAAGTTTTTGAGGTCCTTGGGTGATGAATGGACCATGTATACTGTTGGTTTGAGGCAGAGTTCAGATCTGGAAGCAAAGGAATTAGAAGATATCTACAATGATCTGAGGAATTTTGAAGCTGAAGTAGAGATCAAGAAGGTAGGTTATGGGAGCAACAACAATAATTCAGCTTTTATGTCTATGGTAGGTTCTGGATCAAAGGCTGAATCAAGTCAGAAAGGGTCATCCTATGGTACTAGAGGAAGTGGATCTAGTACTACTCATTCTAATGATCAAATCTTAGAATCTTTCTTTGCTAGTAATGTGAATTCATCACTTACTAATGAAGATCTAGATCAGTTTGAAGGAGATGATCTAGAAGAGATGGATATCAAACTCCAAATTGCTTTAATCACACAAAGAGCAAAAAGGTTTATGCAAAGAACTGGTAGGAATAACTTTGCACAGAAAAGGAGTGATTCAAGCTGGTTTGATAAAAGCAAAGTTGAATGTTTCAACTGTCACAAGATGGAACATTTTGCTAGGGAGTGCAGAAGTCCTAAGGTTGATCAGAATGAAAGAGGAACTGTTCAGAGAAGTGGTGGTAATGTTGGTCAGACTAAGAATGTGCCAATCCAAGATACTTCATCAAATGCACTGGTATCTGTTGATGGATGTGGATGAGATTGGAGTGATCAGGAAGAGCATGAAGTGAAGAATCAATGCTTCATGGCAACAGCAGAATCTGACAAGCAATCTGAAGTTCCTTATGAGGTACAAATAAAATTGTGCTCAGCTGTGTGTATACAAACTGTGAAACATTATAGAGATCATAACCAGAAAGTGTGTGATGAGCTAAAATAGTGTGAAATCAAAAGTAGACACACAATCTCTGTAATAGAAAATCTTGAAAAACAGATTCAGGCATTTGAAGATAATGCAACACAGATTAAATATGATATTGAGTATGCTAGGTGGGAGAGAGACACTTTTAAAGATAAAGTAGAATTATTAACTAAGAAACTTACTGAGGTCACATGTGAAAGAGATAGCATAAGACTCAATGTAAGTAACTTAGAACATGCATCTAAAAGTGTAAATAAACTCATCAATTCTCAGATTCATGATAAACTCAAGACTGGGTTAAGATACAATAATGTACCTCCTCCTTATAACAACAACTATTTTCCTTCAAAAACTGAAATTGATTTAAATTTACTTAAAGAAGGATTAAATGATGATGTTAAAAAGGTTGACCCAGTAAACAGTTTAAAAGAAGATGTGAACATTGATGAAGTTGAAATTCATGAGTGGACTGAGGAAGATGATGAAGAGTGTGATACATCTGAATGTAATGTTAATGTGTTCAATAAATCTGATAAATCATCTTGTGAAAGCAGCAATAGTATTTCTGGTCTAGTTAAAGAACTAAAAGTTAATAAACTAGAAGAGGGTAAGAAAATGTTTGAAGAGAAGGAAAAACATCATGAAAAAGATGAGAAAATCACACCTAGGAATTTTCAAAGGAAGGTTAGGAATGCTGTGAAAACAACTGGTTCTGTGAATCATACAACTGCTGTGAATACATGTGATAAGTGCAAGTGTAAGGATATCTTTTCTAAATCCCAAAATTTTCAAAAACATATTCCCAGAGGTAACCAAAGGAATTGGAACCAAATGGTGACTCAAAAACTAGGGAATAATGTTACTGTGATTAAAGAAAAGTTATGCCTTATATGTGGCAGAAATAATCATCTTCAACATGAGTGTTTTCATAATCCAAAAACATATCAAAATAATGTGAAAAAGCCATGGACAGCAGCTAATATGGTTAACAAACAAAATTTTAAATCTAAAGTTAATCATACAACTGCTGCTAGAAAGATGAATTATAGGGCAAATCAAGCTATGGCTGCTGCAAAGGTCTCCACTGCAGGAACAAAAGCTAAAGATTTAGCCAACAGTTTAAAGACTAAAACAGTGAAAAAAGGAGTTAAAGCAAACAGTGGCAAACCTTTTAAAACTGTTAACACTGTTAATTCAACAGTTTCCACTGGTAGAGTAAATAACACTGTAAGGAATAATAACAGTGTTAATTATTGTATCACTGCTAGACATAATAACAGTTATAACAGGTTTAACACTGTTAGGCATTATAACTATGATTATTCAGTTAACACTGTTAGACCAAAACCCACTGTTAAGTCTAAAAATAGTTGGATTTGGACACCTTTTCAATCTAATGTTCCCAGATGTTCAAAATCTAACAATGCATCAAAATCAATAATCTTCAAGAAAATTGATTACCTTGATGCATCAGGGAAACCCAAAGCCAAATTGGTTTGGGTTCCCAAGAGAAATTAATTCTCTCTGTGTTTGTTTGTGTGCAGGGAAAGCCAAGAAGTTTATGGCATATCGACAGTGGCTGCTCAAGGCACATGACTGGAGATAAGGAAAAGCTACAGAACTTCAAATCATTTGATGGTGGATATGTAGCTTTTGGAAGCAATCCAAAAGGTGGAAGGATAACAGGCAAAGGAGTTGTTCAAAGTGCAAAGTTAAGCTTTGAAAATGTTTATTATGTGGAACAGTTGAGGTACAATTTGCTAAGTGTGAGTCAAATCACAGATAAAAAGAACCCTGTTCATTTTACTGACACTGAATGTCTTATTCTGTCTAAGGAGTTCAAAATTCCAGAAAATATGATTTTAATGAGAATTCCTAGGCAAGATAATGTCTATAAGTGTGACTTAGCAAATATGGCACCTCAACCTAATTTAAACTGCTTGATTTCTAAAGCAAATTTAAATGAGTCTACTTTGTGGCATAGAAGGATGTGTCACATGAATTACAAAACCATTAATAATCTTGTCAAAAACAAGCTTGTTAGAGGTTTACCTGAGAAGGTCTATTCATGTGATGATCATTGTGTTTCTTGTCTAAAGGGGAAGCAACACAAAACTTCTTTTAAGTCCAAAGCTGTGAATTCAAACTGTACTCCTCTATACTTATTGCATATGGACTTATTTGGACCAACAAGTATAAGTAGTATGGGAAAAAGATCTTATTGCCTTGTTGTAATTGATGATTATACCAGATTTTCATGGGTTTTCTTTCTTAGAACAAAAGATGAGACAGGTGAAATACTTAGATCATTTATAACTAAAATTGAGAACCAATTAGATAAAAAGGTTAAAATCATCAGGAGTGATAATGGAACAGAGTTTAAAAATTATGAGATGGATAAATTCTGTGATGAGAAAGGCATTAAGAGAGAATTTAGTGCTCCTAGGACTCCTCAACAGAATGGAGTAGCTGAAAGAAGGAATAGGACACTAATAGAGGCTACAAGAACCATGCTAGCTGATGCAAAACTACCCATGTCTTTTTGGGCAGAAGCAGTTAGCACAGCTTGTTATGTTCAGAATAGGGTAACAGTTGTTAAGCCTTACTTCAAAACCCCATATGAGCTGTTGTTTAAGAACAAACCACTGGTTAGTTTCTTAAAATCATTTGGATGCCCTTGTACTATTTTGAATACCAAAGATCACCTAGGAAAGTTTGAAAGCAAAGCAGATGAGGGTGTATTTATAGGATATTCCATTCAGAGTAAAGCATATAGGGTTTTCAATCAAAGGACCAGAGTCGTAGAAGAATCAATGAATGTCACTTTTAATGAGAATATGATTAATCCTGATGGAATAGGTCCTAAGTCTTTGTTTGATATTGATGCTCTTAACAATGCTTTTAGATATACAACTTTCAATCCTAGTACAGGTACATGCACAGGTACCACATCAAGCAAAGCAGATAGAGTTTGTGAGGATACATCAGATATGTCCTCAGAAAAGAATAAAGAGTCTTTGGAGTACATTATCTTTCCAATATGGACTCCTGATCCTCCAGAGGTATTTTCTTCTGATCTGCCTCAGTCATCACAGCATTTGGAGACAGAAGAACAACCAGAAACATCATCTCAGTTTATGGAGGATTCAGAACAAATTGAAACACCTTCCAATGAAAGTTCAGAACAGCATGGTAATCTTACCAATTTGGAGGAAATCATTCCAGAGACATCCATATCTAATTTTCATGTGAACAAAAATCATCCTCTGGAACAGGTGATTGGGGATGTTAACAGTGGTGTACAAACAAGACAACAAACTGCTGTTACTGAAGAAGAATTACATACATCTCTATATGAGTGTTTTCTTTCTCAAGTAGAACCTAAAAAGGTTGTAGAAGCTCTTAAACACCCTAGTTGGATTGAGGCAATGCAAGAGGAGTTGCTACAGTTCAAGATTCAGAATGTGTGGACACTAGTTGATCTACCAAAGGGAAAAAGGGCAATTGGCACCAAATGGATCTTCAAGAACAAGAAGGATGAGAGAGGCATTGTAATCAAGAACAAAGCAAGGCTGGTGGCACAGGGGTATACACAGGAAGAAGGGATTGATTATGATGATGTCTTTGCTCCTGTTGCTAGGATAGAAGCCATTAGACTATTCCTAGCATATGCTACATTCAAAGGTTTCACAGTCTATCAAATAGATGTCAAAAGTGCTTTTCTGTATGGCATGATTGATGATGAGGTGTATGTGTGTCAACCACCTGGATTTGAAGATCCTAGCTATCCAGATAGAGTTTGCAGATTGGATAAAGCACTATATGGTTTGCATCAAGCCCCCAGGGCTTGGTATGAGACTTTATCTGTGTATCTCTTAGAGAATGGGTTCAAAAGAGGCACTATTGATAAGACTCTGTTCACCAAAAGGAATCAAAATGATATTTTACTGGTGCAAGTCTATGTTGATGACATCATTTTTGGGTCTACAAATGATGGTATGTGCAAGGAGTTTGAAACTTTAATGCATCAAAAGTTCCAGATGAGTTCAATGGGGGAACTCACTTTCTTTTTGGGGATTCAAGTTAAGCAGAGTTCAGATGGTACTTTCATAAATCAAAGTAAATATGTCAAAGACATACTTACTAAATTTGGATACTCTGATTCAAAAGTGGCTAGTACACCAATGGAAACACACAAACCACTATCTGCAGACCCTGAGGGGGAGGAAGTTGATGTACATTTGTACAGATCAATGATTGGATCATTGATGTATTTAACTTCTTCTAGGCCAGATATAATGTTTGCTGTTTGTATCTGTGCCAGATTTCAAACCTGTCCAAAACAATCACATCTGTAAGCTGTCAAGAGAATCTTTAGATACTTAAAAGGACAATCTGATCTAGGTTTTTGGTATCCAAAAGATTCACCTTTTGACCTAAAAGCATATTCAGATAGTGACTATGGGGGAGCTAGTATGGACAGAAAGTCAACATCAGGAGGATGTCAATTTCTAGGAGAAAGGTTAATCTCATGGCAATGCAAGAAACAGACAACTGTATCAACATCTATTGCTGAAGCTGAGTATGTAGCTGCTGCAAGTTGCTGTGCTCAAGTCTTATGGATTCAGAATCAGATGCTTGATTATGGTTTAACTTTCTTACATACTCCTATTTATATTGATAATACTTCTGCTATCAGCATCATCAATAATCCTGTTAAACATTCTAAAACTAAGCATATAGAGATTCGTTATCACTTTATCAGAGATTGTAATGAAAAACGACTTATTCAGATTATAAGAGTTCATACTGACAATCAACTTGCAGATCTGTTCACCAAAGCATTTGATGTGGGCAGATTTACATTTTTGATTACAAGTATTGGTCTGATTAAATCTCTTTAAGCTGTTTTTCATAACTATTTTATAAAACATCTTTATAATGCTTAAGGATTAGATGCTGGTAATTGTAATTGATACTAACAGTGCTAATAGTCTTACAACTGTTTGGCTCCTAATTATCACTGTTATTATTCAATTACCACTGTATATGTTAGTTATTTTCACTGTTAGTTATTTTATTTTCACTGATAGTTCTATTGTTATCACTGTTTGTGTTGAACTAACTTGTTGTAGGTTATCACTGTCAGCAGAAGCACTTATAACTGTTAGTGTAAACAGTTTCCACTGTTTTCTCTATTCAGTTATAACTATTAGTGTAAACAGTTTCCACTGTTTCCACTATCTCCACTGTTAATGTTATCTTAACACTGTTAGTATAATCAGTTATCACTGTTTATACTATCAAGTTGAAATTTCATTATCAGTGTTTTCCTGTTTGTATTAAAAAAAAAAAAAACTGTATAATACTATTACTTTTGCAGTCACTAGTGTTGAGTTATAATTTCTTTGGTCAGGGGTTATTTTCATTCACTTAGTGTACCAAAGTTAGTATTATTCACATGTATACTACTGTTAGTTCTTATAGTTTCCACTGTTTTAAAATGGTTTTCACTGTTAGTGTTCAAATTGGGATTTTTATTTCAAAATTAGGTCATTGAAACTAACAGTATAAATACTCCCAACACTTGTACATTTTCTCTTACACTTTCATAACCACTAATTTCATAAACCCTATAACCACTGCTATCGTACACCATACACAAATTCTTCATGGCTTCTTCTTCATCAACCACACCACAACTCACTTTAGGCAAGGATCATAACATGATTGCCTATCTGGTAAAACCCTCAATAGCCAATGATTACTTAGAGATCATTGATTTTCTGCGTAATTATACCATTCACCATGCGCTTACTGTTGCACCTAGAATTTCATATGATCATATTAATGAATTCTGGGTTAAAGCAAAGCTTGAGGAAGAAGCAGGTGTTCCAAAAATTTTGTCTACAGTTGCTGGGCACCAAGTGGTTATTTCTGAAGCATCCATTCGTTCTTCTCTTCATCTTCAGGATGAAGAAGGTATAACTTCAATTTCTGATGAAGCTTTATACTTTAATTTACAACGAATGGGATATGAGGGGAACTTGGGTGGGTATGTTTTTCAGAAAACAATGTTTTCATACCAATGGAGGTTTTTAATTCATACATTACTGCATTGCTTATCATCAAAACGTTCATCTTTTGAACAATTCAGCAGTAATGTAGCATATGCCTTGGTATGCTTAGCTACTAGTCAGAGGTTTAATTTTTCCAACTTTATTTTTGCTGGTATGCTAAGAAACATTAACCAACCTAAAATTAAATTTTTAATGTATCCAAGGTTTGTTCAATGCTTTCTAAATGAACAAATATCTGATTTGCCAGCCTTGGATAAGATTATAGGTATCTCTTCTTTTAAACCAAAAGTATTTTCAAATATGAAGAGAGATACCTCTATCAAAGGTGTTATGTTTTCTGGGAGGGTAACAGCATTGTTTCCAACAATACTTCCTGCACCCTCCACCACAGCATCTGTATCACCAACAGAAGCTGAACCAGTTGTTGAAAGAATGGAACAACCCATTCCTTCTTATCCCACAACATCTGGGGGTATTAATGAACAACAAGGGAACAGATTCACCACAACTTACACCAGAAAAGCCAAAAGGGCTACACAACAGGTGACTGAGGATCATGCTGCTCAGTCATCTCAGTCCAATGACAGGGGTCATGAACAGCATGTGGTCCATGAGGAGAGGGGTGACCATTCTGTAAGGGCTGCTTCTACTGCTTCTAGCCCACTGGCAGAGCAGGACAGAAGTAACATCAATAAGACCCAAGCAGAGGCAACATCAAAACTTGATTCTACTCCTGTAGATGATTTTGGTGGTCCCAGTACCAATAACCAAGGGGAATCTGTTGATCATACTAGGTATGATACAGGTTTTGATACACCTGTCAATGATTCACCTAGGAAGTCACATTCTGATGGTGATGAGGCTAGAACTAACCTGGAATTGACAAAAATGATAGATTATGTGTGGGAGAAGTTTAGGGTGGAAAGGAGAAACAATAAAAAGAAGGATGAGCAGATTGCAAATCTACAGCAGAGGGTTGCTCAATTGGAGTATATTGTGGTTAAGGTTTTGAAAGAAGGGAAAAAGTATGTGATAGTTGAGGGTGACTCTGCAGAAACAGCTTTCAAAAAGGGGGAGAAATATTGGACAAATAAAGCTGATGAGGAAAAGAAAGAGGATGGTAAGCAGGGTGATGATGAAAAGAATGATGATGGTGTTGGTGATCACATTGATGATGATATAGAGATGGAAACACCAATTCAACAAGAAACTGAGAAGGCCAATGAAGGTGAGAAACAACAAGAGAAAGAGAAGACTTCACAGGTTAAAAGGCAGAAATCAATTCCTGTGCAGTCTGTCAAAGATAAGAAACATACCACCTTACCTCCAGTTCATATAAGAGAACCTACTACTGCACCTGCTGATGCATCAGCTATGCCCAAGATTGACCCTAAGGATAAGGGTAAGGGTATCTTGGAGGAAGAGCCAAAATTGAAAAAGCAGAAAACCATGCCTCCTGAAGCTACAATGAATGATGATGAATATGCACAGAGGTTATTTGCTGAGATAAATGCAGATGTGCTAGCAGAGGAAATGATTGATGTTGAGATAGAACCTGGTAAATTTGTGAAAATGACTAAGGAACAGGTTCAGGAGTGGGATGAAGCTCAGCTGAGAGAGCAAAAACAAGATGATATTGAATATCTGGTGGAACAACTTAAGAAAAAGAAGGCAGCAGAATTGAAAAAGACTAGAGCTGCCAAAGCTGCTGCTAAAAGAAATAAACCATTGACAAGGGCTCAACAGAAAAGAAATTTGATTTTGAAGTTAAGAGGTGGCAACATTCAACTGCAAGATTAAATGCCATGTCTCTTGAGAGTCTACAAAGAATCTGGGATAGGGATACATTTTTAAATCCCGAGGCTGCTAAGAGAGCAGAAGAAGCTAAGAAAGCTAAGGATAAATCAGGAAGGGAAAAGAAAAAGAAGGTAAAATTTGATAAAAAGATTGAAGATGAAAAAGAATGGGAACGGATGAGTGCTGAGCTTAAACAGAAGAGGAAACAAGAACTTGCATCAATTCCAGATTTACCTAAGAAAAATTTGAAGTTGGATGATTTGATTGTGGTGCAACCTCTACAACATATTCCACCTGATAACTCTCCTGGAATCATTGATTGGTCTGTGATAAACTTTACAGTTCCAATTAAATGTGAGAAAATTAGAGTTGAAAGAGCAGATACTTCTGTTTCATATTGGAGGTCATTCAAAGAGTTGATCAGGGTGATTGTTAGAGAAGATCTGAACAGGATGTATGAGATTGGATCTGAGAAAGGACTAAGCACCAAGAAGTTTGATAGTGTTTATGAATTGAGTGTTTGGTCTGGGATTTCAATGATGTATGAACCAGAAAGATTCAGATTTGAATTCAATACTTTCAGAAATGTAAAGCAGTGGATATATTTCAGCAATCCAGGTGTTCATCAAGTTATTTTTGATGATGCTACTATGATTTGGATGCTCACTGACAGAGAACATGATATGAGTTTGAGTTTGTTAAGAAGCTTAAGGCATGCTAAATTATTTGTCTCATTCAACAATGATTTGGCAGAGGATTTGGTATATATGATCTTGAATCAGATTCATAAGAAAGAGGAGTATGAGAGAAGACACAGAGATCAAAGATAGTTAGAAAGAGGTCATCTTGAAGAATCAAGAGAAACTTAATACTGTTGGGGACAGATTAAGTTTAGGGGGAGATTGTTGGGAAATAAGATTTCTGCTGTTATTACTGTTGTTGAAGAATGCACAAGGCATTAACACTGTTAGTGTTGTTGTTACTACTGGTATTATAACTGTTAGTCTGTTGGTTACCACTGTCTTCAGAGTTAAAACTGTTAGTTGAAGTCTTCATGGATTATCACTGTTGGTGAAGTGGTTACCACTGTTAGTAGAAGACTACAACTGCTATTGAAGATTGAAGACAAGATTTACAACTGGTAGTAATAGTTTCAACTGTTAGTGTTATCACTGTTAGCTTGTTTACAACAGTTAACACTGCTTAGACTAGTTACCACTGTTGGTATATTAGTCCAGTAAATTGTACAAGTGTTAACACTGTTATAGTAATTACCACTGTTTGTATAGTTGTGGTAGTTAACACTGTTTATATCTAGAATAGGAGGGAAGTTAGAATTTAAATAATTATGGATTGTAACTGCTTCCATAATTATAGGAGATTGTTTAGTCGGACTCTATGTGTTATAAATAGAGATCCTTAACCTAGATTAGGTTATGTTTTTTGCGCAGCTTCAAGGTTTTGTAACCCTAATACAAATCAGTGTATTCGTCTTATATCATTAATAAGATTGGAGCTTTATATTATTCTGTTATTGTTATTTATATTGATCTTCATTGTATTACTAAGTGTTATTCCGCAAACTTCTTAGTAATCATTCAAAACTACAGTTATCTAATAGTTTATTAGATAGATCTTGGTTTAACAAAAATCAATTAATCAACATTATCAACCCATCACCATATTGGGTTGACCAAGTTTAACTTTGAATTTAACTATACACATAATTAACCTGATTCTTCACATGATTACTTTTGATTTTACTAATTAACCTTTAGATAATTACCATGGTTATGATTAAATATCGTTATAACAATCCTTCTCATTAATAACTTTGATGAATTAGCCATAATTACTTCATTTGATTAACAACCCATGATCATTCTCATGATCATCTTAATTTCAATGGTTAACAACTTGATTTACTAACTCACTTTTCACTAATAACGCTCTAACAACATATCTTGTTACCAATTAAGGTGAATTAACACCTATTCATCACACTTTTTACAAAACCCACTTTGATTACAACTCATATAGCTTGATTAATCCACTTTTAGTTTGGATTAAGGTTACTAATAATCTTATTAACACTTATTAACACATCTTTAACCGATTTCAAGCTTCAATTTCGGATTAAAATCATTAACCCATCATAAAACCCATGAAACTCAATTCTAGAACAAAATAGAATGAAGAATACAATTACCTCATGTTAAGGAAGATTAAGAGTTGAAGAATCCATGTTATTTAGCTTCAATTTCAAGTGTTGGAATGATTTTGGAAATCAAACCTTAGTTCCTGCGATTTCTTTTTCTACCTGGAACATATTATGTGTGTAGAGATATGAAAATAGAAGCCTACCCAACATGTGAGGATATACTATATGTAATTAAATTTTATTCCCCGTACTTATAATTTTCTAGAACTTTAAAACCGCCTCGCAGTTATTCTTATTTTATGTTACCTAAAGTAATAATAAATTAAAAAAATTACTATTACTTTATTCACAATAATACTTTCATATTTTGGGGTGTTACAACTCTACCCCTTTTATTTCATTTGTGTCCTCATGAATGTCACTCGTATGGATTAATGTCACTCGTATGGATTCATACTAATACTTTCTTTACGTATGCGGAAGCATTTACTCATACACAATACTTTACATAATCAACTAATTCCTAACATGAATGTACATCACTCATGTATCCACATACTCATTCATTCTTATATCATTTTAGTTCCAGATATTTCTTTGCCACAATAGGTTTAAAGCACTTCATATTCATATGATAATATACTTACTCTTTACATTTATTTAATCCCATTTTACCAATTTAATCCACTAAGATAAAAAAAACTAATGCACCCCACCTTCTTATAATGGCTAAGTTTTAAATACACTGCTACTTTAACTTCACTCAAACAACATGTATATGTCATTAGTCTAAATATCTTTCAAATTTTACGTCTCATACAATACTAACCACGTAAACACTAACTAATATATACACACAAGATGTGTGTACATTTTAAACAACTTATGCATATAATCACTATACATATCTTTATCCATATAAGCACAAATGTGAATACATTATAATCTATTTATATAGATATATTTTATTTCATCAATTTACACATCACGAGTGTATTTCAATTGGATTCACATAAGCACATAATTTGTGCTTTTAACTCTATTTAATCTGCTATCACAAGTACAATATCTAGCAACAAGTGCAGCATCGTCAATTACTTTATCACAATAAATACGTCTGTCATACGTTACTACCTTGAGCAACTTATAAATATAGCTACATGTTTTCAATTCTTTCCACATGCACATTTCTAAATGTACATATTTCTAGCTTTCCCCTTGCACAGGTACTGTGCATATACCTTGTCTCTAATAAGTTGAATGACCACTTTCATGGCCATTTGTAATTAGCCATGAACATTTTAGAACATATAATCACTTGAAATAAGTAACACATATAGTCACGTGAACATTTCATCATTACAATAATAGCAATAGTGGTAATGAGTACCACAACATGCACATTAGCAATAATAGTTTAACTCATTTCGTAGCTAGCAATTTAGCTAATAACCATGTATCTTTTTAGCTAACAAATTGCTAGAAATCTCTACTTTTGCAACTAGTTAATTACTGATTTACAACTTGTAATTATAAACACCATTAAGTTATATGAAACCTTTTACTCGAAAGGAATTCAAAATCATATAACCATAAACACATTTGAGTAAGCAGTATGTAGCGGTCAAATCTTATAGGTAAAATTGAAATCACATAATCCTTTAGCACCAAATCACATCGAATTGAATGCTAAACTAACACCACTTAGTACCATGCTATATCAACATAAGTACTTCAATCAACATAATGTGCCATTATTAAGCACCTATTCAACAATATCAACACACTGCTAACTGCAATCAGCTGACCTCTGCATTAGGTTAACTCATATATTTTAATCCGTACTACGTACTAGTTGCAATTAATCACATATACATTTCTTTTACAATATGTACCACATTAAAACAATAGTTTGGTTTAATACTGCATTATGTTGACTATCATATCAAATTTCTTTAGTACTTGGTAGCCTCAATAATTCCATGTGAAATGGTATAATATAAATACGTTGGCCAGACGTCATTATATTATGTCACTTACATTTCATTTTCAGGCCACTTCATACCATCAATCTCCAAAGTGATTAATCTTTAATCTAATATATATCACAACAGTTATATCAACAATTTGCATACATATAATAACACCTTAGTAGCAGGTACACTATCTAGTATTAACTTGCTACACTTTTCCATTTATTATTTTGAATGTGCACTAATCATATAATCAAGTAGGTATAAGCAACACATACATTTAACACCATTTTCACTATCCAATTAGCACAAATATAATGTCTAACATAATTACATCAATCAACACCTTTAGTACTTGGCACAATATCAAGCACTAGTGCGGCAATTAATACTGATAATACATTATATAATATTTAGTACTAAATACTTTGTCAATATTATGTGTAATATTCAACACATATTCATTAATATGTACTTTCTCAGTTGAATAACAAATGAGCCTTACATGTTCAGTTGTCAAATAGATGTAAGCTTATGTACTTATTCTTCAAACTCTTATAATATATACTTCCACAATTTCTAATATTCTACATGATTTATATACTTCATCATATTTCAAATGATCCACACAATTCAATAATTTATGTTAACCAACAATCATAGTTGGCAATAATTGACAATACCAAGTAGACACGTATTTTGCAGTTTAGTAAACCGCCTAAGAATAAATCTTACCCCATAATAGTATGTGGCCCTCTTAAAACAAGTTCAAATATTGTATTTAATCATAGGAATGATCCGTGGGCTTAAAGAAACAAAAGCTAAGTTCAAAACGTAAGTTAAAAGTCCCAAATAAGGTCTGAAAAATAATAAAATGCCATTTTCGGGCCACAGACGACCCCGAAGTGCCCAAAACTAACAGGGCTCATAGCAAAGCAATGAGTTTTGACCGTTGGGCCATTTTTGAGTGACCATGTAAATTTTGTCTTAATCGGACACCGAAATTCTATAGCCAAAATTTCAACGTCGAACTTCGATTTTTTTTTCTGAACCAAGAATCAGCCGGGTTCTATCATGAACCTGACGACTCCCTAACACATCCAGCTGGGTGAATTAAAATTTGTGTAAACAGAAGCATTTGCACGTTTGAGACCTGGAGGAGCGGCCGGCTCGGGATACAACCAGCCGGGTCAAACTTATGACCCGCCAGGTCTGATTAAAATCAGTAAGGTTCTACCATTTTCTGCAGACTTCAAGTCTGCACTCCTAAATACCATTTATCGAATTTCAATCGAGCATATCTCCTTAATTGTAAAGAGTTAGAATCTGAAATTTTGTAGGCCCCTCCACTATACTAAAATGAAACTTTCCCCTTTTACACCTTTTCAAATTACATGTTTTACGAGAAAACGGACTTATAACCCATTATGGACCATTTTGAGCCATTTTGGGTGACACGCCAAATCTCAATCCGTATGGTTTCTGACTTTAAGATTTTACCAATATATTTCTATATATATTTGTGATTTGTGGGCATATTCGTGTTGATCCCAATCAGGATCTTAATATGTATTACTTTGATTAATTATTAATAAGCTTGCGGAATAGTTTATTAATAACTTGAAGAACAAACTTGTAACACATAATATTAATCAAAAGCTTCAATATTATTATCAATAATACGAACACACAATTTGTGTTAGGGTTTACAACCTTGAAGCTAATAACTAGAAATTCATCTATCTTCTAGGATTTTACAAGATCTCTATTTATATCACATAGAGTCCTTTACAGAATCAAACTATTATGGAAATTCTATCTATTCCATATTTCTCTCTAACCGACTACTAACAGTGGTTGAGCTATACACTAACAGGGGTAGTACTCATATATTACCAACAGTGGTTAAATACTTAATACAAAATACAAACTTATACCAACAGTGGCACTGTTAGACTAATTCTAACTGACAGTGGCACTGTCAATACAAAACTAACTAACAGTGGTAGACTTCTTCTAGCAGTGGCACAGTACTTGTCTTCTGAGCAAATCTGGCAGTGGCTCAGGACTCAACAATTCATCACCCTCATACACCCATTCCATAATGTTTTAACTCCTTGACCCGTTTGGGGGTCCAATTGGACACTTTTACCAAAATCAAAAATATTGATTACAATAACACCATATTTCGACCATTATCAATTCCATATCATGGGTAATGCTTCAGGACAACATAATTAACTAATTCATACCACTTTTGATACTTAGATCATAATTCAACCAAAATCATGATCAATGCTAAACACATAAATATCTAACTACTTTTATCACTTTATAATATAGCCATTACCCAAATTGACACTACCACATTCAACTTTGACTTTACCAAGTCAAAGACATACATTCCAACCAATTGACACTTTCTAATTTAAACAACAACATGACTCCAAAACATATTAATTGAGATATACTAACATCTCATTAAAATTTCTATCACTAACTTAACACATAACAATCATCAAATATTTCACTATAGGGAGTCGTATCTGTTCAGCCAACCATGATTTACTATTACACATAATCAGCAAAATAAATGATGCATTTCATATCGGTTTAAGTTTAGGAAATCCTATCATGGATTACCTAATTCTCTCAAACCATCGCTCTGATACCAACTTGAAACACCCTGAAATATTTTGAATCATTTTCTATTTAAAACTGTATATGATCAATTTATAAAATATCAATATGTTGACTTTGACTCATCCTTTTGACCTTACAGTCAAACTTACATTCAAACCAATTAAATGATGACTTTTTCATAGTTTACTCATTGATTGAGCGATTTGTACAAGCTTTGCCACAATGATAAATTAAAAGAAATAGGAGCTTGTCTAACCATTTAATAAAGATCCATTCCACGTGTCCTTTAGCAACCATATGTAATATATCAATCCAGCAATACAGTTGAATTAAATACCTACAAAATAAGCAACTGAAAAGGGTAAGCCGAAGCTTAATGAATAATATAAACAATTAAATAAATGATGACTTTCACATAACACACCAACTGCACATATCACAAGTTCAATCAGTTATATCAATTAGGTAATTGTAGAGATAATTTGTATAATTCCAACTGGTACCATATCTCTGATTGATGTGCATGCTCTATAATCCGCTGCAACAGTAAAGGTACCTGTCCGAGCCTCAACCCGGTATAACAACCTCATCAAGTCATAGACGTATCCATCACCGGTCCTTCAATGTGAATGGAATACGCATCACTTGAAGTAAGATAGTATCATTACTATCAATTCACATATACGTATTTTAAGGATCCAAACTATCATTAGGTTAAATCCTGCAAGAATTAACATCCTCGGGACGTTACCTGGTTCACAATATCTGCTATAAGTAAATAACATATCCAAATCCTTGGCCATATCTGCTACAAAAATTGGAATATGCATTACTTAGCCAACGATAGCATCATTACTATCAAAATCACAATCAGATGTAAAGCAAGATCCTTTGTCTGTACTCGATCATCCATCATGGCTAACATAGTTAGCAACCTACAATAAAACGGATCTCTACAATTCCTAATGCAAATAATTAACATATCAACAGTTCTTTTATCACAGTTAAGCATGCTATCTCATAATAGCTTTATAACATATATCAATATAAACCCAACAATATATAAACCATCTCAAACATACATTTCACAACATCGATTGGCATAAAATAACCATTATAATATACTTCATATAAGCGTGTAATATCTCATGCTTAGAGGCAATTCAATATTACACAATCATTATCTATTTAATTTCCCATATTACTCATCTTTGCTTTTTAAACAATTATTGCGATTGCATATGTCACACCCCCAAAATTGTTAATTAAAGATTTTCAGAATGGTTTGCGGAAGCATTGGATCGAGTGGGGGTGCCGACATATACAAAGTACATGCATACATATCAGAGCATATGATTACAACAGAACATGTATATTAAGATGCCAAGAGTAATAGTTACAAAGTTTACGTTTCATCGAATCGTACTAGTGTAAAAGTTGTTAAGTTTACAAAAGTAAATTTCGTAAATATGACTAAAACATATTAGTTATATAAAAGAAATCCCATTGTCAAAAGTTGGCATCCTATTTGCTTCGTGGGTCGCCTATGTTCCATATGTGTAGGCGGATCTTACGTGCAGCTAATTCCCTGAAAAATATAGTAAAAGTCAACAACGAGGTTGAGTGAATTCACAAGTTTTATGTTTTAGTGTAAGTTTGATCAACCAAATTGTTTGTAACCAAATTGTTTGTAACGTTTTGCCATAACAATTTAAGTAATGTTCATCAAATATGAAATTCTGTTGGGATGTCGCCCAAAAGTATAGTTTGAAATGTTTGTCCAAGAAGTAGACCTATCAATAACTGTCCAAGAAGTAGGACCTATCAATAACTGCCCAAGAAGTAAGAACTTTTCAGGTTATGTCCAAGAAGTAGGACGGGCATCCAAGATGTAGGACCTACTCCTCAAGAAGCAGAGCCTTCACCCAAGACGTAGGATGGATCCTTACCCAAGAAGTAGGGACTTTCTGTATCTTTGCCCAAGACATAGGGACTTTCCGTATGTTTGCCCAAGATGTAGGGATTTTCTGTATGTTTGCCCAAGATGTAGGGACTTTCTGTATGCTTGCCCAAGACATAGGGACTTTTCAAATGTTTATGAAAATGTTGTTTCATAAAAGTCTGTTTGTATGGAAGCTTGTGATGTTTTATAACTAGTTTTCACGTATGAAATCATTCATAAAATGTATAAGTTTAGTTTTCAAAACACTCTAGTTATCAATTAAAACATGAAATCATCATTAATAATTAATAGTTGGAAGTAATCAACAAGTTAGCAATCACTAAAACAAAGTAAGTTATGGCAACAGTAAAAGTCGTACTATGTTTACCACCCCTGTTCAAAAGTAGTAAAGCGGTAAAAGTAGGGGTTGTGAACTCACCTGATGAGCTAAGTATGTTCGAGTGCTAGCAAAGCCTAAAGTTCAAGTCTATTCTGAAACCTCCTAACGTCCTAGACGTATGAGATTTAATAAGTATGTGGATGTCTAAGTCGACCATCCATGCTAGTGTTTGTACAACCAAGTTATGTCTAAAGCGTTTGTTGAATATGTACGTTTGTATTTCATAGTTGTAAAAATGTGTACGACTCGTTGGTGATAGTTTGAAATCAACATTTCAATAATATGAGTGTGTTTGTAATGTTTGCAAAGTTTACGTATCGTATTGTATGAAAATATTCGTTTTCGGTTAAGTCCAACACTTAGTGAAAAAGATGTTATAAGTATTATGTTTTTAGCGACACTTAAGGCGTCACTTGGCTTGGGGTAGCGTCACTGAGGTTAGTGTCGCATTAAGTGGCGTTCAGAGTAGCGGGCGACACTTGAGTGAGTGACGCAGGGAGTGTCGGGTGAGGCTGGTTACCGACACTTAACGAAGTGTCGCCAAAAGAGAGTTTGTGGCGTCACTTAAGTAAGTGACGCAAAAAGAGGGTTTTATGAGACACTTAATGCGACACTTAAGTGTCGCTACACTGTTTTTTGGCCTGATGCGTCACTTCCAACTGTTCGAAGATCGGTTTGGAAAAACAAGTTTTGGTTCAATTTTTGGACATAATCAGTTGATCAAAACACTAAAACATGATGTATTAAGCATTATAAACATGAAATATCAAAGGAAATAGCGAAATCTAAGAGTTTTCGGAGATGTCGAGATCTTACAAAGTTATCGCGAGAGAAATCTGGAAAGATGGAAATGTTCCCCTTGATCTCGTGAACGTTTTATTCCAAAGAAGCTAAGTGATTTAGTGTGTTTTAGTGGTAGTTTTTGGCGGTTTTGTGGTGGTGTAGAGAGTAAAGAGAAAGAGAGAGAGAGAGAGTGTTTGGTGAAAGTGTTGAAATGAAAGATATGGGGTTTGGGTGGGCTGATTTTTGTCAAGAAAAGGGAGAGAGTTTTTGTCCCAAATTTTGTGGTATTTAGCCCGTGTTCGTTTATCCGATCGTTAAATGCTAAAATGTTTTAAAGCGATAAATTTTTAAATATGTTATCGGGCATTCTTTTAGTTGAAATATTCTATGAAAGTAATTTAGTTGTGTTATAAAATTATAATTTTGTTTTGTTTCAGTTTGTCAGATGTGTTTCGAGTTATTTCAGTTTACGTAATAAATGTTATACGTTACAAAATACTTTGTAAATATTATCAACATAATATTTAATAAACATTAATGTTATTTAATAAATTCATTTTATTAAATAATTTTGTTCACCAACAGTCGTATATTTTTGTCGCATTTATTCCAATTGTTTTGCACGTATTTATGCAAGTCTCAAAATATGTAATACTACGCGTATTAACTAGTTGGGCTTTGCTAGACTTATTTCTAAAATGCGTTGTGAATTCACTCTAAGTTAGAGAATTAGCCTAAAAATACGTGCAATTAACGTTTATAATTATGTCAAAATTGCGGGGTGTTACAGCATGATTTCATACTTGTATTAAAAATGCCACCAATCTTGATCACCTATTATATAGCATACCAATATATTTAACAACTAATAATCATCAAAATCAATTACTCAACATTATCAACCCATCACCATATTGGGTTGACCAAGTTTAACTTTGAATTAAACTATACACATAATTAACCTCATTCTTCACATGATTACTTTTGATTTTACTAATTAACCTTTAGATAATTACCATGATTATGATTAAATATCATTATAACAATCCTTCTCATTAGTAACTTTGATGAATTAGCCATAATTACTTTATTTCATACTTGTATTACCATTACAACCATCACTAATCCATCATATTCGTTACTTTATTAACAACCCATGATCATTCTCATGATCATCTTAATTTCAATGGTTAACAACTTGATTTACTAACTCACTTTTCACTAATAACGCTCTAACAACATATCTTGGTACCAATTAAGGTGAATTAACACCTATTCATCACACTTTTGACAAAACCCACTTTGATTACAACTCATATAGCTTGATTAATCCACTTTTAGTTTGGATTAAGGTTACTAACAATCTTATTAACACTTATTAACATATCTTTAACCGATTTCAAGCTTCAATTTCGGATTAAAACCATTAACCCATCATAAAACCCATGAAACTCAATTCTAGAACAAATGAAGAATACAATTACGTCATGTTAAGGAAGATTAAGGGTTGAAGAATCCATGTTATTTAGCTTCAATTTTAAGTGTTGGAATGATTTTGGAAATCAAACCCTAGTTCCTGCGATTTCTTTTTCTATCTGGAACGTATTATGTGTGTAGAGATATGAAAATAGAAGCTGACCTAACATGTGAGGATATACTATAAGTAATTAAATTTTATTCCCCGTACTTATCATTGTCTAGAACTTTAAAACCGACTCACAGTTATTCTTATTTTATTTTACCTAAAGTAATAATAAATTAAAATAATTACTATTACTTTATTCACAATAATACTTTTAGATATTGGGGTGTTGCATAATACCTTTAATTTTGAATTAAAACAAGGAAATAAAATAAAACAAAACAAAATGGAAATGGCTGCGAACGCTCAATTTTTGCCCGTGTTAGGCTACACAACATCCCGACAACGCCTTACCCAGAATGCCTCATTGCAGGTGTTGTGGGCATTCTCACTCCTAAAACAGCTCCAGAACGCTGCACTGGGAATGGTCTTATAGATTATAAAATATATGGATGATTTACTAAAATGAGCATACATTTATACAATTCATAATCTAAAGTGTAGGTATATATAAATGTATATATGTATTTTCGTTGATAACAGGTGAATTTATGGATGTCAATTTGTCATCTACATTCAATCCATTAAGGGTTTAGTGCGCACAAATGTAACAAACTATAGTCTGATATTCCGTAGTATGTAGCAAACTATTCAAAGTTACATTGTTACTAACTTGTAATATATTTACATTGTATGTATTTTTATCAGATTAACAGTTTTAAGAGACGACACTTGGTAGCGTATAAAGTCGATATGTGGAAAAAATACCTTAAATTATATACAATGTAAAAAATTACAAGTTCATTATATACAATGGAAACCTGAGTAGTTCGTTACATACTATGAATGTCAGGCTATAGTTTGTTACATTTGCGCGCATTAAATCCATCTATTAATCATTTACACCATATCCACTATTCATCCATTTAAATTGTCCATATCTACCACTAGTACATAGATGGGGTGGATGTGTCCTGGATCTAATGATAATTGAGGGTAAATGGTAAAGTTAATGTATTATTTTTAAATTTCAAACCAAAGTGTTTTTAGCCTATTAGTATCGTGGTGACTCTTATAACTAAGAGATTGAGAGTTCGAATATTGAGAATGAGATAATTATATTATATATTTCTGAATTAATGTTAATATGCAAAGATATATTAAAATATTAAGCTTTATGTGAATTATATTTTATACAAAAAGCTTTTCATGTGTTGTCCAACGTCCCCGGTAACTTGTAATCTACCATCAGCGTCCTTTTATCTTTGTGGTTGTCGCACCCCCAAATTATGATGTGGAAGCGGGTCGGTTCGGGGTGTGACTAATCAATAAACAAAGCACATAAGATATATAATGAACGACTCTACATGTGTCGTTTACAAATACATTGATATTATAAAAGTCTTACACCATTATAATATAGTTTACAAAAACTCGTGAGTCAAATGATAGAGATTCTAAGGCATATCTAATTATACAAAATATATGTCGCACCCCCTAATTCGGGTTGCGGAAACGAATCGGGTCGGGGCGCGACTAATCAATAATCAAGCACATAAGATATATAATAAACGACTCTATATGCGTCGTTTACAAAATACATTAATATAACATAAGAGTTTACAAACTGTTTACATTATATTGAGTTCACATAATTACCCTGAGAGATTCTAGTACATTTTCAATTATACAAAATATAGATATGCAAGGAAATCTCTTGATGTTTAATGATTGCATGCGACTCGAGCTAAAGTATCCTGATGGGCAGTCCAACCTACTGCTGAGTACCTAAGATAACATGCTAAAAGGTCAGCTAAAAAGCTGGTGAGCTCACAGGTGTATATGAGTAAATGAGATTAATGAACCACAAGATTTATATAATGATTTGTAATCAAACAAATAATGAATGTACATGCAGTCATGAGTCTATAGTTTGAGCTTAACTGAGGGGGTCAGGATCCACATTTAAGGACCTGATCGAGGTGCCTCCCTATGAGTGCCTAATCAACACTCATACTGAACAAATGATAATGCATCTGTTTGACAGGTTAATGCTTGCTAACTCGGACGGGGATTGTCAATCCCATATGGTACCATACACTAACATTCACGCTATAGCAATACTAACAAACTATGTAGTGGAGGGCTTCATGATTAGGTAAAACAAACTCATGCAGTCAATATATCGATGTTTTGTACTTGTGTTCACATGTAAAAGTAAAACGGAGCATGTATCCCCACCCCTGGGTTGAAAACAGTAAAATAAGGGGCTATGAGACTCACGTGAGCCTAATGAGTTGCTAACAAGCAATAATGATGTTGTTCAAGAGTAATGATGTCGTCTCCAACGATTGAAACCTGCTGGGCGTATTAAACGCGCAAGGTTTTAAAATGATTAGATGTCTTATCATACCATCTATGCTAGTTGCTCATTCAACTAGTAATGTCCAAATACATTGGTTTGTTCGTTTGTGTTTTCGAAAACATGTACGGCCCATTGGTGATTAATTGTAATAATAATCTCATACATTATTATTAAAATGTTGTAACGATATACTTGTAGAGTATATTTGAAGTGTTTAGTATTCGTCGAGTGTCGTATTTATAGCTCGGGTTAGGTTCATAAGTGTTATTTTTATCCATGTTTCATAATATAACTTATATATTCATTTCGGGCTAGAATTCTTAGTGTTTTGCAAATAGGTTTGCGTTTATCATTTTGGGGCTCGTTTTTGTTGACTTGGTCAAACGGGTTCGGTTTGACCCGAAACTTTTAGAGAAGTCTTAAATATGTTTCTAAGGCTCGGAAAAATTATTGGTTCGTGTCGGGGTTAGCCCGAAGTGTCGGTTTTAAAAGTTGTCCAAAACAGTCCCCGGTTATGTCCTTTCCAGATTTTTAACTCGATTCAACTCCCGTTTTCACCACTTTTTAGTCCGATCTAGGTCTCAACAAAAATCATGTGTGTTCACATATAAACCTGGTCCATTTCTGAACTTTATGGTAATTTTATATCTTCGTTTACTATTTTTAATAAAAATAAACATGAGGAGTAGTCAGATTTGGTTCGGAAGTGAGTTCAGTCCAAAGATCCTATTTTTACACTTATGTCCGTGGGTTTTCAAGTCGGGTCATAGAAGAACTTTTTGTATATAAAAAAATTATCAATATTTCTCAAGTGGTCTCACATGTTTTTGAGGTCTAGAACTCGAGATATGGCCTCAAGAACTTACTGAAAGTTTCTGTCCGCCGGAATAGTAGTTCTATGTCACCGGAGAAAATTATTTTAAAATAGAAAACGAAGTCGAAATGTTACGAAACAAATTTTGTTAGAAACCTTACTTCTTGTAATACATTTTAGGCTTAAAAAACATCTATTTTCATGTTAAAATGAATTTTATTAAAATCATTGAATTTAGAACAAAATCTGGACATGAAGATTAAGCTCTAGATTTCGAGTTTTTAAAATGCGATTTGACTTATGTTTTGGACATTTTCTAGTTATATGAACATACTAACATGCTAATAAACTTAATCCAAGTAATTCTAGCAAAAGAAACGAGATCCTTACAAGAAGATCAAAGATCTAGAGCCGAGGTGCGAAGAGGATGCGAGAACCGAGCTTTTTCTTTGATTTCCTTCAAGATCCAAGTTGTAGATGATGGTGGTTTGTGGTGGTGGGCTGGAATTCGACCAGAGGAGAGGGGGAGGTGGTTTTAGAGTGAGAGGGTAGAGAGAGAGGGGTGTGGTTGGAATGAAAGAGTAAGGGTGTGTTTTGGATGCTTAAAGTCAAGGAACAAGATCCACTTTTGGTGGATCTTGTTTGAGCAGATTTTTATTATAAAATGGGAGGTGGGGTTTGTTAAAATCTTGCCTCCCAATTGATGGTATTATATCCGTGTTTGTTTACCCGATCGTTTAAACGTTTAATTATACGTTATACATTTTATACGTGCATTTAAAATAATGATATAATCTCGATATTTATAGTCGAAGTATTTTATAAAAATACTTACTAATAAGTTATAAAATTATGACTTAAGTTTATTTTGTTGATCGGGTGTGATTCACGTACTTTTATCGCGTATAACATAGTCGATACGATACGAAATACTTATGAAATATTATCGAAATAATATTTAGAAAATCACTATGTTTATTAAATAATTTAATATTATTTAATAAATTGGGTTCACCAACGTCCGTAATGATGTATCGGAATTCGGCCGATATAATTACATGCACGATTAAATCTAATCGCGTAAATGCGTATATTTATAAAATACACGTAATGATACATACAATTAACCTAACATAGAACTAATTACATGTATTACAAAATGATTAGACGCTAATTCCTAGCCCTAATTAGTCGGGTGTCATAATATAGAAATGCAAGAGAATCTCCTGATGTCTATATGCGACTCGAGCTAATAGGCATCCTGAGTAAGCAGACCTACTGCTGCTGAGAACCTGAGAATACACGCTAAATGGTCAGCTAAAAAGCCGGTGAGCTCACAGGTTTTAATAATCAAGTATAATGAATGAAACGCAAGATTTAATGTGATGATTTGCAATTAAGCAAATAAGTAAATAATAAATAATGTATATAACTGCCATGAGCACATAGTCTGAGCTTAACTGAGGTGTCAGGATCACAATTAAGTGCATGAGCGAGGGTGCCTCTATGCATGTGTCTAATCAACACACGTATGAACAAATGATAATGCGTCCGTTTGACCAGTCAGTTCTTGCTGACCCGGACGGGGATTGTCAGTCCCATATGGTACCATACACTAACATTCACGCTACAAAGTATTACCAAACTATGCTTGGACGGATTAAATGATTAGATGAATAAACTCATGCAGAATATAACGATATTTGATAGCAACGTTCACATGTAAAACAAAACAAGCATGTATTCCCACCCCTGGGTTAAAAAATAGTTAAATGAGGGGCTATGAAACTCACCCGAGTCTGATGAATTGCTGTCAAGCAATTTATGATGGAATATGAGAAAATGATGTTGTTCAAATGATTGAAACCTGCAGTGCATCTTAAACGCGCAAGGTTTTAATGATTAGATGTCGAAACCTGCTGGGCGTATCAAACGCGCAAGGTTTTAATGATTAGATGTCTCAACATATTATCTATGCTAGTTGTTCCCTCAACTAGTTATGTCAAATGAATTGATTTGATTAGTTATGACTGAAAAACAAGTACGGCCCGTTGGTGAGTTTGAATAATAATTCCAACATATTATTATTATGTTTTACAATGATATACTTATAAAGTATATTTGAAGTATTTAAACGTCGTATCGTATAATTATTAAGGGTTTCGCGATGTTGGATACTTAGTGTAAAAATTTGTGACAAGTTTGTGAAAGACAGGGTTTCGGGGTCAGCGCCCCTGGTTAGCGGGGTCCCAGGGGTGGAAACCTCTGGCGGGGTCCAAGGGGCTGACCCCAGGCTGGGCTCGAGATCAGGTCAGCTCGAAAAATTTTTATTTCTATGTATATTGCTTTAATAAAAATGCTTCGAAATCTGAATTCGGAGTAAAATCATGTGTCAAAATCTTAGTCCCAATACTTAGTAAAATTTGTGTTTGATTAAAGGGTGGATCCGCCGGATCCAAGACTAATCCGCCAGATCCGTGACAAATTGAGGGAATCCGTCGGATTGAAGCCCAATCCGCCGGATTGAAGTGTATCCGCCGGATCCATGATGGGATCTGCCGGATCAAGGGTATTTTGGGTGGAATCCGCCGGATCCAGATGAATTCGGCAGATTCGTGATGTTTTCAAGAGGTATCCGCCAGATCAGGTAGGTGATCCGCCGGATCACGGCACAATTTCAGGGTCTGTTCGTGCAGGTTCTTAAATAAACGATTTCTAACCCAATTCTTTGGACATAATCAATTCATGGAACATCAAAGCATGTTAATATATGTTGTATAAACACGTAACTTAAAGAAAACTTGAATGATTCCTTACAATTAAAATGGGGACCGGATGATGATGATGATGAAAACGAAGAAGACGATGAAGATGAAGATGATGATGATGCTAATCTGCTGCTGCTATTGTTATTGTTATGGTTGTTGTTGTTTTTGGGTTTGAAGAAGGAACCGAGAGAGAGATGGAGAAAATTGAGAAATGAGAAGGAAGAAGATGGTGGTGGTTTGGTTGCTGTGAGTACACGGGCAAGATCCACAAATAGTGGATCTTGTTCAGTCCAATAATACACAAGAAGTGGTATTAAACCTCGTGTTTGTTTACCCGATTGAAAAGTAGTATAATGTTTTCAAATGAAAATTATCTAAATATAATTTCGAACATGTTCTCTATCGAAGTATTTTCTAAAAATACTCTTTTTGAGTTATATAAATATAACTTTGTTTTAAATTTGATTGACGGATATGATTCGAATGGTTTCGTCGCGTTTGAGTAAATTTGAATAAAAGGAATATGTTTTATTTTCATTTGAGTAAGTAATAATTATTATTTTCAATAATAATACATTATTCACGAATATTTTTAGTTGTACGATACGAAATACTTTATATATTATCAAAATAATATATAATAAATAATGAGCTGTATTAAATAATAATTATATATTACTTAATACTTGTGTTCACCAACGTCCGTATAAATGAATCGGAATTTGGCCGATTTGATAATGCACGATTAAATATAATCGCGTACTGATATATATTCAACAATATATATATATATATATATATATATATATTGATACATACAATTAGCCTAATACATAGTACTAATTACATGTATTTCTAAATAATTAGAAACTAAAAACTAGTCCTAATTTGACGGGTGTCACAGTGGTCTCGCTGCATGTGTTGTGCAACGTCCCCGGTAACTTGTAATCTACCATCAGCTTATGTATCTACGCTGATCAACTTAGAAGAATACACGTTATTGATAGCTGCTGGATGATTCCCTGAAACATTTGTCTTAATTTAAAAACTGAAGATAAAGATAGAAGATTTATGTTTGATGTGGAAGATCAACAGTTCTCTTACCTGCTCCAGCAACTAGTTCCAATGCAAGGTACACGGGTCTGATAAATACCCGTGTACCCGAGAAGGTTCATTCAACAAGGTGGATATTAGTCGTATGACCTGTGTGCAATAATACAAGAAGTCAACCCCTACTAATTGCAGAAAAAGTACTCTACTTTTTTCTGTAACCTTGTATTGATTAAATCAAAACACCTTTCCAAGAATGTGCTCTCAAGATTTATTAAATCTTCAAAAAGATTTAATAAATCTTTACATTATATTCGATCGGACTGTTATATTATTCTCTAGATAATATTGAGAATTTATGACAATATATACTCAAACCAACAACCGAATTGAATATACCTTCAACCGTATTAAATATAACATTTGATCTATAGTAGCCACTCTGTAAGTCAGCTAGTATTGTACCAACACTTAGGTAGTGTTGAGATCACTGATAGTCATCAGCATCCCTGGCTGAGTGACTTGTTATATTTAAATTTGTCATCAAGGTACAATTACTTAGATTAATTTGTCTTTTCACTCCTGCAAGTAATTGTTGTAAACTATTATTTTGATTCAATCAATAAAATTACTTTAAACTTGAAAAATTGTATCACCCTCCTATACAATTAATTGTGTTAGTAGTTATTAGTTTATTTGTTTAAACGGGACTAACAAAATTCTTTTTAGATCTTTTACCCAATATGGGTGCTTTTTAGCGGATCTTTAACGAGGGGTTTATTTGAATTTTTTTTGATAAAAAAATCTTTGAAAATATTTTTTATATTATAGTTAAAAACTTTTTTTTTTGTAAATGTTTGCGAAAATTAAGTTTTTGTTCCATATCTCAATTACTTATGTGCATGTGTAGTTTTTAAATAAAAACAATAATTTTTGTGTTTGAATTTGATAAAAAACTTCTTTACTATTTAAGTGTAAAGATTTTTACCGTAAAAAAATGAGTATAATATGATATGGTACTAAAAAAAACTTTAAAATCACTGAATCCATTATGGATGCTCTTAGGTCCAACATATGCATTAAAACTCATATTACATCATAATGATTGCAAACATTTTTCTATATTTGGTTCCAACCAAGACACCAAAACGGTGTTAAATTAGGTGTAACACAATTCACAAATACCTTTTTAAACCAAATTTTGTATAACATTATTCACCACACAAAATCTTTATATTTTTCATTTTAACCATTAAATGTTCTATTAATCCTTTCAAGGGGTGGTATACTGGTATGTAAAGTTTTGATATTTGGTGTCACAATATGGTTTATATACATTATAGAAAAATAATTTGGTGTAAATATATTATAAAAGATACCACAAAATAGTGTAATGTTTTAATGCATTGGAGATGCTCTTATAGCACAAGTGATGATACCAATCAAATAACAACAACATTATACAATCCCGTCAAGAACGAGATATGAGGACCAACTCAAAGGTAAAGAATTTGGTAAAAATCAAGGTTCTTAAGATCGAGATTTTACCCAGGATTATATTTATCTTCACCAAATCGGAATCATAAGATCCTACTCATACATTATGGTCTCATAAATGTGTATCATATACATCTAAAAGATTATTGCATGACTAATTAATTAAATCTTTATAGTTTAAATACCATAATTGTAATTTATACTTATGATAACAATTTAGATTACTATATTTGTTACGGAGTAATAAAGATACAGATTTTCACGTGTTATAATTCATTAAATGATAAACATATTAACCTTTTATTGGATAAAACAATAAATTTATATTTTATTAACTCATAATTTCATGTTAAGCAAGATTGATCGGATCGAGATCGTAGGATCTTATGCTCAAAATTGACATAAGATTGAGATCCTAAATATATTCTATGATTTTAAAATCTTATGTAAAATCATGATCGTTCTCATCTATGGGGATCTTAAAATTGTAAGAGCATCTCCAATGATGTTTTTAGTAAAGCTTTTTCCAAAGCTTTTTACTATTTGAAAAAACTTTTCACTTTGTAGTGCAAATTTTTTTGGAAAGCTTGAGATTTCTTAAGTCGTTGTTACACAAAATACTCTTTCTTTATATTGTTTAATTTTGATTTATTAAAATTTATGTACTATAAAGCTTTTTATCATTGGGCTAAAAGCTTTTTCTAAAGCTTTATATAAAAAAGTTACGACATATCTTAAATCTTAAACGCTTATAATTCATTTCCACTTTTTGCTTAAAAATTAACAATGAGAATATCGGAAAAGTCCAAAATACCCTTTCACTAATTACGGAAAATAAAGGAAACCGTTAATAAATTCATTTTTGAAAACCACTATTTATTTTAAATGCATATATAATCATATATATTTCAATTTCAAAACTAACATTTATTATAGGTAAATAAGCATCGAGTATATATTGAGGTAGGCCTATATGTACTTTTGTTTTCTTTTTTCATATGTAACATTTATAACTTCATAATTGTTTCTGTAAAAAGCATTTTTTATGTGAATTCTCCTCATATAGTGTTGATGGATAACAAATTGATTCTAATATTGATATACAAAGTAATATAATGTAAGTTTATCCTACTTATTGAACTAAATGTCGTCTATAATTGATTTTTATTCGTTAAGTGTAGGTAAACACCTACACATCTTTTCCAGACTATTCTATTCTTACTTCGGTTTCCAGTACCGCTGCAAAGCGCGGGTACCCTGCTAGTTTTGATGATAAAAAAAAACTTTGAAAAAGCATTACAAAAAACATCATTGAAGATGCTCTAAGAGCATCTCGAATGTTAGCACTAAAGTTTCACACTAAGATAGTAAAAAAAAAAAGAATATTATTAAAATATGTTTGCACTAAATAAATTTCACTCCAATGTATACACTATATATTTGCACTAAATGTACTTTTTAACAATTTAAAAACTTACTTATGCACTATATATAGAAAATAAGTAATATGAAATATAACAATATTGAGCTAGTTTTAATGGTATTAAGAAGAAACATATAATTTTTCATTTTATATAAATTAATTTTCATTATTTGTATTAGATAATAAAGGAATAGTGTTTAGTGCAATGGATAGTATTGCATTATATTTAGTGCATTTTAATCCATATTTATTGTTGCACTGTATTAATGCTAAGGTTTATTATCAACATCGAGAACTTTTTATCAACATTTTACACTATTTTAATGCAAAAGGTATATTTAATGCTAAGAGCATCTTCAATGAGGTTTTTTGTAAAGCTTTTTTCAAAGCTTTTTACTATTTGAAAAAGCTTTATTAAAAGCTTTTGGAAAAGCTTTTCATTTTGTAATGCAATTTTTTTTGGAAAGCTTGAGATTTCTCAAGTCATTGGTACCCCAAATACTCTTTCTTTGTATTGTTTAATGAGTAAGGTTCAAATGAGTCCATGATTTTTGAGTGAGACTAAGGGAACTAATAATATCATGTCACATGTACAAAGAATGTTCCATACTACAAAACTTAATTACCCTAAACATCAATTATCTCACAAATGACAAATCGAAAAATCATGAAACTTGCACCAAATTTATCAGCGTTTTATCATCTTCGATTTGTCATCCCTCAAGGCATACTTTCGATAAAAAAATCGGTTTATTGGTGGGTTTTATAAATTAGTAACACATGTGTTAGTGATTGATTTTACATTTTATTTACGGTTATGGTTAGGGTTTTGGGTTAGGATTTAGCAGGGTTCATAGTTTAGGGTTTAGATTTTATGTTTTAGTAGGGTTTAGGGTTTATTAGGGTTTAGGGTTTAGTATGATTTAGGGTTTAGAGTTTTATAAAGCGTTTAGGGTTTAGGGTTTCGGTTTGGGTTTTGGGGTTTCTCCTGAAACCCCAAAACCTAAACCCTAAATGTAACACCCCCAAATTTACTGTTTAGCAGAAGCAAGCTTTGGGGGTGCTACTAATCAATAATCAAAACACACAAGGCATATAATGAACGACTCTATATGCGTCGTTTTACAGATACATTGATAATATAAAGTTTTACAATGTATAAATGTTTACAAAAGCCCAATAATTATAATGTTAGAGATTAATCGGCATAACTTAGTTACAAAATGTAGTAATGCAAAATAATCTCCTGATGTGTATGCTGACTCGAGCTATGTGCATTCTGAGTGAACAGGTCCTACTGTTGTTGGGTACCTGAGAACACATGCTAAAAAGGTCAGCTAACGCTGGTGAGCTCACAGGTTTGCATAATAAATATGTAAGTGTGAACCACAAGATTTAATGATAACCGTTTGAAATAAATCAAATGATGTATATGTCTGCCATGAGGTCATAGTCTGCGCTTAACGTGGGTGTCAGGATCACAATAAAGTGCCTGATCGTGGGTGCCTCCGGGCGAGTGTCTAATCTACACTCGTATGAACAAAAGTTAATGCGTCCGTTTAACCAGTCAGTGCTTGCTGTCCCGGACGAGGATGGTCAGTCCTATATGGTACCATACACTAACATTCGCACTACATAAAGTATTACCAGAACTATGATCGTAGAGGGCTTAAAAGTGATTAGAAAACAGCTCATGCTAAATATAGCGAGTTTTGTACTCGTGTTCACGTGTAAAACAGTTAGAGCATGTATTCCCACCCCGGGAGTAAAAACAGTAAAAAGTCGGGGCTATGAGACTCACCTGAGCCTGAAGAGTTGCAATGAAGCAAATGTGGTGAAGTAAAATGGGGTGTTCGAAAACTGTAACCTGCCGGGCGTTTATAACGCGCAAGTTTAAATAAAATAAGTAGGTATCTTAAAAGATAACCTCTGCTAGTTGTTCATCCAACTAGTAATGTCCAATGATTTGATTTGATTGATAAGTTTAAGTTTTGAAAACGTGTATGGCCCGTTGGTGACTGGTTGTAATAATAATCTTATTAATATTGTTATGATTTTTGGAGTGTTATACTTAAAAGTATTTATAAATTTTAGGTGACTGGGGTCCGGGGGCAGCGGCCCTGGCTAGCGGGGTTCCAGGTGTGGCAACCCCTGGCGGGTTCCAAGGGGCAGAGCCCCTGGCTGGGGTCGAGTTGCCAGGTCAGCTTGGAAAATTTTTATTTCTAGTATATTGCTTTAATGAAAGATGTATCTAAAATTTGAATTTGGGTGAAATCAAGTGATAATTTTAGGTCTCGACACTTAGTAAAAATCTGGGTTTTGTTTCATGCGACACTTATAGCGTCACTTGAGGAAGTGACGCATAAGGGGGCGACACTTAAGCAAGTGTCGGGTCCAAGTGTCGGTATCAGGGTCATGCGTCACTAGAGTTAGTGTCGGATGAAATCAGAATTCAATTATAGGCGACACTTATACAAGTGTCGCTAGAAGTGTCAGTTAGGAGTGTCGGGAATTGAATTTGCGACACTTAGGAAGTGTCGGGAAAAAGGGGTTTTATGCGGCACTTAGGTAAGTGACACAAGATTATGGTTTTATGCGACACTTAAGTGACGCATTGAGTGACGCTACGCTGCTGTGGCCTATGCGACACTTACGTTTGATGGTCGGATTTTGAGTCGAAAACGTATTTTCCGGTATCCGTTGGGCCCGAAACTTTTACTCAACTCATATTTGGACATTATGAGTTTATATAAACAACTTTTATGAAAAATAAATGTAATCTAAGAGTTTTCGAGATTTGTCGGGAATCTTACAAGTTTACGCGAGGAGAATCCGAAAAGATAGGAAAGTAGATCGTGACTCCGTGATTCTTTTTCTTCAAACGGGCTAAGTGATTTAAGGTCGTTTAATGTTGTTATTTTGTGATTTAAGATGGTGGTGTGGTGTGGTGGTGATGAAAGAAAGAAAGAAAGAAAGAGATGAGGTGGGTGTGTTTGGGAATAAATGAAGTGGAAGGAGGGTGGGGGAAGGGGTGTAAGGGGGCCGGCCAAGGGTGGGGTCCACAAGAGTGGGCTTCACCAATTTTTGTTTCCCTGTGTTTGCGCTCCGTGCGGCGTTCGTTTTCCCGATCGTTTATACGTTAAATAATATTTTTACGCGCTTAAATATACGTTTTAAAATATGAATAATTATTCGATATTTTTGTTGAAGTATTTTACCAAATACTTAGTACTTGAGTTATAAAATATAACTTAACTTCGTTTTGATTGTTTGCGCGCTTAATATTTTAATCGCGTAGACGTTTGTTTGTGCGATACGAATTAATTACGAAATATTATCAAAATAATATTTTGAATACAATAGTGTTATTAAATAAGGTTATATTGTTTAACAAAATTGTTCACCAACGTCCGTATTAATTGAACCGAATTACATTCGATTGAAAGCACACGATTTAGCCAAATCGCGTAATTGTATATATTCAACAATATATATTACTTGATACACAAATTAGCCTAACACAGTACCAATTACATGTATTGCAAAATGATTAGGACCACAGAAGAGCCCTAATTTGGCGGGTGTTACACTAAACGTAACACTCTAACACATGTGTTAGTAACATATGAAACCCCCTAAAAAAATGAGAAAAAAAATTCGTCGGAAGTATGCCTTGAGGGACGACAAATCGAAGAGGATAAAACGCTGAAAAGTATGGTGCAAGTTTCATGATTTTTCGATTTGTCGTTTGTAAGATAATTGATGTTTGGGGTAAATGGGTTTTGTAGTATGGAACATTCTCTTTGTATATGTGACATGATATCATTGGTTCCCTTAGTCTCACATAAATTTTTAGTCTCATTTGAACCTCACCCATTGTTTAATACTCCCTCTGTCACAAAATAATTGTCCACCGACAAAAAACACACAGTTTAATAAAAGCATAATCATTACTGCTTTCTCTTTCTTACTTTTTACCGAATGACAATTTTTACCCTTAAACAATAAATTACTACATTCTTTAAAGTTTGTAATAATCATTCAAAGTAGGGATAATATGGTAATCACGACCAAAACTTTCTTTCTATTTTTGGAAGTGGACAATTAATTTTGGGACGTCCGAAAAAGGAAACATGGACTATATCTTTGGGACGGAGGTAATATTGATTTATTGAAGTTCATGTACTATAAAGCTTTTTATCATTGGGCTAAAAGCTTTTTCTAAAGCTTTATATAAAAAACTATGACACATTTTGATAAAAAAGCTTTGAGAAAAGCTTTAAAAAAAACATCATTAGAGATGCTCTAAGGGCTCTCCCAACGCAAACCGACGAGCAGACGGGGATGGCACGAAGCCGTCGGTTGCCTCGTCAGTTTGCTTCCTTCGGTATTCCGACGTGAGCGATCGGTTGGAGTGGGGCCTATTTGCTTATTATTTTTTTGTTTGTGTGTATATATTGAAGGTAAATTGGTAAATGCCGGTCCCAGAAATATGAAGTGACGAAGCAGGGATGAGAGTGGTTCGTCAGTTTCAGTCAGTTTTTTGAAAAAACTGACGTGACACTGACGTGACTCTGTCACTTTCAGTCAATTGAGTTTTGGGTTAGGAATTACCTAATATCGGATGCTCTAAAATCTTAAAATCAAGCTGAGATTTAAACTAGCAACTAGTAAAGAAGTAGTAGAAGTTGTCGTGGTTGTTTTTGTTGGCCAACGTAAACTTCGATGCTTAGTTGTCAAATTCTCCTCTGTCTGTCACGAAACACCCCTGTCACCTACCAAAAACCCAAAACCAAAACTTACCAAGAAAATATATATTCACCTCACTCATTCATCCCTACTCTTTTCTGTATCCAAAAAACCCCCTCACTTTTTCTTGTTAAAATTCAACCACCACCACCACTTATTTTCCTCGAATTAAATCATTAAAATCAATTTAATCTATGCCCATTCTAAGCTAAAATCATCCTCCTTTTTCTAAACAAAAAATGGTTTCTCTTCAAGAATCCCCCAATTCAAATCCGGGTCGGTTTCAAATAACCCGACCCTATTACACACCACCTCCCTCTTCCGCTGCTTCTTCGCCATCCCGTTTCCAGAAACATCTTGGCCGGTCCATGCGAACCGTCCGGTCCAATTTCTACACTTCCGAATTCACCGACACATGTTCTTCCGTCGTATCCGAAAACCTAACCGATTCCGTCATCGACGTTCACTTGCAACAACTTGCGACGGCCACCGGTAGTAACAATAAGTTATCGAAATCAACGTCTTCCACCTCATCTTCCGATGAATTTCTCGGACTCTCTCAGGTTTTTAGCGATTTCTCGGCTTATAGTAGCGATATATCGGGAGAATTACAACGCTTAGCTTCCTTACCTGAGAACGACTCAAATCATGACCCTAACACAAATCCGGAGCCGGAGCCTTGCGTAGGGTTCCTACAGCGGGAGAATTTTTCAACGGAAATTATTGAAAATATATCGCCGGAGGATTTACAACCGACGGTGAAGATCTGTGTTGATAGTCTCGGTTCGAGCTCCGTCGCCGTGAAACGGTCAGCGGCGGCCAAACTGAGAATGCTTGCGAAGAATCGATCGGAAAACAGAGCGTTAATCGGTGAATCAGGTGCTGTTCCGGCGTTGATTCCACTTCTCCGGTGTTCAGATCCTTGGACACAGGAACACGCAGTAACGGCGTTACTGAATCTATCTCTTCACGATGAAAACAAACCGTTAATCTCCGGCGCCGGAGCAGTGAAATCGTTGATTTATGTGTTGAAAACCGGAACGGAAGTATCGAAACAGAACGCGGCGTGCGCGTTACTAAGTTTAGCCATGATTGATGAAAACAAAGTGTCAATCGGAGCATGTGGAGCAATACCGCCGTTAGTTTCTCTGTTAATTAACGGTTCAAGCCGCGGGAAAAAAGACGCGTTAACGACGTTGTATAAACTGTGCTGCATGAAAGCGAATAAGAAGAGGGCGGTGACGGCGGGTGTAGTGAAGCCGTTGATCGAGCTGGTAGTGGCGGCTGGAGAGGCGGCGGCGGCGGAGGAACATGCGGCGGTTGGGATGGCGGAGAAAGCGATGGTGGTTTTGAGCAGTCTGGCGGCGGTTGAAGAAGGGAAAACGGCGATCGTTGAAGAAGGGGGAATACAGGCGTTAGTTGAAGTTATTGAAGATGGCGTTTCCGTTAAAGGGAAAGAGTTTGCCGTTATAACGCTGTTACAGTTGTGTGAAAATAGTGGTACAAATCGAGCGTTGTTAGTTGGAGAAGGCGTTATTCCGCCGTTAGTTGCTCTCTCTCAGACCGGAACTGCTAGAGCTAAACATAAGGTAATATCTGTATTTATTTATCTATAATTATTTTACTCTAATTTGGTTAGAAAGTGACATGATTCCTTCATATAATACATATGTGTATTGACCAATTTAATGATTTATGGTATACTTTGCATTTAATGTTGGGTATGATAATGTCTAGTACAATATTTAATTGTTGGTGAGAAAATTTTAATGCTTGATGTACAAAGTATACCTGTGTTGTATGTTTGATTGTTACTTATCTTCTTTCTAATGAATGTGGAGTAATTAGGGTGTACAAAATCAATAAGAAAATGGAATCATAGATGATGAAATGGAAGTAGTTGCATCAACTCAAGATTTTTTTTTATGCTTAAAAATTGAGTTTGCTCGATTTTATATCTTTTTGTACGCGTACAAGCTTCTGGAATCATTTGGCTTTTTAAAAGGCTATGCTTTTTAAGTGAACGTACCAACGTTTAATAATATTTTAAACATCATTATGGATTCTTCTTTATTATTGCAGACAGATTATTGTTCTTGTATAATTGCCAATATCAAGTTTTTTATTATTGTTTGTTTGTGGAGAAATTGTGCATTTAAGATAACCCATCAAGTAGAAAGTGTTACAGAGTAAATGATTTTCGAGAATGAAATTGTTGTTCTTTTGCAGGCTGAAACGCTGCTCGGGTACTTGAGAGAACCAAGGCAAGAAGCTTCAAGTTCAAGTCCGAAGTAAGGTACAGTAGTTTTTATTATGAGATGATAGTAGTATGTGTTTTGCTAGAGTCTATCGACTGTATATAGGAACTTATTTTTCCGATGATTTTGTACAGAGTGGTTAAGATGTTTGGGAGTTTTTATAAAAATGGAAGAAAAAAAACCTTGACTAGTTGTAAATTAAGATTAGTGAGAAGAAGCTGACTCTAGGATTTGTTATATTGTATTTGGTTATGGTTATACCAAAGGGCTTGTAGCTTGTTTGTCTATTATCTTGTTGACTCAAGTTATCATCTTTCATATATTTGGTTGTGGATCAGCATAAGTTTCGGCTAGGTGCCTGTTGCTGCTGATATGTGTATCTGCAACAGCTTATATAATAAAATACACATATGTTAAAATTTGAGATCTATAACTTCTTTGTTGCTTTATTTTGATCCGTAATGTTCTTTTTGCTGTTTGTAAATCTCCTTTAGCATGCTAGTGCACACATTACTTGTGTTGTGATTATTCTTGGTGAAGCTTTTGAGTCCTATATGCTGTGCAAGAATGCATTACATTACACACTTTTAAGAAAAGTGAAGTTGAATTAAATTTGTTCATGAATTTAGCTTATGATGGGGGTGGTGTGGGGTGGGGGTCCATTTTATATTGGTGTAAAGTTTGTAGCTTTCCTTTAGCTGCACTGTTTGTTGGTCCTACAAAACCATTGGCATCTAATAATATTAAAGTCACCATTCACCAACCCCACATAAATTGTCTGTATATTTTGTATGTAATGAATGAGATCCATATGAACCAAGATCCATACTACTACAACATAATGAATTGGATTTTATGGATCCATAACTGGTGCAGGTTCAATGGCAATGGAATTGCATGTAGAATTTGTTAGTTTTGGGTTGCATCACTAGCAGCTAGCTGGCAAGTAGTAGTAGTAGGTGGTATGTCCTTTTTGTGGGCTTGGCTGTATGGATGTGGATGGTGTGCTTTATTTATTGCACACTCTACTACTACTATTAAGTTTGTTTCTTTTTAATTACTCCCCACATCCTTTAATTTATACGGAACAAGTGTTTAGAATCAGATTACAATTTTTTTTAAAATGCATAATTAGTACTTTGTTTGAGAGACAATAACAAGCAATTTTTTTTAAAAAAAAGTCCACTTCTCTAGTTGAATTGGATGAGTGTCAATTTCTGGTCAGATCAGTCAAAACGTATGGGCCAAAGCTGGTTGGACCGGAATTATTAAAATCCTACCAACGAAATATATCCAGTAAGAGACATATAAAAGCATCTTCATCAAACAATTTAACAATATAACAACAATCCAACAACATTTTTAATCTAAATCTTAAATAGTTCTAAATCATTTAAACCAGTAAGTTCAAATAAATAAATATTGATAAGCTAATATTATAAATATTGTAATATACAAATTTAACAATATAACATCAATCCAACAACATTTTTAATCTAAATCTTAAATAGTTCTAAATCGTTTAAACCAGTAAGTTCAAAAAAATATTATATTGATAAGCTAAAATTATAAATATTGTAATATACAGTGGAACTATCTTAAAGACAAAAGTAGAGATGACAATGGATCGGATGTGGCCATATCCACATTCATATCCATTTCATTTTTCGTCATCCACATCCATATATCCACTAAAATTTGTTAATCCATCCACATCCATATCCATCGGGTGAAGCGGGTTAATAAATATCTGTTGGATAACAAAAGAAATCCGTTAAAGATAATAAAACGATCAAAATACATCAAAATATTTCATTTACAAGAAATATAAATATTATAGTGCGCAATCAAATGCTATTATTTCAAAATAATACGTAAACAATGTTCATTTCATAATATAATTAGTACACATATGAAATGAAATAGACACAATTTCATATACATTTGATGCATATTCATGTCAAAACAAAATTTGGGTTACTAAAATAATACAAGAATAAATAAAATTTATTCATAATCTTAAACAAATGAATATTGTGGTATAAAGTATACCTAGTTAATAATTAATACTTGTATAATTTCGGATTAATAGATGAAATCCATGGATGATAACTCGTCATCCACATCCGTATCTATATCCATATCCATTATTCGTCCAATTACTTCGTCCACATCCATCAATAATCGATGGATCGGATGGATATTCAGTGGATCGGATGAAAGTTGCCATGCCTAGACAAAAGAAATAGTAACAAATTAAATCAATAAATTAAAGTAATAAAAAATGTTGTATCCAAGATTTATGATGATCACGTGTGTGTGTATATATATATATATATATATATATATATATATATATATATATGTGTGTGTGTACATGTTAGTATAATTTTGAAAAAATTAAAATTTAATAAATAAAATCATCTTTCAATAGAAGGTATTTTTAGTTTTGACTATTTGACTAATCGTTAAAATATCAAAGAAACAAAGGGTATCTCTTTTTACCCGCATCGAAAGTGATCGGAAACCAAGTTAAGAAATTATGTCTATAAAATAGACTAACTGTGACTCTGTGAGAGTGTGAGGTAAACCTTGGGCTGGCAACAAGATTTAGGCCCAATCTGGGCCGGGCATAAATACAGCTACCAAATAACATAAAAAACAAAAAAAAAAAAAACTAAAATCGGTTCAACATGCTGGTCCAGCTCCTGGGCTAACCCGGTTCGGCTGGCCGGCCCAAATGGCCCGTTAACTCTCCGGTTCTTGGTCTAACCCGGTTCGACTGGCCAGCTCAAACGGCCCGCTGACGCTGATTAGTCAAATCATGAAAAAACCCGGTTAATTTTGAGCCTTAAATTTAAAAAAAATCCATTTTAACCGGTCTGATCGAACTGATTGAACCAGTTCTTAAAACATTGACAATAAGTGTTTACAACCCGATTACATAATATTTTTTAAAATGTATTATTAGTACATTGTTTGAGAGCCATTTTTTATTAGTTTACTTTTTGTAGAGTCCTCCATGAATTTGTTTTGTAAAAAAGTAAATTATGAGTAAAATGGTAATGTTAGTGTATTAGTGAATAATTAATTTGAAACAAAAAATGTAGATAGATATTTTGGGGGACGAGGAAGTATTTATTTTCATTAGTAGGGGTGTCAACTTTGGCTGATTAACTTGTTGGATCTAAACCAACTGTCAAATTAACTGGCTTAGTTTAGTTTGAAGGGAACCTGACCTAGTTTAGTTTGAAGGAAATCTGAAATCTTTTTAAATTTGAATAATTTTATTATTTAATCACTAGTTCATGTGTCAAATTGGTTGAACAACTACCGGATATTGTTATTTGAGAGTTGATATATACAACAAATAAATTAATCCATATATCAAATTGCATAGTCAATGAAGCTCACAGTATAAACACTCTAAAGCATAAGTTTGATGTATGCAACAATTATATTGTTGTATTTATCACTTCCTTTGTTATTTGGATGGGTGTATAGTCAGGGCCGGATTTGGTTAATTAGCATGGGGTCCAGGCCCCCCTCAAAGTGGGCTTATAGTGTAATTATATGTATATTTTTTGCATAATTCAAGACTAAATATGATTAGGCCCCCTAGAAATAGCCCATTATGAATAAAAAACATTAAAATGGCCCCCTTTATTAGTACATTTTGAACTTTTTCTCTAGGAATAAAATTTACAAACATCAAGTTCAGTAAATTTTCTTTTGAATTTTTTTTAAGTGTTAACTTTTACCCCATGATGAAAATTTCTGAATCCCTCACTCTCTTTCTGAATCCGTCACTCTCTATAGTAGCAGATAATGATATTGGTTGTAAGGGTCAAGTTTAACAAATAAGATACCTGTTTTGTTTGCACCTGCAACAATCTCTGATGCATATACAAATACTCCACTGTGTTCTGCCTTTTATGGGTTCAGATGCAAATACTCCGGTGTGTACTGCATTATATGGGTGCAGCGCTCCCTGTCATTTCTGAATTCCATTTTCCTCCTTTTTTTATCATTTTTTATTCTTAAAGAGTATTTGGTTTTGTTTTGTTTTTATTTATTTGTTTTATCTTTAAATTCTATTTTTACTATTAATTTGTTAATAAATTATTTTACATTGTTAATGTAATAAAAATATTAAGAATATACTTAAATAAGTCTTTTAAAATTAGTGTAGACATTTTGAGCGCGCGGGCACTTATACACACACACACATATATATATATATATATATATATATAAAAGTCTTTGAAAATACATTCAAGTAAAAAATTGTCCATATCAATCAAAACATTCACTTCGATTATGCACATAATTTAGTGAATCATCCACTAATTACACATTTTAACAATCAAATAACACATATCTACTCACAAAAGTCATTTTCGATTGATTGTAACATGAAATTAAATACTTATTTAGGACAACCTAAAGTAATAACATGGACAGAGTATGACGTAGTGGTTATTACTTTTTGTTAAAGTAAAATATATAAATTTATACACAGTATTTTATATATTTTTAGTTTATGAAAAGATTTATTTAACTATAAAATACTATAAATATAAAATAATGATGTACTGTATATAATTAGCTTTGAAATGATATACGTGACGTGATTGAGGAGGAGGGTCACCCATTACACCCTTAACAAATAAAATAGGATCTTTGTGTACTGCATTTTATTTTTTTTCACTGCATTTTACATTTTTTTAGCATTTTTATGTATTTTAATTTATTTACCACATTTTATGTTTTTTCAACATTTTTATTTGTTTTATTTTTAAATTCTATTTTTAAATTCTATTTGTTGATAAATTATTTTACATAGTTAATGTAATGAAAACATTACACATTTTAACAATCATCCACTAATTACACATTTTAACAATCAAATAACACATATATACTCACAAAAGTCATTTTTCGATTGGTTATAACATGAAATGCAATACTTGTTTCGGACAATCTAAAATAATAACATGGACAAAGTGTGATGTAGTGGTTATTAATATTTGTAAAAGTAAAATAAATAATTTATACACAGTATTTTATATATTTTTAGTGTATGAAAAGATTTATTTAGTTATAGAAAACTATAAATAAAAAGTAATGATTTATATAATTAGATTTAAAATGATAGAAGTGATGTGATGAAGGGAGATGGGGTTCACCCACTGTCACCCTTAGAGATGAGCAAAACAGTCTAAAAACTGAAACTGATCTTGAACTGGATTGAAACCGGTCCTAAAAGACTGGACTGGAAAAAGATCAGTCCAGTCCTAGGACTGCTCGGCAGTCCTTAATTAGTTCTACTTTCAGTCGAAAGACCGGTTTAAAACTGGATTAAAATCAGTCTAGTGCGAAACTGATTTCAGTCCTGAGAGTGCCCGTAGACGTGGACCTAGATGTCAATTGACAGCAATCGAAAGGCGGAATCAATCAATTGCTAATATTGCTAACAAACACAAACCGAACAAATGTATTTCAAACAAGTAAACGTGTATATTAGCTTGTATTTCTCTTTGGGAACGATTACAAGTTTGCTTAGTCGACAAATGGTGCTAGGGTTTCGTCAACCCTAGCCGAAAACCCGTAGGTTTGTATTTATACTAAAAGTCAGCCGACATGCGTCACTTGTAGAAGTGTCGCATGTGGCTGCCTTCATGCGTCACTTACCTAAGTGTCGCTATGCGTCACTTCACCAAGTGTCGCTATGCGTCACTCAGGCAAGTGTCGCCTAAACTAAAACACGAGTGTCGCACTATACAAAAGCTATATTTCTATTAAGTAACTAACGACACTTATTACAACTCAATAGACCAACTGACAGACACTCAAAGATGCATCAACAAACTCCCCCGTGTCTTCAGCTTGGTCTTTAAAAATCTTCAAATCTTCACTTCCAGCCAGCTGGAAATACACCACCAGCGTGTACTCCATTGGCGACGCAGATATCCACGATCTTCTGAAATTTTAACGCTTCAGCTCTATCTTTCGTCTTGAACTCAATTCTGTTTTCATGTAATCTTTTCATATCTTGACAGAAAGATTGATCAAACTTAATGGGTCAAAAATACAAAATATTTTCCTCTTAAGACCCCATAATGACCTCTTCTTAGGCTGAACAACATCCCAAGCTGTTTTCTCGTTATTTCCCGTATCTGCATTAGAAGACTTCGAGTCTGTAGCTGGTTTTGAATTTGGAATAAATACTATCACAGCTTCACCCGTAACATCATCATATTCCCAATACACCAACCTATTCAAAAAATCTAACGGGATGATCTCCAAAGGTATCTTCTGCAGACACTTTGCTGGTGGACAGATCATCTTCACAATAGGTTGTCGGGTAACCGGATCTAGCTTCTTCTTAAACTTGTACCTCATACCCAACGTCGGCTTTATCAAATTGTACTTTTTACTATTAATCTCACGACGTATAATCACCTGAAAGAAATCTGCTCTTGAATCTCGCGACCGGTTGATCAAGGGTATCTGAGCTAACCTTTGAAGCTCACACTTCGGCAAAGTACTTATTTTGTAAAACTTCATATTGAAGTACTGAATGCCGTCACTCCTCTTTATCATAAACACTGAGTTGTTCTCATCGAATTTCCAACTCTTAATCAATCCCGTGTAATCAGTTCTAACCTTGTAGCATTTACACGTAACCGGTACCTCGATAATCGGTTTAAGCACAATATCCGGCTTTGTTGTAGAAGTTGATGGCTCGTTTGTCTCTTTTTCCGATTCATCTTCAGACGAGTCCGATTCTATAATGGGAGCATCATCATAACATTCATCGCTGTGCAATTGCTCCCCCTCAACTTCAATATCCTCATTTTCCTCAAAAAAATAATCATCTGCTACAGGATCATCCATCACCTCTTCCTCAGGCATCGTGTTATTATCATTCATCAAGTTTTGCAGATATGTGAGATCTACAAATGAATAATCAACAGCTATAGGTCTTGCCTGACCTTGAACCTCAACAAAATAATCCAAACAGATATTTTCATTCATAGTAGAAGACGGTTGTACATTTTCAGGTTCAGCGGGAGGAGTTACATTTGTTTCTATTTCCCTGGGATTATCCTCCCCCGAAACAAGTGTGACTGACTCCAATTCTAACAACCTAGAAGACATAGTCGTTATCTATTGCTGGAGAGAGTCCACTGCGGCAACTTTAATCTCTAAATCTTTGATTTGTGAAGCTTGAGCTGCAATGATCGCCTGTTGATCATCAAAACGCTTCGATAAAAGCTCCAGTTGAGCTAAAACCTGCTGAATAGAAACAGTGGCAGGCTGAGGAGAAGTTTGTTGAGTAGGATCCTCAAGAACAATCGAAGTCCGCTGGCGTCGACGTAGAGGTAAATCGGCGTAAGAGGCGAAGACCCAGCAGGACGCTTGCCAGGATTTCTCGGGATATGAACCCGACCAGCAGAAATCCGGCTCAAAATACGCTTAAAGCGTTGGGGATCAGCTAGTTGAATCCCATCTAAAGCTGATTGAGGTGGCACGTCACCCTCAGAATCAGGAGGAGTGGGCCCACCGTCATCAGGCTCAACGCGGTCAAAACGCTCAATTTCGTCCAAATCGTGAGCGATATCGGTATCAACCAAGTCGTCCTCGTTGACCGGAGGCACGACATCATCCAAAAATTCGTGATCGCGCGGTGCAACATAGTTCTCGTTCACTATGTGCCCGAAGAGTTCACGATCAGCCAAAACCGGCTCGCCCTTTGGCCCGAGCTTGCAGTCATTAAAGACTCGCAGAAGCATCGGTGTCGGCACCAGAAGAGATCGCTGATCTGGTGCAATCTCCAGGTTCAGATCGTTCAATAGAAGCTGCACAAACCTCGGATACTGCAGCCATTTATCCTTACCCGCTCGGATATTCTCAACCATATTCCCAAAAATATAACCGCTGAAGTTATACGGTTTATTGTAGATGAGAGCCAACATAAGAGATAGCGTCAAGTGGCTAGCAGCATCATAACCTCCCTTTCTCGGAGATAAGCAAACTATAATAATATGACACAGATACCTCCATACCCTGCAGAGGTACTGTTTCCTGAAGTCCAAGAGTTGGTTTGCCGGATAACCCATCCTTTGAAGTCCCCCATAGATAAATGTAGTTGGGAAGATGGTGGGCATCGTGGAGTTGTCGGTGAACTGTAAAACCCGTCTAATCGAGTTCTCGGTGATCTCGATTTCCTCCCCAAACATAGTCGAAACAATCCGGGGAACATCACCCTGAACCCTGATCACGGCATGATCATAGAACTCCTCTATTTGGTTCATGTATACCGGAGTCGTTGCCGTAATCGCATAATAGATCCTCGATCTGCGTAGAAAGTCAATCATTGGCCTGAACGGTGCTGAATTGGCATGCGTAGATTCGAGAAAAGCCGTGATGTTGTGTCTGGTATTTGTGCAGCGGTAATAGTTCTGAAGTTCAGCCATCTGTAAGCTAAAAATACAAATAAAAATAACCAAAAGCGTTATAAAGTTAGCCCGAACACAGAAGGGTTAGAAAACGAATTTTGACTTTAGGCGTCACTTATGGTAAGTGACGCATGGCCACTACCGTCACTTAGTTAGTGTCGTATTGCACAGTAATTAAAATTAAAATCAAATTATAGCGTCACTTATTGGAAGTGACGCTATCAAGCGTCACTGATGTAAGTGACGTTTGTATTTGGTGATTTAATTTATACGACACTTGCGAAGTGACGGGTGAAGAACATGCGACAGTTATCATAGTGACGGTATCCTAAAAATGTCACTTAAGAAGTGACGGTTAAAGTGACGTATAGGAATAAGCGTCAATTAGACAGTCACTTGGGTAGTGACGCATATAAGAGGCGTCACTGGAAGTAGTGACGATGTTAACAGTTAAAATAAGTTTATGCGTCACTACACGAGTCACTTAAGAAGTGACGCAAAAACAAGCGTCACTTATTAAGTGACGGTATAAGCTTTCAAAATTACCAAACAGCATCACTTGAGGTAAGTGACGCACGAAGTGACGCAACGATAAAGATCATCGTGTCACTGTTCATGCCCAGATTTCAAAATTAGGGGTTTTCAAAATTGAGGTTAGGGGATTGTGCGTATGGTAAAAACGATTAGAACACACCCTTTATAACCATAAAACATTATCAAACAAGCAACAAATCAATCGAATTCAATGTTACCCAAAAACCCGTAACCCTAAGTTTAAATTACAGCATGAATAGCGAGAGATAACAGTTAAAATAAATACCAAATGGTTCGTGTGAATGAGAGGAACGAGAAGATAGCACTGGAATGCACGAACAAGCCGTAGAAATCACGAATGGGTCGAAGAAAATTGCACATAACGAGTGACGCAGAGACAATCGAAGTGACGGTATGTCAGAGCGAGTGTCGGTATAAGTGTTTGAAAAGTGGTGAGGTTGAGTTTCGTGGGGAAGGGGTATTTATACGCCGACCCTTGTATGCGTCACTCAACCCGGCACTTATAGCGAAGCTTACCCCGACACTTATTGCGTCACTTAGTAAGTGACGCAATATCGAATGCGTCACTGGTAGCGTCACTTAGGAAAGTGACGCGCAGTTCACTTTTAGTGAAAAAATTGCGATTTCATCGATTTTTCGCGTTGTGATTGTGGTACTCAAATTTGAAAATGTAACTGTAACTTGGATAATAACGAAAATTATACGAACTTAGAGAAAATAAAAGACATACAAGAATGTAAATTTAGAAATAGAAAAATGAATACATTCTTTTTGGTGACGGAGTTGATATAGTCTGGTTAGGGATCATATTGGAATAACATGCATTTATTAGGAACAGTAAGTGTTATTTCGATCATCAGTATATTTGTCCTCTTTAAATTTACTTGACATACTAAAAGCACTTTTTATAAAAATTATTTCAAAACGATTATTAGTATGTTTATCCACTTAAACATGTTATACTCACATCTAGGAAGTATTTTATTATTATTGGTATGTGCATTTCGCGGTAGTTCCCACCATAGATATACATCTTAACTTAAGACATAGACCATGTTTCCATTTACAGATGAAATATAAGAAAATCAATTTTAAGAATCAAGTCAGCGGTGACAGGTCTGTACTTACGTACAACAAAGCGACATAGCTTGATTCAGGTTTAAGCAAAACCAGACTTGGTCAAACCATTTTGGCGACCTTGTAAGGTATCTTATTTTAAAGACTTTGCAAGTACTTTGACTTGTGTTTGCTTAAGTTTAAAGTATATATTAATAGAAGCCAGGTCTATACTTACGTATAACATAGGAAACTATCAATATATACCCCCAAATGATATCAAATAAACATCTTTCACAAAAACATGTCTAGTATAAGTAAGAAATTAAGACTTTTATCATACATCGAATGGTGTTATACCAATTGAAATAGACAGTTAATTATTAGGCTTCTTAAGACTTCTCAAAGAGTTTTGCATAACATGCCTACTAATATATCGTATGATGAAGACAATGTTTATAAAAACTGTTTTCAATACGTCAGATAAATCTACTGAAACATCCAATATAAACCTTAAATTTCCATTTTTATGCATGTCACCCAATGTACTATCATATCCCAAGTTGTTTACAGACACACCTTCAACGTCTATTTTAAAATGTAGCAACCTTGCATTTCTTTAATACTAGAAAGTATAAAGAGTGGCAGTTGCATAGGTTGCATGGATTTTTTTATTTTTTTATTTTTAAACATTACTGTAAAAACAATCCAAGTCACGAATTACTTTTTAGCAAGAAAGAATCTTAAACCAATCATGTTGATTAGTTCGTCAAATCGAGTACGCGTAAAGGCTTTAGTGAAAAGGTCGGCATTCTGCTTTAAGGTGTCTATTTGGACAAGGTCAATTAGGTGTTTTTCATAGCAATCCCGTATAAAGTGGAACCTAAGTTCAATGTGTTTAGTCTTAGAGTGTTGTACGGGATTGCGCGTGATAGATATAGCAGCAGTGTTATCAATATGAATAGGAGTCATAGAAAGAAGTAACCCGTAATCGCGCAGTTGATGTTGTATCCATAGAACCTGAGAGCAGCAACTTGCAGCAGCAACGTACTCAGCTTCCGCAGTGGAGAGAGAAACTGTAGTCTGCTTCTTACACTGCCACGAAACTAGTCGAGATCCTAGGAATTGACATCCACCAGTGGTTGACTTCTTGTCGATGCTGCAGCCGCCATGATCTGAATCCGAATAAGCAGAAAGAGCGAATGATTTCTCATTTGAATACCATAGACCAAGATTGGGTCTATGTTTGAGATAACCAAAGATTCGCTTTACAGCCCTCATATGAGACACCTTTGGTTTGGCTTGAAAGCGAGAGCATACGGATACCGCAAAGACAATATCCGGTCGAGAAGCAGTCAAGTACATCAAAGAACCTATCATTGATCGATAGTCCTTTTCTTTGCAATCTTCTTCATCCTCAGCAAGTCGGAGATTGTGATTAAGCTCGATGGGAGTCCCATGGGTTTTACAATTGAGCAGATCATATCGAGTCAACATGTCTTTGACATACTTTGACTGATGAATATAAATACCTTTTGGAGACTGCTCAACTTGTACACCTAAAAAGAATTTGAGCTCCCCCATCGCACTCATCTCAAACTCAGATTTCATGATTTCCTCAAAGTGCTTGCACATCGTTTCATTTGTAGAGCTAAAAATAATGTCGTCCACATACACCTGCACAAGTAGCATATCCTCTCGATCGCCAGTCCGTTCTTTGCGAATGAACAGAGTACTGTCGATATTTCCACGAACAAATCCATGCTTAACTAAATGATTAGATAACCTCTCGTACCATAATCGCGGGGCTTGATGAAGACCATATAACGCCTTGTTTAACTTGCAGACGTATTCTGGATGCTCAGGGTCTTCAAAGCCAGGAGGCTGTTTCACGTAGACATCAGTGTCCACTTTCCCATATAAAAATGCGCTCTTAACATCGAGTTGGTGAACGCGAAACTCTTTGTAAGACGCAAATGAAAGGAAGATCCGAATGGACTCAATTCTTGCCACAGGAGCGAAGACTTCATCATAATCCAAGCCCTCAATCTGACTAAATCCTTGAACGACCAATCGGGCTTTATTCCGAATTACAATACCCCTATCATCCATCTTATTGCGAAACACCCATCGAGTGCCAGTTAAATGAGCACCTTTGGGTAATGGAACTATATCCCACACGTGTAGCTTGTTGAACTGCTGCAACTCTTCTTGCATAGCCTCTACCCAAGATGGATCTTTTAAGGCTTCATCAACTTTCTTCGGTTCAATTTGGGATAAATGACAGGAATTTATCCGGGCGATCAAATTCAACATTTCCTGATTTGGATTTTGCTGCACTTGATGCTTTGTTCGAACAGCAGCTTCAGGATCACCAATAATGTTATCAATGGGGTGATCCCTGTGTACACGTGTGACAGGGATACGATCGGGTGCAAGTACTAACTCCAAATTGTTCATGTCCCCTTCAGTGACAGGAACAGTGTTAGTTGCAGGAGTAGTAGAACTTTCCAGTTGCACAGGAGATTCCGTATCATCTTCATTAGAGAAAAGATGAGAATGGACCATTTCTTCTTCTTCCTCGTCTTCCTCTAATGGTGGCATGTTGGGATCATCTGGATGTTCTGTCGCATTAGTTGTTCCTGAAGTCGAAGGAACATCCGAAGGTGGAACCGTAGGCAAAGATGTGAATGTGGTAGATATTGGTGTTGGTGTAGTAGTAGGTGGTGAAGGTGACGGTGTGGGTGTTGCCGTAGGTGGGGATGCCGGTGTTAAGGTAGAAGTGTCCTGACACAAACTAATACCATGAAGTAGAGTGACAATTTCGTCCTCATCAGAAGTTCCTTCTGGTATGTCGAATGAGTTGAACACATCCTTGTAATTGAATAGCCAATCCGGACCCGTTCCTTGAGGAGGATCCGTGTATCGTAAGCATTTCACCTCAAAATGCTCTTCCACCTGATGAGTCGACTTGATGTAGACTCGTTTATTTGGAGAGTTGACGGAATATCCAAGGAAGATTCCTTCAACTGCTTTAGCTCCAAACTTCGAGACTTTATCTTTAGAGACCATAATCAAACATGGACACCCGAAAGGTTCCAGAAACTGCAAGGTGGGCTTACGGTTGTTAAAGAGTTCATAACAAGTCTTATTTTTCTTCTTAACCGTGAGCACTCGGTTCAAAACATAGCATGCAGTACTGACTGCTTCTGCCCAAAAGATTATAGGAAGCTTAGAATCGGCCAGCATAGTCCGAGCTGTCTCGATAATAGTCCTATTTTTACGCTCAGCAACTTCGTTCTGTTGAGGAGTTCGAGGGGCACTGAACTGATGATCAATCCCTTTTGTGGCACAGTATAACTCAAGAGTAGAGTTCTTAAATTCAGTCCCGTTATCACTTCGCAGTCTTTTAACCTTTAAGTTGCATAAATTTGCCAACTTATCTAACAGATATACCAGAATGTCAGGTGTTTCACTCTTGGCCCCCAGAAAATACACCCATGAAAATCGTGAGTAGTCATCGGTGACTACTAAGCAGTACGATCTTCCACCAATACTCTTGGTTGAAATAGGACCGAATAGGTCCATATGCAATAATTCCAATGGTGCCGCAATGGAATTCACTAACTTAGGCTTGTGAGGTTTCTTATGAAGTTTCCCTTTATGGCAAGCGACACAGTCATCTTTTAGTGCAAATGACTGTTTAGGGACTCCATTTACCAAATCATTATTTATCAAGAAATTCATCTTTCAAAAATGGATGTGTCCCATTCGTCGATGCCACAATAATGATTCCTTTTCAGAAGCCTTCGAAAGGAGACATGTATATTCATCTTTAGTCTCCACAGTACGCATATTCATGATGTAGGTGTCATTTCTCCTTGGTGCCCTTAAAAGCACCCATTCCTCGGGGATAACGAAACCCGGCTTCAAAATCACGCACTCTGTCTTTGTGAACGCTGTTGTATAATCCTTATCACAGACTTGTGATACACTCAGCAAGTTGTGAGTCAATTGAGCCACGTAGTTCACATTTTCGAAGCTAACTTTCTCGTTAGTTAGCGTACCTTTTCCAGAAATAGTTCCTCCTGTATCTCCAGCAAATGCAACATGCCCTCCAGAATGTGGTTTAACATCCGTCAAAAGGGACACATCGCCCGTCATGTGTCGCGAACAGCCACTATCCACAAACCACTCGCTGTCTTTAGCGCGTTCTGACTGCTGCAACACATAAAGTAGGAGATTAGTGAGAAACGGTGACCCAAGCCTTTACAGACTTAGGTCGACCACAGTCATCAACAATAATCACATCAGACAAGACTTTATTTTTAAACAGATCAGATTTTGTATCTGATGTGTTATTATTGATGACATTGGAGTCTGCAGTAGACTCCTTTATTTTCCAAATAGTAGATGGTTTGGAAATTTGCTTTAGAGTAATGTCGGGCTCTTGTTTTGGCAAAGGTTTTTGCCCAGCATTACTTGTTTTTGCAGCAGGTTTGGGAGAGACAGAGTAACGCCTAGGAGGAGATCTTGAAAGAGAATTTCGATAAACAGAAGTCCTAGGCATTTCCCTCCCGTAATTCTGATGAGACAGTTTGGGACAATCACGAATTAGATGTCCCTGTCTCTTGCAGTAAAAGCATGATCTATTTTCAACAACTGGTTGAAACTGAGGTTTTACCGCCGGAGTTGAAGAAACATTTCTAGAACATGCACATTTCGTGCATGTCTTAGAATGTTCTTGTTTCGGTTGAGTGGTTGACGTAGAAGGTTTATTACAAACATCATTTGCAGATTTAGATTTATTTTGCAAAATCTTTACAGATGACTGTAAAGGTTGAGATTTTGTATTTAAAACCTTATTCTTTTCTTTGTTAGGTTGAACTTTAATTGTAGGTTCAACCTTTAACACCTTTTCACATTTTACCTCAACCTTTTTAAACTCAGGATACTCCTCATCGGTAATATCCTCAATCTCAACAATCTCCTCAACATTAACAGGAGATTCACACTTTGATTTAACAAACTGAGGTGAAGGGTACTCTGACCGTTTAGTTTTCTCCTTCACCTGTTTGTTAACCTTATCAACCTTAGATTTGACACCGTATAGCAATGCATAATCAACCGGAATCTCTTCGGTGCCTTCCTTAACCGGCATAAGACAGTATTCAGTAGGAGGCGGGACTACATTATAACCTAGTCCCGTCTTTGTTTTGTGATCTGTCCTTTGCTTAGTAAGAATTTCATTAAAAGCAACAGTAGACGAGGAGGAACCTAGAATCTTATTCTTATAGTTGTCATATTCTTCTTTAAGATTAGAATGTTCCTTTTTCAGACGGTCAATTTCAGCAAGATAGCTATCAATAGCATCCTGTTGACTGAAAACTTTTGACTTATACCTAAGTGTGTCCTGTTGATAAGCCTCTATCTTCTTATCATACAATTGTTCATTTGCTTTTAGGTATTTGTTTGAGTCATTAAGTTTTTCGACCTTTCTTCTTAAGTCTACATTGTCTACCTGAAAGCACCTTAAGGATTCGGTTAACTTAATGCATGATACATAGTTTAAGGGTTCTTCAGGTTCATTACGTACCTCATTCGAGATGTGAGCCATAAGACATTGCTGATAGTTCTCAGCATATATGCTCCAATCCGTATTGGTTGGCTCAAAAACAACTAGTGCATCAACTGTTGCTTGCTTCACTTGATCCTTCTGCGGAGTTCTAGGAGCATCAGGCTTTGTGAAACCAGACGGAGGAACCTTAGGCTTCTCACATTCTCTCGCAAAGTGTCCCAGATTCTGACAATTGTAATATTTCACTTTGCTTTTATCAAAACCAAAACTGGTTTTGCCATCTCCCTCCAAACTCTTGCGACCCGTGCGTTGCAAGAATTTCTGAACATGCCTGGATATCATGGCAATGTTCCAGTTTAGATCCATCTGCTCAAGATCATCATCATCAAGTTGAGCATAGTCTTCCTTGGCCAATTCCAAAGTGGCATTTGGTTGTGAGACCAAATCCTTGTAAGAGCTTAGAAAGGCTGTATAGATAGCAGCCTGCTCTTGAATTGCAGGAGAGACGGGGACCTGCTGTTGTGACCCCTGGGAGGGTCCAGAAGCATATACTGGATGAGAAGCACCAGTAGAATACAAAGGAGTTTGAAGTGGAGAGCTTGTAGAAGAAACAAACGCCATTCCACCATACGCTTTACCTGTGTTGACTTTTCCTCCATATAGGGACGGGTCTTGAACAAAACCGCCTGTCTTGCATTCTTTCTTCTTCATCTCCATTGCATGAGCTTGAAGAATGCCAATTAGCTCATCCAATTTCATGGTAGCTAATTCTTGACTTTCCTTGAGAAGCTGTACTTTAACATCCCAAGATCTAGGCAAGACATCCAGTAGTTTCTTGTTTACTTCAAGTGGAGGAAAATCGTAACCTCCCTCCGTCAACTCACTCACCAGTTGTGAGTATCTAGTAAATACTCCTGCAGTCGTCTCATTTGGCAAAGAATCAAACAGATCATACTGTTTCTTGATGAGTTCCAACTTGGCTGCTTTGTACCGTTGATTTCCACCACATCTAGTTTCTATTGCCTTCCACAGCTCATATGTGGTTTCATGTGATTTGAACATTCGTAATACATCTTTGGATAGGCACATACAAATAGCCGCATGTGCCTTTTTCTCCATATCATAATCTTTCTTTTCCTCTGGTGTCATGGACCTGTAGACCTTTTTCGGAGTCATATTCATAGTAGGAAAGATTCCTTCAGCTAGAGGAGCTACATATTTTTCGGTGAGTGGACCCCAGAGCTCCGGACAGTGAAAGTTTATGTATTGTTCAAATCGAGCACGCCAATATACGTAATCCATGTCAGCTGTAAACAGAGGAGGTTTATTATTAGAACCAATATCATGATTCTGTTTTAACATATCTCTGAGTCCTCTAATATCGTCTTTATCATCAATAGAAGCCATTGAAGATATACCTGAAATTGTACGCAAAAAACAAGAACTTGCAAACTAATTAGTACCAAAGGCGTCACTTGGTAAGTGACGCACTCAAGTGTCGTAGCGACTAGCGACACTTGGAAAGTGACGCTATCGAGTGACGTACAAAGTGACGATGACACTATAAGTAAGTGTCGGTCAGTCGAGCAAGTGACGCACTCAAGTGTCGTACTTGAGTGTCGTTCTAAATTGAATAGGCGTCACTAGTAAAGGTGACGTTATAGTTCAAAAGGCGTCACTAAAGAAAGTGACGCGGAAAAAATTGAACAGGCGTCACTAATGTAAGTGACGCTTAACACTCAAATGACGTGCTACAGTGACGCACTTGAGTGACGGTGTTTAGGGTAGACGACACTTAAGTTAAGTGTCGTATAAACCTCAAGTGACGCTTCAAGTGACGCGTCTAAGTGACGGTAAAATCCTAATTTGGGATTAGATAGTGCCGCTATAAGTGACGCGTTCAAGTGACGGATCGAGTGTCGCAAAACGGCTGAAAAATCCCAAAACCCTAAAAATGTCGAATTTTCGTAAACCAAACGAAAATTCCTTGAACCCTAATGGACGAAACCTGTAGATGATGAAGAATCTTGACTGTAAAACACCTTAGCAACTCCAAAACCGTATGTAATCTCAATTAATTATTCGAACAAAGCCGAAATCAACCCAAAATCGAATCTAAACGTCAATGTATTCACCTAGTAGCTCTGATACCAGTTGAGAGTGCCCGTAGACGTGGACCTAGATGTCAATTGACAGCAATCGAAAGGCGGAATCAATCAATTGCTAATATTGCTAACAAACACAAACCGAACAAATGTATTTCAAACAAGTAAACGTGTATATTAGCTTGTATTTCTCTTTGGGAACGATTACAAGTTTGCTTAGTCGACAAATGGTGCTAGGGTTTCGTCAACCCTAGCCGAAAACCCATAGGTTTGTATTTATACTAAAAGTCAGCCGACATGCGTCACTTGTAGAAGTGTCGCATGTGGTTGCCTTCATGCGTCACTTACCTAAGTGTCGCTATGCGTCACTTCACCAAGTGTCGCTATGCGTCACTCAGGCAAGTGTCGCCTAAACTAAAACACGAGTGTCGCACTATACAAAAGCTATATTTCTATTAAGTAACTAACGACACTTATTACAACTCAATAGACCAACTGACAGACACTCAAAGATGCATCAACAAGTCCAAAATTAGTTAAAGAATGAAATCGATCGTAAAAAGACTGAAATAAGTCCAAAACTAGTAAAGACTAGTAAAAGACTTAAAATTGTCCTAGTTTCTTTAGACTTCTAGAGTTTTTCAATAATATTTAGTATACACATGAATATATTTGTACCAAACTTCGTGTCATTCAACCACTCGTGACTTTAATGCAAGACTTTTCAATATAAGCCATTTTACCCTTATAATGTGATGCTATAAAACATTGGACTAAAGCTAAAAAAGACATGACAAAACTATTTTCAAAACTTTTCAGAATGTGTTAGTATAACTTGTGATGTTTGGAGTGCACCGGGAAATTAGAATCTACTTATATTTGTATAAAATGTCATTTGATTGATCCATCAACATGGCAAATGATTAAACGGACTATAAACTTTGAAAGTCTTGCTTAACCCACATTCAGGTGAACGTTTATACGAAACATTTTGATAATTTCAAAATTAAAGATAAGATTATGAGTATTTCTTTTGACAATGCATCTAACAATGTTAATTGTATTAGAAGAAATGAAGTTACAATGCCTTTTTCTTTAGAAGTAGTTGTGAGTAGTAATGATCTTGTGTTGGAAGTTTAGGACTTTAACATTTTATTTGTTCAGTTTGAACGATATAATCTTTATTTTAGGTTTGAATAAAGTATTAAATCGCCGTACATTTATTGTTTAATTTTCCTATCTAGCGTGATAGTTTGAATAGTTTTTTATTGACTTCTTTGACTTGGGAAAATTATCGATTTTTACGAGATTTACATGTATACAGTTGTCATTATGGAGACTTATAACAAATAAAAAAGTATGGAGTGTTTAATTTTTGTCAAATGTTTAGTTTTTTTCCAAAAATTAGTACTAGAAATGATCAGTAAGAAAAAAGAAGATTGTAATAAACTGAATCTAGTTTAGGACTAGACTGTAAGTCCTAAAAAACTGGTATATTTGAAGAAAAATTTGACTGAAACTGGTGCATTCCTAAAATAAACTAGTCTTTTATTTTCTGCAAAAATACCGAACTGTTTTAAACTGAACTGAAAACCGGTTAAAGCCAGTCCTTGTTCATCTCTACCCTTAACAAATAAGATACGACCTTTGTGTACTGCATTATATATTTTTTATTGCATTTTACGTTTATTAGCATTTTTATGTATTTTAATTTGTTTACTGCATTTTATGTTTTTTGCCTCTATATTATGTTCATTCAGAAATTTTATCCATTTTACTTAGTACATTGCATTTTATGATTTTTCAGCAAATTTATGCAGTTTACTTTATTTACCGCATTTTATGTTTTTCACTACATTTTTTTTTACAGAATATTGAGTATTATCAGGGTTTTTTTAATAGATACTTTTTTGAAATTTTTTGAATAAATTTCAGGTAATTTTTCAGGCAGGTCCTTAACTTCAAAATTGCAAAATAGTACTCGGTGACCTGATAGGTGGGGACCACGTTTGACATTTCTCAGCATTTGATTGACCAAAAAGTAGCTTTCCCTGCCCCTCATAAACACCATGCTCCCCTGAATCCGATCCGATCAAAAATTGGTCTTCAAGTTTGTTTAGAATTAGGTTTAATTGGTTTACTCTATAAATACGGATCATTACATTTGAACTTGAATTTGTTAGTTTGTTTGGTACATTTGGATTATCTCCACTGTGACTTGAAATCCGTCTTCAAACTTTAAACCAAACGCTACCTGAATTGAATTTCAAATTTCAAATTCCAAACGCTAGTGATACTAGCCAAATTCCAAATGCTAGATATTCTAGCCAAGTTCAAATTTTCCAAACAAATCAAAAGATCGATTTTGAAAAATGATCCAAATCAAACGCCGATGGATTCAAACCAAACAATCAAACGTCAATTGACAAATTGAAAACGGTTGTTAAGAAAGACAAATCGGCTTCCAATGATCTTTATAACAAAGAATCAAACTCGGACAATAAATTCATATCCCCGACAAACAAAGATCTTCAAACTAAAAAATTTTAAACGATCGAACAAATTCAAACGACATGATAATAATCAAGTCTTCAAATACCAAATTGATATTCAAATTCAAATATCCAAAATTCACTTACTTGTTAAGTCTTCAAATACCAAATTGATAAACTCACTTACTTGTTAAGGATTACGGTCTAAATTTCCAAATTCAAACGCGAACCAAAACCTAATGATCTAATCACAATCAGATCTCAAAATCAAAGATCGCTCCACCTAAAACCAAACAATAACTGAAACCAAATTCAATACGAAACCAAATTTGAACAACAACTTCGAAAATATATATCTCTCAACTCGAACCTCCAATCAAAGATCCGACCAGATTGTACACCTATATGTCTAGAATCCACAGTTCAAATTTAAAGACGATCCAACGGTTAATGAACTCGCATTACCAATTCTCATACGGTTGCGCAGAGACTGACGAACCAAAAACTAAGCTAGCGAAAATGAAACAAACTCAAACACAAATGAGATCCCTCCACTTGTTAGAGATATATTGAACGGTTACAAACAAATAACCATCTGCGAATACAAAGCAGAAGCTATCAAATTGGAAGTCAAATTCGAATTAATTTGAGGGTACTAAATAAACTAGCAATAAATTAATGTACAGAAGATGTATACTAAATAATGTAGGGATAAGTATCTGGAAATGTATCCAACTTGTCCCGAATCTCTATTGTATGTATCATACTTACGGGATGTGTATTTAATGCATCAAACTTTCAAAAACGGTTTATTGTATGTATTTTGATGATGTGTCATCCGTTAAAGATGCCACGTGGCGTCCTTAGAAGATGACACGTCATCAAAATACATACAATAAATCGTTTTTGAAAGTTTGATGCATTAAATACACCTCCCGTAAGTATGATACATACAATAGACATTCGAGACAAGTTGAATACATTTCCAGATACTTAACCCAAGATATTAATATGACCGATCTCCTCGTTTTGCTTATGTGAATTCAAACAACTAATTTTTAAATTGATCCACGATAAAAAGTTATGATAAGTTAAATATCATATCTTCTATTATATATAAAGAAAACCATAATGGTTCCTACCTTGCCACATCACCGCAATTGTATACTTATATATTTTATATTTTATTATTAATTAACTAATATTATATCAATACTATAATCATTATAACATTATTTATTTACCTCCTCATTACTAAACAATTTGACACATTCATATAATAATATCTAACTCATATATATATAAAGTTCTTAATTGTTTTTCATTTTCATTTATAATTAATCTCAACTCATTCTTTCATAATTTAATATATTTATCTAAAAGCATAACATATATTTTTTTAACAAATTATGTATAGATTTATTATCTATCTCAAACACTTTTTATTTTGCACTAATTTTTATTTGTATTCAATTTAGATGATCTTTCCGTTCATTCTTAATCTCTATCATTTAAAACTGATATCTTTTTAAAACCATAATGGTTCCTACCTTGCCACATCACCGCAATTGTATACTTATATATTTTATATTTTATTATTAATTAACTAATATTATATCAATACTATAATCATTATAACATTATTTATTTACCTCCTCATTACTAAACAATTTGACACATTCATATAATAATATCTAACTCATATATATATAAAGTTCTTAATTGTTTTTCATTTTCATTTATAATTAATCTCAACTCATTCTTTCATAATTTAATATATTTATCTAAAAGCATAACATATATTTTTTTAACAAATTATGTATAGATTTATTATCTATCTCAAACACTTTTTATTTTGCACTAATTTTTATTTGTATTCAATTTAGATGATCTTTCCGTTCATTCTTAATCTCTATCATTTAAAACTGATATCTTTTTAACGTTTCATGACATCGTGTTTGAGTTATTAGTTGATTTTTTTAGTTTCAACTTTTATTATTATATGTCTTATCAATTCAACAAGTAATTAATTATACAATAAAAGTCTATTATCTATCTCAAAACTTTATATTTTGCACTAATTTTTATTTTTATTCAATTTAGATGATCTTTTCGTTCATTCTAAATCTCTATCATTTTAAAACTGATATCTTTTTGATGTTTCATGATATCGTGTTTGAGTTATTAGTTGATCTTTTTTAGTTCCAACTTTTATAATTTTATGTCTTGTTAATTCAATGAGTAATTAACTGTACAATAAAAGAACAACTTTTTACAGTCAACATTGAAAAATTGTAGATATGTTTATTTAGGAAAATCTAAAGTAGACCTAATAATATGTGAATGATACTTATTTTCATGTTCAACTTATAAGATTAAAAAAATTTGGTCAACTACTGAATAAGTTAAACTTAATTTTAGGTCTATCTAATTAGCTTTATATATCATTACTCGCTAACATTTGTTAAAATAAAGGAGGATGCACAACCATTGAGTTTTCTAGTATCATATAATAAAGAAAGTATAAATTGACATATCAAAAAGTTATTGCCCTCTAATTGTGGTGTGTGAGATTTCTTTAAAATGGAAGAAAGAAAGTTAATGACTTAATGGTGTAGCATTGGACATGATAGTAATGGTAAAGAAAAGATGTTTACATACGCATGAATAACACTCTTTGAACCTTATCCCATCTATTTCAACACAAATCTCCAACACATAAAACTGGATCTTTAAACGCACTAATTTTAATTGATAGATATCAAACGATTACAAAGAGGAAAGAAAAAATTAAAATGAAAACTTCTACTAAAATTACAAATCAAATTCGAAGGTACTAGATCATAATAGTTAGAAGATTCCTTATTTATAGAACAAACTATCAGAAAAAAATAGTGTTCAAGATGCTAAACAAATTCAAAATACTAACACGTTATAACATGTGAATATCAAAAAGATACAAAAATATCAAACGACCATTAGAGTTTAAGCCACTAACCTAACAATCTTGATCATGAATTGAACTCCTCTAGCTATATGGAAACAACTTCTCAAAACTTCGTATTAGACGGATCTTATTTCACACGAAACATATAATCCTCACCGAATCTATATTTAATCACTAGAGATACTAGGCTAAGTTAAAACAGAGATTGAACTATGTCGACAAAACAAACGACCGATTCTCTAAAAACGATCCAAAACAAAATTGATCAAAAATTAACTCAAGTGACTTTAAAAGCAATACAACGTAACTGAGTTGCTATCAAACAAACCAAAATTAACCAAAAATTCCTGATCAACAAAAACAAATCGGCTCAACCGATCTTCAATACCAACAATCAATTTGCCAACAAACTTCAAAATCAAGTTATAATGGCTCTCTTATTTCATAAGGATTATGACCCAAATTCCCAAGTTCAAATTTATAATCAAAAGCGTTCCACTAACAAATAATCTAATTATAATTAAATCTCAAAATCAAAAGATCGCTCCACCAAAATTAAGCAATAACAGAAACAAAATTCAACAAAAAAACTCCAATATCGATAACAATTTTGAATAGATATATATCTCTACTTGGACCTAGATTTAAAGATCCCTTGATAGATCATAGATCCATGTGTCTAGAACCTACAATTCGAATTTAACAATGATTCAACTTGTTAACCAAAATAGCATGAACTGCGACTCTTGATTGATTGTTGTAGCCTTGTAGGTTTATTATATTGCAAATGCAATTCCAATTGGTCAAAGGCTAAAACAATGTGTCAAGAACGAACCTCAATTAAATCACGATTCTCTCAAAACTACACGGATTATGATGAACCAGAAAATAAAACAACCAAAATATTGAGCTCAAACATTAATGGGATCCCTTGGAGGATCAATTATTATTTGTGTCTTGTACCTAAGCTAAGGTTCCGATACCAATTGTAAGTTATTGAATGAATACAAAGACAAAAGACAAATTATAACGTGAACTTATATTAGAATTTCGAATCAAACTCGAAGGTGCCGAATTATTAATCTACATTCCATCCTTATTGAACAAACTATTGACCTAAACTAGTTTCATAATTCTAAACATAGTCAAAATAATAACATGTCCGTTCAAACTCATAAGCTACCAAAAATACTAAACGACCCTTAGAGTTTAAGTCACTTTTCCAACCTAACGACGATCCATTTTCTTAAAACCTCATTTTTCTTAAAATTTTCAAGTTCTTTCATTTAAAATAAAAATGTAAAAGACTTTTAATGAATTCTGCAACCAAGAATTGAGAAAAGTTTTCAAACAAAATGAAAATTTTCTAATAACAATCTGCGGATCAAAGAGGAGTAACACATGACTAGGTACACATTGCTTTAATTTTCATTTTGTGAGGTATCTTGAATCCATTTTAAGCATTCATCTTACTCGCTCCAGTTTTCATTTCATGTGTGTGCCAAAGTATGCATTTAGATTAAAACTTGCTCGAGTACAACATTTTGAGCCCACATTGATGAGTATCATATGTGGTGTATGTGCAATCAGAGTATCTTGAGATTTTTAGAAATTAAGCTCTATTGCAACTTACTTATCAAAACCTACTATGACTTAACACTTACTTTTTGTATTGAAGATTCCTCTGGTAAACCACTTTGAGTTTTTTCCTTTTTTTTTTCTTTCTTTCTTATAAACCTATAACATCAAAAATCTTCCACCTTTTAATAATTTCTAAGCCTTGACCTAGGGTTTTGAATCATAAAAAAAGATGATAGCTCTTAATCTTGCAATCATACGAAACCTCTAATAGTGTGATTTCAAAGCAAGTAACAAGAGTAGTCTGGAACATCTAAAACATTCTAAAAAGTAAACATTCCAAGATGAAATCCAATATTTTAAAGATGAAAAATGGGGGTTAACCTTCTGCTTGGAGTCAATCCCGAAGTGATCAGTAACTCATGGAGAGTAATGGGGCGCCCGATAATAAGTTCTTTATAACTAAGTGTTAAGCATGATTAAGGGCCTAGCCAACTCTATAGTCCGGGCGGCCACGATTCAGACTCTCAATAGAGATTCACACGGGGGATTGTGTTACGTAAGGCACCAATCCTAAAGGGGCTATGCATTAGCCATGGGTAGTACGCTAGACTGTGTTTATGTCTTGCGGGTGCTTCCCCATCCTTGTCATGTATTTGCTTTGGTATCTACAACTTGTCTTTTATCTAATCATTATTAGTTTAGTTCACGTCTACCTTTAGATAATGCTCAAAGGCGCATGGACAAAGAGAGTTGAAACATACGAAGTAGAAGTAGACATTCTATCTGAAACTATAGGGAATCCGACTGATGCCTAAAAAATCTCGAGTTGGTATAAAGTAAGATAGTCTTCCAATTCATTTTAGCTAGGAAATGGAGAGGGCAAGGAAAGGGAACAACTCCCGGTACAATTCACCTTTTCTTTCTTGTAGTACTTCTTCACCTCATTTAGTTGAACCCTACAAATTAACTTTTCGGTTCAATAAGGATTCATCACTATTTGTAGATTTAACTTGTGACTTGATTTAACTTGTGTTTAAAGGTAGAGAGATCCACATCCGTAACTTTACTCGCTTTACTTTGGAGCCCCAATGTCGATTAATTAACAAAAATGGATTCACGAAAGACGAATAGGCAAATATATCCGACACAATAATCCACATCCACAAATTATTCATATCCATAATCTCGTACTTCATTCACTACATCATTTCTATCTACCAATTATGAGTTGGATCAAACGACTACCAAAACAATTGTCATCACCATTTACGATGGTTTGACAACTCATCTTCAAAAAACTTATATTAGAAACTTTTGGCGGTGCACGTTGACTTGCTAAAGCTTAGGTTGGACTTTTTTGATGTTTATAATAATAATAATACAAAAAAGCCCAAATCACGGCCCATTTACACAGACGTGTCTTCCTGCACGCACGCACCTTGTAAAAACCAAAAACCATTCATCTACTACAACTACAACTACAAACTACTTGTCTCGATCTTCTCTCTTGTTCCAAACCCTGAAATTAAAACCTGATTTCTTCTCTCTATTTTTCGATCTGCATTCATTCATACAAGTTGTAAGGTAATGCTAACTACCATTTTTGTTTTTCTTCAATTCCAATGTATTTGAGTAGCATGTTTTATTTATATACAATTTAATAATTAAAGTATCTGCCTTTATTTATATCCTGTTCATAGATAGATAGATAGATATATCGTTGAACTTGTTTGTTGTTGATTGTTAAGTTTGTTGTAGTCTCAACTGTTTGTATGTTTATTATCAAGTACGGTTGACTTTGACTTTCAAACTTTGATTGGAAAATGTGGATTGTGAATCGTGAACGGCAGCAGCAGATCCCCCATTAATTTCTTTATTTCACCTAAAATGGTCTTTTTTTTCTATAGTCTTTTAATGAAATAGTTCTATGATTTTTTTTAATGGATAGTAGGATGTTGAAACTGATAATTAAGAGTCTCAATGATTGATTTTGTGATTGAATTACAATTTCATGTTCATGATTCTGTTGGGACATCACATCAGTTTTCAGATCTTTTTCATGAGCCTTCTCAATTATTGAGGTTATATATTAATTATTTTGGAGGGACTCACAACATATTCATGAGGGTGCACCACCCTACAATAAATTAACCTTTCATTTTCGACATACTCTAATCATGCCCCAACCTCATATAGTTCCTTAATTTCGTAAATACATTAAGCCCAAATTATATAAGACTAGTAGTTGATGATCTGAATCAGAGGCATTAAAAATCTATGTTTCCTCTAGCAAGTGTATATCATCGGTTTGGTTTGATGTGTGGTTGCACCGCTTTGGCTTACATGGTGAACTTGTATCTCAATTAGTGTTTTGTGTGTGTGTGTGTGTAGTATAATTGCAGAAGCTTATATAAATGTCATTCGAATACAATTTGGTATGGAGTATTATTTATATCTGGACTTCTTACAACATCATCGATTACAGAAAACCACAATTTAACATGCATTATAGCTGTCTTTTTGTTTTTTGTGATTTAAGAAATGCTGGAACCAATTTTAATGACTTACATTCAAGATCCATATCAGTCAAAGCTACGTCCATTATTTAATCGACATTCTTAATTTTGGTTTCTTAACTGTCACTAACTTTCTTGAGACGTTGTGTGAATCCAGATTGTTAGTTTTTTCTAACCTATTACTGCAATGGCCTACATAAATGAAGTGCGCTAAATGTGGTATATGTGTTTTTCATCTTTCTTTTTGTTTTCCCATATTCTGTTATGTTAGGTGTTACTTAACATTAGATTGTAGACTGTCAAGTGATTGAAATCGTATTCATGAGCGAGTAACTATGTCGCCATTCTAACAAATCTCCTACCTTGTAATGTAAAACCTAAATTACCATTTTTTATGCATTTTCAGGTTTAGGATTTGCAGCCAGTTGGAGGGGACGAGGAGGCAGGAGCTGAGCAAACAATTTGGCTCCAATGACTTAAAAAGGTGAGGACATCTTACAAAATTGCCATATATTAATTCTTTCGTAGAATGCCTCAAATTGCTATTATCTGCTGAAAAACCTCTAGGTAGAATCCCGTGAATATCAAAAAATGCTTAAAAGTAAAATATAATGTGGGGATGAGTTGGGGCATCCCCTCCATGGTTTACCTGGTCTTAGCAAAAGTTTGAGGATTTGTTAAGATACCTTTCTTTATGTTCTTTGTCTACTTGTCTTGCCTTTGAAGTTTTCCTTTTACTTTTATATATCTTATATACTTTTTTTATAATTATTGAACCCTGCTGATTAGGTAAAGTTTAATACTTGACAGGATTTGGGTTACGGAACTTTCATCCTTTAGAAGCAATATATTGATGAATATGGTTTCATAGCAGTTTAGATAATTATATACAAAGATAGGAGATGGCATTTTATTCCCAAGAGGATTCAGGAGAAGATTACCTGTTTAAGATTGTTCTCATTGGTGACTCGGCTGTTGGGAAGTCGAACTTACTAGCTAGATTTGCTAGAGATGAGTTCTACCCAAATTCAAAATCAACAATAGGAGTAGAGTTTCAAACGCAGAAGATTGAAATTAAAGGAAAAGAAATTAAGGCCCAAATATGGGACACGGCTGGTCAAGAACGGTTCAGAGCGGTGACATCTGCTTATTATAGAGGTGCTGTTGGAGCACTGTTGGTCTATGATATCAGTAGACGTCGGACATTTGATAGCATTGGCAGATGGCTCAATGAGCTTCATAGTAAGTACCTACACATACCCACTCCCTCCTTTGACTTCTGTTAAACGGCTCAACCTTAAGATCTTTCACATAGCAAGATTCATGAAAACGAGTACTAAAATATCAATAAAAGTGTATCTACTATGATTGCATTCTTTGATGGTAGTTAGGGGGTGGTTGGGTCTGCGATTCAATGTAGGATTTGTGATGATTGGTTTTGATGTTTATGTAATTGTGTGTGGCTTATGAGTATCTCTGATTTTTTAGGAGTATTATAATCAGTTATATGCTAGCTGCATTGAACTGGTTATCAAGGAGTAAAGTAAAATGACCTAGTGATCCCTTTCCTTTAACCCAGAGTGAGAGACTTGTATTAATATTTCACAAAACGTCACTTTAAATAAAATCATCCTTTTTGGCTGTTAATGTACGTGGATTCTGCAAGTAATCACTTGAACATCTGATAGTTACAACTTCAATACCATAAACTCATCCAAAAACTATCTTGTGCTTCTATATTTCAATATACTAGAACTTGTTATCTTATTTTGGTTATTAAATATCAAAAATTTTAAATTCACATCTATATACTGAAAGTTCAAAATGAATTTTCTGATTTTTTATTTGTTGAGCAGCTCATTCGGATATGAATGTAGTTTCAATACTTGTTGGGAACAAGTCGGACCTTAAAGACACCAGGGAGGTTTCTACAGAGGAGGGGAAATTGTTGGCTGAATCCGAGGGCTTATTTTTCATGGAAACTTCAGCCCTTGAATCATCCAATGTAATTGCCGCTTTTGAGACGGTTGTGAGAGAGATTTACAACATACTGAGCAGAAAAGTTATGCAGTCTCTGGATCTGAAGAAACCCGAACCTTCTTTGCCAGGAAGTGGAAAAACTGTCGTTTTGGAGGCCGACTCAGACCAGGAGATAGTATCTAAGAAAGCCTGGTGTTGTTCATCGTAAATGATATAAAGTAATTCGCCATATCCTATCCTGAATATTCAATGTTTTTGGTCGCGTGATTCATTTATAAAGTTCTTTTATAAGGTTAGACTGTAGTAGAAGATAATGTATATGATATGCGTGTTAGAATATAGAAAAGAAGAGGGGTATTGTTGTGGTGGGTAATTTCATTTTGTTTGATCGTGTTGATAATTAACGTGCTTCTGATTAAGCGTTACCAAGGATTACTAAAACACGTGAGGGCTGAGGCGTAGTTAGACTGTCAAGTTACCTTGTGTAACCACATTACTCAAGTTGACATTCTCTAATACAATTATTTATTCCAGAATTATTTCATTGATTACAACAAGGTGTCTTTTAGTTGAGAGAATATCTGTTTCGTCTTCAGTAACAACTAGTGTTGCAGGTTAAGCATGTCTGCACTGACCATGGTTTAGATGAGATATGGGTTTCTGTTTCATGGATGAACAGAACAATAAAGTCATCAGAAACAAAGCGTCAAGAAAAGGGAAAAAAAATTACTAGTACATATTCGTCATCTTCAAATTATAGTTCCCAGTTCTTTATGAGCGTATTTGGCAACAATATTCTAAGGATTATTAAAGATTGAGATTTTAAATTTCAATAAACTCCATTTACAATCTATATTTGACAAACACAATGAGTAGTGAATAGTGATTCTTGGAAGAAAATTCTCTCCGAATAGAAGCTCTTTGTAATAACTTTTAAAATAATCTTCATCTCCATCTAACGTTGTCAAACCATCCAATGTTGTCAAACACGTTCGATCTAAATGTCCACTTCAATAAATTAATGGATGTAATTAATTAAGTTTACTTAATTATCTTACTGTATATACACAACATAAAAAAGGTATCTTATATAAAAAAACAAATAACTCATAATGATTATCTTGTGTGAATTTGGGATCTCAACACTTGGATACCAACCACGACAAAAATAAGCTTTTAACAGTTGGGTATTAACGAGTTTAATAACTTGCTTCTTCAGTTTTGTTAGTTTAGCATCACGTTAACACATTCACAACTGATGAAAAACTGATTAAACACTTTCAACAATCATTTCATCACTTTAATTTTTAGACCCCACATTTACCAATATACCTACATTACGTATACTAAACATAAAATAACAATACATTAATTATAAACTCAGCTGAGCCCCACCCGTAATCCATTCTCCTTTCATCGGCAAATCGAAGAGTGCAAACAGACGGCACCAACGCTGTCACTTTTCCAAGCCTTCTTCGGTTGAAATCGAACAACTGTGTTGGTACCGCAGGCTATATTTAATTTACTACAGATTAACACGTGTAACTTATGGAAAAAATAAATATGAGCAATTATACCTTAATATTAATTATGAAATACCTATCTGATTAAATGGCCGAATAAACCATATGTGATGAATCTTTTAATCCATATGTTATGGATTCAACTATCATTGGAGACAATAATTGTAATTGCACATAATCATTGTAATAGGTTGTTTGATAATAAGTGTATGTTCATTTTTGTTTTTATCTTAAAAAATGATTATATACCATGAGTTATATATAGATATGAAAAAAAAATATTAGCTAAGAGTCTGGGTTTATTTACTTAAAATACATACATATAATATAGTATAAAAACATTTGCCATATTATATATCGTTAAGTACAGACAAATGTATCAAACTATGATCTGACATTCGTAGTATGCAGCGAAGTATTCGAATTTACATTGTATGTAACGAACTAATAATTTATTTACATTGTATGTATTTTAGTCAAATCAAAGGCTGTAAGAAACGCCACGTGTCAGCTTAGTCGACATGTGAAAAAGTGTCGCACCCCCAAAACACGTGGCAGCGGAAGTGAGAGGTGTCACGGGGGCGCCGACCAATTCAAATATCACACACAAAGATCAAAGCAAACGACCTCTATATGAGACGTTTGAAAATTACATTACCATAATTCAAATGTTTACAAAATAAATCTGGAGTTCGCATAAACCGTTTAAAGATTTCTAATACATTACTGAATTTACAAAATACAGCTACATGCAATCTAATCTCTTGATGTTTTGAAAACAATGCGACTCGAGCTAAGCTTTCCAAAAGCTTCCTACTACGGCGGGTTACCTGAGAAATACATACTAAAAGGTCAACATAAAGTTGGTGAGTTCATAGGTTTGTTAGGTAATCAGTTGCTAAAATGATCCACAAGATTTCACCAGTTTTGTATCATTCGTTAATGATAAGTAAAAGTATTGTTAGCCAACTACAAGTAAAAGTATTGCATACAGCAATATAAGTATACCATTTGCATGAGTCTCATAGTCAAGCTTAACGTTGTTTGCCTCCGGTAAGTGTACTAATCCGATACACTTCTAAATCACAAGTAATACTGCGCCCGTGGGTTGGCTAGGTCGACTAGCTCGGACGAGGTTTGTCAAACCCTGATGGTACCACCCAATAATACTCACGCACAAATTTTAATGACTATGATAAGTAGAGGACTTTAATGGATTATTCAGGTCTCATGCAATCCGTACAAAAAGTTGTTTTCAGTACTTGTGATCATAAAGCAGTTTATAAAACAGTTGTATGTATTCTCACCCTAGTGAAAAACAGTAAAAAGGGGCTATGAAACTCACCAGAGATAAGCAGGTAGCAAGCAATATCAAATATTAGCAAGTAGTGGGTGTTCTCGTTCCCGTGTGCAACCTCCTAACGCCCTAAACGTATGAGGTTGTATAAGTAGATGTCTCAAAAGACCATCTATAGCGATTGTATAAGTGAGGGTTAATGTCCACTTAAGCCAATCGGGTAGGTGGGGGTTTTATGTCCACCTAAAGCTAGTTCATCAACTAGTATGTCCAAATAAGTTGTTCAAGTTCGTTTATAAAAAACGCGTACGACCCGTTGGTGAAAGATTGCAATAATAATTCGTTAAGACATTATCATTATGATGTTGTATCGTGTGCTTACAAAGCATGTTTTATGTGTTACTGAGTTATATCGTATAAGTTTAGATGTTACATAAAGTTCAACACTTAGTGTGAAATCTAGTTTTAAAGTTTCTGTTTTAGGCGTCACTTAGGGCGTCACTCTGTGCGTCACTCAAGTAAGTGTCGCTATAGGCGACACTCGGTTGGTTATAGGCGTCACTTGGGGTAGTGTCGCTATAGACGTTAAATGTGATTTTTAAATTGGCAGCGTCACTTGGGGTAGTGACGCTATAGGCGACACTTGGGCTCATGCGGCACTAAGGGTAAGTGACGCTAGATTAGGCGTCACTTGAGTAAGTGTCGCTGGTAGGGCGGCACTTGTGCCTGATCCGATTTTCAATTTTTAATCCAAGTGTTCTAAGTGTCGGTTTTTCATTCGGGAAACTTTCCAAAATTAGTTTTTGGTCCAAGTTACTAACTAAGTCACCCAAACCCATTTTTGTTACCATTTTCCAAATATAGTAAGTTTTTCGAAATCGAGCCACTTTTGTTGACTTGGTCAAACTTCTCGGTGTGACCCGAAACTTTCACCCAACCCAAATAGCAGTTTATAGAGTCCAAATATATTGTCGGTTCTTGTCCAAATTCACCAAAGAGTCGGTTCTTATAAAAGTCCCAAATCTTCAAGATTTCACATTTTCGACTTTTTGTCGGTTTGTTTCACCATGTGTCTTACATATTTCTGGTCCAAATCAAGTCTCACAAATTTTAACAACTGATCTTCTATGTGTTTAGTGTCTAATATATGTTTCCTAAGAGTTTTAATTCCCATCTTCATATAGAAACAATATAAATGGCCATGCATAGCCCAGATTCTGATTTCACCCAGACCAGTCCCACAAATCGACCAATAGAGAAAAACGTGTACGTTTCTGGAAAAAGTGTAAAACACAAAAGTTGTAGATCTTTTCAATATGCAAATTTTAAAAAACAATGCATCTTCTAACTCTTCCTAGAACTCAAGATATGACGTTTTTAGTGTGCTGTGATTTTCTGGATAGACTATGTATCTTTGTGTATAAAATTATAAAAACGTATTTTAAGCTTAAATTTGGACATAATCTTGTTAGATGAGCTTTATAACATGTAAATCAGTAACATGAAGTGATCACAAAGAATGATGAAGGAGAACAAGAGAGGATGATGATGGTGTTGATCCTAGCTTCCTTCTTTTAAATTGGTGGTGTTTAATGGTGGTTGTGGGTGGTTCTAGGGTGGTGAAGGGGATGGAATCTCTGAGTTTTTAGTGAGAGAATGAGTAGAGAGAAAATGGTGATGGAAATGTTGAGAGGAAATGAAGTGTGTGAGAGTGGTGAAAGACAAAATGAAAGTAAGTTAGTGGAATCTAATCATGAATTTGCATGGAATAGGAGTGGGTGGAGGGGAAGTGGAATGGGCAGAAAAAAGGGGGGAGAGGGGGCCGGCCAAAGGGGGCCCACTCAAGGGTATTTTGGTCATTTTCTTATTTATCCGATTTGTGCTTCGTGCGGTGTTCGTTTTCTCGTTCGATTTGGTGTTAAACGTTTAATACGCGTGTTTAAATGACGAATTTAATTTCGATATTTTCACTTGAAATATTTAATATAGATACTTGAAAACACTTCTAAAAATGTTCCGTTAATTTATAGGCCTCGATTCGCGTTCTAGTCGTACGGGGATTTAATCGCGTAACGTTTAAATAGATGTTTTTCTTTATCGTTCAAAGACACGATATATTAATTGATAGTTTTACACTAAATAATATATTTTAGATTCAAAAATGTATTTTGACTTTCGTTCGATTGTCGGGCGCGTTCTGCGCGTTTTCGTTTCGTTTGAGACGTTTTAATCGAAACGTCTAGGTTTTTCGGGTATTATTATATTAAAATAATAATATATGATAAATAACTTCTAAAAATAGATTTAAGTTATTTATAGAAATGTTTTCACCAACGTCGTATTTTATATAGTGTCGGACTCCGTCCGGTTGTTTTGCACAATTTCACCAAATTGCGTAAGCGTAATTACAACTAATTACGTAGCGTAATATAAATCAATTACGGGAGTGTATATTCACATAAAAATATACAAATAGTTACAAGTAATTACAAGTATTAGCCTAATACTAAACTAAACACACATAATTAGGGTTTCTAGAGGGTTAATCATTAATCCTAAATCGTCGGGTGTCACAAAAGTACCAAAAAATTACATACAATGTAATAGAATTACAAGTTCGTTACATACAATGGAAGTTCGAGTAGTTCGCTACATACAATGAATATAGTTTGATACATTTGCACGCACTAAACCCTGTTATATAAGTATTATATGTCATCTAAACTTTGCAACTTATATAACGATGGTAAGATGTATGGTTTTTATATCTACATTTTACTTGTTATAAATTATAGCATTACTTCCGTCCCAAAATAATTGTCCAGTTTTGATTGTTTGAAGTCTTTCTTTCTCAACTTTGACATTAAATATTTTTGTTTGTGTTACATAATAATTGATGCAAAATATATGAATGAATTGAGTTTTAAATGTATATTCAATGGTATAACTTTCATCAAGGGTTATATAACACAAAAAAAAAAAATTAAAGTCAAAGTTGAAAAAAAAAACATCAAAAGGTTAAAATTGGACAACTATTTTAAAACGGGGGTAGTATTATTTTTAACTAACAGGATTTACATGAATTAGTATAAATTTTGAATATATATATATATATATATATATATATATATATATATATATATATATATAATTATAGTAGGGGATAAAAAAGAAGTAAATTTAGAGGGAGAAGAGGGAGAAACAATCTTAGTCAATTATTTAAATTGTGAGTCAAAGGGTAGAATTGTCAATTTTATTTTCAAATTAATTAATATTAATATTATTAGTAAATGAAAAATCAATATTGAGTACGCGATATTAGGAGCATTTATTTGAAATGAACTTCTTTCAAACTCACGTCCATATTTTTTTTGCAGTAAGCAATTCAAGTTTTCTTTATGCATTCTTTGAAATCATGCATGAAGAAGCATTCATTTAATTTACAAAATAAAATTATTTTTATTTACACAAACAAAGATGTCATATTTGTAAATCCTTCATTACTTTGATTGTTCAGTTCATTCAATTAATTTAATCATCGCTGCAACAAAATTTTTGATGCTTCTATTCATTCGACATCCATATGTTTCGTGTTAATGTATGAGAATGATAACATTCTTTCTCTATGATGTGAATAATGATATAATGCAATATACCATTACTGTCCATGGTAAAACATTCATTTACACTATGTGATATTGATTTACATATAATTCCATTTGCGATTTCAAAAAATTTCAGAAATGATTCAATAAACTCTCTATACTAAGGTCACTTTTTAATCAACTCGTTCTTCTGAATCAATGGTTTAATATAATAAATCAAAATTCGTTAGTTGATTCAAGAGTTTAATATAGTGAATCAAAGTTTGTTAATTGATTCAAGGGTTTAATATAGTGAATCAGAAAACAACAAAATCTGTGATTATGTTTAATATAGTTAATCAACAAAAACCATTTTAATTCACTACTTATATTTTACTAAGTAAACTTCTTGTGTACTTTATGGTTGACAACATATGATCGATTAAAAAAAAATTAGGATCGATTCAGCTTTCCATTACTAGCGTTATTTCTTTGACCAAACATTTTTAAAACATATAGATTTATGATTCAGATATAAAAAATAAATATGATTCAGTCAATAACAAACTATGATTCTGAATAACCCAACTATGATTCAATAAATAACCAACTATGATTCATAATTATCCAACCGTGATTCAATCATTCAATAAATAACGAACTATGATGCTTCTTGGAAACCCAATATATTGGAATTAAGTATCAATTATATGAAATATTTATTCATAATACATGACTCTTTTCTTACCATGATGCCCGTGGTAAAAAATGCGTCTAGTTTGTCAGTTTTCGCATCGTAGTTGTTAATTAACTAATACCCTATCTTCAAAGGTAACTTCACTATTACGAGATCCAATACATGTTGGAAGCCGATTCGCATTACGACTGATTTTTGATCATCGTTTAATTTAGGAAGTTCATCGACTTATACGTTTGGCAGGTTCTTAGTATTAATTGATCTCGTTTTACCCTTTTGCACCTTTTCCTTGTGCTTTTTGATTAATTTATTGTTATTAAACACCCCTTGATTCAGCAAACAGGTTAACAAAACACATGATCGAATCATATTTTAAACATTGTCTAGTTCAATGTTATTAGACAATGATGCATAAATCATCATTTGAACTAATTCACTAAATTTTAAAGCAATAATTTTCAATTCATCAAATATTGTATTCATTAATAACGCATAGATATGCACTAAATTATAATTTGGTGAATCACTATTTGAATTATAATAACTTGATTCACATCAAAATAATTAATGTTGATTAGTTGAGAACATCATTTTATTTAAAAAACAACATTTATGCTGAAACATAACGTAAATAAATAAATAAATTATAAATGATACTGTAGAATATTTGATTCAAGTATTAATGGAATTAAACTAAAACCAACCCTTTTTTAGAAACTAATAAATTGAGAGTTGTTAATGCTTTGAAAATCACACATCCTTTGAATTAGAAATGAATTGTTAATTCAATATTAAATTGAAGAACTGTTTCCTTTTTTTAAATTAAAAGGAATGGACAATATTGCCCCCAACCCCTTACAAATTACTAACAAAAATTAAATTTTCCCTGACTAATCTCAACCCTTGAATCAATCATCTGATGGTTAGGAATCCTTCTCCCATTTCTCCACTAAACAAACCTTCTTCATGGATCCCAATCCTATATATATATATATATATATATATATATATATATATATATATATATATATATCGTAAATTCACAATAAAAAGAAATTGAGTGACAAATATTGCAAGTAACAAATTTATCTCATAAAACTTGACTACAGTTTACAAAATATTACTCATTACATATATTGTAGCAGTTCTTTGGTAAATAATTTAAGGTAAAAAGTTCTAAGTGTACATGTATCAAAAATAAAGTATGGTGGGTGTATAAGTTCAATTTTAATTTCATTTTGAACGTGTTATTATTTAAAAGACCTGACAAAATGCGTAAACATGATAATACTTATTTAGATCAACTTGAAAACTTAACATCCTATAAGCTCCAAATAACACACCTATCATCCTTAGCAAGTAATTTCATATACGTAGTTATTTAATTTATTGAGAATACTCAGATCATAGTACCATACTACCATACTACCATACACACTCATGTACAATCAGTCTATCACTCTATTTATTTATTATTTAAGAAGAACGTCATAATACACATGAAACATGTTCTATTAATTGTATTTATCTATTAACTTTAAAAGTGATTATTCATAAAGTTCATCATAAAACGAAATTAATCACCACAACTCCACAAGTGATCATCTTAAAATCTTCATTTTTAGTTTTATCACCATAAACAACCATGGACCACCTTCATCAATCCATGGTGAACCACCACACAACTAATCAAACAATATAAATATAGCTCTAAACTAAACAAATGAATCAAATATAACACATCATAAAACTTGACTACAGTTTACAAAATATTACTCATTACATATATTGTAGCAGTTCTTTGGTAAATAATATAAGGTAAAAAGTTCTAAGTGTACATGTATCAAAAATAAAGTATGGCGGGTGTATAAGTTCATTTTTAATTTCATTTTGAACGTGTTATTATTTAAAAGACCCGACAAAATGCGTAAACATGATAATACTTATTTAGATCAACTTGAAAACTTAACATCCTATAAGCTCCAAATAACACACCTATCATCCTTAGCAAGTAATTTCATATACGTAGTTATTTAATTTATTGAGAATACTCAGATCATAGTACCATACTACTATACTACCATACACACTCATGTACAATCAGTCTATCACTCTATTTATTTATTATTTAAGAAGAATGTCATAATACACATGAAACATGTTCTATTAATTGTATTTATCCATTAACTTTAAAAGTGATTATTCATAAAGTTCATCATAAAACGAAATTAATCACCACAACTCCACAAGTGATCATCTTAAAATCTTCATTTTTAGTTTTATCACCATAAACAACCATGGACCACCTTCATCAATCCATGGTGAACCACCACACAACTAATCAAAAAATATAAATATAGCTCTAAACTAAAGAAATGAATCAAATATAACACACAAATCTCACAAATAATCAAATCAAACCCATATAAAGCCTAGATTGCTAGACCAAACATCCATAAGTAGAAGAACACGTAAAAGTAGAAAATAGAATCCACACAACTTGATGGGAGTAATATGTTTGTACCATTTTGGTATACAAATTTTAGTGAACTTTTTATCTTACAAGTCTATTTATAAGTAGATCGAGGGGAGCTAGAATATCCAACTCAAAGGGGTGAAAAAAATTTATTTTAATTTCTTCCACATTTGTGTGGGGTAATAATTTTAGAATGACATTTATACCATAAAAAAATTCTTCTTTAGATAATTCAAAATTTCATGTAGGGTAGCTCATTTCTTCTTTAGATAATTCAAAATTTCATGTAGGGGTAGCTCTCTGTGCTGACCCCGCCCCTGTATATATGAATACTCTCTTTATCTATAAGCTTGGACACGGTTACAAATTTAATTACAATGTACGTTTTGGTTCAACTCGTAATTCCATATAAAAAAGAGATGGTATAAATTTAGGAAGAATTTTCTCACCGGATTTGTCGTAGGGCCTGAGGAATGAAATTTGATCGAGGATTGGATAGGAGAGGTGAAAGAAGAGGCTCGGGATGAACTTAGGAGTCTTTGTACAAGTTGTATACGGTGAGAGTCGCACATATAACGAGGGACATTCACGTCTATACAGTTTCTATGGGGCGTTAGCCTCCCAAAAGGTAACGGATCGGAGGCGTGTTATATATGTTTCAAATTAACCGTTTGCTTACAAAAATCAACTATAAACAATCATTAAACTCCCAATTTTACACTCATTTATTACTCTTAATCATTTATAACTAACAATAGAACCAAATAAACTGAAAAGTTCTTAATAGTATATATGTAATACGCTTCTTTATTAATTAAAATAGATGTTAAGTATTTATTTGAGAGTGAGGTTCAAACGAACACAACAACTTTTTGTGAGAATGTGAAAACCAATAAGGATGCACCACGTTATCACTAAACCCACTTTCTATCACGTTTTTGAAAATTAAATATCTCCAAAACAGTGAGTTAGAAACTCACAAAAAATGTACTATTAAAATCTGCATTTTTTTTCTTTTCAATTAGAGATCTCACAATGTATATTTTCGACAAAAAATATTTCTTCATGTTTTTGGTGGGTTTTGAAAACAATTAATACTTGTGTTACCAGTGATTGACACATGTGCTACTAGCTAGTAACACATGTCTTACCAGTGAGTAACACATGTGATAGCAGACGAGTAACTCATGTGTTACCAGCTAGTAACACATATAATACTAATATTGTACACTTTATAAAACTCATGAAAAAAAGTCGTCAAAAGTATACCTTGTGAGATGACAAATCGAAGAGAAAAAAATGTTGGTTTTTATGATGAGATATTTGATTTTTAAAAAAGTTGGGGAAAATGGATTTTATAAAACGTGGCACATTTTTATTGGTTTCTCAATTCTCACCAAAATTTTCATTCTTATTTCAACTTCGCTCATTTATTTAATTATAGTATCTTAAATCTAATATAGGAAGCGGACTTAAGGCATTCAATTTCAAAATTGAAGTCTAATTATAACCAATCAGAATTCAACATTTATTATTTTATTATCATTTAATTTTATTTATTTGTTAATTTGATTAACTAAAAAAAGAAATAACTTTATTCTTAATATTATTGTTTTAAAAATTATATCTAGAAATATATTCCCTCCGTCCCAAAATTATTGTCCACCGACAAAAAACACACAATTAAATAAAAGTGAGACCACAACACTTTTCAACCACCCAAATGGAATCTACACCCATTAAAGTGTCTTCCAATTGGTTGAAATAAGAAGTGGACATTTATTTTGGGACATCCAGAAAAGGAAAAATGGACTATAATTTTGGGACGGAGAGAGTATTTTTTTTATAATTTTAATTAGTAAAACAATGAAAGTGTTTTTAAATTTTTTTATATTAAAACGATAGATAATAAATTAAAATTATATTGTTTAAAAATTATTCTAATAGTTAATGGATTATACAAATCATAAATACTACTTCATCGAATTTTATAAGGCCTTAAAGAATTTTAAAATAACTAGATGAATGCCCAATGCACGGACATTCAACGTTCCGATGTTTAAAGTACTATGTTTTTTTTTGAAAGGCAAGATTTTAATAAAAGTCTACCAAGAAGCTAGATAGACTAGAACATACAAACACCAAATAGCCAACCCAAACTCTTATGTACCTAGAATTTAGATCCGAACTGTGAGGACGTTAAAAGGGATGAAAAAAACCTGATAAATTATCAGGAAAAAATCCCTGAAGAATAGAGGCCGAGCCACCGGTTTTCACCCTATCTCGTTTTTGATAACGACCCATGTGGATCTAAACACAAGGAACATCCCACGTAACACTACTACAACTATATAACCCAAACTTAATTACAAGAGTTTTACATTGAGACAAAACAGACCACATAGCCATCAAGATGAATTATCAGACCATGTGCAGTCCTCTTCATTCATCCTATCCAATATCGACTTTGAGGGAGCTATATGTTTGATCCAAAGAATGCCCAAAGCCTTGATATCCCCCACCATTTTTACGATTGAAGCTCGCTTGTTGTTAAAAATTAAATCATTTCGTGCTTTCCAAAGAACCCAACAGGAGATCAATATCAATGCTTGGACGATAGATTTCCTCATTTTTGACCCTGATATTTTTTCATGGAAACGAAGAATATCGTTAACCGAAAAAGCAATGATAGGAGGAATATTGCACCATTTTTTAATCTCTATCCACACATTATGAGAACCATACAACCGGTAAAAAGATGCATCGAATCTTCATGAGTTTCCTCACACCATGCACAAAGATTATTAAGAATATTGACATTTCTTCTTTGTAATGCACATTTAGTTGGTAATTTGTTGAGCCATAGCCTCCATCCAAAAACTTTAATTTTATTAGGGACTAATGTATTCCATTCCATCACTTGATCCTTCGGCATTTGAGAATGTTTTGCACAAAGAGAACGAAGTGATTTAACAGAGAAGTTACCTTTCGCATTCGGTTCCCACACCCATTTTTACATCATTGGCTTCTGTTGTTTTCTGTTTGATCAAATCTGATAGAATGAAGCCCTTCTTCGAAAATAACTTATCAAGTTCACATATTGCTTTCCAAACTCCAGTTGCATTTGTTTTTTTTGGAATGAATTGGCGCTCTTTTCCTTCGTGTAAAGCTAGCAGTACCCTTCTCCACAATCTACCTTCTTCAACCTTAAATCTCCATTGCCATTTAGCTAACAAACTAATGTTGAAATCGGTTAAAGGAGATAAACCAAGTCCACCTTGAGATTTCGGTTTTGTGACCAACTCCCAGCTTACCCAATTAATTGTTTTGCTTCTTTATTTCCACCCCACAAAAACCTCCTACGAATCCTATCAATTTTTTGAATAACTCGTAGTGGTGCTTTAAATAAAGAGAAGAAATACACTGGTAAGCATTCGAAAACCGATTGAAGGAGAATTACACGTCCACCTATTGAAAGTGTAGATGCTTTCCACAACGATAACCTAGCTTCAATTAGATAAAATACTGGTTTCCAATTTTTGAATAAATTCATATTAGCACCAATAGAGAGACCCAAATAAGTAAATGGGAAAGAACCTGTTTTACACTTCAAGTTTTGTGCAAAGATCACCTGTTCTTCCTCATTACATCCAATGCCCAGGAGTGTTGATTTGTGCAAGTTGATTCTCAAACCCGATACCATGTAGAATGCCCTCATCATCCTTTTAATACATTCCACATTTTGAGTAGACCATTCGCCCATTAATAATACATCGTCTGCATACATTAAGTGAGTGAGAGTCGGCCCATTTGCTGGCATTTTAATACCCGAGAATATGTTTTCTTTAGAGGCTTTTTCCATAAAACACGTAAATGCTTCCATAGCTATCACAAAGATCAAAGGGGATAGAGGATCACCCTTCCTGACTCCCCGAGAGTATTGAAATTCTAATGTCGGTGATCCATTGACAAGGATCGATGCTCTGGCCGAAGAAAGAATTCCGAATACCCATCCCCTCCATTTTGATGAAAAGTTTATTTGTTCCAACACTTTATCAATAAATCTCCACCGAATAGTGTCAAAAGCTTTTTCGAAGTCGATCTTGAAAAGCATTGCTTTATGCTTATTTCTTTTCAACCAAGGAATGATCTCGTTAATCATAAGTGGTCCATCGAGAATATTTCTATTCGCAATAAATCCCGATTGATATTCTGAGACATGCAATTCATGATCGGCTTAAGACGATTAGCTAAAACCTTCGAGATGACTTTCGATATGCAACCAAGTAAACTGATTGGCCTAAACTCATTTAAATCCTTAGGGTCGGTTGTTTTGGGAATTAACGTGATGAAACTTGAAGCACAACTTTTGCTAATCGAACCTTTTGAATGAAATTCCATTAGGATTGCCACAAAATCTTTTTCTAACAATGACCAAAATCTATGAATAAAACGGAAATTGAAGTCATCCGGGCCTGGAGCTTTGTCACCCGCACATTCTTTGACTGCTATACGAATTTCTTCTTTTGTAAACATTCTATCCAGGACAGATTTATCATGCTCCGATAATCTTTTAATCCCATCACAACGAAATTGAGGGGTTGTCTTGTTATCTTCCTTAAATCTTTTCGAAAAGTAGCCATGGATTTCCTCTTTAATTCTCTTCGGTTCAATGCACCAACAACCATCAATCATCATGCCATTAATACGTGATCTATAAACTCGGCTATTGATTAGGCCATGGAAAAACTTGATGTTCTCCTCACCGTCCACTGCCCATCTAATTCTCGCTTGTTGCCTCAAGTCCAAGACTTCTTGTCTCTCCAAATTCAACATCTTTAATCTGTTATCACAATGGTATTGCATTTCCACATCTGTTAGTATTCAGTTTTCCATAACAGATTCCATGTGCTCCACCTCCTTTTGATGCCTTCAAATCTTTGATCCATTGTCTTAACTTCTCTTTACGTCAGAAGGCCCCCTGAAATTACCTGCATCCTTTTTCAAAATGTTAGAAATAAAATCATCAAAGCCAGGTAAATTTATCCAAGAATCAAAAAATTTAAACGGTTTAGGGCCGAAATCCAAAGAATCCGTGGCTAGAACAAGTGGACAGTGGTCCGAATAACCGTGATCTAATGCCGTTAGCGTTGCTTCCGGCCATCGATTCCAGAAATCCGTAGAAACAAGTATTCTATCAATCTTGCTACATTTTTGTGTATTAACCATTCAGTACGTAAACTTTCGACCACCCATTGTGTACTCCATTAGATCGGCGTTGTAAATAAAATTATTGAACGCTTGAGCTCCTAATTGATTGAACGTTGAATTGAAACGCTCCTCCTCATATCTCACTTCATTGAAATCTCCAAGCATTATCCATTGTGCACTAATTGAATTTTTTAATTCTAGCAATTTGTTCCAGAGTTTCTTTTTTTCTGATAGTAGTTGAGGGGCATATACGTTGACAACACATAAATAGGTCGAGTCTTCCACAAGTCGACCACGAACCAATATGTAGTTTCTATCTTTAATGATCTCCATCTTCTTGAATTTGCTTTTATCCCAAATAGAAACCAGCCCCCCTGACCTGCCCGTAGCCTCTACCCATTCCATTTCGTTGTTATTGTTTCCCCAGAATTGGCTAAAATTGAATTTATTTCCGGATGAACATAATGTTTCTTGCATATAGAGAAAGCTAACGTTTTTTGATTTCCTAATATCCTTTATCCAATGCTTCTTGCATGCATCCACCACACCTTTTATATTTATTGAGAGATAATTCATTGCAAATTACCTTGAACCCCATCTCCAATAATCACTTCTCTTACTTGATCCCTAACAGCTTCAAGATCAATCCCTATTTGGCTCGCCACCTGAATTGTCTCGTTTATCTCTTCTTATTCATTGCTACTTTTATCGTCCAAAATTACTTCTACATAGTTCACCATATCCTCCTGTGCATTGTGGACATCCAAATTATCTTCCGTGCTTTGTAAATCCAGTCGAACATCCATAATTTCCCCTGGGACCCCAATCTCATTCACTCTCCTCCATATTTTCATTCAATATCATTCTGTTTTTTGAATTAAAGTCAGTGCTATCATTTAGATCAAATTCCATTGGTTTTCTTTTGCGTTTGTGACTTTTTGATTGAATACCTATTTTTTGAATTAGGTCATCAAGCCCAAATGGATCATCGTCGAACATCTCATTTAGATCCAGAAGATGTTTCCTTTTTTTTTATGCCCATTTTTCTTTTTATTTTTCTTTGTCAACTTATCCTTAGGCTTGTCGTTAATGGGCTCACAAAGTGACCCAAAAACAAACCCCCCCTTAGAGCCCGAACTGTTGGCAGAAAAGGAATTAACCGTTAAATGATTTGAATCCAATTCTGCATGGTTATCTTTCCCATGAAGATTGCCACCCCTTGTGTTATCCGACTTTTCGATGCCCAATACCTGATTCCTCATGTTTGATGTATTTGGTTGTTTGACTTCCATCATCGGAATATTCATGAACTGTTCATCTTCTTGAGATGTTTTCCGATCACCTCTATGTTGATACTTTTTCAACGAGCAATGTGTGCCCAATTTCGGATGCCAGTTCCCTTCCATCTCCATAATCCAAATCGGGAAGTATTCGCCTTTGTATTTTAACCCCGTCTCTTCTTTCACCCTCTTTCCATCACGATTAAGAATTAAACATTCACCTGCCGAATTATCCAGATTTGACCATGAAAAATCTGAATCCAGAACCGTTAATCCCACAAATTTACATAATTTTGAGTAAACTGTGTCGTCTCTTAATATTATTGGTACCCCATCAATCTTAACTCTTGTTACTCTTCCTGATTCACATATTGTCCACGCCATATATCTACTGTCTCCAGGTGTTCCTTCCATATAGCTTCTTTATCTTTCAAGAAACTTTGGGCCAGTTTGTTGGATTTGAAGACTATTAACAAATGACAACCTCCCAGATAGGAGAAAGCATAATCTGTATGTCCCATTTGCTTCATCATCAGACCCATCAATTTTATATTCATATCTCTTTTGTTTTAGCGATGATAGCCCTACCACTACACTTCGATGGATAGTTGTTGGGTGGTGTGTCTATTGTGAGTACCTTAGGATTTCTTTTGTGATTCTCAGGCATACCTTTACATACTTCACTGTAAGACCTTTGATAACCATTTTTCACTGCATCCACGTTTTGGTTGTCATATGACCATGACACATCATTGTTTACCTTGTGTATTCGAACTTCTTTCCCCGGGTGATTCTGGAACATGTAATTTATCGGTTGATGCTGTCTATCAAATCTTGATAAATTAACATTAAGAATAGCACCATTCCATTTCATTGCATCTAGTTTTCTTTCCAAGTGTAATGGATCTTTGACATTCTTAAACTTGACGAAACCAAGTGTATAATTTCTGTTTAACTTTCTTTTAGCAACGAAAGAATCACAAATATCACCGAATGGCTCAAATATCCTCCAAAGTTTGTTTGCTGTTATCTCCTCCGTAAGATTATTCATGAAAAAAGTTGTAACCGATGGGTCATCTGAAAAATGCTTGCGTTGATGATCGATTCTTCTTGTTTTCTGCCTGCTAACAAAAGTCCATCCTTCGTCATCTTTTTCTTCCAATGTCATATTTGTTACTAAACCAGTGTTTAGTCATAAACTCCTCATATTTGCTACTAAACCAAGTCATAAATTAGTAGTCATATTTTGAACATTAGGTAGATTGGAATGTTTTAAAGTTGTATGTTATGAGATACTGTACTATATTTATCTAGGGTCAAAAATATAATAATAAAATATAGTATCTCAACATATAATAATAATAATAATAATAATAATAATAATAATAATAATAATAATAATAATAATAATAATAATAATAATAATAATAATAATAATAATAATAATAATAATAATAATAATCGAACCATACATGTATGATTATACCACGTTATGGAAGATCAAAGTTAAGTTGATTTAAACTTCACAAAAAATTTATCTTATATATTAAAAAAAAAACTTAAGAGAATAAAGACATTAGAAATCAACAATTAAATGCTAGACCTTAATTTATTTAATAATATCATTAATCCCATTTATATGTGATTAAAAAACTAATATATCCTTCAATATTTACAATATATACCGATCTATATTTACAATATAAATCATCTGTTTTTCTTTTAATTGTAGATAATCCTTAAAATATTTAATGAAAATTCTAAGTAATAATTTTTTTATTATTTCTACCATAATTCAAACTCTTCCTATAAACTTTTAAAAATTTAATTTAATAACTACTTCATTATTTCTTTCATAATTTAAACTTTATCTACGATCTAGCTTCTTTATTTTTTCTTGAAAATTCTAGTACTTTATTTTTTAATTCAAAAAAATTCATGGCTTCATTTCATCACACAATAATCTAAATTTCTATATGATCGTTTGAATAAAATTCATGACTAATTGACCGTTAATGTGCATCGATAATGTAACTTAATCAGAAAATACATCTATATGAGGAAACTCAAGTATTTTTCATAGACAATTCCGCGAATTTCGCGAGTTCTAAACTAGTTAGTATTATTAAATAAGAAACGTACCTAAAACTGCTATTGTATTGATCTTAAATAGAATATTCATAATAAATAATAAACTGAGATAAAATAAGATAATTATAACAACCAAAGCGAATGGAGTACATGAATTACTTTAATCGTCTATGGATCTATAATATCCTAAGAACAATCTGATTCATTCTCTTTATAAATATTTCTTGGATTATTGAATGTTGTCATTTCATGAACGTTATTTATGAACATCTTAGTAGTCAATGAAATAAAACAACAAAGTTATGCAAGTCTAACAAAAGTTCATGCATATATAATCATCTTATAACATTAAAAAATTGTAAGTAAGCTATTATCAATCTTAGCATAACAAAACTTTAATAAATCAAATCAATAGATCGAATCAATATAATAATATGTCGTTCATCAATACCGGAGCGACCTACATATGCTGATATTTGATTCGCAAAAACATCAATAATATGCCATCTATTGTATTCTCACTGCATTGTAAACACATGATATTAAAAATTCAATATATCTAACAATTAATATCTTATACAAATAAGACGACAAATGTGATGTATAAAGAGGTGTTATAGAGAATATAATTTATGTTCCCTATTTCAACTTAATCATTTTATAGTTGCATCCTTCTATTATTTTTTAAACTATTCATTTGCTTATGTATAATTAGATACCATACAATTCAATGTATTCTAACTTATACTAAATGCTTATCACTGAAATTTACTATTGACACCTTAAATTTCGTATTTTAGTTCCAAACATAATTTAATATCTCTTAACTTATAAAAGCGTTCTACTTTATCATTCTAGGATTCTACTAACATTTATTAAAAACTAATTACAAATTTATCGACCGTGTATACACACGAATTTTAATACTAGTATATATGTAATACGCTTCTTTTTTAAACCAAATAGATGTTACTATTTATTTGATTATCCTTCATATATAAATCCTTATTGTATAATAGAATGTTGCGTTAATATGTATTATGAGTGAGTTCAAATGAGTACAACATCTTTTGGTGAAAATAGGGGACCAACAAGAATGCATCACATGTCACTAAACTCACTTTCTTCCACGTTTTTAAAAATTAAATATCTTTTAAATGGTAATTCAAAAAATCACAAAAATTGGACCATAAAAATTAGAGTTCTTCCCCTTTTCATTAGAGATTCCACAAGGTATACGTTCGACGAACCTTTTTTTTTCATTTTTAGTGGGTTTTGAAACAAGTAACATATATGTTACCAGCGGGTAACACATGTTGTTGGTGCATCTTATGTGTCAGTCAGTTGGTCTTAGTTTGTAATAATCGAAAATGTAAATATTCTATACTATGAATATATTCTGATGTATTTGCAACACTTGGTTAGTGTCGCAATATTGGGTTAGTATCGCATAGGTCAGCAGGTTAGTGTTAGTAACACCCCCAAATTTACTGTTTGGCGGAAGCATAATTTGGGTGTTACTAATCAATAATCAAAGCACACAGATGTATAGCAAACGACTCTATATGCGTCGTTTTAACAAAATATATTAATATTAAACTGTTTACAATTGTGGAAACCGTACATAGCTCGTGTTCGATTAAATGAGAGATTTCAATACATAAATACTTGTACAAAATATACTAATGCAAGGAAATCTCTATCGTCTGCATGCTGACTCGAGCTATAAAAATCCTGAGAGTAGTCCGAATCTACTGCTGAGTACCTGTGATACATGCTAAAATGGGTCAGCTAACTCTGGTGAGCTCACAGGTTTGTATATCAAATAATATTGTGTGAACCGCAAGATTTAAGTACTGATTTGCATCCAGCAAATAAAGATAATGATAATGTATACAACCATGAGCACATAGTCTGAGCTTAACTCGAGGGGTCAGGATCACAATTAGTGCCTGAGCGAGGTGCCTCCACGAGTGCCTAATCAACACTCGTCTGAACAAATATTAGTACATCCGTTTACCCAGTTAGTGCTTGCTAACTCGGACGAGGAGGGTCAATCCTATATGGTACCATATACTAATATTCACGCTACAATGTATTACCAAACTATGCTGACAGAGGACTTTGAAGTGATTAGTTGTGTAAAACTCATATAGTATATGAAAATGTTTGTACTTGTGTTCACATGTTAAAAACGAGCAATGAATCACACCCCTGAGTAAAAACAGTAAAAGAGGGGCCATGAGACTCACCTGAGTCTTGAAGCGTTTAATCAATAAACGTGAGTTGATTAGCCGATTAGTGATTGTCCGAAGACTCGTAACCTGAGGGTGTCCACGACACGCGATGGTTATAAACATGATTGGGTATCTCAAAAGATCACCCTTGTAGTTGTTCGTCCAACTAGAATATCCAAATTACTACGATTTGGTTGATTTGATTATGTTTGGAAAACGTGTACGACCCGTTGGTGAATTGTTTGTAATAATAATTTCATTATTATTATTATGATTTCAAAGTGTTCATGTTCAAAAATGTATCCTGATGTGTTTAAAAGTCGTATCGTATAAGTGTTTGAAGTTACACAAGTTTGACACTTAGTAAAAATCCATATTTTCAAGGTTCCGATTTGTGCGACACTGGGTGCGACACTGGATGCGACACGAAGTGCGACATAGGCTAATGTGTCGCAGGGCAGGACTGCGACATAGGTCTTTGTGTCGCTATGTGCGACATCCGCAATTTAATGCGACATAAGGTATTGTGTCGCTATGTGCGACGGGAATGGGTTCTGCGACATAGTATTTTGTGTCGCTATATGCGACATCCGAAAGTATTACGACATAGACATCTGTGTCGCTATATGCGACATCCGTGATGTGGTGCGACATAAAGGCTTGTGTCGTTATATGCGACATATGGCATGATTTGGCGACATAAGAGCTTGTGTCACAGGTGGCCTGGAGCCTCTGCGACATAACGGGCTGTTAGCCGGAATTTGAGCCAAAAACGTGTTTTCCGGATTCTGTTTGGTCCGATTCTTTTACCCAACCCTTAGATGGACATTTCAAACTATTACAAACAACAATCAAGTGAAAATAATGGAAATCGGAGTGTTTCGGGATTTGTCGGAAACTTACAAACCTAACGCTGGAGGAATCCGAAAAGGTAGAAATGTAGATCGTGACGAGGTGAACGTTTTCTTCTAAATGAGTCTTGAATTTCGATGGCGTTTGATGGTAGTATTTGGCGGTTTTTGGTGGTGGTGGTGGTGGTGTGGTGGTGTGGGACACCCGGTCAAAAAGGGCCAAAATTAGCCCCTAATTTAAACCTAAATCATTCGTACTCAATACGTGATTAAACAAAAATTTTCGGATATTATATATATAAATATATATATATATAACATTATAATGATTATTTAATAATCACATACCATCAAATCTGAAAGAACATGCAATCTTAAACACGGACGTTGGTGCAAAGCATTTTTAAATAATGTATTATTAATGAGAATAATAATTATTTACTCGATTGAGAATTTAAACGCATGTTGTACACTGAAAACTATCTGTCAAACCAAAGAGAAACAAAGATATACTTTTATATCTCAGTAAAAGTATTTTTATAAAATACTTCGATTAAAAATCTATACGATTTCATATTTAAAATTTTATCATTTGAAAACATTACACTACTTTACGATCGGGTACACGAATACGGATACCCTAAACCAATTATTCGAGTCGGTTATATCAACCAACTCCAATAATTCATTTACACACACACAGACATATCGATCTATCTCTTCTCCTCTGCTCTCTCTCGTTCTCTTCCAAAAACAACAACATCAATAACATTAACAACAAGATTCAACATCAATATCATCATCATAATCATCTTCTTTTTCATCTTGGATCATCATCATCATCGTGAACATCATCACCATCACTCACGGCTCAAATTTTTACTAGTAAGAAATCTTTCACTTTTCTTTTAAATTCGAGTTTAATATACTTATATCATCATGTAATGTTGTTCCATTGAGTAGATTATGTCCAAAAATCGAATCTATACTCGTTTTCTCAACTGATTTCGCGAACAGAACTGGAACAGACCTGCAATAGGCTACCAGCAGAACGGCTGGACTCGATGAGCCGAACGGCTAGGACTTCCATAGCCGAACGGCTAGGACTTCAGGGTAGCTTCTCGATGAAAAATTTATTATAACGGTTTGGGCTAAAAGTCACATGGTCACTCAAAAACGGCCCAATGATCAAGGCTATGTACCATAGCGTAGGCGGTTTTAGGCCTTTCGGGGTCGTCTAGGGGTCGAAAATGACATATTTCAATTTTTGGACCTCGTACCAAATTTCGTAACTTAAGAAATAAAATATAACGAATATAAGGATAATTGTAAACAATACGATACATCCATGAACGAGTTATATAAATGCAAAAACACACGTTATATATCTTTAGAATATAATTTCAATCCGTCACCAACGGGCCGTACATTTTATAAACTTTAATCTGAAGTACAAAAATAATCACTTGGACATAATCAAAATGGATAAATATTAATACGGAGAAATATTAGATAATCAAATGCTCATTAGAATCTCGCGTGTTTAGGACACTAGGAGATTCGGGGATTGTCTATTCCTCGTCGGACATATTCATTGCTCGGATAGACTCAGGTGAGTCTCACAACCCCATTTTTACTGTTTTTAAATATTAGGGTGAGACACAATGCTTACTTGTTTTCGTGATCACTATTATTCGGTTAGTTAATTTAATTATTAACTCTGTTAAACATGTTGGTTATAATTGTCGGTCTTGATTTTCATTGTACGGGTATTGCATGAGTGTTTTAATACGTGAAAGTCCTCATCATTGCATGGTTCGTTAACTTAATAAGGCGCGATTACTAAAAGATAGATCTATCATGGGAGTGACGTCCCCGTCCGGGTTGCTAGCTACAACCATGTACAAACGGGCATTTTAGTAATTGTTATGGGTGTTGACACCGTTCGGGAGGCACAAATCGGGTTAGGCCTCCAACCATGGCTTAATGCAATACAAATGTCATTGTCGGTAAATCTAGTCGGTAACCTTAATTGGTTAATCATACTTCGGTAACCTTAATGGTTTAATCATTGTTCGGAAACCTTAATTGGTTTATCATTGTTCGGTTGTGTTATTTAATCTTTATCAGTATTAAATCGTCGGATAATCATGTTGATCACATCAATGTTTATGTTAAACCTGTGAGATTCACCAGCTTTATAGCTGACCTTTTAGTGTTGTATTCTCAGGTGATCAGTAATAGTAGGATGGCCCTCAGGATAAGCTATCTACTTACGAGTCGCATGCATCTATATGGACATGAAGATTTTCTTGCATTATGTTTTGTATTAATGGTTATGTATAAAATCCTCAAAATCAAATGTGAACTCGCTGTTATTGTAAACTCATAATTTATGACTTAAAAATTTTTACTACTTTTGTAATATATTTATAAACGTCTCATGTAGAGTCGTTTTCTAGTAACCTCTGTGTTTGATTATTGATTAGTCACGCCCAAAAACAATCGCTTCCGCAAAGCATGAAATTGGGGGTGTGACATGGTGGTTTAGAGAGAAAAGGAAGAAGAGAGAGAGAGAGAGAGAGGGAGTTGGAGAAATGAGGGAAATGAGGAGGGAGGGGATTTTGGTGAAGCCTCCTCCTTTTTCGCCTCTGCGTTTGCGCTCCGTGCGGTTTTCGTTTTCCGATCGTTTAAACGTTTAATTATTTATTTTATACTTTTAAATATACATTTTAAAATACAAATATTTATCCAATATTTTTCTCGAAGTATTTCATAGAATATTTAATAATCGGATTTAAAATAAAATCTTTGATTTGTTTGCGCGTTTAATATTTTGGTCGTGTAGAAGTTATCTGTACAATACGAAGTAAGTTTGTAATATTATTAAAATAACATCTTGAATATGATATCGTTATAAAATAGTGTCACGTTATTTAATAAATTTGGTCACCAACGTCCGTATTTATTTGATTCGATTTACATTCGATTTTAATTGCGTACGATTTAATCAAATCGCATAATCGTATAGATTCATCAATATATATTTGATACATTAATTAGCCTAACCTCAAACTAATTACATGTATTGATAGTTGGTTAGGCACTAATTACAAGTCCTAATTTGGCGGGTGTTACATTCTCCCCCTGTTAGGAGAATTTCATCCCGAAATTTAGCTCGAGGTCGCGTTTATGGTGGAGTCAGTGAATATTTGAGGATACTTGAGTCGCATTTGGTCTTCCCGTTCCCAAGTGAATTCCAGACCACGCCGCAAATTCCACCTGACCTTAACGATGGGAATTTGACTTTGTTTGAGTTGTTTGACCTCACGGTCTACGATTTCAGCGGGTTCCTCCATCACCAAATCTCGCAGGTTCCCAAAACTAGGCAACCAGATTCGGTTTGAGAAGTACCTAACGCCATTAGGTTTGATTTCGAATTGTTTATCAATGCCTCGTAAGGCTTCGCTTTTGATGTTTTCAGGTTTCAAAGCTTCGAGTTGAGCGGTGTGAATCTGAATGGTGAGATCATTATGAATGGTCATACTGAGGGCTCGGACTCGAAGTGGTTTCGGTCGTTCCTTTCGACTGAGGACATCTACAACAACGTTTACCTTGCCTGGGTGGTATTTGGTTTCGCAGTCATAATCGGTGAGCAACTCGACCCAACGACGTTGTCGCATATTAAGATCCTTTTGGTCGAAGATGTGTTGGAGACTTTTGTGATCGGTGAATATGGTACTTCGGGTACCATAGAGGTAGTGTCTCCAGATTTTGAGGGCGAACACCACGGCCCCTAGCTCGAGGTCGTGAGTCGTGTAGTTCTTCTCATGAACTTCGAGTTGTCGGGAAGCGTAAGCAATGACCTTGTCTCGTTGCATCAACACGCAACCGAGACCTAGGTGGGAAACATCGCAGTATACCACGAAGTCGTCGGTGCCTTCGGGTAAAGATAGAATAGGAGCACTGCTGTCGCACCCCCAAAACACGTGGCAGCGGAAGTGGGAGGTGTCACGGGGCGCCGACCAAATCAAATATCACTACACAAAGATCAAAGCAAACGACCTCTATATGAGACGTTTGAAAATATTACATTACCATAATTCAAATGTTTACAAAATAAATCTGGAGTTCGCCTAAACCGTTTAGAGATTTATAATACATTACTGAATTTACAAAATACAGCTACATGCAATCTAATCTCTTGATGTTTGAAAACAATGCGACTCGAGCTAAGCTTTCCAAAAGCTTTCTACTGCGGCGGGTTACCTGAGAAATACATACTAAAAGGTCAACATAAAGTTGGTGAGTTCATAGGTTTGTTAAGTAATCAGTTGCTAAAATGATCCACAAGATTTCACAAGTTTTGCATCATTCGTCAATGATAAGTAAAAGTATCGTTAGCCAACGACAAGTAAAAGTATTGCATACAACAATATAAGTATACCATTTGAATGAGTCTCATAGTCAAGCTTAACGTTGTTTGCCTCCGGTAAGTGTACTAATCCGATACACTTCTAAATCACAAGTAATACTGCGCCCGTGGGTTGGCTAGCGCGACTAGACCGGACGAGGTTTGTCAAACCCTGATAGATCTATCCAATAATACTCACGCACAAATTTTAATGACTATGATAAGTAGAGGACTTTAGTGGATTATTCAGGTCTCATGCAATCCGTACAAAAAAAGTTGTTTCCAGTACTTGTGATCATAAAGCAGTTTATAAAACAGTTGTATGTATTCTCACCCAGTGAAAAACAAAAAGGGGCTATGAAACTCACCAGAGTTGAGCAGGTAGCAAGCAATATCAAATATTAGCAAGTAGTGGGTGTTCTCGTTCCCGTGTGCAACCTCCTAACGCCCTAAACGTATGAGGTTGTAAGTAGATGTCTCAAAAGACCATCTATAGCAATTGTATAAGTGGGGGTTAATGTCCACTTAAGCCAATTGGGTAGGTGGGGGGTTTATGTCTACCTAAAGCTAGTTCATCAACTAGTATGTCCAAATGAGTTGTTCAAGTTTGTTTATCAAAAACGTGTGCGAACCGTTGGTGAATGTTTGTAATAATAATTCATTAGACATTATTATTAAGTTTGTTTTATTGTATACTATTCATTAGTACATATCGTGTGTTGCAAACAGATTATTTTAGTTTGTATAAGCCATAAATCGTAGGTCAAAGTTGGTCAACTCGTTGGTCAAGGTTGGTCAAACCTAGTCAAACTAGTCAAACTGGTCAAACTAGTCAAACATGGTCAACCTGGTCAAACCTAGTCAACCTGGTCAAACTGGTCACACCTGGTCAAACTGGTCAAACCTGGTCAAGCTGGTCAAACCTGGTCAAAGTTGGTCAATCTATGAGTCACTTATAGAGTCACTTGTAGAGTCACTTGTAGAGTCACTTATAGAGTCACTTATAGAGTCACTTGTAGAGTCACTTATAGAGTCACTTGTAGAGTCACTTATAGAGTCACTTCCAATTTTATATGTGTCAGTTTCTAATTCGGGAAACTTTCTAAGTTTAGTTTTTGGTCCAAGTTACTAAATAAGTCACTCAAACCCATATTTGTTACGCATTTCCAAAAATAGTAAGTTTTGTCGTTTTTAGAAACCGAGCCGTTTTTGTTGACTTGGTCAAACTTACTCGGTTTGACCCAAAATTTTCACCCAACCCAAATATCAGTTTATGGAGTCCAATTAAAGTGTCGGTTCATGTCGAAGTTCACCGAAAGTGTCGGTTTTTATAAAAGTTCCAAAACTTCAAGATTTCACATTTTCGACTTTTGTCGGTTTGTTTCACCATGTGTCTTATATATTTCTGGTCCAAATCAAGTCTCACCAATTTTACCAACTGATCTTCTATGTATCTAGTCTGTAACATATGTTTCCTAAGAGTTCTAAGTCCCACTATCATAGAGAAACAAAATAAATGGCCATGCATAGCCCAGATTCTGTTTTCACCCAGACCAGACCCACAAATCGACCAGTAGAGAAAAACGTGTACGTTTCTGGAAAAAGTGTAAAACACAAAAGTTGTAAATCTTTTGAATACACAAATCTTAAAAAAAAAAGAATCTTCTAACTCTTCCTAGAACTCAAGATATGACGTTTTTAGTGTGCTGTGATTTTCTGGACATATTATGTATCTTTGTGTATAAATTCATAAAAACGTACTTTAAGCTTATATTTGGACATAGTCTTGTTAGATGAGCTTTATAACATGTAAATAAACATAAATGAGAGTAGAGATGTGTCCTCACAATGGTAGTTTGAAGAAAGAAGGCTAAGATGATGATGAGGAACTTGTGAGCTTGAATCTTCTTGAAGAACTTTTGTAAGATGATGGAGAAAAGGGTGGTGGTGCTATGGTGGTAGTGGTGGTTTATTGTGGTGATTAGGGCTGTGTTTTCTCTGAGTTTTTAGAGAGAGAGTGAGTAGAGAGAATTGAAAGAAAAGTGGTGAAGTGAATTGGAAGAAATGGGTGAATGCCTGAATCCTCAATGGAAGTATGGAGTTTTTGGTGATGATTACAAATTGCATGAGTTGCAATTGGGTGAGGTGAGGGGTGGCACATGGGGAGGCCGGCCCCCATGTGGTCCCACCAAGGGTATTTTGGTCATTTAATTTGTTCCCAGTTTGATTGTTTCGTTTACTCGTTCGCTTCGGTGTTTAATCGTACGTTAATTATTTAATTGACGTTTTTATTTAACGATTTAAATTTCGATATTTTCACTTGAAGTATTCATTCTAAATACTTGAAAAACATTTATAAAAATGATTCGTTAATTTAGTGATCTCGATTTGCGCGTTCGTTGTACGGATTCTACATCGCGTGACATTTTATTTGGACGTTTTTCGTTATCGTTTAAAGACACGATATATTAATTGATAGTTTTACACTAGATAATATATTTTAGATTCAAAAATGTGTATTTTGACTTTCGTTCGATTGTCGGGCGCGTTCTGCGCATTTTCGTTGCGTTTGAGACGTTTTAATCGAAACGTCTAGGTTTTTCGGGTATTATTATATTAAAATAATAATATATCATAAATAACTTCTAAAAATAGATTCAAATTATTTATAAAGATGTTTTCACCAACGTCGTATTTATACTGTGTCGGACTCCGTCCGGTTGTTTTGTACAATTTCACCAAATTGCGTAAGCGTAATTACAACTAATTACGTAGCGTAATATAAATCAATTACGGAGGTGTATATTCACATAAAATATACAAATAGTTACAAGTAATTACAAGTATTTAGAATAATACTAAACTAAACACACGTAATTAGGGTTTCTAGAGGGTTAATTAGTAACGCTATATCGTCGGGTGTCACAATTGCAGAGCTTCTGTTTCAGGAGTTGGAATGCTACTCTTGTTTAACAATCCAGTTGAACTTCTTTTCCTTTTGAGTCAGTGCCGTGAGTGGTTGGCTATTTTGGAGAAATCTTCGATGAACCGACGATAATACCCGGCCAATCCCAAAAATTGGCGTACCTCGGTTGGAGTGGTTGGCGCTTGCCAGCCTTTGATAGCCTCGATTTTCGATGGATCGACGTGAACTCCTTGACTGTCAATCATGTGTCCAAGGAATTGAACGATTTACATCCAGAACTCACACTTAGAGAATTTAGCGTAAAGCTCCTCGTGCTTAAGTAGTTCTAGGATGGTTTTGAGTTGTTGCGCATGCTCTTGCTCGTTGCGCGAATAGATGAGGATGTCATCGATAAAGACAATGGCAAACTTGTCGAGATAAGGCTTGCACACCCGATTCATTAGATCCATGAATACAGCCGGTGCATTGGTTAAACCAAAGGGCATCACCTGAAATTCGTAATGCCCATAGCGAGTTCTGAAGGCAGTTTTTGGGATGTCGGTGTCGCGAACGCGTAGCTGGTGATAACCTGATCGCAGATCAATTTTTGACTAAAAACTTGATCCTTGAAGCTAGTTAAACAGGCCATCAATGCGAGGAAGTGGATATCGGTTCTTGACGGTTAATTTTTTCAACTCTCGATAGTCAATACACATTCTAAATGACCCGTCCTTCTTTTTAACAAACAAGACCGGAGCTCCACAAGGTGAAGAACTCGGTCTAATGAATCCTCTATCTAGGAGTTCCTGTAACTGGGTGGACAGTTCCTGAAGTTTGGATGGGGTTAGGCGGTATGGTGCTCGGGCTACCGGTGCGGCACCTGGCACAATATCGATCAAGAACTCAACCTGTCTGGGTGGAGGTAGACCAGGTAGTTCTTCCGTAAAGACTTCGGGAAAGTCTCTAACAATTGGCACATCCTCAAGTCGCTTCTCCCCCGACTTTTTCTCCGTGATGTGCGCGAGGATTGCAGCATAACCCTTTCTCAGGAATTTTCTTGTTTTCAGACACGAGATGATATTTAGTCTCGTCCCACCGGTCTCCCCCTGTATGATCAAGGTTCTACCGACGATGAGAGGGATGCTGACGATTTTTTCGTAACAAACGATTTCGGCTCGGTGTTTGGACAACCAGTCCATTCCAACGATGACGTCGAAACTTCCAATTTCAACAGGCATAAGATCGATCGAGAAGGTCTCGTCGGCCTGGTTTTAAGGTGCAATTAGGTATCACACTATCGGTTTCTATGAGTTTACCATTCGCAAGTTCTACGGTGTACTTAACATCTAAGGAAATAGATATGATGTCAAGTAGGGGGCAAAACTCATCAGAAATAAAGCTTCTATCGGCACCAGTATCAAATAGAATAAAAGTAGTTAAGTTGTTGAGGAGGAACATACCCGTGACCACATTCGGGTCATGACGGGCGTCCCCAGAGTTGAGTACGAAGGCTCTACCTTTAGCATTGTTGTTGTTGTTGCTGCCCTTATTCTTCAGTTTCGGGCACTCATTCTTAAAGTGCCCGGGATTTCCACATTCAAAGTAGGCTCGGGGTGGTCTGGTGTGTTGTTGGTATTGTTGTTGTTGGTGGGGGATCTACAGTCCTTGGTGAGGTGGCCGTACCTCGTGCAGTTGTTGCAATAGGGACCGTAAGGACCTTCATGGTGGCGGTTGCACTAGGAACAGTAGGGCTTGTTCCCGGTGTAACCCCGTTTAGTGTCGGTGGTTGAGTTGTAGGCTTTGATGGTGTCAGGTTTCTTGTTTTGGTAGTTGTTGTGGTTGTCGGACCACTTTCTTTTGAGATGGTTGGAGGAAGAAGTGGGTGGTTCAGGGTCTTCGTTCATGGCTAGGAGTTCATGGGCCAGCCGGATGGCGCCATGAAGAATGGGTTGGTTTGATGATGCGACGTTTCCCCGGACAGGTTCCAGAAGGTCGCGGATATATTTCTTGATTTTCTCGGGCTTGGTACTCACCATATCTGGGCGAAGGATGACAAGTTGTTGGAATCTGGTGGTATATCCAACAATATCAGTCCCCTGCACTTTCAAGTTCCAGAACTCCTCATCCAGCTTATGGAGTTGTTCACTAGGGCAGTACTCATCGGTGAGCATTTTCTTCAAGTCCTCCCAAGGGAGTAGGTAGGCGGTGTCAATACTCACGGACTGGGCATATGAATTCCACCATGAGAGGGCACCGTCTTCGAGGGTGCAGGTGGAGTATTTGACTTTGTCCTCTTCCGCACATTTGTTGATGTTGAAGACGGATTCCATTTTCTCGAACCATCTGATCAGTCCGATGGCTCCTCTGGTTCCCTTGAAGCTCAAGGGTTTGCAAATATGGAAGTCCTTGTACGAGCAGGGTTTGGATTGAGGCCCGTTGGCAGCTGTATCTTCGCTGCCCAAACTGGGATGTCGGGTAGCCATAGCTTGGGCCACGCTTTGGGCGATGAGTTGGGCGATTTCTGTTTCGCTGAAGGTGAATCGTTTCGGTGGCATCTTGCTGAACAAGATCAAGAAAAAGACAAATGAGATACTTGCATGAAATTCTGATATATATCACAGGTGTATATGATGAAATATACGATGATAGTACGAAGTGATAATTATATTTCATTTAGATAACCAAGTTAGATACATGGTTCGGGTTTTCAAAAGATTACATAATAGGGGAAGTACAAAAGGTACCGGGAATTGTTACATCCGGTTCGAATTGCAAGAGTCCTACATAGATAGATATAGATTACAAGATGACGGTCACACTAGTCCTAACGCAAGTTGATTCTTTCCATTAGTGTGATAAGTCGATCCACGGTGATTGCGAGTCTGCTGGTTTGTCGGGCGTTGTCTTCGGCCAAGGTTAGTCGTTGTACCAGCATCCTTGAGTATTCTTCGGCCTCTTTCAAGCGCTGTTCACATTGTTCCAACCTGAGTCACAAGAGCTCGACTTCTATTCCTGATTCCACTATTTGATCGTGGAGAACGTTCATGTTGCTAACAGTGGTGGTTTAGAGAGAAAAGGAAGAAGAGAGAGAGAGAGAGAGGGAGTTGGAGAAATGAGGGAAAGGAGGAAAGGGAGGGGGTTTTGGTGAAGCCTCCTCCTTTTTCGCCTTTGTGTTTGTGCTCCGTGCGGTGTTCGTTTTTCGATCATTTAAACGTTTAATTATTTATTTTATACTTTTAAATATACATTTTAAAATACAAATCCAATATTTTTCTCGAAGTATTTCATCGAATATTTTATAATCGGGTTTAAAATAAAATCTTTGATTTATTTGCGCGTTTAATATTTTGGTCGCGTAGAAGTTATCTGTACGATACGAAGTAGGTTTGTAATATTATTAAAATAACATATTGAATATGATATCGTTATTAAATAATGTCACGTTATTTAATAAATTTGGTCACTAACATCCGTATTTATTTAATTCGATTTACATTCGATTTGAATTGCGTATGATTTAATCAAATCGCATAATCGTATATATTCATCAATATATAATTTGATACATTAATTAGCCTAACCTCGAACTAATTACATGTATTGACAGTTGGTTAGGCACTAATTACTAGTCTTAATTTGGCGGGTGTTACAGTGTCGCAGAGGGTTCAACATATATATGCAACTTAGGTTTTTATTTTAGGGTTGACGAATACCGAGAGGGTGTGTGCAATTTATGTAAGTATTATACGAGAAAAAATCACTTACATACCGAAGATTTTGATATTGATCATGTTTTATCGATTACGTTTACATTCTAACAAAACATATATATTATACGGATTCCGCACGTATAGTATTCAAACGAATCGATTTTGATCTTGTGATTACTGGGACCTACAACCAGCAAGTAACATATGGGATACCAGCGAGTAACACATGTGATACTAGTATTGTACACTTTGTAAAACCAATAAAAAATCCATCAAAAGTATACCTTGTTAGATGGCAAGTCGAAGAGAAAAAATGCTGATTTTAATGGTGCATTTTTTATAATTTTTCGATTTACAGTTTGTGAGATATTTGATTTTTAAAACGTGGTGCATTCTTATTTGTTCCTCCATTCTCGTCAAATTTTTCATTCTCATTTGAACCTCACTCCATGTATCATTGTATACTAAGACGGCTCCCAAACATGATTCTAACTGACACATAAGTTTTTTGTCAAATCAGTGTCATCTCAAAACTTTTCTAAACTGACACTACACTACCAACAATGAACATCACTTCATTTTTTTCTAAACTCACACTTACCAATATACCTTTATTTCTATACACTAAACAAATAAAAGGGAAAAAAAAGAACAATCGACGGGCGTCGCCAAGCCGACGACACCCGAATTGACGCCCAAACTGACATGTGGTGCCCATGGCATCACTCTCTTACGTTACGTCAGTTTCAAATCAGTGTGGTTTCCTCCGTTGGAAGGAGTCTAATAATAAATCATAGCGTTTGAATTAAAGATTTAACTCCATATATTTATAAACCCTCAATGCTTAGTTGCTCACGACAACATGCAGTCGTTGATAACGCTCGACATTATTCTTTTATAAGTCAAGACAATACCCTCCAAATGGTTAAAACCGATCCATCTAATTACTAATTTGGTTTGGTTCGGATACGATATTTATTTGAATGGGTCAATTCACAAATTTTAAAACAAATTCTAAATAAAATCGTGCAAATGAATTGGATTTAATCCAATCCATCCAAACCAACAACCCTATACCTATTAATAGAAATTGATCCCACTATAAAACGATATCTTTTCATTTAACGTGTGAAAACGATTGAAACAAAAACCTATCCAATTGTGGATTGGATAACCCTCAAAATCGGCCACCCATTAGGACATGAACATACAATACAATAATTTCATTTTAATATGCTCAAATTACAGATTTTACTGTAAATTTCAATGTAAATAACTTTACTATATTAACTTTATATTAATACAAACCCAAGTTTGATTTCATCTATACAACTAGTTCAATCGTTAATCGATGAGCTACACATATCATTTCTTCATTACATGATCACAACTTACTTGTAAACTATTCATTTTCTTTGTTTATATTACACACGATAATTTCAATTTATACTTACCACAACCCGTGAATTCACGAGGCTATCACATAATTATACTACAAAAATTATATTATATGTTAAATCCTAATGTGTATCTATCTATATGTTTGTTTTAAGTTTATCAAGAATGATGAAGTTAGATTAATCGAACCGTATCTTTTTTAGTTAATAATCATGGGTGAGGTTCAAATGAGACTAAAAATTTGTGTGAGACTAAGGGAACCAATGATATCATGTCACATATACAAAGAGAATGTCCATACTACAAAACCCATTTACCCCAAACATCAATTATCTCACAAACGACAAATTGAAAAATCATGAAACTTGCACCATAATTTTCAGCGTTTTATCCTCTTCGATTTGCCGTCCCTCAAGGCATACTTTCGACAATTTTTTTTCCTTCATTTTTTTGGTAGATTTCATATGTTACTAACACATGTGTTAGAGTGTTGCGTTTAGAGTTTAGGGGTTAGGGTTTAGGGTTTAAGGTTTAGGGTTGGGTTTTTGGGGTTTCTGGGAGAAACCCTAAACCCTAACCCCTAAACCCCAAACCCTAAACCCTAAACGCTTTATAAAACTCTAAACCTTAAATCATATTAAACCCTAAACCCTAAACCCTACTAAAACATAAAATCTAAACCCTAAACCATGAATCGTGCTAAATCCAAACCATAAACTCTAACCCTAAACCCTAACCATAACCGTAAATAAAATGTACAATCAATCACTAACACATGTGTAACTAATTTATAAAACCCACCAAAAAACCAAATTTTTTTTTATCGAAAGTATGACTTGAGGGGCGGTAAAATCGAAGAGGATAAAACGCTGAAAAATATGGTGCAAGTTTCATGATTTTTCGATTTTTCGTTTGTGAGATAATTGATGTTTTGGGTAAATGAGTTTTGTAGTATATAACATTCTCTTTGTACATGTGGCATGATATCATTAGTTTTCTTAGTCTCACTCAAAAATCATGAACTCATTTGAATGTTACTCTAATAATCATATCATACTTTTTGTATGAATCTTATAATATTCAAAGTGTATTTGTAGGGTAAACTACATTTTTTATCCTTGTGGTTTTTCATTTTCCCACTTTCAGTCCTTTTACCTTTTTAATTACAATGGTCGTCCTTATATTTTATGGTTTTTTTCAAGTTAGTCCTTTTACTTTTTTAATTACAATGGTCATCCTTATGTTTTGTACTTTTTTCCAAGTCAGTCCTTTTAGTGTATAAATGACTAAACTAACCTTTTAAATTTGTTTTCTGATTTCCATATCTTTTTCTATAATTTTTTTACTTATATATACCCCTTATAATTCATTTCCTCTTCCTCTTCTTCCTTAAAAACTTATCAAAAGAAATATCGGAATACCCCAAAATATTGAATCTACTTATTCTCCACTAACTACACTTTTCATTAAATCTACCAACTAACATCTTTTTTGATTGGTTAAACATACACTATTTTGGGTTGTCCCGTTATAAGTGTATGTTTAACCAATCAAAAAAGATTTAATTGATAGATTTAATATTTGATTAATGAAAAGTGTAGTTAGTGGAGAATAAGTAGATTTAATATTTTAGAATTTTCCGCTATTTCTTTTGATAAGTTTTTAAGGAATAGGGGGTATAGATAAGTAAAAAAAATTATAGGAAAAAATATCATAATCAAAAATGAAATTTAAAAGGTTAGTGTAGTCATTTATACACTAAAAGGATTAACTTGGGGAAAAGTACAAAACATAAGGATGATCATTATAATTAAAAAAGTAAAAGGACTAACTTGAGAAAAAGCACAAAACATAAGGATGACCATTGTAATTAAAAAAGTAAAAAGACTAAGAGTGAGAAAATGGAAAACCACAAGGACGAAAAATGTAATTTACCCGTATTTGTATTAGGTAAAAAATATTATATTAATATACTTAAATTATGATCATTATCATTAATAATAATACGAGGAATATGATATCTCTAAGCATATTTTAACACATTATTACCCTATTAAGTGTAGGGTAAGGTTACGAGGGGCGACTATATTTTGAGGGAAAAGAATGACATACAATCTCAACCGTTGATTTTTATGATCAACGGTCTAAATTCGATGCAATTTAACAATACTACATTTTAAAATGCAATGTGTACATAAAATGTGTTGTAAATCAAGATCGTTGGATCACAAACTCAATGATCGTGTGTCATTATTTCCCCTGTAAAATGTTAGTATTATCTATAATACCACACCTTACTTAACTTACTTCTAAATGGGAAAAACTACCACTCCATCTATTCCTACGTTAGAGCAAAGGGATTGGGGAAGGTTAATGCGTTGTTCAAGACCTTGAACGTCGGGCTTCGGAGTTCACTATACCAGGTCGACGTTCAAGGCTGTTGATCAGTGGCAGCGTGTCTAACTGAACGGTGAGGCAACCGACCTATTTCTTTTTTCTTTTTAATTTCTTTTTTGTTTTATTGGACTCGAATGGCTACCTCGTTTATAGTACATTTTTTTTTGAAATTTTGAAAGATCTAACCGTTTTAGTTATTTTATAAAAGTACTTTTCTTATTTAATGTATTTTGTTTTTATTTAATTTGTTTAAAAAAAGGATAATAAAATAATCAAATGAACACTGAACCTCAAAGTAAACTATTACCTCACTTTTCAACTTCAATTTTCAAGTTCAGTATTCAATTAAACACCGAAGTTTAGTCAAACACTGAAGTTTAGTCGTCGTTGACTGCTTGTGCTCTCATTGCCTATTTGTAAAACTAATATTTAATAAAGTTTCATAAAAGAGTGTAAACATGAACCGAGACTTTGGTGGTGGCAAAGAATTCTTAAAAATAAAAATAAATAAGAATAAATAAATAAAATCACTATAAACTTCGGGCTGATCATAGATATTCAAATGTTACTTTTTCAATCCCTCAACTTTCTCAAATTTATATATCCAGCTCCTAAAATAAAATTAACTATACATTTTACAATGCAAATCACCACCCTTTTACAATTGTACAGTTTTGCTACGCAAATTGTTTCCCCATAAGGCCATAAACTTCTTGGATATTTTTTTAAAAGTAATGTAACTAATCTTACATATAACTAAACCAAAATCTCATGGAGAAATCTGGATCATTCGATGGAGTTTTTCAATTTGATTCAACGATATATAATTAAGGGTGGTGATTTGTATACCACCAAAAATTATCCATACACCACTAAAGCTGTTTTACAGTGTTGTACAGTACAATATTACAATGCATAAAAATGGTGTATGTTTAATTTTTGGTGGTGTACAATTCATCACCCTATAATTAAACTAGATTAAAAATAATAATATTACATGTTACTCCCACTAAATAATAAACTATCTTTTAATAAACCTAAAAATATTAAATACTATTTAAATATATTAATAAAAAAATCAGCTTATAATTTTATTAAATAAAATAAAATAATACAAAATAGGGTTTATGAACTTGATCACCAACATACTTTCGTTTTTGTCCTAATGTTACCAATGTACCCATTTTATTACCAAAGTCAAAAACATACTTTCAAATTTCATCTCGATGTCACCATTTGTTAACCAGTTTCCGGTTGAGCCGGTCACTTTTCTATTAATCGACATTGTAGTTTTTTTTAATGCCACATGGATTAGCAATACGCATGTACTAATTTATTAACACTGTAATACTTTCAATGTTGTCCTAGTGTCACCAACGTACTCATTATTTATTATTAAAGTCGACAACATACTTTCAAATTCCGTCTTGATGTCACCCATTATTGTACATTTATTGAAAACGGAAGTAGATGACGTGGATTAACCGATCGGACATGGCAATGACACGTCAGCATTTATAAATGATAGCAGGTTATGAAAATAGATGTTGATGACATTAACACATGGCCCGAAAGTATGTTGTCGAATTTGATAATAAAATAGGTACGTTGGTGACATTAAAACAAAAATAAAGTATATTGATGATTCAGTCCATAAACCCTACAAAATATATAAACGAACACAACTTTCACAACATATTCTCATTATATATAAGCAAAATCATTACTATTTAAAATAAAAATATATTCCATTCATATATTTTTCTTGATTGTAATTCGTTATTCTAACTCTCTCTCTCTCTCTCTCTCTATATATATATATATATATATATATATATATATATTCTCAGGTTCAAATGAGAAGACTGATTTTTGTGAGAACGTAATGAAACACTATTAAATCACTTTTTAACTATCCAAAACATGTTATTTTACAAAAAAAAAAATCAGGCCTCTTTTTTAAATAACTTTTAAAAGTTATTTTTCAAATATATTTTTTTGACGTTTTATTATTTTATTAATAATAATCATAATCATATGTTATAATTTGATAATCACATGAATAATATGTGATTATCATGCCATAATTTGTGATTATCTTGAACACATGATTATCACATTATATTAGAGAATAATCTCACGTGATTATCATGTTATATTTTGTGATTATCGTAAATAATCACAATAGTAACAACTGTAAAATAAGTTCGAAAAAAAGTTAATATTTTATATTAATATATCATAGCTTCCAAAAGTTATTTTAATGGTAATCATTGAACAATTTTTATAGGAAAATATGTTTCGAATAGTAAAAAATTAATTTTGAAGTGTTTCTCACATTCTCACGAAAATTAACCTTCTCATTTTAACCCAACTACACACACACACACACACACACACACACACACATATATATATATATATATATATATATATATATATATATATATACACACACACATGATCTATCTCTTTCTACATTTTCCCTTAAATTGATATTAATGGATCCACAAAGATCTAAACATTTTTCAAAAAAATTGTTCATCCCAAAAATCAAGTATAGTTGAACATCCATTCGATCAAAAACAAACAAACGGTTGTTCAATATCCTAAAAGTCCAAAAAATTAAAAGGTATGATGTATGCATATTTAAATTGAGTTTTTTATATATGACATTTCCAATCTACAACAACAATGAATGCACTCATATTCAATTGAATATCTATAACAATTTCAATTTACGAGTATTAATGCTATACATATATGAATTATAACATTTTACGTTAAACACACTAACATATATACTAATTTATTGAATTAAAAAATTAAAAAATAAAACTTCAAATCGATAACAATTTCAATTTAGTCGTCCACACTGTCATAGGTCCTTACCTAGTTTATATTAAATAAAAAACAATCCTAATAAGGAATTCCAACATAATTAAAGAATTCACATCAACGAAACAAGATAGCACCATATAAAATAGAGAAATTACAGTTGCAATATCAAAAAGCAAAAAAACTCAAATCAAACAGGAAAACAAAAGATATTTCCCCCTCTTTTTTTCTTTCATCTATCTTCATGTCACCAGTGACACTATATACTCCCAGATTCCAGTTTTACATCTCATATAAATTCACAATATCGAAAAAGAAGCCTATTTAAATACTCAAGAGAAACACGTATAGACGAAACGCTTCAATTACCTCTAACCACATGTACGACGTTCTACAAACTGATGTATCAAGTAATTCACATTAATCCTCATGGTTCAGTTCACAATCTTCCTACGCAGCAATTCCTGAAAATTTAGGTAGCAAAGCACCATGTGAGCATCATATAAACTTTACAGAAGTATGGAAGAGATAAACTTATAAAAGATGCCAAAAAGATGCTGAAGTGTTGGTATACATAACGTACTGGATTAGGTAAACGTACACACTAACGAGTTACTTCACGTCAATTCTAACTATAACCAATGTACATATAGTCATATATGCATAATAGCCATAGCCACCTACTGTGTTCTTTGGGTCAATTTCCATTTTAGGCAATGTACTATGTTACGTAAGATAGCAAGGTACTTCAGATTTCATCGTTATTTGAATGTTTAAGATGTACATAGCCAAGAGAAATTACCTAAGGTAGCAACTCTTATCTGTGACTTGACCCATATATGAATGCAGGAAACAACAAATGCAACATATAATCTTTATGGTTCAGTGATATAGCTGCATCTACAACCGTTACTAGCTTTCTGAATATACATAACACATGAAACAAGTTTACTCGCATGTTTCCCTTCTATTAAATGATATGTCATACTAATTGTATCGTACATGTGTGTACATCTGTATACATAGAATGTAGTGTCTTTAACACTTATGTATAATAGAATATTAGGATTTAGGACACCATTGAAACATATATGAAGAAAAGAAAAGCATAAAGAAGTTATATATGTTTATATAAATATAATTTCATCTGTTTTCTTCTCCATTAATGTACCAAGAATTGCATCTTTTTTCCCTCATATTACCATGTAAGTAACCATGAAATGGAAATGATATATATATATATATATATATATATATATATATATATATATATATATATATATTACAAACTCATATAAGCTGAAATGTTATTTAGAGTTTATGTTTAATTTATGCAATACGATACGTATAATAGTTTTATTATGAGATAAGCATTTTCTTTGTTTCATGAGCCAATATTATCAGAAAAGAAACAGGTAAGCTGAAAGAAGTAGAGAAAGGCATGTATGTACCATAATTTGAGCTATTTGCAACACTATAACCAACATAACCAACTGACTTTTTCTGCATACCATCCGAACCTCTACCACCTCTAATACCATAATTAAACAAGCCAGGAACTTCAAGATCCGGAGACGATGAGCGCCAAGTGGGGCCCTTGTAAAATGAAGAATCACCACCAACACTGATATCACCAAATGAGGAAGAAGCAGGTGCAACACTATTACCATTGTTCCTCCCATACCCAATTGCATTTACTCCATTACTTCCACCAATGAAGTTAGAACCACCACTATCACCAGAACTGGAATTAGCCCAAATCGCTCCAAAACTACCAAAACCATAATTACTCAAATTTTGGGAATTGTTAATGTGATTTTTGTTCCCAATTCCCCACATGTCCTGATTAGTTGACTTCAACAAAACATCATTTCCATCATTACCGTCAACACCATATCCTATTGTCCCAGTGAACCTGTTTGGAGTTAAACCGTACATGGGGTCTACTGTATGCCCATATCCAATATTAGAACTAAAGTTTCCATTTCTGTTTCCACCATATTTGGTGCCTAAAACTAAATCAGAACCGGTACCAATACTGTCACTATAGCTCGACAGGCCTAATGGGGAATAGCTAGCTTGACCAACTGTAACAGGACTAAATCTACCATCAACTCTAACTCCATAACCTCCAAGTGAAGTTGGACTAAATCCCTGAGCATAGCCGTTAATAAAACCACTTACTCTACTCAAACCATGATTATATCCAATCACATTGCTCCTGTTCGGCCCAGGTGACGACTCCTTAGGCACAGCCCGTTTCACTTCTACCATCTTACCATTAAGTTCATGGAAGGTTTTCTGCAACACTCTATCCACGGATTCCTCTGAGTCATAAGTTATGAACCCAAAACCTCTAGGCCTTTGAGTCGTGTGATCATACATCACAACAACGTCAGTGGTTGACCCAAATTGGTCAAAGTAGTTCTTGAAATCAATCTCTGTGACACTAGACGCTAACCCACCTACGAAAATCTTTTTGGTGCGTATGGGACCAGGTGAACCTTGAATGCTGCTGCTGCTGACACCTCCATTAATTCTGTTGTTAAGGACATGTTGATCATCCCTTGGAACCGCCTTCTTTGCCTCTACCTGTTCAAAATTCTGATCAATCAATTTCAAAAATATGACAATTTAATTGGGATCAAGGATTATTCGAACTTACAGTTCTACCATCTATAATGTGTTTATCTTTGACAACTGTTTGGGCAACAGCAGGGTCAGAGAAAACAACAAAACCGAAACCACGAGCACGACCCGTGGTTCGATCTTTCATAATAACAGCTTCAATAACTTGTCCAAAAGATTGAAAATACTCCCTTAAACGCTCTTCATCGGTATCCCATGAAATTCCACCGATAAACAACTTTCCAGGATCCATCTCCGTCATGCTTATGCACAATCCAACACCAACAATTTTAGTACAAAATCAAAGAAACATCAATGATACATTGCAGATCTAATCTAGTCAATTATCAATAGAGTAACAATTACAATAACTGTTATACATAATATATTTGTTCATCAAGCAATGAAATTAGTTGGATTCAATATAACATCATAATGCAGATTGAATTCCCAAAAAGTAAGAACTTGGATAAAACAGTTTACCAATTCTACAAAATTGAGAATTCGTACAAGCAAGAATCATAATGATGTTCAAGCAATTACAACTTTAAATCGATGGATATAAAAAGATGTATAATTGTTACATACCCAGATGAGAAAATTGATTAAAAATGTAGAGAAGAGATCTGATTTTGTTTGATTGATTGACAAATAAAAAAGGGCGAGAGGCGCCCCTTTAAAGGGAATGGTTCAGTGTTTGTGTTTATAACGTGAGCTGTGAGTGTTTAGATAATGATGATGAAGAAGAAGATGAACAAAGAGAGAATGAGAGAAGATCAACGTCCAAATGGGCAACCAAATATTATTTATAATTATCATATTTATTTATTTATTTAGGTACAAATAAAGACACGAGGAACGAAGCAAGCAAGAGGGAGAGACCGTGAGGTTGGTCTATGTAAAATTGTATAAATTGTGCAAAAATAATTGATACTCCTAATAACTATTATGAGGTAAATTTGAAAAAAATATATTTTATTTTATGGATTCCATCTCACCTTGTTTATGTTATATAAAATTTGATGCAAAATATATGAATGAGTTGGTTTTAAATGTATTTTTATTGGTATAATTTTCATTAGGTATTATGTAACACGAACTAGAATATTTAAGATTAAAGTTAAAAAAGAAAGACTTTAAAAAGTCAAAAATATGACACTTTAGGTGGGACGAGGGAAGTAACAATTACATCTTTGAGATGACAATAAAAAAACATTGTGATTAAAATAGAAAACCGTAAAAAATTGGGAAGCACTCTTTATGAATGAAAAAAATCTGCTTCGAAATTAGAGTGTTCAAAGTTCTTTGATTTTGTTATTTGTTTCGTTTTGAAGATGTGGTTTGTAGGTATCTAGTTAGATTCTAACTATTGTTAGGTTCATTTCGATGTTTGGTGTTAGCATTAGGCTTATTTATGCTTAGGTGATAAGGTAAGTTTTTGGTAGGGTAATGGTAAGAAGACTAATCTCGCTATTCTTTCCCTAGCAATTCCCTAGCAATTCGAGGATTAATTTAGGTCGTTTAGCATACTTTCTTAGTTCATGTATGTTTTAGCGTCTCACGGCTTTCTAAATATTAATAAAAGAAAACCTTTGATACCTAATTTTGATGAAAAATTGAGACCTATTGACCAATCAAAAAGCTTAATTTCATCTACAATCAAATTAACCAATCAAATCAATTATTTTCCTAAAAAATCTATCTTTGAAAACAAAATTCCTGCGTAAAAAAATAATTCCCTCTTACATGATAATTCTTTTATAATAATTATTATTGTATATGTATATTATATTAATATTAATTAATAATAATAAGCTTATCTAATTAAACAAAATATTAGATAATAATTACTTTGTTGTACACGGTACACATACATCATATGAAGCAAATAATATAATAACTAAGCAAATCCATCACAAATTCACAATGCAAATAATTAGTTTATTAATAATATCTATTGATCTAATGTAATCAAACACCATATACATATTTAATATCTCACTTTATGTACGATATTATAATTTTACACACAATTAATTATGTATAAGACATTAACAATTTAATATATCCACTATCAAAATTGATAAATCCAACAAAAACATGCATTAGCAGATTGTACTGTATAACCTGTTTATGCATGTTTTTGGTAGATTTATCAATTTTGATGGTGAATATATCATTGGCCCATTATAATAGAATTAAAGTCTAAATTTCTAGTTCTATTTAAAATATTCAGTTTCTCCATTAAATAAAGGTTGATATGGCAATAACAATCAATTAGATAAAGTATAAACATAATGGATGAAAATAACATTTTAATAATAACCTATTTTAATATTACATACCAGTGTATACACACGGGTTTTAAATTTAGTAATATTTAATAATAAATTATTTAAAAAAACAAGATTTAATATCTAACTTTTATGTACGGTAATTCCCTTTTACACACAATCAATTACGTAAAAAATGTTAATTGTCAATACAATTAAATTCTACATTTTTTATTGCGTTACTATAACACTAATAGAAGAATATGATTGATTAATAGATGAATTTTAATGCAACAACTTAATATATTTGAAAAAAAAAACATTAAATATTTATTTAGTTTAATTTACATCTATACATTTAGTAGACCTTTCAATTAGCTAGAAAGATAAATATGTAAAGTTAAATTAAATTAAGCAATATAATTTTTGAGTATTCTTACACTTATACAAGTATGCAATTTAACACTTAATATTATTAACATTTATTTAATGAATATTGATATTATATTTAATATTAATAGTGACATTGTTTGAAGTAAAAATATGACACACTCTTACTCCTTTATAAAATGCAAATTATAAAAAAGTTCTATAATTAATATCTTTCGTTGAGGTAGTTTCATTTCAAATAAATGGTATAAAACTACCAAATAATAAAACTCAAATGGGAGAAGATAGAATTTAATTAACATTCAAATAAATTAAAGACATTTTAATTCAACATTAGTGTGTATCACGGGTTTAACATTCAAATAAATGAAAGACATGTTTGATTCACAACTAATGGGTGTAACATTCAAATATTAAAAAAAAAATGTTTACTTCAACATCATGTGTATACATGGGTTTAAAATAAAGGATTTATACACAAATAGGTTACTGTACTTTGCGAAAATGTTTAATTTCATACTGAACTTTGAAAATGTTCAATTGAGTTACTGTACTTATAAAATTGTTCAATTAGATTACCAAACTTTCGACAATGTGTAATTAAGTTACTGTACTTGCAAAAATATACTTAACAATATGCAATTGGGTCACTCGGAATCAAGCAAAAATAGGCGTGAAACACGTTTTGAAAGTACAGTAACCCAATTGAACATTTTTAAAGTTTAGTAACCTAGATAAATATTTTCGCAAAGTACAGTGACCTATTTGTGTATAAACCCTAAAATAAATAAATAATAATATTAAAAGAAAACATTTTCTATTGAAATCTTTTAATACTCTAAACCTTTTATGAAAATGTAAATTACAAAGAAAATTTTATTATTAATATCTTTCGTTGAGGTAGTTTCATTTCAAAAACATGGTTTAAAATCACCGAATAATAAAACTCAAATGCGAGAAGATATATTTACTTAACATTCAAATAAATGAAAGACATTTTAATTTACATCATGTGTATACATGAGTTTAAAATAAATATAATAATCTAAATATTAATAAAAGAAACTTTGTTAACTTTAATTTTGCTTATTAATCAAATTTAATCTTTTATTAAAACTTATATATCTATATGTATATTAATTTTCACTTTGTTGACTTGCAATTCAATTTATCTTTAAGCCAAATACTAATAAAAAGTAAGATTAATATTCAATTTCATCAAGTTTAATAAAAATCTATGAACCAGATGCAATTTAAAAGGAGTTGTGGTGACTTTAGTATACTATTTGAATGATGCCTTGGTAAGAATGAATTTGCAAAGATAAGTAAAGTATCAACACACGGATAGACAATTATATGTAGTAGTTTCACATGTAACAAGGAAAAAGGGACTGAAGATGAATATTAGGGACGAAGAGGACAAACCTACAAATGATATGACAAATGTAATATACAAGGAGGTTTTACAATAAATATGATGTCTTACAACCGATGTCTGATACTACTATATTGAAAATTTCTCACTTAATATATTTCAACTCCTAATATTATGAATTTATTATATACAGTCGGATATTTCATTATTACTCTACATCTTAGATCCTTACCGTTTATTCGCACTAAAACTTAAACATTATTATTTTAATTTATATTTCAACAAAAAATGCTTCTTACAAAGCCCGTGTTATCACTGGTTTATAACCTAGTTTGGTAATATATGTATCTTATCTTTAATTATATTATATATATATAAAACAGAATACTATGGAGGATTTTGGACCGTTCGATGGATTCCTCTCTAAAAATCTAACGGATTATATTTAATCTTCATAATTACACTTTCCTCCCCCATCTAATTAAATGTTACATAATTATATAAATAAATAAATGCTAAATATTTTTTTTAATAATTATAATAATCAACGACAATGTTTACAAAATAAAACATTAAAATAGTCATTTAATACTTTACTATTTAATTTAACTGCGGAAAAAAAAACCAGCCTTACAAAAATGATCGCACCATATTATATCGGTTAAAAAATAAAACATCACATCTAACTTATTTGTTCTTATCTAAAAACTATATTATATCTTTTAACGATTTTCTCCTCAAATACTAATCTCATTTTAATCCTATTTATATCCATGATATTACTACCTCTAACCCATTATATTCCTTCACTCATCATACACTCCATCCATCCAAAAAAGCGCCCAATGCTCAATTTAAATAAGTCTCTCCTAGGTATTTTAGATATTGTATAAAAAATAAGATTAAAACAAAAGTTGAATAATACATTTACAAAAAAATAACTCAAAAGTAAACTAAATACATAATATAAAAAACGTTGTGTAACGCTTACGCTTTACGAGTCGAGTATTACGCGTCAACTTAAAATTTTATAGTAATCTAAACACATAATATAAAGAACATATATAGTTTAACTTTTACGCTTTATGACTTCACTACTATAAATCTGATTCAATAATCTAAACATAACCCATTTGAATTCAGACTATTAAATGATTTTGACACTTACAAGTCATTTATGAACTCTTCCAATTCATTTGTGACTTTACCAAGTTTGACCCAACTATAACGACAATAAAATATACACAATCTTTAATCATTTTATGTTTACAAAGTAAAGTGTTGTAGCCCGCGTTGTCGCGGGTCCTTTACCTAGTGTATATATATATATATATATATATATATATATATATATATATATATATATATATATATAAAACAGAATAATATGAACAAGTTTTAACCCTTGATTATGCTTCATAATTAAAGATCAATGGTCTAAATTAGTTTTAAATATGTACACTCAACACCCCTAATACTTTTTGGTAACTTTTTAATTATTAATAAATTGATATAATGAATAATAATATAATTTAGACGCATATATTTATTATCTTAAATTATATATAGGAAACAAAGTTATGAAATCATCAATTTAAATAAAACTTAATTAATCAATTAAGTCCCTCTATTTTATTTAAATTAAAATTAGGACCTTTATTATAATTAAACAATCAACATCGCGTGTGTATACACGGGTTTGAGATCTATCTTAAATTATATATAGGAAACATGGTTATGACATCATCAATTTAAATCAAACTTAATTAATCAATTAAGTCTCACTATTTTATTTAAATTAAAATTAGGACCTTTATTTTAGTTAAACATCAACATCCCGTGTGTATACACGGGTTTGAGATCTAGTTTTAATTATATTAGAATCTGCCAAATATCTAACCCCAAAACCCTAAAAAGACGTATTGAGTTCACTGATCGACCATTATATTGAGAGTTTTGCGCCATTCAAGAGTAATACATTCCCCCGTGACAAACTATCCTTTTCCGATTCATCCAGTTCTCTCGATAACAACAATCAAGGGTTAAGTGTTTGAAAATGTATTCAACTATGCGTTGACTTCTTTAGCGTGTACAAAACTAAATTGACTAACATTGTGTGTACGTAACTATTAATAACATCCGTTGTGTGTATGATACGGGCTATAACCAGTAAAATGCCAAGTTGTAACCAGTAATTTATTTATTTATTTCTTATAAATCCAACTAGGAAATGATGTGTAATATATTAAATAATATTAAAAAGGAAAAAATGTAACATTTTCTTTTTTGACATCGGATCCCGTTTTTTGAAATTTACTCATTTTTTTAGGTTTAATTTTTGTTTTTATCTTTACTTAATTAATTTTATTTTATTTCTTTTTACATTTTAAAACTCATAGAAAATATTCAAAACAATCAACCCTCCCCACCGTTTTGCTCCGTCATCACCAGATTCCGTAACCAACAAAAGTTAGTGATGACCTGTAATATCAATTGAAATCTATTTTACGGCTAAAATTAATTGGAAACCATGTGTTATAATGCCTAAATCCTTCCAAACATACAACTAAGCGCATATTTGTGATCAAATCAAACACACTTTCACACATTATAATCGAGCTCCAAATCGATTATCACACACGCGAAAGAAGCGGTGGTGGTTTCCTATTTCCGGCCGCCAGTCATAACCGTCATCGGCAATCAATTTTTTCCGATGTCCGGCAACCGTTCCGTTGTTTGCTGATTTCCGACAACTTTTCGGTGGGAATTTTAAGGGTTTTTAGTAGAATAATTAAAGAGGAACTAATCTTCTAGATGAAGTTCAGATTTATGATTTACCGTCGGACATAATGGCGGCGTTGGTGGTTTGTCCCAAACATGTAATTCAAATCTTGTTTCTTTTGTTGATGTGTGAAAGAAAGAATAATACGAAAGGAAGATGTTGGATGTTGGTGGGTCTTTGTTGATGATGATGTTTACGGCGGTAGCTGGTGGAACGGGGTTTGTGGTGGAGAAGATGATGAAATAAAAGTTGGTGGGGGCTTTGGTTTTTTTATTTATTTTAAATTTAATAAGGGAAGAGATGTAAATAGAAAAATGACATGTCATCGTGTTTATGAGTTGGAAGCTGATTAGGAGCCTATGTGTAAGCCAGATATTCCAAGTATACAGATAATGACCGGTAACCTGTTGTATATGTTAGCTTATACACACAATGGTCGAAGTTAATAGTTACGTACATACAATGGTGGTCAATTTAGTTTTGTACACACTAAAGAAGTTAACGCATAGTTATATACATTTTCAAACACTTAACCCAACAATCAATCACACTCTTTCGCGGCTACCGAACGAATTCAGGTATAATTCAGGTATTGCTTCCATATATTAATCGTAAATTTTCGCATATATTAGACGTTGTTTCACTCTTGCGTGATGTACGGATCGCCAAATGATTTTCTGTACATCTATGTGCTACCTTGCGGTTTAACTAATTTTGTGCCTGAAATCAGGACTCTAATAATTTATGCAGATAGTTAGATTGGTGTTTAAATATCTAATTGTTATTCTTATTTGTGATCACAAGAGCTTGGGTTACTATGGGAAAAGACAAGGTATCCTGTTATTGCAAAAGGAGATAGATGTACGTATGTCAGTGCTTCCAAATTGTCTATAGCGGTACATTGTATCATTATATGATTTGTATTGATAATTTGTTTTTGATGTGTTTCATGGTTGGTAAAATGGTGAGTCAGGCTTTAAGGAAAATGAAGGAAAGAAATCATGAAATTGCAGGTTCTAATGTTTCGGTTCGTGAATTTGCGTTGTTTTTTTATGTTTTTAATTCAAGAGAGTATTAGTTATATTTTATATTAGTATAATTAATATTTTCTGCTTAATACTTGTGTTATATACGTAGAGTGTGATGTTTTTTACAAAAAGTTTTAATTTCACTTACGGTTTATGATTATGGTTAATTCCGATGATGTGGACCAGTACTAACCCCCATTTGTGATGTTCATGATCGTTCATCGCTGTTAGGTTCTTACCATGATATCCTATCAGTGTTTAAAACTGCAAATGATTCCATGTTTTAGAACGGTAAACTCTCACACCCCATTTGTGTTGTTCCATGACTTTTTTCCCCACCTATTATATATAACCTTACACAATATTACCCCTTTTATCGAGTGAGACTTGAATCCGCAACCTTTTGGTTGATGGGTTATCCTCTGATGTTTGGCTTTTTAATTGTTAGTTCATTATTGTTCAACCCTTTTGATTATATATGATAACCGTATTATGGCATTATTATGGCATTATTACTGGAGCCACATGGTTGATTTCAAATTTGTATTTGATGGGTTGTGAAGTATTGATAAAGGGCTAGGTATGCAAGTTTGGTGTGCAGGATATGTGCAACACAAGTAAATTCGATGTATCATGAGGTTACTCTTAACATGGTTTTGTTCAATTAAGGTATACATAACATGCATAGCCCCTGCATAATATTCATCTATTTAATTTTTCTTGGTCAAATTAAATAATTTAATATTTATTGGAGTGTGTAAATTTTACATGAGTATCTCTAAATACATGTTCTTGAGCAAATAGTAAGACATTAGAACTAGAGCTCGAGGATGCTACTTAAGCTACTAACTCATGCCCTTATAAAAAATGATGCTTAATTTCTGCTATCAAACAAGACATGATCGATGACCCTGCTAACCGGCCTCGACGAGATATTAGGCAACAGGTCGACGAGATATTAGGCAACGGGTGAAAGACAGAGATGCACGAATAAAAGAAATACGTGACAAACAAGTGCATGACCAACTGCGGGCCGATCTCGCCGAGCACATTTGGACGCTTCCACCGAACTTCCGCAGCTTACCTTTACCTCCCGCTTAATTATTGTATCATATTGTTTTATTTTTAATTGTTTCGTATTTGTATTATGTACCTTTATTTTTATTTTAGCGTCGAGGTCTCGAATGTTATTATCTAATCAATTATAGTTTAATCCAGTAATGACTATAACCTATTACCAAGTTCTCGTTTATCTAGGTATAATCAAAACATAAACCTAAATTATTAAGTCAATCCACACAAGAGTTCTTTATATAGCATGAATCTCATAATCATACAATCAATATAGATATAGCCTTACTAACAATTATAGAAACAATTAACATAAACATATACTTAAATAATCATACAAACATTATTCATCTAAACAAATATGTTAAAGAAATAATCATTGATAATATAAACAAGCTTCTAAATACAAGTAAACAGTCATTTATCAAGTAAAAGGACTTAGAATACAAACCAAAGATATTGAATTACCCTTCGTTAGGTTTGAAGGTCTTCAATCCCTAGCCTCCTAACCTCTAAATTCGACTTAAAGTCGTTCTTTAACCCTAATAATCGACTTTTACCTTTAAAATTCGTATATGGATTAACCTAAATCGTGACCTCTATTTATACTTTTTAGAACCGCCAATCCAACCGCCGGTTGGGTCATCCAACCTCCGGTTGGATGCCTTGCTCCCCAAGCCAAACTCTGCGATTAGCCGCCTTATTAATATTTTTATATTCAACCGTCGGTTCGGTATTTCAACCGCCGGTTGAGCCTTCATTCCAGAATCTTCCAACTTCAGGCCAGACCTTCTTTTGTGCTATCTTCTTTATTTCTTTGGATCTTTACTATTATCTTGGCCCATTCTTCAATAATACGAATTTAGTCTTCATGTTTAGGTCTTCTTTTCTTCAAGTCTTCATTTCTTCTTAGTTTTTCTTCATTTTAGCTCATTTTTCGTCCCTTTTCTTCAATCCTTGTATTTTAAACCTAAATTGTAAATATGAAAGAATTAAGTATCAAAATCAATAGAAATGCAATAAAAGTATATATAAATATAGGGATAATAAGTGTATAAATTTGATACTCCCTCCGTCCCAAAATTATTGTTCACAGACAAGAAATACGCAGTTTAAGAAAACATAATTATTACACTGAACTTTTCTGTACTATGACAGTTTTACCCTTACTTTTTACCTACCTTTTTTCTAAAATACATATAAAGTAGGGGTATAATAGGAAGTTTGGTTAATTATACCATACTACTTTTGAAAGTGGATAATTATTTTGGGACGTCCAAAAAGGGAAACATGGACTATAAATATGGGACGGAGGGAGTATTATTTTATGTTATCAGTGGTGCTAAGATTTATTCTAGTACCCATTTCACGTTAAAAACTCCTCCAGAAGTTTCATGTGAACCTTGTATCTCAGTCTGAAATGATAGATAAAGGTACACCACGTCTAGTTACTATCTCATCAACGTATATCTTTGCCAGTTTTTCCAATGTGTACGTGCCCTTGATGGGCAGATTTTGTCGCTCTATCACTATAACTCATATTGCATCATATCCCTTTACAATTCTAGTTAATTGAAACACAAAATCCATTGTAATGTGTTCCCACTTCCACACTGGTATCTCTAGTGGTTGTAAATTACCATAGGGCTTTTGATATTCCGCTTTCACTTATAGACACGTGTGATACATATTTACATATCTAACAATTGTTTTCTAGCTTTAAGTCTGGCCACCAATAAACCAATTTCATATCCTTGTACATTTTATTGCTTCTCGGATTAATTGAGTATTTAGATTTGCGAGCTTCATCCAAAATAGTCAATCTTAAATCACCATACTTTGGAATCCACATTTTCCCTTTAAATCTCAACACACCCGTGTTGTCCTTCTCCAATAGTCAAACATTACCCCCTCATCCTTTCTTTGTTTACATTCTCGTCTTTAAGTTCTATCTCTTGCATTTCCTTGATCTTTTCAATTAAATCTAACTTCAATTCAATTCTTGACAAGTGAATATTCAGAGGTTCAATTCCTTCTTGTCTACTTAATGCGTCGGCAACAACATTGGCCTTACCAGGGTGGTAATGAATTTCACAATCGTCTTTAACTAATTCCATCCAACGTTGTTGTCTTAAATTCAGCTGCTTCTGATCAAATATATACTTCTAACTTTTATGATCCGTGAAGACCTTAAACCTTGCTCCATACAAGTAAGGCCGCCAAATCTTCAAGGCGAATACTACCGCGGCTAATTCAAAGTCGTGTGTTGGATAATTCATTTCATGAACTTTTAATTGCCTAAACGAATAGGCAATGACTTTTCCTCTTTGCATAAGCACACACCCCAGGCCATGAAATTAGGGATCACTATATATTTTAAAGTCTTCAGTGCCTTCTGGTAGTGACAAAATCAGCGCAGTGCTTAACTTCTTCTTCAATATTTGAAACGACTCATCTTCTTTAGGAACCCAAACAACCTTGCAGTTGTTACGAATGAGTTTGGTTAATGGCAATGAGATTTTTTAGAAGTCCTGAATGAAGCGTCGATTGTAGCCAGCTAATCCTAGAAAAGTTCGAACTTCCGTGGTAGTTTTTCAGAGGTTTCCAATTAACAATTGCTTATATCTTAGCTGGATCTACGTTTATTCCCATTCCATTTACTATATATACCCTGATAACACACAAAAAGTCAAGTTTTTGTGTGCTATTATCCCACATTTTTAGCCCGATTATGGATGAAAACATTTGAAATATACATTTTTATATTAAATTTCATAATGATGGCTAAAATATAGACGGTGCCTCAAGAATCAACCAAAATGGCCTAAAAACGAGTAAATTAAAGCACAATCATAAGCATTCTCGTTCACGCTTTTTAGCACTTTTTGAGTTCTACTTAGAATTATGATTCAAACTTATTTCATTTTCTTCGTTAGAAAATTATGAACGCGTGGATATAAAGAACACTCAAAACGGATAAGCGACGAAGAAGTTACGCACAAACGAAGAATCAAAGCAACCGAAGACCACCGATACGGGAGAGCCAAGCCGTATACGGCCAAGCCATGACCATATATGGCCTGGCAAGGGTGTACATAGCTTGTGCCCAGCCGTATATAGCCTGTCTTGCCCTTAAATGGTTGGGTCTTACCCGTATCGTCCAATTTTCACCCGAAATACGGTTGGACTTCCCGTATTTGATGTCTTGCCCGTATAAAGGAGGATTTTTATACGGTTGAGGAATATGGTTGAGATTTTGAAGATGGAATACGGTTTAGGAATACGGTTGAGCAACTAGTATATATATGGTGCCTCATTCCTCATTTCAACACACACTACTACAAAATCACGTATAGACCACCCCTAAAAGACTATGAAAATGGTAAAAAATCGTAAAATCCGTGGTTCTTAAGCCAAAAGTTGCGCATTTTTATACTTTTTAATACAGCCCATGGTTTAACAAAAAGCGGACCACGATTCTCACTTGTAAACCGTGGTCTATTCTCTTAAAAGAAATGACCGCGGTTCTAATTACGTAGGAGTGGCCTATTATTTTCGAAAGGACCACAGTTCCATTAAAAAAACCGTGTTCTATTTATTACTTAATAAAATATAATATATATCACATCTTCTAGAACGATTGGATTCTATCGCGCTATTTTAATTCAACTTTATATGATTATCTTTTATAACACATTGCTTATTAACCGTGCTATTTAATATTTTTTAGCTCGATTAACTCAACCGCGCTATTTTAATTCAAGATTATCTTTTAGAACACATTGCTTATTAACCATACTATTTAATATTTTTTAGCTCGATTAACTCAACCGCACTATTTTAATTCAACTTTATTTTATTATCTTTTAGAACACATTGCTTATTAACCGTGTTATTTAATATTTTTTAGTTCGATTAACTCAACCGCGCTATTTTATTTCAACTTTTATCTTTTAGAATACATTGCTTATTAACCGTGCCATTTAATATTTTTTAGCTCGATTAACTCAACCGCGCAATTTAAACTTAATTTTAGATCGGTTTATAATAGACGAGTTATTTGATTATCTTTTGGAATGCATTGCTTATTAACCGAACTATTTAATATTTTTTAGATCGATTATTTCAACCGCTTTATATCCAAACTTTTCTATTTGTGTTTTAGTTCGGTTCTAAAAGTGATCTATATTTCATATTTAACCGATATTAAAAGCAATTTGTGTAGTAGTCATTTGAATTTTCATAAGGACCACAGTTTCTAGTGTGGGAACCGTGGTCTATTGTGTAAATAATTGAAAATTTTGAACTTTCCCCCTTTATTTTTTTAGATTCCCCTATATTTTACCACTTTCCCTCTAATATTATAGTATAAAAACCCTCATCTGCTTCACTTTCGTTATTTCAAATCTCCGATCTTTAGTTTCAAAATAAAAACTGATCGAATTCACAAATATTATCTTCATCAAAAAACCACTTATTCTTTTTGTCAGATCGGGTGTTCTTCCTTCTAATTTCTCTAGATCTACACTCGTAAGTAAAGTTTGTTCTCTCGATTTACTACCTAACGAGCTTCTTTCAGGTGATTTGTTACTTGCTTCTTTTTCTTTACTCATTTATTACTTCATTTTTTTGCTCTACATTTTGTTCTTGTTGCTTCGATGTTGGTTTTAAATTAATATAATTTTGTATGATGTTTTTATATGAAGGTTGTATCTCTTCGGGTTATACTTCAACATTTTACCATAAAAGATAGTGAAGATTCATGGTCACGGTGGAAAAGCAAAGCTGAAGGCATTATTTAGTTATGTTTTGGATCTGTTCCAGATCTTGGGCCTGCTACTGATCTGATCTGAATATGTTGTCATCTTTTGTGTTGTGTGATTGGTTTTATTGTTTAATACATTAGTTTCTCTTTCTAGATTAGCATGAGTAATTAATATTCAATATCACAATTTAAAATACTCCGTACTTGATTAATCTTTATTGTTTGTAGTTGTATACCATGTTAAATAAAAACAAGTTGTCTGCAAATTGTTATTTATATTTATATATTTGTTAAAATCCTAATTTTAATTATCTTTTTATATATATATTTAATATATTCAACCAACGGAAAATAAATAAAATTAAAATATAAAAATAATATTTTTTATACTTAGTCAAATAGACCACGGTTCTTAGTGTGGGAACCGTTGTCCTTCTGACAAATAGACCACTCCAAAATATCCGTGGTCCTTTTCAACTTCAAATAGACTTCTCCCCCTTAGTCCACCTCCCGTTTTCCGTGGTCCATATTTGATTTTAACCGTGTGTCATTTGAGATTTTGTAGTAGTGACACACTACACACTCAATCATTCTTCATCCTCTCACACTTCAACAACTCACTCTCTCTCGAGATTAAGGTTTTCGTTTTTAGTTTCAGTTTCTCTCTATAGGTTCTCTCTCTAGTCTCTCTCTCTCTAGAAACTAGTGGGAAGATTAGGGACAGAATCCGTCGCTTTTAGAGGAGCCATGTAATTTAGTTCGTAGAAGCTAGCATTTGTAATACTTAGGATATTATTCGGCGAACCACAAGTGTTATTCTGCTCGTAATTATTTACGTGTATTATCTATCCTTTTTATATTAATTTATCATAATATTCTTGTTTGATGTTTGTGGTTTATTAATGTTGGAAATGTTTATTATCATACTTTGTGAGTAGTTGCTTGTATGTTTGCCATGATTTAGATAGTTGTAATTAGGTATGATTAATGGAATTGTTAAACCTTGTATCTGTCTAAACTTATCATGCATCTAGACTTAGTTTACGGATCATCCTTTCCAGTCCTTCACGTGACTATCACCTTAGCTGTAGGCCTAAGTTACGGTATATTGTTATCTGTGTTGTCGTATGAATCAATGTTTGTTACTGTAATTCGGCTAAAGTACTGGGTATAGTGATGGAAACACCACTGGTATAGTACAACCGTGGAAGCCCCGGAAACAACCATTGGTACCGACCTTGTGACCTACCTAGTAACCCTAGAATATGGTCTAGGAACCATAGAGCTGTGAAAATGCTACAGTACACCGTAGGTCTACCTCTGGTTACAAAGCTATGAAAATACATTAACTAAAGTACACCGTAATGGTACCTATGGTTAGTAAACATGTGGAAGAGCTATAGTACATCATAAACCTACCTCTGGTTACAAAGACTGTGGAAATGCTTACAACCTTGTACACCGTTACTGTACCTAGGGTTAGTTAGCTATGGAATGGCTGTAGTATACTGTGAACCTACCTCTGGTTACAAGTTATTGTGGAAAATGGTTAGAGTACTGTACACCGTAAACGTACCTAGGGTTAGCAAGCTGTGGAAGGAGTAAATGCACAATACACCGCTAGTGTTCCTAGGGATGAATAACTGATCGCAAAGGAGGGTCTAGATCATGACTGAAGTATTTGTGCTATTAAAACATATTAGGATGAGTCTAGAGATGAAAGTCAAACCCAACAGTGGTTCAGGATTCTTAAAACCCCTAGACTCTACAAAATTGATAGTTTAAAATTCAAAATCAATAATCAGTATATAAGTAGATAATAACATTTAGACTTAGGTGTTAAGAAAGGTCATAATAACTTGAGGGCAGTCTACTACCTTAATCCTACACCCTTTATGGGTCACTTTTCCTAACCATGGTTAGAAAAGTTTGGATTAGTCGGTGTTTAATTGGGGATTAGTCAGCTAATCCTGGCTACCGACTAATCCATGGTCAAGTCGGTCTAAAAGTTGGTCAAAGGCGAGTCAATGCGGAAAAAAGGTCAAAGGTCGGGTCAGGACGGGTTTTTGGGTCAAAGGCGGGTGAAAAGCGGTGACCGGAAATATGATGGTTGGGTTAAACGGAGATAGTCAGAGTTACAGGTGGTCGGATGAAGGTCGTTGCCGAAGAAGGTGAAGATTAGTGAGATGTTGAATTTGGGGGAATTTTGGGGGAGATGGAAATTTGGTTTTGGGTGAGATGCTTTAACGAGTGAATTTGGGGGAATTTTTGGGGAGATGGAAATCTGGTTTTGTTTCTTTCTCTCTCTCTAGATTGGACTTTGGTGGCCCACTACTATTATGTACAATTATGCAGAACAGTCAACTAATGCAAGAGAACAAGACAAATGTAAAAATTTAAATTATTTTTAACTATAACTATATTTAATACCTTATAAATATCTTTTTGAATCTATATTACATATGCATAAATCATAATATTTACTCATATATATATATATATATATATATATATATAAAAGATACAATCATAATATTATTCTCATCCATAATTATTCATGTATAATTTTGAAATTTATTTTAAAAACTAAAAAAGTCAATAAATGTCAAAATCCGACCAGTCTCCGACTAATCCCGACTAGTCCGTAAAATGTCCCGACCGACTAATCCCCGACTTACGACTTTTAACCGGACAGTGTGGGGGGTTGAGCAACATGTTCTGACCAGAATCACGATAGCCTCAGTACTCAGTGACATACTAACTTAGAATCTATCTAAAGAAGTAGGTTTCTAGTGTTTACACCTATAATTTACTTGTCTGTTACCTATATGTGTCCCATAATGAACATCATCCCAGTAATGCACTATCCCAAATCATGGTGAACCACGTCTCCGTTACCCTTAAGTGTTACATATATGCTAGCTTCCTTTTTATTTTATGCTTTAGTAGTTTAATAAATTAAAAAACCAAATACATACTTATCCAACTATCCAAAACCTAGCTTAATTACTAAGTTATCAGAACGAGCTCTGTTTCAATTCTACCGTCATGAGGAATGACCCTGGATCATCCTTGCCACTTACAAGTACTAGGTACTCGTACCTAGCAAGTATCAGTGCGTTGTTCGGAAGATTTAGGTCCTGACAATTATAAATTTAAAACAACCACCGATGCCCCGCAAGCGAGAGGTCCGCAATGACAGGAAGCGATTCCTGAACCGACCGTTTGTGGTGCATCATGCCCCAAGAATTGTATTTCATGGATCCAAAATTCAGATTTTGAGAATTTGGCATATAGTTTTTCCTTTCGTAACAATTCCAAAATGGTTCGTAGATGGTGTTCATGTTCATCCCGACTCTTGGAATATATCAAAATGTCGTCAATGAATACAATCATGAATTTATCAAGATATGGTTTGCAAATTCTATTCTTGAGATCCATAAATACCACTGGAGCATTTGTTAATCCAAACGACATAACACGAAACTCATAATGTCCGTATCTCATTCTGAATGTTGTTTTTGGTGTATCTACTTCTCTTACCCTCAATTGGTGATACCTAGATCTTAAATCTATCTTTGAAAACTAACTTGCTCCTTGTAGTTGATTGAACAAGTCATTTATTCATGGCAATGGATACTTGTTCTTTATCGTGACTTTATTCAATTCACGGTAATCAATACACATCCTCATGAATCCATCCTTCTTTTTAACGAACAAGACAAGGGCTCCCCAAGGTGAGTAACTTGGGCGGATAAAACCCTTATCCAACAACTCCTGGAGTTGTTTCATTAGTTCTTCATCTCCGTAAGGGCCAATCGATAAGGTGTTATTGGGGCAGCTCTGGGTACCAAATCTATTTTAAATTCGACTTGTCTATCTAGTGGTAATCCGGGTTCATTTGAAAACACATCAGGATATTCATGAATAATTGGTATATTCCCTACTTCTTGTTCTTTTGCGTTACTGACATCTATCACATGTGCTAAATATGAAACGCATCCTTTTCTCAAGCAACTTTTGTCTTTCATTATGGATATAATGTTCGGGATTTCATGTTTCTTATCTCAGTATACTTCTATTTCGTGACTGTCGGGTGCCTTCAACTCGATAATCTTTTCATCACAGACTATTTTAGCTTTATTTTTAGCTAACCAGTCCATGCCTATGACTATATCGAATCCTCCGAGTTGGAAAGGTATTAAGCTAATAGGGAATTTCTTTTCTTCAATAGCGATAGTGCAATCGTTAATATAGTATGTTACTTTCCTATGACTATCGTAAGCTATTTCAACCTCGTAAGTGTTATCTAACTTTTTAATTGTATTATTTAAGCATGGAGAGAAAGTAGTTGACACGAAGCTTCTACTAGCACCAGAATCAAATAGAATTTGATCATTTACATCATTGACAGAAAAGTACCTGACACCACATCAGGAGTGTGAACGGCCTCCTCAACTATCATGTTAAAAGCTCTCATTTTAACCTTATTGGCACCATTCTTCTCATTCATGTCCCCTGAATATCCTTTGTTTAAATCAGGACAGTCTAGGCTCATATGTCCCAGCCTTCCATAGTTATAGAAGCTATTTTTTCCAGCTAAATGTTTTACAATGTGATTTTCCCACAAGTATTACATTGTTTGATGTCTGAGGGCTTTTTCAGAGATTTGGACCCAAACTTCTTCTTCTTATGAGTACTCTGTTGAGTCAATGATCACTGACCAACTCAATGAAGATTACTAGTTACAGAAAATGATTAAGTAAAAGTTGTTGTTGCTGAAGTAAGTGCTCGTTGTTCTTATTCTATCTCTTTAAGGAGAATAATCTGATAAAGTGGATTAAAACTCAACTTTGTGTGTCGCTGTTCTAAGCAATTGACAGCGAGAGTTTTACATCCACGAAGAAATAAAGTTAAAAGTCACTGCCCAAATAAAGAAAGGTCGCTGAAGATTTCCTAATCAAGTTACTCTACAAGAGCACGTTAGCTCGCAATGAGTAAGGAGGTCACTACATCTTCAGCAACCTAATAAAAAATAATTTCTTCCACAAGTACAAAGTCGCTCATTAGATTACGTCAGCAAGTATTCCTCGTGCTAAAATATCTTTGGATGACGTGTCAGCAAACTATTGGTTAACATAAGAATGAATTATTTGTGGTAACAGAATCAGGGCCCACGGAATGTCTGTTAGCCGTATTTCAGGGAGATGAGAGCCAATCCAGTAGCAACACGTGTCATTCCAGATCCTATTTTAAAGGAGATATTTACGGGATATTTAGGCTATATATAGAGCAGTACATTGTACTTAGGCACTTGTCGTTTTTGTGTGGTAATCACTAGTTAGTCAGTGAGTAGTTTTTCGCGCACGATAAGCGAGCAACGAGTGAACAGTGTACGTTGTTTGTCAGCTACTGTTCATCTCTTTCGTAATAGTTGTAGCTTAAGTGTTTGATTTGATTTATCTTGGGTTAAATCATTCCGCAATCAACACTCAGTGTAAGTTGTATCTAATATAAGTTCACTGTTCAGCTACTGTTATTTCTTTATCATTCATTATCATACTATGTTATTGCGTATTTACTTAGAACAATTATAACTTGCAAAATCACTTGATGTAAATCAAAAGAAAGTTTTTAATTGTATTCAACCCCCCTTCTACAATTAAACTTTACGTATTGCGATTTTAATCCACTAACCAATAGTGGATCAGGGACTCTCATACTCATTCCGCACAATTTTCACTTGAAGTTTGATTTGTCAGAAGAGGCAGTTTTGCTACCAGTGTTTGCTAGCTTAGTAGCCTTGACGGCTTGCAGAAAGCTTTTTGGTGATGCAAGCCTTACCAGCTTCTTAATATCATCTCTCAACCCTTTGACATACCTAGCTATTTTTCTTTCCTTAGTAGCTATCTGATCCACAACGAATCGGGCCTTTTATACAAACTTCTCAGTATACATGAGCATAGAGTCACTTCCTTGGACTAGTTTGAAAAAATTAATCTCCAATTTAGCAATTTTATTTCCGGACAATACTTGTCCATTAATAACTTTTTAAAGTTATCTCATGTCATGTTTACCATTCCACCAACTCCGTAGGCAGCTCTTACACTGTTCCATCAGTCCAATGCAGCATTTCGAACAATGTAGAAGCATATTCGACCTTTATGTGCGAGTCACACCTACATGTTTCAAAACATATCTCTACTTTGTTCAACCAATCCAGAGTGGCTATAGATCCACCAGAAAAATTGAAAGTAGTCAGTTTAGTTCCTGAGAATTCTTTGTGATTCATTAATTTTCTCGTCTATAAAAAACCTATTTACATATTCTTGTAGAGATTCAAAAATTTCTTAACAAATGTTTCTCTCTTTTGGTATTTTTCGCATTTGGTGGTCGTCGATGAGGAAACATAATAAGCTCTAATTTAAATTAAAATATGAATCAATAAAAAATATCACTTGATTACATGGATGAAAAGATTAATAATGATGCATTCATTAGTTTGATGTCTTCATATTACTAAGGAGGTGTTTGTCTTAGCATTTAAATTTTAGATTTTTAGCTAAAAAAATAAAAGCTCCCCTATGCTTGGTTCACAAAAACAAACCTTTTATGGTGAAAAGCTAAGTCAAAAAAGTGTTCGGCAAAAAAAAAAGAGCTTTTCAAAGCTGAAAAGCTTAAAAACCTAAAAAGCTAATTTGAAAAGCTAACCCAAACACCTCTAATTCGAGACTAGTCAGATATTTGTTTGATGTGGATGCCCCTTAACCTATTTGCAAATCCACTTTGCAGCCGCATGTAACATTTTTATTAATTTAGTGGGCTGGGGCGCTGACCCATCTATACTACATAATATAAGGGGTTGAAGCTGATGTCATTATGCTGATTTGTCCAATTCTTAGGCTGTTTAAGATGATGATGTGGCTTAATGTGGTGCAAGAAATTTTTTGGTTATTTTGATTGTTTTAAATTATTTAACTTACATTTTCTAATAATCGGAAAATTAATAGCTTTAAATTTGGTTGCAAGTTTCTAGACATAAAGTATGCAGATGGGCTTTGGTTATTGTGTCATTGTGTGCATGCTTAATTTTTTAATAATTAGAATATATACTTTTTATTCAAATTTAAATTTTGTGTGAGTTTCTAGACATCGAGATGGTCATTGTGCGCATGCTTCTTATTCACGCCTCCTTACTCCATTGGCATAATTCAAATTTAAGATATTCATCTCTCCATCTTATTTCTCCATTCATCCGGCCATTCCCCTTTCTATCATCTTCTCCATCACCATCATTGTGTAAGTATTTCATCTACTCCGAGCTAGATCACATGTAAATTAGTTTATCTTTATTTTTATTTTGTAATCAAATTTCTGTACTTTAGGGTAACTTAACCTCCTCCTTTTCTTTTTCTTCCAGGTCTTGCAAATTTGCATTCATGTAAATATTCTCAAATTAATTTTTTGATTTCTATATATCTCTCTCTCCTTTTCTCTTTTTCTCAATTCGATTTTAGTTGGGTTTTTCATGGTATTAATTCAAATCTTTAGTTACAGGTAGATGTGTTTCAATTTAGTCACTGCGAATACATTAACAATGAATCATCTCTTTCTTCTATAATCTCTTTATTCAAGGTTAGTTTGTCAATATATAGATAACTTTGGCATAATTATCTTATCCGCTGTATTTGCTTACAAATCACTACATATATATTGATTCTTTAGTTTCTGTTGTTTTTTCAATCTTATCATTTTTGAAGTTGCAGCTTACTAGATGCGTTTAGCCAATGCAAATTTTGTTGGGCAATGAAAATTATGTTTGTTGACTGAAAACATAAATAATGATGCTCACCAAGTGTTTGATTATATGGTTAGGTGAAAAGGTGTTCTTTACTTTTAACTTATTTTAAACTTTTGAGTCTTATAAATGTGTGTATGTTTTAAGTTCATATTTTAATTTCTTGGTGCTGAAATAAAATTGTTGATTTGTTATATGTGCTTTTGTGTTTGAGTCCTGTCCGGATTTCATGTGTTTAGGTTTGGATTTTTGTGACACCCGACAAATTAGGACATTTAATTGTGCCTAACTATAGTTAATTACATGTATTTAGTTTAGTATTAGGCTAAATATGTGTAACAAAAAGTATATTATATATATACGCGCACACGATTAATTTAAATCGTGCAAAGTCGAATCGGATGGATTATGATACACACGGCCGTTGGTGAACATTTTCATAAGTAACGTAAATCTATTTTTATGTTAAAATAGTTGTTATTCACTTGGTATTATTATTATGTACTAATATGCGTGAAAAAAACTATTACGTTTTATATAAAGCGTAACTTACGCGAAGAAATGCGGGAATCGAACTCTTAAGTTTCAAAATATTTGTTGAATTAGCGACACCCGAACGAAATCCAACAAATATTTTTGTAATGTTAAATAAATTATTTCAAAATATTATTTCAACCAAAAATAACGTGGAAATCGTCAACTAAAACAAAGTAATAAAAAGTCCGACAATTTAACGATTAAACACGCGAATAACGATTAACCGACCGCAGAATCTAACACGGATTTGGGGAAATGAACTTCACGAGCCCACGACCCATTTAGGTCAGCCCATGTCGGCCCAGACCCACAAAATCAGGCCCAAGAGCCCATCCTACTTATCCCTCATATATAAATCATATATTACTTCTTTTTACCTCATTCTCACCACACCGCTCTCTCTACTTCACCATTTTCTCTGCTTCTCTCTCTATAAATAACCAAATACAACCACCACCACTACCTTCTTCCACCTCTTCCAAGGACTTCTAAGCACTACCTCTACCATCCCCTCGCTAATTCGACTATAGAACTCGATTTCACTTGTAAGATTTCTTTAAATTTTCATTAGGTTTTCTTGGTTTAAGCTTAAGTACTTGTTTGTTGTCCATTTCTACTGATTATTGTCCAAGATCCACCTTAAAAACCAAAGAACAATGAGAAAAACCTTTGGACAAAGCTATTAACCAGTGGACGAAACTTTAGATTGAATTTAGAACGCAATAACTAACTCATTTCTCAACTAAATAACACGTTTCGTGTAAATGAAGTTTGGAATGTCTATTTTCATAATCTGTAAGCCCCTTAATTTATTAAGCTCTTTTATATTATTAAGAAAATAAATAAAAGTACATATGCAGACTGAAAATCTGACCTGAACATTCAGTCCACTTTGAAATGTTATATCTAAAGATCTGATGAGCACCAAATGGTCGGTTCAGGAATCGCTTCCTGTCGTTGCACACCTTTCCGCTAGGTGCGGCATCGGTGGTAGTTTTAAATTTATAATAGTCGTGGGAGCCTAAACCTCCGTACTACCTACTGGTACTGGTAGGAATACCTAATGCGAGTATGCGGTAAGAATGATCCAGGGTCGTTCCTTACGACGGTAGAATTGAAACATAGCACATTCTGATAAACTAATTATCAAGCTAGGGTTTTAAAACACCCGATACAATTTCAAGGCCATTTTTTTAAAATACCGGATGCGCATATTTAATAATCACATTATAGATTGCATATAATATAAGCAAAAGCTGCAATCCAGTGTACAAGATCTTTAAAGTTAAGTTATCATAATAATTACAACCTTAAGTTTAAGTGTTATATAATTCCAAAACATAATGTTAAATCATTAACATGATTTTAAATTCAGAGTGAGCCATCAAACATTCTATCAACCCAAACTTCTTGAGACCCACAATCAAAAGCTTATCCCGCAAGAAGTAATGAGGGGGATCAGCACAAAGCTAAGTGAATAGATCTCTAGCTATCAACCTAACTCAGAATAACAATTGTTTACAGCTAAGCATCATAAACGATTAACTTCAAAGAGGATTAGTGGTCCTTGAGGTACCCTACTGCCGCGGTGGCCGCCAAATAACACTTACAATCACTGAAGGCCAATTCAGTGATCTAACTAATAGTCTGGTACTATTACTTCTTACAACACAATTTCAATAAATAAAACATGTACAAGGATCTTGTGTTGTCCAAGTAATAGTACTCAAACCCAATTCATGTTGACCTCTGAACAATTCACATAATCCACAATCATCATGGCAATAAGTAAACATAACAGTATAAGTAATAAACTAAGTTTACTCATTGTAACCAGATTGTTATAACTAATTTAGACTGAAAGTCATTTATCCACTCACCCTTATTGATCACAGTCCCCACTCAGTGGTCTTATGTTACCGAGTCTTCATTTTATCTGAGAACACAACCAAAACCCGAGTTAGATTCTCATGTTATGATTCATAGTATTCTATTCAAATATATAATGTCAAATAAATGCACATAATATACATTCAATACTATTTAAACAACACAAGTACACAAGTCACAAGTTAACATATTCATTCATTTTAAACTGACAAACGCGATCCAGGCAAGGAAGGTGGGATCGCGTTCCCAAGAAGAAAACATTCTATTACCAATTAACACTGAGAAATGCGATCCGGTGAAGAGGTCTGGATCGCGTTCCCATGACCAAGAACTTCTGTAACCAAAAAGCACTTCATAACGCGATCCGGACATAGAGGTGGGATCGCGTTCCTAAGAGTAAACATGACAAAATCAAATTTACACTATCTAACGCGATCCGAATGATGTGGCTAGATCGCGTTCACATGAAGAAACCTGACTGAATAGATATAACACATGATAACGCAATTTGGGGGAAGTAGCGGGATCGCGTTCACACATTTTACAGCAGGGTTTCGGACCTGCAACCATTTCAGCTCGAATCTAAACCCAATTTTTATCATCAAACAATTGCAATACACGAATTTATCCATTAAGTAACCATAAACTTCAACTATAACATGTTATAACAACAAACAATCATCATCAAGCTTCTAAATGTTATAACATTTTACAGCATTATTCACACAACCTAAATCAATCAAATTCAAACTTATATATGCAAATAGAGGATAAACAACTTGAAATTCAAGGTGATAACTAAATGATGAAGAAGAAATTCTAATGTTTGCATAAAACCACATAATCAAATTCCATTTCTACACATGAATCATCATTCAACCTAATTTTTAATCAAATTCAATTTATATGTGTAATTGGGGCAAATGAACTTACAATGACGATGATAATGAGATGAGGAAGATGAAGAACAATGGTTGAATCAAAATCATAGCTTCAAGATTGATTTAACTTTAATTTTCCCTTGAATTCTAAGTGTAGGTGTAAGTATTTTGGTTAGATGAAATTTTGTAAGTATGGGAGAAACAAGTGTCGGCCTCACCATCTAACTCAAGTATTAGGTGGTGTGATATTATCCCCTTCTCAACTTATTGTCTGGAACCTAAAACCATTATGCGAGACTAAATAACAGTAATTTAAAACAAGTAATAATTTATTAATCACAATAAGTTATTTAACCAATTGACCTATTTATTTCAATTATCCAATAATATAAATTATTTCTAAACACAATTAAATAATCAATTAAAATAAGGAAAATACCATATTTCTTCTAGGCCCATAAAGAGGATGTTACAGGTTTGAATAAGTGGATAGGTGATTGTTTTTGGTTTTAATCTATTTAAACTTCTAAAACTAATAAAGCATAAAAGTAAAGGGAGACTAGCATACATAACACCTAATGATAACGAAGACGTGGTTCACCATGATTTAGGATAGTGTATGTGCTGAGATGATGATTATTTGGGGACACATTCATGTGACGAACATATAGACTACAGGTGTAAACACTAGGACCCTACTTCTTTAGTCCGGTTCTAAATTAGTATGTCACTGAGTACCTAGGCTATCGTGAGTCTAATCAGATCAGGTTGCTCAACCCCCAACACTGCCCTTGTGACGGAGCAGTGACCCTTTGCTCAACTTGCCTTGTTACGGAGCAGTGGGTCTATGGAGATAACTCCTGGGTGCATGAATAAGGTAGAAAACCACCATAAAGGATATTTTGACCTTTCTTAACACCTAAGCCTAAGTGTGTCATCTAGATGTGTACTTGTTATTTAACTATGTTATTCTAAATTATCGGTTATGTAGAGTTAAGGGGTTTAAGCATCTGGGAATATAGCCGACTCCTTGCTTTCTTTTCAAAACTCATATTCTATCAATTAAGCATAATTACTTCCTTCATGAATTAGACCCTCCTTTACAATCAGTCGTTCATCCCTAGGTATACTGACAGTGTACACTGCATTAAGTATTTCCACAGTATTCTAAGCATGGAGAGACTCACGGTGTACACTACTTTTATAGGTTTAGCATTTCCACAACTGTATATGATACCTAGACCATGTTCTAGAAGGGTGACTTCTAGGTAATCCACGATGAGATAAACCTATGATATTTCCTTGGCTTCCATGTATTTGTACTTTACCAGTGGTATTTCCAAAGCTATACCAGTACCGTACCATTTTATGGTGACCTCATAGCTTTATTACATAAAGGGATAACTATATATTCGTAGCTAGGGTTTATAACTCCTACAACTATGGCAATAGTCATGTGAAAGACTGGAAAGGGTGAATGATTAAGTTTATATTCAGGATAAGCTTAAACAGATAACAAAGTATAAATCCCATTTATACAGATAGAGAATTAGTGTAACATCATCTATAACTATCTAAATTATGGCAAACATACAAGCAACTACTCACAAACCATAACAATAAACATTTCTAACATTAATAAATCACAAACATCAAACAAGAACATTATGACAAATTAATGATAGAAAGAATAGATAATATCGATACGAATTGCGATGTGACAACCGTCAAAATCTCATGTCATTACTGTACTCGAATCTTAAACTACGCTTATAGCATTCCTTAAATTTTAGTGAAAATTCTAGGTTATGACTCTGTAGGCTTACCGAAGTCGTAAAACGTATTAGAAATTGCTTAGTGAACCTGAAGTTCTTTTAGACATACTGAATTAGGTTACTAAGTTCCAAATAAAAGAATGAAAAATCTATCCCTTTTATGTCCTCACAAAATCATTATCGAATCGCAAAACCGTAATCTCCGGTGACTTGACAAGAAAATTCAATCGGACAGTACACGACTTAACACGAAATTTGGTGAAAATATTTCTATAAATAACTTAAATCTATTTTTAGAAGTTATTTATCTTATATATATATTTTTAATAATACGCGAAAAACATAGACGTTTTGCTTAAAACGATTTAAACGTAACGAAAACGCACGAATCAAATTCGACAACCAAATGAAAGTCAATAAATATTTTGACAACTCAAGATAAAGTATTTTAATAATACTTCAATGAAATATTATCCCACAAATATCGTTAACTTAAACGATTCAAAATAACGCTACACGATTTAACGTTTTAACACAAAAATAACGGGTAAACGAACATGGTACGTAACGTAAACTTAAAAGACAAAATTTAAACATTTTCACCATCTTGTAAGGCCCCCAAATCTGCAGCCCCATATGGTCACCACCCTTTTTGTTCCCATTAAACTTCATGCAAATGAAATACTTCATCATTTCACTTCACTCCACCAAGTATTCTCTCTAGCTTCTCTCTAGACTCAATTCTCTCTCTCTAAAGTCTGAAAACTCCAGCCCTTTTCATCTCCACAACACCACCATAGAACCACCTACAACCACCATTGAACCACCACTAAATTCTTCAAGCTTTTGCAAAACTACTTCAAGATTTCAAGACCACTAGTCCTTCTCATCTCAAATCTGATCTAGAATCTTCATTAACACCATTGTAAGGATCTTTTCTAGTTCATTTTACTCTTATTAACATGTTCAAAAACTCACTCATCTTGATTATGTCCAAAAATCTTGTTAAAACTACTTTTCACAACATAAAACTTAAGAAAATGCATCATGCATAATCTGTCCAGAATGTTGTTGTCACTTCCACGATTTGTATAAAAATTATTTCTTCATGAAAATGGATGTTTTTATAGTCAAAAATCAAATTCATAAAGTTATCTTTCCAACCACGAAAATCTCATATTTTTCTGGTCTTGTTTACTATTTTTAATATTTTTGTGAGATTATATAGATAATCTGTCCTATAAAGTCAGAAAGTTTATTCTGGTTGTTTTGACCATATCTAGAGCTACACACCTCCAAATGACTTGAAGCCAAAGTCAAAAGTTTAAAAATTGAGTTATATACAAATGTTGTCCTGATCACTTTTTCTTAAAAAGTTGTAGATTTTGCCCAATAATTCAATCTTCATGCATGTGTCCAGATTGGTCAACTGTTAGACCTCAGAGGACACATGTAATTTTTAAAAATACTTAGACTACTCTAAAATTCATGAAAAAAATTACTGGAAGTATTTAACTTATTAAGGAATAACTGGTATTTTTATTGGGAATTAATTCGGAATGTACAATTTTATAAATATTCGACAAACAGGTGCATTTTCTGGAAAATGAGATAGTGGACTGATTTTGCATGTAGGATTAAACCAACACTTGTAAACTTGCTAAAAGTGGAAAAATCAACTTGTTAAGGCTCATCAACATATATAAGAGTTTGGGTAAAATTTTCGGGTCAAACCGAGTCGTTTTGACCAAGTCAACAAAAACGGGACTCGGCTTCGAAAACCTCAAAATTGCCATTTTTGGAAACTTACTATTTTGGAAAGAATTGTAAACAAAAATGGGTTTGGGTGACTTATTAAGTAACTTGGACCAAAATGAGACTTGAAAACATAGTTTCACTAAGTACCAAATTCGTGCAACAACCGATAACTACGTACGAATACGAAAGACAACGCAATAACACTCGACATATACTATTGCAAAGTGTACAACGAACCACATATAATAATAATAATTTCTTTGAGAATTATTCTAACAAACTTTCACCAACGAGTTGTATACGTTTTCTATAACGAAACATATTTGGACATACTAGTTGAGTGAACAACTAACATAAGTAACATTAACCCCCACTTACACACAACCTTATGCGTTTAGGGCGCTAGGAGGCTGCATTTGGAACTCACATACTTGCTAATTGCTATATTTACTTGCTAAACTCTGGTGAGTATTCACAACCTCAATTTTCTAGCATTTTCATAAACTTTTTAGGGTGAAAAGCATGACCAATTGTTTGTTAAACTGTTCTTTAATGTGTACTCTTAATAAAACTATTCTTGAAAGAGGCACATAATCTGTATTTTTCTGCGAAACTGATCTTGTTTATTGAAACTGTTCTTGAACTAGTACACAAACCATTTCTTATGGTAAAACTTTTCTTTAATGTGTACTCTTAGTATAGCTGTTCTTTAATGTGTACTCTTAGTAAAACTGTTCTTGAACTTGTACACAAACTATATCTTATTGTGAAACTATTCAGGATTGAAAATTTACTATTTTGATACTAAAAACTGCTTTGGAAATATACACATGCTATCTTTTGTGCTAAAAATATTTTCTGTGTGTACATATACTATTTATACGCTCTTATTGTATGTGCTTGTAACTCTATCACATCTTAAGTCCCCAGTTTATTTTACACAACTTATTAACTCATTATTGAGCCGATGGTTGGTATGGATAGTACTATTTGGAAGGAGGCCACATTCCCACTCTCCCATGCATGTGAGTGCATACCAGCAACTCTAAATGTTCGCGATAGGACATGTCTTTGGGGCGTTGTTCTTTTGACAGTCGGTTTGGTTGTGGACTCAAGCTATACATGTCGTTCTTAAATGAATTCTAATTTGCGTATAAACAACTAGTTACGTAGCAACGTAAATCTTTCAAACGTGGTTTTTATAACTTCTAGATGACTTTCGCATTTATACACTAAAAAACTATTTACGTAGCAACGTAAATCTTTCAAATGTGATTTTGAATACTTTTAAATGGCATTCGCACTTATTCTAAAAGCTGTGAACTCACCAACTATCTTTGTAGTTGACCCTCATTTTTACATGCTTTTCAGAAAACAATCAGTAGTTGTGAAAATGAAGCTACGATTACCCTTATGAATGTTGAAGTCATTAGTGGAGCCTTGTGCTGTGGAACCATTGTGTTATTACATCTCGTGTTTCTGCTTTAGCGGGGTGTGACATGCGAGCAGAATAACACTTTTATTTCTTCATAATATTCAAGCATTACATAAGCTAGCTTCTACTAATTAATTACATAACTAATCTAGAAGAAAAGAGAAGGATTCTCCCACTAATCTTCTCACTAGTCCAAGGGTTTAAAACCCTAGCAAGAAACTAGAGAGAAAGACTAGAGAGAGAAACTAAAGAAAGCCTAGAGAGAAAATTCTAGAGAGAGAGAAGAGAGGTAATTGAGAGGTGTGGTATGAAGCCTCTATTTATAGGAGAAGGCTTGGAGTTGAGGTGGTGGCTTGGTACAAGCTATTGGGTCACTGACCCTGCCTCTATGATTTATGTATGACAGAATATTTGCTTTGGACGCTGATGCATACTCAGCGTCCCTTATCTCTGTGGTCTCGCTACATGTGTAACATCGTCCCTTATAACTTTCAAACTTTCATTAGCTTCCCCTCAACACTGATCATCCTTAAAGACTTAGCAAGTTATTCATAGATGCTGGAAGACACTGACACATATATATCTGAAATCAAAGACCAAAGATATAGATAGAAGATTTCTGATTGAAGTGGAAGATCAATAGTTATCCTAACTACTCCAACAACTATTCCCTGAGTAAGCGCATGGGTCTGACAGGTACCTGTGCACTTTAAAAGGCGTATTCTACAAGGTGGACAATAGCCGTATAAACGGTGTACAATAATACACGAAGTCAACAAAACTTCATTTACAGAAAAAGTACCATACTTTTACTGTAAAAATGTATTATTATATTTAAAACACCTTCCCCATGTATTAGTCATTAAAGATTTGATACTTTCCAACCATACCTATCAAATCTTTAAGGATTATTAAAACGGTTAAACATATTATCTCTAAGATAATATGGAGGATTTATGCTTATAAATACTCAAATCAACAACCATATTAAATACACCTTGAACTGCATTAAATATAACCTTTGATCTATAGCAGCCACTCCTGTTAGTCAGCGAGCTTTGTGCCAACACTTGTGTTGAGATCACTGATGGTCATCAGCTCCTCAGGATGAGTGACTTGTTATATTTAAATCTGTCATCAAGGAACAATTACTTAGATTAGTGTGTCTTTTCTCTTCCGCAAGTAATTGTTGTGAAGTATTATTTTGATTCAATCAATAAAATTACTTTAATCTTGAAATAATTGTATTCACCCCCACCTCTACAATTAACTGTGTTAAGTAGTTATATATTTATCTAGCTAAACGGGACCAACAACTGGTATCAGGGCCAGGTTTGAATAAATCAATATTCAGATCTGCAATGACTACTAACCCTTCTCAGGGGAGTTCATTTGCATACTTAGACAATGGATCTAAAGGTAAACCACCCAGATTTGACTCTGGACAGTTTACTATATGGAAAGGTCGTATGCTACTCTTCCTAAGGGCTCAAAACACACTTTTAATTAACACTTTAAATGAAGGTCCTTATACTCCTCGAATACTCGTTGAAAGAAATCCCACCGCTTGCGGTGGTGAAACTGAGGATGATGTTCCTTGGAGCATCATGAAACCTCAAACTCAATGGACAGAGGAAGATAAGAAAATGGTTGACCTTGATGCCTAACTTTAATCCTTCATCGTCATGTCTTTACCAAACGATGTTTACCACTCAATCATAAATTGTACAAGTGGAAAGGAAATGTGGGATACTTTGTATACTATGTATGAAGGTCTTGATCTTGTCCTTGAAAACAGACGTATCTTCCTCAATTGACAATATGAATAGTTTATGGCTAGCAAAATTGAAACTTTGACACAAACGTATAATAGGTTTAACTGTTTAATGAATGACTTAAGGGCTGCAGGGATTAAAATGGAACCATTGGATGTAATGAACAAATTTATGGATTCCTTTCCCAGTGTCTGGGAGCACTCAATTGATATCTTAAGAGACACTGGGCATATAAAAAACATGACTTTAAAATCACTTTTTGGCACCTTTCTCAATAAAGAACAAGATCGTGTTCAAAAGTTAGCTTTAACTGAAAGTTACAAACTAAACAACACAGCCTTAGTGGCAAAAGGTGTATCAATCGAAGATATACCCTCTTCATCCAATACAGACACAACTAAGGAAATTCCTGATCCATCTGGTGATGAAGATGTGTCTGTAAATGACGATGAAAGTGATCTCGAATCACTCGCTGAGGAAATGGCCATGATGGCTGGAAAAGTCAAACGTTTTTCAAAAATGGGCTCTTCATCCAGATCTGGTCAAAATTCTTTTTCTAGATATCCAAGAGAGTCCTACAGAAACAAGACTAAAGGAAAAAAAAACTTTAACAAATATGAAGTTTTGTGTTTTAATTGTCAAAAACTTGGTCACTTCCCATCTGAATGTAAATCTGCTTCAACTGATAACAAACATGCAAAGGAAACAGATAAAGCATCAAAATACAAAACCAAATACAAAAAACTGAAAGAACTGACCAAAAGAAAAGAAAAAGGTTTTGTGGCTAAGCATAGAGATGTTACTACAATAAGCGTCACTGATGAAACAACCAGTGAGTCATCATCTGATTCAGAAATAGCTGGGTTATGTCTCATGGCTAACTCAGACAGTGATCTCAATTATGATGGTGATTCTGATGAATCTACCAATGCATCTACAAATGATGTGTGGAACCTATTTGAAGAACTTGCTGTGTCACCTACAACTGTGCTTGAATTTCCTGAATCAATATCATCTTCATCTGAAGAAGAAATTGAAGAAAATGAGTGTCTGATGGCTCAAAATAAAGCAGACACCAGCACATCCACTGAAGTTGATACAACATCTGCCTCTGTCTGGAACAAGGAAACTCTTACCAAGGTACACAAATTTCATCTTCTTTCTGAAGAAGAAAAAGTTGACACTCTTGAAACTCTAGTATGCGATGTTGAATGTGCTCATAAAATTGAAAAAGATTTAAAAGAAAAAATATATCTTTTGACAAATGAACTCTTTTCATGTCACAAAGACATACTAGAACTCAAGAGCGCCAAACATCAGCTAGCTGAACAGCGCAATGCTAATGCTGTTCTCATGAAAGAAACAACTTAGGCTCAAAAGGACTCTGCAAACCTCAAACGAGTCTGTGAGTAATGGTGCAAATCAGCCAAAATGGTGTCTGAGTGTGTCAACAATCAAATACCAAGACAAGTTCAAGCTATCATTGGAGGAGATTATGAGCTCGCTGCTACCATAGCTGATGAGCCAATAATCTCTCATGATGATACATTTGATGATAACTCATGTCCCATGACCAGTTTCACATGGGGTGACGTTAACATACCCAATAAATTTGTCAAGGCCTCAAAAACCTCTTGTGAGGAAGCTGATGATGAAAAATCAGAAAGTACAACCAGTGAGCAAACAAAACGTGATGACATTCTTTCACCTACTTGTACTCTCATAAAAATGAAAGTTTTTGAAAAAACAAATAAAGGCAAATTCATAAAAAGAAACACAAAAACTAAGATTCCATCATCCTCAGGGGTTAACTCTCAAATTGACTCACTGAGCAATTAGCTTCAATTTCTCACTAACTATGTAGTCAATGAGAAGCAGAAAGGAATCCTTGGACCAATTCCCACCATCATCCTCCACCTGCTTCAAACGCAGAAAATGTTATAAATGTGGAGAAAAGTCACACCTAGCAAATGTTTGCCAGGATGATGGATTTGTACGATCCAAAGTTTCCATCATAAATGAGACATCAAAAGAAAAACTCAGTGTTTCGATCGCTACATCTAAGTTATCCACACTCAACATAAATGCCAACAAGGCACCTGAACCCACTAAAAAGTGGGTTCCCAAAAGAAATTAACTTTGTTTTGTGTGCAGGAGGGCAAGAACACTTGGTATCTAGACAGTCGGTGTTCTAAACATATGACTGGATCAAAGGCTCTTTTTAAGAATTATCAAGAAAAAGAAGGTCCCTCCGTCTCTTTTGGTGATAATTCAAAAGGATTTACAAAAGGTCATGGAACAATTAGCAATGGAAATATCTCCTTCTCAAATGTCTCATATGTTGAGGGTCTAAAACACAACTTACTTAGTGTAAGTCAAATCTGCTCACTGAAGAACAAAGTGTTATTCGATGAATACGCTGGAACCATTCTAAATAAGGAAGGAAAGCCAATTCTCGCTGCTAAAAGGAAAAGAAATGTGTACACCATCAACATGGCTGAGGCAAAATCTCAAAAAGGTCTCTGTCTCTATTCTCGATTTGTAGCTGAAAAGAATTGGCTGTGGTTAAAAAGACTTTCTCATCTAAACTTCAAGACTATAAACAAGCTGGCAAAGAATGAGCTAGTTTATGGTCTTCCTTTCATGAACTATTCAAAAGACAAACTGTGTTCTGCATGTGAAAAAGGAAAACATCACAAATCATCCTTCAAACCCAAACAATACTCTTCTATCACTGAAGTATTCCAATTAATCCACATGGATTTATTTGGACCTGTCAGCACCACCAGCTTAGGAGGCAAGAAATATGCCTTGGTGATGGTCGATGAATACTCTAGGTATACCTGGGTTTTCTTTCTAAAAAACAAGAATGATGCAGCTGATGAAATTGTCCGCTTTGTAAGAAGAATGGAGACGTTGAATGGCAAAAGAATTAGAATGATGAGAAGCGACAATGGAACAAAATTCAGAAATAACTCACTGGAATCCTTCTGTGAAGAAATGGGCAAATCTGAAAACTTCTCAGCTCCTAGAACACCAGAACAGAATGGAATTGCTGAAAGAAGAAACAAAACTCTTGTTGAAGCAGCTAGGACCATGCTCGCTGAAGCTGGACTTAAAGGATATTTCTGGGCTGAAGCTGTCAACACAGCTTGCTTCACTCAAAATAGATCAATCATTGTCAAAAGACACAACAAGACTGCTTATGAAGTTCTAAGAAGCAGGAAACCTAACATCAGCTTCTTTCATGTTTTTGGAAGTACATGCTATGTGTTTAACACTCGTGATCAACTCAAAAAATTTGATCCAAAGGCTGATGAAAGCATATTCATTGGATACTCATTAGTGTCCAAAGCATTTAGAGTATACAATCTCAGAAGAGAGTGTATTGAAGAATTTGTTCATGTTACCCTTGAAGAAAGTTTCAGTCCTCAAAGAATTGAATCAAATGAAGATGATATATTCCAATCAGAGGAATCTTTTGATATGCCTCTAATAAACTCTGTCTTATCAACAACCTGTAATCCAATCTTGTCCATACCTGATCTGTCTCCACCTTCCTCACCCGAAATTATTGAAGATCTCAATCCACCTGATCTTCAATTAAATGAAACTTCAGTCGAACCCCATCAAACTGTCACTGATAATGAGGTTCACATACAGATAAACGAAGCTGATCAAGAAGAAGTCAACTCTGCTCCAATCAGAACAACAAAATGGACTAAAAGTCATCCAATTGATCAAATCATTGGTGATAGGGACACTGGTGTTCAAACAAGAAGAACTGCGTCAAGTAACATATGTCTCTATGTGAACTTTGTATAACTGGAAGAGCCCAAGAAGATAGATGAAGCTCTCAGCAACCCTGATTGGATCAGTGCCATTCAAGAAGAACTCATCCAATTTGAAAGAAACAATGTCTGGAATCTGGTACCACGTCCTCCAAAGAAAACCATAATTGGAACGAGATGGGTATTCGAAACAAAATGGATGAGCAGGACATTGTAACTCGGAACAAGGCTCGATTGGTAGCTCAAGGGTATAGAAAAGAAGAAGGAATTGATTATGATGAGACCTTTGCTCCTATTGCTCGACTAGAAGCAATTCGTCTATTCCTGGCATTCGCTGCTCATAAGAACTTCAAAGTTTATCAAATGGATGTAAAGAGTGCATTTCTGAATGGCGATCTTCAAGAAGAAGTTTATGTTACCCAACCACATGGGTTCACTGACCCTCAACAGCCTAATAATGTTCTAAAGCTGAACAAAGCTTTGTATGGTCTTAAGCAAGCTTCGCGTGCCTGGTATGAAACACTTTCAGAATTTCTTTGCAAATCAAATTATTCACGTGGCATTATTGATAAGACACTGTTTTACAAAAGAGTAAACAAGGATTTAATCATGGTACAAATTTATGTAGATGATATAATTTTTGGTGCTACTGATGAAAGACTTTGCAAAGAATTTTCCTCCCTTATGTCTAAAAGATATGAGATGAGCATGATGGGTGAACTAACCTTTTTCTTAGGCTTACAAGTTAAAAATCCGAACAAGGAATTTTCATAAATCAAAGTAAATATATAAAGGATCTTCTTGTAAAATACAACTTTGAAAATTGTTCAATCATGAAAACTCCAATGGCTCCTCCTGTTAAACTGGATGCTGACACTGATGGCAAATCAGCGGATGTTACCATGTACATAGGAATGATTGGATCTCTTCTCTATCTCACTGCAAGTAGACCTGATATTATATTTTCTACTTGTCTCTGTGCTCGCTATCAAGCAAATTCCCAAAGAATCAGATCGCTGTGAAAAGAATCTTCAGGTACCTAAAGGGTACTCCCAACCTTGGTCTCTGGTATCCCAGAGGCTCAGGGTTCAAACTAATTGGTTTCTCAAACTCTGATCATGCAGGTTGTAAAATTGATAAAAAAAAGCACTTCAGGAGGCTGTCAACTTCTTGGTGGAAACTTAGTCAGCTAGTCCAGCAAGAAACAACTTTCTCCGCACTTCTTGCTCTTTAAAAGGGCATGAATCTTTGCACAATGTATCACATTATTACTCTCTTCTCAAAAAAAAAATGGAATACCAATCCGATTCAACCACTCCAGAACATGAAATTCAGGAGGAATCTCAGCCTGAATTCATTAGTATGGACGAGTTTGGAGATATCAGGCTCTATAATGAAGTTGGAGGAATCTTAGAAAATTATGAATATGCTCATGCCTTTGAAACTCTTCAAGATCAAGTCACCCAACTCAATCAGCAAAACTGGGAGCTGATGCACAGGTTTAGAGAAATGGAAACTTAAAGAAGAATTGCAAAGCGATCTATTCCCACTCGACTCAAGGAACGATTTACACATTGGAAGAAAGTTGTGAAGCATGCAAAGAAAGCTGCATCAGTGTGGGTCAAACGTATGCTCAAACCCAATGCTGATGTATATTATCCTCGTACTGCTGCTGCTCGCTACAGAATCGGACTTGAGGAGCGCTAGTATCCTCAAGAAATGTCCTTCACAAATAATGAAGAACAGTAAAATAAAAAAAATAAAAAAAATGGTTGATGGTTATAAAGTAGGATGATGAGCTGCTTCATTATCTCTAACTAATTTATCAGCGAGAATAACGTTGGAGCTTATCCCTGCTCATTTTCATGCAAAACAAGTTGATAAGTTGCCTTGTTATCTCTAACTGATTTATCAACAAGAATAACATCGAATCTCATCCTTGTTCTGAAAATTCAAAGTTGACTAGTTGCTCTGTTATCTCTACTTGACTTATCAGCGAGAATAACTCTGCAGCTTATCCTTCCCTCTTTAAAATAATGCAAGTTGAAAGGCTATTAAGTTATCTCTAACTGATTTATCAGCGAGAATAACTTTCGAGCCTTTCCTTCACTCGTTTTCTTGAATAAAATTATGTCGAAATAATATTATTTCTGACTATTATTTCATTTTAAAAAAACATCTTTAATTTAAAAAAAAAAATCGAAGTAATATTATTTCACATATATTACTTCATTTAGAATATATTTTTTTTAATTGAAAAATTTGAAAACGGAAAATATCTGTTGAAAAGACGTGGGCAGTCCATCAACCCACTTTTTCCTCTCTCCTCATTTTCTCTCTCCCACCCTCTTAACTAATCAAACAACCCCACCATACATATAAAAACCTATTCCATTTCCATTTACTCTCATCAACCCTAATCCCCAATCTTCTACTCAAATCATGCCTCGTGCTAAATCCTCACCTACAGATGGAATCCCATTTGTACCAAGCAATAAGGTTAAAGCCCTCAAAGCTCCACAAGTACAATTTGAACCTAGTTCAATTGCAATCAAACCCAGCAACTATGTTGCTAATTTGAGATATGGTTAATTGTCTAATCTTCTCTCCCATCTGCAAGGCAATTACCAGAGATCCCAAACCAATGTACATTCCTTATCGTCATGAGCTCTGGTACACTCTTCGATGGGCAGATGGCACAGATGAAGATCAATATGAAGGTTACTAGGGTACTGTGAATCAAGGGAATACGGAGATATTCTTTCAACTCGGCCAATTTAGGGCTACCCTAGGTCTAAATTACAAAAGATTTACAGAAGGGGAAGCAACTTGGGAAGAACCTATCAGTGCTACTGCATCCAAAAAGGTAGTTAATCCAATTGACTATGATTACAGAGGCGCTGATGCGAAAGTAGTTCGAAGCAGAATGAGTAGAGAATGGAACCTATTCTTTGCCCACATTATTCAGTGTTTGGGGAATGTGGGTTCTCATGACCAAGCAAATGCCACTCAGCGTCAGATTGCTCATGCCATCATTACGGGGAACAATATTGATTTTGAAAAGCTACTCTTCGATGATCTAAAGGCTAGGGTAGTGGCCAAAACAAGAGATACAACTGTTCCTTATCCAAGATTTCTATCCCTGGTCATTAAGAGAATCATGGAAGGAGCATATGGTCAAAATCCAGCCGGAGAGCCATATGGAGTTGGCGCTACTCTTCATGTCTGGAAGATTGGAAAATCTATATATATGAACAAATCAGCATTTAGAGGAACTGATGATACCCAAGCTGCAGTGTCTACCATTCCCGTAGTGATGCTTGCTCGCATACCTGCATCAGAAGATGAAGCTGAAGAGAATAGGCAGCCCGCAGAACTTTCTGAACCTTCAAAATCAACTGAAGAGATTGTGGAACCTGAACCTACAGCTATCCAAGTACCTGAGCTTGAAGAAATCATGGTACCTAATCCTTCGGCATCAGCCCTTTCCACATTCCTCGACGCCCACGCTCCAAGGCACCGAAAGAAACATCTGCCGCTGGTGTGACATCTGAAGTGATTATGGAAATATCCCCTTCAGACCAAGAGGAAACTGATGCTGCAAATTTCTACTTAGAAGGGCTCTCTCACTATGGTATGTTGCCCACTGAAGTCACCACTGCATTTTTCGAAGATGCTATCAACATCAGTGACCTCTCTGGCTCAGCAACAGAGACAGACGCATCTTTCCCGATGATATTGTGCATGAGACTCAATCAGAAGCAGGCTCTGAATCTGATTATCAGGTAACCAACATCACCTATGATCACTTTCGGCCTGTTTCACCTTTTGTATATATATTTACACAGTCTCCACCTCCTCCATCACAACCATCACCCCACAACACACCACCTCATACACCACCTCATACACCACCTCATATACCACCTCATACACCAACTCATCACTCAATTCCACTACCTGATAGTGGTCTTGACCAGATTTTGAAAAAGCTCGATCAAATGGCATCCATACAAGAAAATCAAATGATGGCCACTGAAAAGTCCTTCACCGAACTACATCAAAAGGTTGCATCACTTACTACTGAACTCTCAACACTTCGAAGTGAAGTACAATCACTCAGTAACCCCATCATTTCATCATTCAAAGAATCCACCACTGAGTATGTGAGTGAAGTACAAAAGCTACGGGGACTGCTTCCTTCCAACCTGGCAAAAGAGCTTCAAAATCTTGCATTTAAGGTTAAAGAAGTGACAGCTGCTGTTAACCCTGTTCCCTCAAAGATTGAGTCAATCATCTCCAGTGTCACTACATTTGAGGCACAGATCAAACAAACGATGAATGACACCCGATTCACCACTGATAATCGGGAAGTGCTTAGTGATGTTAGAGGGTTTCAGCTTGCTACCATGGTTGCCTTCAAACATCTTAGGGGACACCTAGAGGCACTGAAAAAAGTTCTCATACGAATGGCCTCTGAGTTGATCTCCAAGGTTCCTGCTGCTCCTCCATCAGCTGAGGGGGAGAAAATTGTCAGTGTTGTAGAAGTTGTGGACACTGACACAACAGATGAGGGGGAGCACTTGAAAAATGCAGCAAAAACCTCCTCGTCACCAGCTGAAGGGAAACACACTAAAGAAGCTGAACCTGAAAAAATTGGTGTTGAAGATGCTCAACCTGATTCTTATCCTTCAATCTCTGTAAAGCCTTCATCTGACACTGCAGCAACAAGCTCACATCCAGTGCAGTCATCCAGTCGAAGAAAAAGAAAATTAATCATGGATGAGGATGATGAAGGATCTGATGATGATGAAATTATCAATCAGATGGGAAAAAAGATTAGAATGTTTCTCGATCTCTGATGAGATGATAGGAGAGGAAGAAAGACTAAAGAAAGCATCTAAGAAGCTAAACCTTCCACTAGAAGACATTCAGGCTGCTTATCTTCAAGAAAAAGCAAAGGAACTAGAAAGAGAGGAAGCTGCTGAAACTGAAAAACTGATTTCTGAGGCTAAAAAGAAAGGTACTGATGCTCTAAAAATTCAAGAACAGGTATTGAAACAGGGAGCACAAAATCTTAAAGATAAGAATGAACAAATAAAGTTCATACAGAAGTTTATCTCCTTCAGAAGGTTTCCACATAAGATTGTCAGAGTTGCTCCAAGATTCTTTAGAACTCAGCGAGCAAGAAACAACTTGGAACTATTTAGAGAAGATAAGAACACAATTGACATTGTTACCTTATCAAAGATAAAGACGACCTTGGGCTTCTCTGAAATTTGTGAGAGCTATACCAGCATTCAAAACAGCTCTAATTCTTACAAGCAAGTCTTGCTACAACTGTTAGATAAAATCTTTGATGACTTAAATGAAGCTGAAAAGACCTTGAAACTACCTCTCTCTCATCCTCAAGTTGAGCTCAAAGGTACCTCCAACAGCTCTAGCAGAAGAATTACCAAGAAATCAACCAAGGAAGACAGGTTGAAACAAACAAAGATGCTTCAAAAAATGAGGTTTATACATGACTGTGAAGGAACGAACCATATTCTTCCTATCGGTGTTCATTTTGTGCCTGGAAGGGTGATCATAAGTCCGGAATTTGGAATGTTCTACTTGGATCCCATCACAAATCAAAGTTTTCAAAGGGCCTCTTAAATCTCCATTGCCAAGACAGAGCATCTTGTTGCTGTTAGATTCATAGGAAGGTCAAGCAATGCTGATGAAGAATTTTTGAAGCTAATCGATGAGGAACTAAGACTGAGAATGGATCAAGACACTACTGACTCGTATGTAAAAATCAAGCAAGAATATGAAAATGTAATGTCATAGTGTCTCGGTTATAAAACTTTTGATTATGATATAAAATCAAAGTTATCTAATTTCTGCTATTTATTTATGCATAATATGTAAAGTCTTATTAATAGATAGCTAGTAGAAAACTTGTTCAATCATAAACTAATAGGGGAGATTGTTGGGTCACTGACCCTGCCTTTATGATTTATGTATGACAGAATGTTTGCTTTGGACGTTGATGCATACTCAGCGTCCCTTATCTCTGTGGTCTCGCTGAATGTGTAACAGCGTCCTTTATAACTTGCAAACTTTCATCAGCTTCTCCTCAACACTGATCATCCTTAAATACTTAGCAAGTTATTCATAGATACTGGAAGACACTGACACATATATCTGAAGTCAAAGACCAAAGATATAGATAGAAGATTTCTGATTAAAGTAGAAGATCAATAGTTATCCTAACTACTCCAACAACTATTTCCTGAGTAAGCGCATGGGTCTGACAGATACCTGTGCACTTTAGAAGGCGTATTCTACAAGGTGGACAATAGCCGTATAACCGATGTACAATTATACATGAAGTCAACAAAACTTCATTTACGGAAAAAGTACCATACTTTTACTGTAAAAATGTATTATTATATTTAAAACACCTTCCGTATGTATTAGTCATTAAAGATTTGATACTTTCCAACCATACCTATCAAATATTTAAAGATTATTAAAACGGTTAAACATATTATCTCTAAGATAATAATGAGGATTTATGCCTATAAATACTCAAATCAACAACTGTATTAAATACACCTTGAACTGCATTAAATATAACCTTAGGTCTATAGCAGCCACTCCTGTTAGTCAGCGAGCTTTGTGCCAACTTGTAACACCCCGCAATTTTGACATAATTATAAACCGTAATTGCACGCATTTCTAGGCTAATTCCCTAACTAAGAGTGAATTCACAACACATTTTAGAGGTAAGTCTAGCAAAGCCCAACTAGTTAATACGCATAGTATTACATTTCGTAATTGGTTATAATTACGTACGAAACGATTGGAACAAACGCGACAAAAATATACGACTGTTAGTGAACAAAATTTATTTAATAATGTGAGATTATTGAATATTAGGTCGATAATATTTACAAAGTAAATTGTGTCAAACAATGTCTATTTCGTAAAACTGAAACAAAATAAAGTTAAAATCTTATAACTCAATTAAACTATTTGACAAAAATATCTCAATTAAAAACATAATCGAATACGTAATTAAAAATTTACTATTTAAAAACATTTCAATATTTAACGATTGGCTAAACGAACACGGGTAAAATACCACAAATTGGGACAAAGTCCCCTCCCCCTCTTTTGGATCAAAACCGGCTCCACCTCCCACCTCCCACCCTCATTTTCATTTCACCTTCTCTCTCTCTACTCTCATTCTCTCTCAAACCTCTCTTTAAAAACCACCAAAAATCACTAAAAACTACCACAAAAACGACTCGAATCACTTAGCTTCTTTGGAATAAAACACTCACGGGATCACGATCTACACTTCTATCTTTTCGGAATTCAAAACCGACACGCGTAAGTTTCCGATACTTTTCGAAAACTCCTAGATTTCGGTATTTTCTTTGTTATTCATGTTTATAATGATTAATGTACCATGTTTTAGTGTTATATCAACTTATTATGTCCAAAAATGACTTAAAAATACAATTTTTTAAAATTAAAAATACGATCAGCTCGTTCTGCGAGCTGAGATCTGTTCTTCCTGTGAACCGAGCCGAGCTGCGAACCGAGCCGCGATGCGAACCGAGCTCGCGATGCAAACCGAACCGAGCTGTGAACCGAATGAACTACGAACCGAACGAGTTGCGAGCCGAACCGAGCTGCGAACCGAACTGAGCTGCGAACTGAACGAGCTGCGAACCGAACCGAGATGCGAATTGAACCCTTGCGAGCCGAGCTTGCGAGCCGAACTGACCTGGTGTGCGAACTAAGGATCTTCCCTGCGAACTAAGTTTTGCACAACGATTCGACGTTCGCGTAACGACAACTACACTTCTTACAATGATGATTAACATACTGATGTGTTAAATCTAGTTATTAAAGTTATCGTTGTAAAATAAACAAGAAAGTACCGCGCTAGACCAAAACACAACCGGGCAGTGGACCCTATCGTGTAGTAGTATAGTTGGGTAAGTTCGGGGTTGAACGCAGGGAACTTAAGTTTAAGAAGTTGAAGTTAAGTGTGATCAATTAGATAAAAGAAAGTAAAATGTGGTTGGGTGTGACCGAATTGCCACGATGCTTAAAACTACAATTTATAATAAATCAGAGCGGTGGACTCAGGAAGAGTCAAATTGGTTGTTTTGAACTTTCAAATATTAAAAACAATGCTTGCTTGGACTATTTCACTAGTGATTTCGGGGTGTAAGGTTATAACCGGTTAGGAGGTATGCTAAAGTAATACTCGTGAAACATAAGCTAGGCGTTAGCTAAACCTATTGTTCAACTTCAATTAGCAACCTATGATTTAATCAAGTAACGGACGTTCGCCATGGTTACTAACTTGCACAAATTAACTAAATCATTTAACACATTCCAAATTACATTCGCAATTTTGTTCGATCATTCATAGACAAATAATCAATAGCAATTCACTAGTTGAAAACGTTCGCTATGTCGATTAGTGAATCACCATATGGTTAAATTTTTGAGATAAAGCCTAATTACACAAGGTTCTCCGATCAAACATAAATTTAGGACGGTGAGTCTGTAAATCATCCACACGACAAACATTCGCTATAATCGCTAACTTGTGTGTATTTAACTTGAGTTGTTACAATCGTCAAATGCTTTGTCCCATAAATGACAAACAACTTATTGAGGTATTTTTTATAAGCAACAAACGTTCGCTATAATTGCTTAGTTAAAATGCCACAAGTTTACTAACAACAACAAGCTATACTCATACAAATACATAGATGATTCACAAGCTCAAACATAAATTAACACCAAAAGGTTACACCCCTAATCAACTAGTTACTTCATCCAAGCAAACATATAGATAACTAGCCACTCATAATCACAACAACTAAACAAATCTCATAAACACAATACAAATCCATAAATAGCTTCAAATTAGATTAAATTGAAATTATACCAAAGTTGTTACACAAATGTCTCCAAGAGAAGTTTCTTGATGTCCCACTCACAAGCTTTACTTCAATGCTTAGTAGAACTTAGGTAATAAAAATGGTGGGTGAAGATTAAATGAAGAGAAGTTAATGAGATGGGTGTATTGAATGAGAGTGAAGTGAGTTTTGTTGGGAAGAAAATTGTATGTGTTTTTGATGGTGAAGAAGATTATAGAGAGTGAGGATGGTGTCCCTCTTTCCTCTCCTTCCTGCAGCTCCTAAACCCTCCTCTTTCATAAAAAACGGTTGAGCATTAAATGCTCAACCAATCAAAATCGCACAACACACCAATCAGCCTCGAACTAAGCTCAGATCGAAAGATAGCCGATCGGCTTTAATGGCATAGCCGATCGGCTTTTAAGGGACAGCCGAACGGCTTCTCAAGCTCAGCCGAACGGCTTCGATAGTAAAAAACACAAGCTTCAGCGAGGGAAAACTCTGTAACGAAAATACACTAAGATAGCCGATCTTCTAAGGGAAGCAGATCTCCTGAACATTCATAGCCGATCGGCTTTGAGTTCTTAGCCGATCGGCTTTGCTTCTTTTCAGCTTCATTTTCGAGCCCAGCCAGCATTGGTCCAGACTTCACCAATTCTTCACCTATTCGCATGCGTTTCTAGCTTTTTACCTGAAATAGATTTCCAAACAAAATAAGTATCGGAAGTTCTTGAAATCCAATCAAATACATATGCAAAAGAATGATATCGCGATAGATTTATATAGCCAAAATGAGCGATATCAAATATCCCCACACTTGAACTTTGCTTGTCCTCAAGTAAACCATGATTTTACCATTTTACAACCCGCTCTTGCAACGTTATAAGTGAAGATTAAGTTAACTAACACAACGCTGGCACTAACCACCAAAGCAATTAGGCAAGAAATATATATTTAAGCATTAGAAACTCGAGATGTTTTAGTTTGTCAAGCTCGAATGCACGACCTAGCACCTCACATAAGGATAAGTGTATAATCACTCACTCTCAACCTATACAACTACAAGGTAAGGAAGTAAATGACGTAACTCTCAATCAAGCCAAGTCGTGATGCACTGTTACCATAGGCTTGCAAAATGATCAAATCTCCACCGTCTTGGCGTGAGCACCAAGTAAGATCTCAAAGGAGGTATTCTAAATGTGTGTTGTAACAAATGTAGGCTAATTATGGAATCGGGTATGATAGACACAATAATTGGTGAAAAGTGGTAGTCAAGACCCATAAAAAAAAATGGCAATGTTACCTAATTGTTTAAATACGTGACAGTGATGAAATTTAGGATTCTCATGCTAAATCAATTCAAATTATCACTTGTTCTCATTTATAACTTATACTCAATAATTGCACACAAATACTCAAATTGATTTTTCACATTTTTGTTAGAATAATTGCATTCTATGACTTTCTATGAATCCTGTGTAATGAACTTTCAGACCAACCATCCTAGACCGGATAAAGGCCTTCGGTGGCTAGGTGTAGAACACCCCTCGGGAACTACTTGTTCAGGAATTCAAAGGCCATTTAGTTGACTACAATTCATCCAAGCATAACTTTTAAGCATAATAGTTGACTTCTATTCATTTGATGTTTCCAATCTCAATCATAGAACTTAACACTAGAATCCCAATTCAAAACGATTTAAGTCACAATTTGGATAAAACTCATTAAAAATTCCAATAGGCAACATTGTAGAAAAGTAAACAGTTCAGGAAATGACTACACAAAAACAAGGCTAGTATTTAGTGGAATGTATGTGGAAGTGTCTACGGGTTTCTTAGCACTAAAAATGAGTGCTAACGACATGTGTAAACTGGATATAAACGGTTTTAAAGGAAAAATAAGATCAAAAACTCCTAAGAATACCTCCTCGTCTTCGACCCCACCTGTATCACATTTCTGTGATCCCACAGCGGTCTCAAAATGCATCACTAGGGCAAGTTCTAGAACAAACTACAATCACCGGCACACTCATAGCAATAAACAATATAAACACTAAAGGTAAGTGTTTTTCTCAATTAGGCTCAAATTTCTCACAATTTTTATAGTGAAGGCTACAAATGTGCTAGTCATGCAATTCACCCTATTAGGTTGCTTTTATGACACATCTCGAAAAATTTTGGTTGCAAGAGGGAAGATTAAATCACTTTCAATTAATTTTCAATAACCGTTTTCAAGGCAATCAATCTTACAAGGACAAACACGTTTCAAGCAAGTTATCATTTCTCATCCCTTAATTGGAATTTGCAAAAAAATCTAATGGACCCAAGATCAGTAACATACCTATTAAGTGACCAATGGTCCGTTAATAGGATTCGTAAGGTTCAATTGGTGACCCAAAAGACTTCACATATCCAACAAAAGGTAAGAAACAATAATTCACTGAAAATGGAATTCAAGTGAATACCTCCCCACACTCGAGTTTTGCATTGCCCCCAATGCAAACATAAGCAAGGAAAAAAAGCATAAGTGTGAAGGTAAAAAGAAACGAGAACTTCCCCGGGGGTTTTGCATAAAGGCGAGGAAACGCGAGCTGGCGCTTGATAAACGTGTAGAGATCCCATCCAGCTCGGCATGCTAAAAAAAAACAACAAACAAAAAACAAGCACCAAAACACAAGTGCAACATGGATACATACTAAGAATGCATATAAAAGGTAAATGAATGTTAATCATCCAAAGTACCAAAGGGAAAAATAACCAAAGAATAAAAAGTGTTCAATAGTTTAACAATCCTAAAACACAATAACACCCAACTACCAACCCCCACCTTGGGGCGGGTCATGGGTGGAATCATCCTGCTGGTGCGGCTGCTGATATGGTGAAGGAGACCTAAAAAGCCAATGACTGTGAGCTTCTTGCTGCCAGTTACTGGGTGGAGGGGCAGACCAAGAAGTGCCCCAATCTTGTTGTTGTTGACGATAAGAAGAGGTGTGCATGTGATCCCGGTGTCGCTGAAGCTCAACTAGTGCAGCGTCTCTATCATAGACAAGGGCAGGGAGAATACCTCCCGGTTCTCCCCAACGAGGAGGTTCTTGATAAGGGGCAGGCACATGGTTAGGAATATGGTTCGCCATGCGCTCATGATCATGGATGAGCCAATCGTTTTGATATCGATTGACCCCCCACTCGTACTGGGATTGCTCCCGGAATGTCTGTTGGTCCAAACGCATATTCCTAAAGTCGGTAATAAAGTTCCTCCAATAGGCAGGTGCCTCAGAATGAGATGAATCACCAGGACCCGATGTCTCATCCGCACGCACAGTCTCTGGATCTTCTTCTTCTTCTTCATCGTCATCAGAATCATGAATGGTAACAGGTCATTTTCCTTTGGCCCCGGCCCGAGACACTGTTGCCGCCTCCCTAGGAGTGAGCTTATAAGCAACATATGATCCTCCTTTCTTTCTCAAAACCTGGGCGGTGGCATAAGACTCAGCCCCAATCGGAAGAGTATTGTTTGGAATTCGGGTATAGGGTGGGACGCCTCGGGGCTTCAAACTGATGTTTAGACCTTTGGCAATCCGGGTGATGAAATGGCCCCCACAAAGCTTAGAGTTTGCCTTATGCCCAGCAGCATAGGCATGAAGATATTTGCCCACAGCAAAAGGAATATTTATCCTTTCCCGACTTTTCAGCTGATCCAAAAACCACAAGTCGATCAAGGTGACCTTTTCCCGATTGGTCCCCCGAAGAGTGAGTGTATTTGCTATCATCTTGTGTATCACCTTATATATGGGGGATGTAAGGTGCTTATTCAAGTTCTTTCCCCCAAGATAAGGCGATGTGCTAAACTTTTCCCACACTTGAGCATTACACTGCCCTTCCTCTAACCTTGCCCCGGTCATGATGTATCGATCAATCCAATGAGAAGAATACTCCTCGTCAGTGTAGATCCCCAAACACCCTGCAAGTTCTTTTAAGGATAAATTTCTCGGGGCCCCACCAAGTTTGAAACTCAAAAACTTATCGTTAACGTTGTTGACAATGAACATTTCCACCGTTGCTAAGAATTCCATCACCAGTTCTTCGTAAATCGGTTCTTGAATCCCAAGAAGCTTCTCAAAATCATTCACACCAAGAGCTTCATCATTAAACCTCACAGTTTGAGTGAAGATGCGTCGAATGTCTTGAGCAACCCCCACAACCTCCAACGGGTTCCAATTGATTTCCCGAGGGTATTCACACTCCTTTTTATGAATGTTATATAAGGCTTCAGTGAATTCCATGTAGTGATACTGATGGCGCCCAAAGATCAAATGGGGGTGGCGGTCATTAGGAAGTAAATCCTCGTAAATACTTTGCGGATATTGAGGCTCGTAAGTGTCAGGTCGGTTATTCCTGCCTCTCTGCACAACACAACATAACAAAATACCAGTTTTCCAAGTTGAGTCAGAGTTAGCACAAAAGAATATGACAGAATGAGCGATCAATGTTGGGTACAACCACACCTCCTAATAACAAAGCATATATGCCAACAACCGCATTACTAAGCAAACAACCACAATTGACAATCATAGCCCACAACGATAATTTTCGACAATTCACAGTCAAGACTTAAACCCTACAAAGAATAGCATGTACTCCAATATCAAACAAAGCTTGATCATGCCTATGTCACACAATTTCAATTCAAGCAAGTCTTACAATCAAGATTACACGCCACACCAAGTGACTTTCACATAAGTAAATAACTCCAATATCAAACATAACTTGAATTAAGCAAAAATAATCACTCAATTTGAATCAAGGCATGCCTTACAATCAAAAGTTAAATTATAAAAAGTCAAAGTCAAAGTAAAAGTTTGACCAGAAAAAAAGTCAACTCCTTCTTCCCCAATTTTTCACATAAACCCTAATTTTACTAAATCATCCACAAACTGAAAGTTAATCAATCAATCAATCACATTATGCAATCGAACATGAATTACACTATAATTAACACCCAACACCAAGCATAAATCACTAAATTCGGATTACCCCCAAATCAGCATATGAACCCTAATTTGCAAATCATCTAAATCGAGCAATTCAAACAATGAATCATGGTGCAAACCAAGTATTAAGCATGAATCAAGCATAATAATCAACAAATTCACAAGGAAATCATCCCCACACTTGAATTAAACCAAACCCGGATTCAAGTGTTCTTCCCCAATTTTTGAAAGATGGAAAGATTAAGGGGAGTTATATGATGTACCTTTGATGGTCTAGACATGATTATTGTTTGAAAGATGGAAAGATTTGAAGAAAGATATGAAGATTAGATGACTTTTTTGAGAGAGTAATAGGCTAGCCGTTCAGTTCTTAGTGTGTGGAAGAGACAAGCAACTAAATGTTTTAGCCTATAAAAATCGTACAGTAATTGCCCAAAGCCGATCGGCTTAGGCCTTAGCCGAACGGCTTATGTAGCCGAACTGCTCCAAACTACTAGCCGAACGGCTTATCACACAAAATTGCACACTCAGTTTGAAGGCCACTCTCGGTAGTGAAAAATCAAAGAGTTAGCCGATCTGCTAACAATAGCCGATCTGCTATGGGTCAATAGCCGAACTGCTATGTTAAGCCGATCGGCTTTTCCAGTTACAGTCCACAGCAGAAAATCAAAATCACTAAAAGTAATTGTTTAAACACACAATCGCAGCAGAAAATCAGTTCAAAAATATCAAAAAGGATATAAACACGAGTTTCCTCGTGATCGGGCTTCATTTATTAATGAGTCCAAGCTAGACTTGACCCCGAATTCATTTATCCTTGGGGTAAGTTGTGAGCTCCTCCCACTCGCCATCAACTTCTTCCTCATGGTAAAGCTTCAATCGATGACCGTTTACAATGAAAGTTCCTCCATCCGAACCGATAAGTTCCACGTATCCGGATGGATAACCGTGCTTGACTGTATAAGGGCCGGTCCAATGTGGCTTGAACTTAGGTTGCTTCAACTTAAATCGGGATTGAAAAAGAAGCACTTTGTCACCCGCCTTAAATTCTTTTCTCATTTTGAGCTTTCGGTCGTGCAAAACTTTGGTTCTTTCTTTGTAAAGGCGAGAATTCTCATATGCTTGCAATCGAAGCTCATCCAACTCATGGAGTTGTAACATCCTCTTCTCACCCGCTTCAACCAAATCTAAGTTGCAATTCTTGAGTGCCCAATAAGCTTTGTGCTCAATTTCACAAGGTAAATGGCAGGTTTTGCCGTAGAGCAACCGATATGGTGTTGTTCCAATAGGTGTCTTGTAGGCGGTGCGAAATGCCCACAATGCATCTTCAAGCTTCTTGGACCATAAGGCTCGGTTGTCCTTCACCGTTTTTTCCAAAATCCTCTTCAAAGCACGGTTTGTGTTCTCGACTTGACCACTCGTTTGTGGGTGGTAGGAAGTCGAGAACCGGTGATTTACCCCATATCTTTTAAGCACTTTTTCAAGTTGAGCATTAGCAAAGTGGCTCCCCCTGTCACTAATCAACGCTTTAGGCATCCCAAATCGAGAAAACAAACTCTTTAAAAAGTCGATCACCACCCGAGCATCATTTGTGGGCAAAGCCTTTGCTTCTGCCCATTTGGACACATAATCAACCGCCACCAAAATATATTCATTCTTGAAAGATGGAGGAAATGGACCCATGAAGTCGATGCCCCAAATATCAAACACTTCACACACTTGGATGCTAGTTTGTGGCATTTCATCCCTTTTAGAGATGCTTCCGGTTCTTTGGCAAACATCACACGTTTGGCATAAGGTATTCGCTTCTTTGAAAATCGTGGGCCAATAGAAACCCGCATCATAAACTTTCTTAGCGGTGACCGAAGGGCCATAATGTCCACCGGTGGGCCCGTGATGACATGCGTCCAAAATTTTTCTAGTTTCACCACCCGATATACATCTCCTCACCATCCCATCCGCACAAACCCGGAATAGATGCGGTTCTTCCCAAAAATAATATTTGAGGTTCGAGAAAAACTTGCTTTTCTCTTGATGGCTCATCCCCTTTCTCAAAACTCCACCGACCAAATAATTTGCTAAGTCGGCATACCAAGGTGCTTCATCCTCGTCCTCCTCGCTTGTACCTATATGAAACAAAAATTCCTCCGGGAAAGAGTCATTAATGTTAGTATCGCCTTGCTTGTCAAGATTTGGATTCTCCAATCTCGACAAGTGATCGGCGGCAAGGTTTTCGGCACCCCTCTTATCTTTAATTTCTATGTCGAATTCTTGCAAGAGAAGAATCCAACGAATAAGACGCGGTTTTGCATCTTGTTTAGCAAAAAGATATTTGAGGGCCGAATGATCGGTAAATACAACGGTTTTTGAAAGCACAAGATATTGCCTAAACTTGTCAAAGGCAAACACAACCGCAAGCAACTCTTTTTCGGTCGTGGTGTAGTTTTGTTGGGCCCCATTCAATGTTTTGCTAGCAAAATAGATAGGTTTAAAATGGTTGTCTACTCTTTGTCCTAGGACGGCTCCTAGGGCAAAATCGCTTGCATCACACATAAGCTCAAATGGTTTGGACCAATCGGGGGAAACTATTATGGGTGCTTGGGTCAAATGGTCCTTAAGGGTCGAAAATGCACTCAAACAAGGGTCATCGAACACAAAGGGCGTATCCTTTTCAAGTAGCTTAGTCATCGGTCGAGTGATTTTTGAAAAATCTTTAATGAATCTACGGTAGAACCCGGCGTGACCCAAGAAACTCCTAACGCCTTTTACATTAGTCGGAGGGGGTAGTTTAGCAATAACATCAACTTTTGCTCGGTCAACCTCAATACCCAATCCTGACACTTTGTGTCCCAACACAATACCCTCACGTACCATAAAATGGCACTTCTCCCAATTCAACACTAGGTGGGCCTTCTCACATCTCTCCAACATTTTATCCAAATTTTTTAAACATGACTCAAATGAGTTGCCAAAAACTGAAAAATCATCCATGAAGACTTCCATGGAGGTTTCAACCATATCGTGAAAAATGGCAATCATGCACCTTTGAAAAGTGGCCGGGGCGTTGCAAAGACCGAAAGGCATCCTCCTATAGGCATAAGTGCCGAAAGGGCAAGTAAAAGTGGTCTTTTCCTGATCCTCGGGGTCTATTGGGATTTGAAAATACCCCGAGAATCCATCGAGAAAGCAATAAAACTCGTTTCCCGCTAGCCTTTCAAGCATTTGGTCAATAAATGGGAGGGGAAAATGGTCTTTTCGTGTAGCATCATTTAATTTCCTATAGTCAATGCAAACACGCCAACCCGTGACCGTCCTTGTGGGTATCATTTCGTTTCTCTCGTTAGCCACAACGGTCATGCCCCCCTTTTTTGGCACGCAATGTACCGGGCTCACCCAAGAGCTATCCGCAATAGGGTAAATGATACCCACATCAAGAAGCTTAATCACTTCTTTCTTGACTACATCCACCATATTGGGATTAAGCCTCCGTTGTCTTTGAACAACGGGTTTAAAATCATCAACAAAATTGATTTTGTGCTTACAAAATGATGGGCTTATTCCCGGTATGTCGGATGTTCGCCAAGCAAAAGCTCTTTTGTGAGCCTTGAGTACATTCAACAATTTAACTTTTTCATCATTTACAAGGGAAGAGGAAATGATTACGGGTAGGAGATTTTCCTCATGGAGATAGGCATACTCCAAATGGCTTGGGAGTTCTTTCAACTCCAAATCATGCGGTGGATCCTCCAATGATGTTTTGATCCTCATATTGTCACCCTTTTCAAGCTCCTCAAATGCCTCCTCTCCATTGAGCTCTTCTTCATCATTTGTCTCTTCCATGCTCATGACCAACTCCTCCTCGGTCATTGCTTCCACATGTGCCCCTAGGAAGTCAACAAGTTCCGATTCCAATCCAAGCAAGCTTTCCAATTCTTCATCTACCGCATCATCTATCACATCAATGCTAAAACAAGAGTCATCGTTAGAATAAGGATGCTTCATGGCCTTGTCGACCGTGAAGGCAATCCTTTCGTCACCTACTCCTAAAGTCAATTTCTTGTCTTTGACTCCTATTATGGCGTCCGCGGTGTGTAAAAATGGCCTTCCTAGAATTAACGGTACCTTACTATCCTCCTCCATTTCTAGGATGACAAAATCTACCGGGAAGGTGAATTGGCCAACTTCAATTAACATGTTTTCCGCAATCCCAATGGGATATTGGAAAGATCTATCGGCAAGACGAATACTCATTCGTGTGGGGGTGAGGGATCCTAGGGACAATTTCACATACAAAGAATAAGGCATCAAATTAATACTAGCCCCTAGGTCGGCTAATGCATCACACGTAATGAATTTACCCAAAGTACAAGAAATGATGAAACTCCCGGGATCACCAAGCTTTGGTGGGATTTGGTTTTGAACAAGAGCCGAACATTCTTCATTCAAAAACATGGCCGAAGCTTCCGAAAGCTTTTCTTTGTTGCTCACCAAATCTTTGATGAATTTGGCGTAGTTCGGCATCCCGGCTATTACATCAACCAAAGGCACATTGATTCGGATGCCTTTGATCATGTCCACAAATTTTCCGTATTGGGCCGCAATCTTTTCCTTTCTTAGCCTTTGAGGGTATGGAATCTTTGGCTTGTAGGCTTTTACAACCGGTATAGGTAACACCGGTGCATCCGTTGGTGTAGAATCATCAACATTTTCCTCATCCGCCTCTTCCTCAAATTCCTGCACAAAAGAGTTAGGAATATTTTTGTCTTTGGCTTGAGGTTGTGGTGGAAGTTCCTTTCCGCTCCGTGTAACAATAGCATTCACATGCTCGTTCCTTGCGGGCGGTGGTTGGTATGGCTTTGACCCTCCACTAGAAGATGATGGTTGTTGTCTTGGGTTTTGTTGCGTGTTGCTAGGTAAGCCACCGGTTGGCCTACTACTTTGCCCCTCGGACAACCTATCCATTTTCCTTTCCAAGTCTTGTATGGAGGCTTGATGATTCTTTTGCCCTTGTTCCACACTAAGCCTTATATTCGTCATTTGGGTCTTCAACCTCTCGGTGCAAGCATCTTGCTTAGTCATGAACTCCTTCATCATTTGTTCCATAGGAGTCAAAGTAGGTTCTTGTTTTTGAACCGGTGGTGGGTTGTTGTCTCTTGAAGAACCTTGGTGTATGTTTTGGTTGTAGTGTTGGTTCGAGGATTGGTTGTACGGTTGATTCGGTCGAGAAAATCGGTTGTTTTGGTTCTAGCTTCCTCCTTGATAACCTCTCGAATTCCTATTTTGGTAACCACCCCGTTGGTAGTTTCCACTTTGGTAATTTCCTTGTTGGAGGAAATTAACATCTTCCTCATCTCCCACCATTGGTAAATCATCTTGTGCACAATTTGCCGTGGCATGGTTACCGCCACAATTACCACAACCTTCCCGAAGCTCCTTGATTTCACCCTTTAGTGTCTTGAATTGAGCATCAAACTTAGAAGATAATGCTTTGATTTCTTTCATCATTGCCGAGTCATTGGGGCTTCCATCCTTACCACTTGTTCCTTCCACAAAAGCAACATGCTTCTTCACCGGTTTCCCTTCTTTATCTTTAGCCCAATTTAGGCTTTGGATCACCTTATCCTCAAGAACCTTCCAAGCCTCGTTTGGTGTCTTATAAAGAAATTGACCACCTCCCGAAGCGTCAAGAATACTAGCCGAATTTATGTTAAGACCATTGTAGAACAACACAATAATATCCCTCTTTTTCAACTCGTGGCCATGACAATTTCGCAACATTTCCTTCATCCTACACCACGCTTCTACCAAGCTTTCGCCTTCTTGTTGTTTGAAGGCTCTAATCTCATTCAATAACCTTTCGGCCAAAGCCGGAGGGTAATACCGCCGAACAAATGCTTCTCTCATCTCGTCCCATGATGTAATGGTGTTTGGTTCCAATTCTTGAAACCATATCTTCGCCTCGCCACATAGAGACATAGAAAAAGTCCGTAGGCGAATTGCCTCATCCATATTTGGCCCATACTTGAACCAACTCCCAATCTCAAGAAAACTCGCAATATGTTTGTGCGGATCGGCCCGCACCCTTCTATCAAATTGTTTATCCCTAATGAGTTGCATGTGATGCCCCTTCAAAGAGAAATTATCATTTTCAATATCCGGAACCCGTATGGCCGACTCGGGTGTCGGTGCTACGGTTCTAACCCGCGAGCAAATAGGAGTATCATCCTCATCTGCCATATCGTCTTCAATTATAATAACCTCTTCCGCGTGCTCAGGTGTTACAAGCTCGTCTTCAAAAACCTCTTCAACCAAGATATTTCCCGAAGATGTATCAGAATCCGTGCGACTACTAGTTGAATCCGTTGGATTATTCTTTGGCTTCCTCCTTCGTTTCTTTTTAGCGGCTTTCTCCGGATTGGACAAGGGACTAAGTAGTTCGTGGCCCGAACTTCTTGTGCTCATCCACTACCAAATCAAACCTATAAAGCACAAAAGATAAAACCGTCAAATGCACCGGCGCAACACAACTTAAAAAGTAACTTTCAAAGAATAAATTCCGAGAAAGGATCAATCAATCTCACTTAAATCAACTTCAATCGAACACTAAGTTCCCCGGCAGCGGCGCCAAAAACTTGATGTGTTAAATCTAGTTATTAAAGTTATCGTTGTAAAATAAACAAGAAAGTACCGCGCTAGACCAAAACACAACCGGGCAGTGGACCCTATCGTGTAGTAGTATAGTTGGGTAAGTTCGGGTTTGAACGCAGGGAACTTAAGTTTAAGAAGTTGAAGTTAAGTGTGATCAATTAGATAAAAGAAAGTAAAATGTGGTTGGGTGTGACCGAATTGCCACGATGCTTAAAACTACAATTTATAATAAATCAGAGCGGTGGACTCAGGAAGAGTCAAATTGGTTGTTTTGAACTTTCAAATATTAAAAACAATGCTTGCTTGGACTATTTCACTAGTGATTTCGGGGTGTAAGGTTATAACCGGTTAGGAGGTATGCTAAAGTAATACTCGTGAAACATAAGCTAGGCGTTAGCTAAACCTATTGTTCAACTTCAATTAGCAACCTATGATTTAATCAAGTAACGGACGTTCGCCATGGTTACTAACTTGCACAAATTAACTAAATCATTTAACACATTCCAAATTACATTCGCAATTTTGTTCTATCATTCATAGACAAATAATCAATAGCAATTCACTAGTTGAAAACGTTCGCTATATCGATTAGTGAATCACCATATGGTTAAATTTTTGAGATAAAGCCTAATTACACAAGGTTCTCCGATCAAACATAAATTTAGGACGGTGAGTTTGTAAATCATCCACACGACAAACATTCGCTATAATCGCTAACTTGTGTGTATTTAACTTGAGTTGTTACAATCGTCAAATGCTTTGTCCCACAAATGACAAACAACTTATTGAGGTATTTTTTATAAGCAACAAACGTCCGCTATAATTGCTTAGTTAAAATGCCACAAGTTTACTAACAACAACAAACTATACTCATACAAATACATAGATGATTCACAAGCTCAAACATAAATTAACACCAAAAGGTTACACCCCTAATCAACTAGTTACTTCATCCAAGCAAACATATAGATAACTAGCCACTCATAATCACAACAACTAAACAAATCTCATAAACACAATACAAATCCATAAATAGCTTCAAATTAGATTAAATTGAAATTATACCAAAGTTGTTACACAAATGTCTCCAAGAGAAGTTTCTTGATGTCCCACTCACAAGCTTTACTTCAATGCTTAGTAGAACTTAGGTAATAAAAATGGTGGGTGAAGATTAAATGAAGAGAAGTTAATGAGATGGGTGTATTGAATGAGAGTGAAGTGAGTTTTGTTGGGAAGAAAATTGTGTGTGTTTTTGATGGTGAAGAAGATTATAGAGAGTGAGGATGGTGTCCCTCTTTCCTCTCCTTCCTGCAGCTCCTAAACCCTCCTCTTTCATAAAAGACGGTTGAGCATTAAATGCTCAACCAATCAAAATCGCACAACACACCAATCAGCCTCGAACTAAGCTCAGATCGAAAGATAGCCGATCGGCTTTAATGGCATAGCCGATCGGCTTTTAAGGGACAGCCGAACGGCTTCTCAAGCTCAGCCGAACGGCTTCGATAGTAAAAAACACAAGCTTCAGCGAGGGAAAACTCTGTAACGAAAATACACTAAGATAGCCGATCTTCTAAGGGAAGCAGATCTGCTGAACATTCATAGCCGATCGGCTTTGAGTTCTTAGCCGATCGGCTTTGCTTCTTTTCAGCTTCATTTTCGAGCCCAGCCAGCATTGGTCCAGACTTCACCAATTCTTCACCTATTCGCATGCGTTTCTAGCTTTTTACCTGAAATAGATTTCCAAACAAAATAAGTATCGGAAGTTCTTGAAATCCAATCAAATACATATTCAAAACAATGATATCGCGATAGATTTATATAGCCAAAATGAGCGATATCACATACCAAGATATATACTTTTCCTAAGCATAAAACGAAACGAATATAATAATGTTTTCAGAAATTATTATTACAAACCGCTACTAACGAGTCGCATACATTCTAAAGCTACAAACTTAAACGATAAACAAACACTTTGGACATAATTTGGTTGAACGAACACTAGCATGGATGGTCAAACTAAGACATCCACATACTTATCAAATCTCATACGTTTAGGGCGTTAGGAGATTCTGGACAATACTTGGGCTTTAGGCTTTGCTAGCACTCGCACATTACTTAACTCAACAGGTGAGTTCACAGCCCCTACTTTTACTGCTTTACTACTTTTGAACAGGGGTGGAAAACATAGTCAACTGTTTTACTGATTGCCATAACTACTTTTGCTTACATGATTGTTATCATATTTGTTTACTCGAACGATTAGAGTACTGTGAACTGTTGAACTCTTACACAAAAACTGGTATTTATGAAATAACATTTTCATACTATAAACTTGTTAAACTTTGTTTGGTATACCGGAGAACGACCGGTACTTTTATGTAAATGCTGGAGAACGACCAGCAACGTATTTTAGTGCCAGAGAACGACTGGCCAAGTGGACGGGAGAACGACCCGTGCGTATTTGGATGGGAGAACGACCCATGCGTCTTTTGACCGCAGTACGTCCGGTACTGTGTTTCGTTCGAGAACGACCAGCAGCTTTATTGCTAGAGAACGACTAGCCGACTTGGGCGGGAGAACGACCCGTGCGTCTTTTGACCGGAGAACGACCGGTACTGTTTTGGAAACGCTGGAGAACGACCAGCAACGTATTGCAACCTTTATTTTGGGTAACGTCCCACGTAAATGGTATTTTGGGTAACATCCCACGTAAACTATATTTTGGGCAACATCCCAACCGACTATATTTGGATAACATTCCACAAAACGTTTACTTAACTATTATGGCAATAACTATTTGTGAATGTATTTGTTTCAACAACTGTGCTTACAAACTTGAATAAACTATTGCAAACATAAAACCTGTGAATTCACTCAACCTAGTTGTTGACTTTTACTATGTTTTTCAGGGAATTAGCAGCACACGTAAGGACCGCCTGCACATATGGATCATAGGCGACCCTCGAAGCTTTAAGATGCCAACTTTTGACAATGGAATTAATTTAGTATAACTAAAAGTGTTTTAGTCATATTTCTGAAATCTACTTTTGTAAAACAGTAATTACTTTATACGATTCAGTGAATTGTCAACTTTTGTAAATTATTAACTTTGGCTTCTTAATATATATGTTCTGTTGTAATCATATGCTCTGATACGTATGCATGTACTGTGTAATGTGGCACTCCCCATACTTAACAAAACGCTTCCGCAAACCACAATCAACGAATTTTGGGGGTGTTACACAACACTTGTGTTGAGATCACTGATGGTCATCAGCTCCTCAGGCTGAGTGACTTGTTACATTTAAATATGTCATCAAATAACAATTACTTAGATTAGTGTGTCTTTTCTCTTCCGCAAGTAATTGTTGTAAAGTATTATCTTGATTCAATCAATAAAATTACTTTAAACTTGAAATAATTGTATTCATCCCCCCTCTACAATTAATTGTGTTAAGTAGTTATATATTTATCTAGCTAAACGGGACCAACACAAGCTTTAAAGCTCAAGAAACAAGCATTTAAGCGCAAACAAGGGGTAGCAAACACTAGGGGAGTCAAATGGCCACAAGATACCAATTACCAAGGCTTAAAAGGCACCAAATGGCCATAGGGGGGCCATATACGGCCCTTAAGGTGCCGTATACGGCACCTAGGGGGTGGGTGGTTTTTGGCTTTTGTTCGTTCCGTGCAGTGAATTATAATGAGAAAACCGGAGTGGCTTTGTTTGCTTTGTTTTGCTTGATAATTGGACGTTTTTATTGATTTTATCACATCTATAAATGGACCACATTGGTGATTTTATGTAAATAATGATTATTTTAAAGTGTTTTCACCAAAGTTTAGCCCAAATAGTGCGGAAATATGTACGTAAAAACATGACTTTTGGCGTTACATCAAGATCCATGAAACTTCACCTGTTGAGACCACTTGGAAACTATAGAAAATTTTGTTACCTTTGATTTCAGATAAGACCTTGTTTCATGAAAATGACATAACTCGAGTTATACAATTGTTTGTGAGCCTATGTACAGAAAAAGAGCTGCTGGTCAATTCTGTATGTTTTAGTTATTTAAACGACTTCCACTTGTCTAAAAATCATAAAAAATATGTTTTGTGAAGATAAGACGTAGGGGAATAACATATATTTTTCTTGGATTTTATCTCACACGATTTCTTAGTGAAAACAAGCCCCGAACGAGACCGAAAATCTGCTAAAACCTCATCTAGGGACAGATTTTGTAACAAACATAAAACGACATTTTCGAGTTAACCCCAAAATGCAACTCTAATTCTTATGAAGTCTAAAAACATGTTTAAGCATTGTATAAAAGTTTTGGGTCAAACCGAGCACGTTTGACCAAGTTCACAAACACGAAGGCACAGTCCTTTGTGTCGCATTTGGCCCAAAGCCACTGTGACACAAGTCCTTATGTTGCAAAATATTACAATTATCTTATCTTGCGACACAAACCCTTATGTCGCATACCTTTGGAAACCCTAATCATCAACACAGACTCTGGTGTTGCACACTACCTGATTTTCACACTTAGCGAGACAATCACTATGTCACATTCATACTCGAATCCCATATCCTGCAACACAGACTTCTGTGTCGCAACACTTCTTTGGGCCGCATCTCGTGTCGCTAAACATTCTATTTATAAATATTAAATTTCACCAAGTGTCGGATTCGCTAAACAACCGCTAAATGACATACAATACTATGCGTACACATAATACATACACTTTATAAGTATACAATGAAACGAAACCTATTAATAATCTCTTTAAGAATTATTATTACAAAACGTCACCAACGGGCCACACAAGTTTTTTAAAACAAATGATAGTACTTGGACATAACTAGTTCAGTGGAAAACTAGGATGGAAGATCTTTTAAAACATCCACTTACATACAACCTTATGTGCTTAGAAAATTAGAAGGTTGCGGGTTGTAGGACCCCTGTAGTCGGACCTAACTGAATCCCTAACAATCAAACGTAGTGCGGAATCCCATGATTGATAACAAAACGTTAAACGAGCAAACAACAAATCAAACACAAAGTGTATCAATTGAATACCAAAAGTCGATCAACTTATATTGAATAGAACAATTACAATATGCTCTCTGATCTCACAAATTCGTCAACCCTAGCTAATGAGCCGTATGTGTCTATATATACTAGACCTAATCTGACCTTTGCGACACAAGCTGTGTCGCCAAGCCGACTCATGCGACACAAGATGTGTCGCCAAGTTAACTATTGCGACACAAAGACCTTGTGTCGCCAAAACACAAAAATGTAATTAATACAAACATTATAACTAACGTAATTACATATCAAACGCATTACAGACTTAGACCAACTGACAGACACACCAAGATGCACCAACAAACTCCCCCGTGTCTTTAGCTTGGTCTTCAAAATTTCTTCAATTAAGCCTAGCCTGCAGGAAACCTGCCTCCAGCATGAATCCCATGCGTAACACATACAGTCATAACTCTCTGGAATTGTCTAGCAAGAATCGAATTCACAACATTTCTTACGTTGAAGCGAATTGGATTATCAAACAACTTCCTCAAGTCTTTCTGTGACAAATTGATCAAGCTCATAGGATCAAACACTTTAAATTGAGCTTTCTTCAAACCATAGAGCGAAGTTCTCTATGGATGCTCAGATTCTGGAACAAAAATGAACACAGCTTTGCCTGTATGGGGATCAAGTTCCCAATGATGAAATCTTCTTAGAAAGTTAAAGGGAATTGTCTCCAATGGAATCTCAGTTAAACAATCAGCTGGTGGATAATGCACTTTGCAAATTGGCTGCCTTGTAACTGGATCAAGTTTCTTCTTGAATATGAATCTCGTACCAAGCGTCGGTTTGATAAAATTATATCTTTTGCTCTTCACTTCACATCGCAAAACTGTCTGTACAAAATCAGCTCTTGAATCCCTAGTTGGATTTATCAGTTCCAGTTGAGCTAGACGATTTATTTCTCCCTTTGGGCAATGTACTCAGCTTCTTGAATGATCTTTTGAAATACTGAATGCCATCGCTTCTTTTAATCATGAAAATATCTTTGTAGGTTTTCCAGCTTTTAATAATTCCTATACAATTCCCACTAACCTTATATGTCTTGCAAGTAACAGGAATAGATTCACCAGGAATAAAACTTATCACATGCCGCTCAGAAGTTGAAGTAGAAGCAGTATCAGAAGCCGGTGTAGTTTCTGGAACAGTTTGCGAAGTTCCAGCTGGCTCTGCTTCATCTTCCGAAGAATCAGTCTCGATTGTCGGAGCATCATCATAGAATTCATCAGGACGCATCTCCTCTTCTTCAATCTCGACATCATCATTTTTTTCAAATTCAGGTTCAGAAGCCTGACTTACCTCATTAACCATTTGCTGAATAAAAGATAGATTAGCATTTGAAAAATCTACAGCTAACGATCTTAATTGACCTGGAATGTCATCGACAGAGAAATAATCCAAACGAAGAGATTCATTATTGTCAGAAATATTTACATTATCATCTACATTGTCAGTCTGTGTTCCGGCTGAAGCCCTAGATGTTGTTTCTATGGCACGCAGGCCTGACTCCCTCGGAACGACAGCTAAGGATTCTAGTTCTAAAACCCTAGTGTTCAAAGTAGGAACTAAAGCTGCTTGTTCTTCTAACACTTTAATCTGAGCAGCTTGAACCTCCAACACCGATGCCTGAGACTGAATCATTTTAGCTTGATTGTCCATGGTCTGCTGCATCTGATCCATTCTTTTCAATAGTTCCTCGATAACCGAAGGCAAAGGTTGAATGGGAACCTCAACACGGGGAATGTCAACCCGTGGCCTCGAAGATGATGTAGAAGTACGACGAATAGACTGAGGTGGAACCCAATCTTCATCATCAAGATCAGCACTTCTTGGTCGTTTGCCCTGATCAGGGCGCACAGAACTCGTACCTTCACGAATACGACGCTGTATTCGTTTGAACCGACGAGGGTCAAAGCGTTGAATATTCCTCAACGCATCTCCTGAGGGAACATCCCTCGGAGAAGTCTCAGGAGTAGAGCCTCCATCCGAATCTTCAACAACTGGATCGTCAAGATTAGGCTGATCAACCTGTTCTCCAGCTTGGAAATTCTCAATTTCCTGTAACAGATCATCGACCTGTATTTGAGCATCATGGAGGTGTAATTCCTCCTCCTGAATTTGCTGCCCAGGTGCAGGCACCACATCCATAAAACCGTCAATGGGCGGCGCAACATAAGCCTCATCGATTATGTGCCCAAACAATGGAAAATTATTATTTGCGTTCGCACCAGCCTCACAAACCGTCCAGATTTGGACGTTCATGGGAGTTGGACGCAAGCGCTCGCGAGCATTTTGCGGAAGGCCGGGAAGCTGATTGTCAAGAAAAAGCTGAATAAAGCGTGGATATAAATTCCAACGCTTTTCCCCGGCGTTAAGATTGTCGACCATTGCCCTAAAAATATACCCAGAAAAATTGAAGGGCTTGTTGTAGATCAACGCTAACATGGCAGAGGCCGTAGAATGACTGATACCGTCAAAACCCGCCTTACGAGGAGAAAGGCAGACGATAAGAACATGCATCAAATATCTCCAGACCTTAGGCAGATTCACCTTGCGATATTGGTCGTTAGGCACGCCTGGATAACCGAGACGTATCATAGCCCCAACAATAAACTCATTGCCAAAAAGAGTAGGCATTTCCGTAGCATCTCCAAAGTGGAAGAATTCCCGAATAACCTGTTCGGAGATAATAAGTTGACGATCACCCACAGTGTAGATAATCCTGGTAAATGGCAGCTCGGAGTTGATCACCACATTTTCCCAAAATTGAGAAACCTGGTCCTTGTAAATAGTGGTTGTTGCGGTGATAGCAGTATGATTACGAGACCTGCGTAAAAATGCCACCATTGGCCTGTATGGCACAACCGTCTCCTTCGAATCATCCAAAAATGCCACAATGTTGTGACGTGGCTCCCATAGAATATCACCATCTACCATTGCTGTGCAAAGTATAGAAATGAAACTCGCAAACGGTTAGCATTAGCAGATTTAATCGAATCACGCAAAGCAATTTTTTATGGTATGCGACATAGAGAATTATGTCGCAGAAAATCTGCGACATAATTAGAATGAGTCGCTAACAGAACAAAATTGATTGTTGACAAAGTAAGCGACATAAAGAATTGTGTCGCTAAAGAATAATGCGACGGACAGAGTTGTGTCGCATTTTGCAATTAATTCGAAATTAATCGATTTTATGCGACATAAACAGTTGTGTCGCAAAGATTAGGCGACATAAAACATCTTGTGTCGCATAGATGAGGCGACATAAAAGTTGTGTCGCATAACAGTGTGCAAAATCACATATATAACAAGTAAGGAGATCAAATTCGCACAAAATAAGAGTTTAATTGATAATTAAGATAAATACTTAGTTATGATTACAAATTATCACATTTCTAAACCCTAAACCCTAAACCTAGATAGTATCCTCGGATACGATTAATACACAAAAGGCCAAGATTCAAGACAAGGCCAGGCTAAGATCCAGGACAATGAGGGGATCCCACCAGACCACCAAAAACGAAAGGTAATCGATCAAGCTAGAATGCTATCACGACACCTGAGTGTACGTAAGCTTCCACGACCGAAAGGTGATCCTCGAAGTCGCGGAAGTGCAAGACATGATAGTCTTTGGGCAGAAGCAATGAACACAGTAGTGTAAAACACCATTGTCCTGAACGAAATCACCTGCCATGGCTATACCATAATTGGACAAAAGTGAGGAATAGGCTAAACTGATGTAAGCGACATAAGATATGTCGCAATGATATTTGGCGACATAACATTTATGTCGCAATTTCCAGTGACATAAATTTTGTGTCGCAAATTTCAGCGACATAAATTGAAATTCAGAAACTATGCGACATAAAAGATTATGTCGCAGGTTATGTCGCAATGACGAACAACAAGTCCCAACCCAGAAACCCTAACCTCTAATTTGGGGTTTTTGAAAACGAGACATACCCTAGGGTACGCCAACACACCAGAAGCACGAAAAAATCCATATTAACAAATAAGATTGAGATTTTCGTATCTAATTAACCCAAACCCGAAACCCCTAAAAACCCGTAACTAAAATCAAGGATTAAAGCATCAATAAACGGTAAAATAGGGTAAAACAAGTACCGATCGATCGAGTAGAAGTAGATGAACAAGAAACTAGTGATCGATTGCCAAGATAAACATCAGATGATCGAAATCAATGGATGAATTCGCACACATCTTTTGTGTCGCAGGAGTTGTTTTTATGTCGCATGTTTTGACTTTGTGTCGCTAAAAGTATGAACGGAGAAAGCAACTGGAGTGAGGTATTTAAACCTCTACCCCACCTGGCGACATAATTTAGCGACATAGAAGGTGACATAAGTTATGTCGCAGGACAATACTTATGTCGCAATGCCCAGAAAACTTGACTTTTAATTTCAAGTTTTGTAACCCGATAGAAGAGTAACTGATGGACTTGTTAAAAATAAATATACAAAATTGAAGATAAAATAACTTAATTACTAAACCTAAAAAAAACTTAAATTAATTTTCTTTTTGGTGACGTAGTTATTTTGTCTGCTAAGGAATCATATTAGGATAACATGCAATTATTAGAAAATGGTAAGTGTTATCTCGATTATCAGTATATGTAACCTCTTGAAATTTACTTAGAATATTTATAACACCTTTGATAAAAATTATTTCACGATGATTACTGGTATTGTTTGACCACCTAAACATGTTACATCTACGGCTAGGAGCGAAGCTTTTATTGTTAGTATGAATAATTATCTGTGGTCCCCACTATAGACGTATCCCATTAACTTAGACAAGAACATATTTTCCAAGATAGATAAAATAGAGGAAAGTCATTTTTATGAATCAAGTCAGCGGTGACAGGTCTGTACAGACGTACAACAAAGCGACATAACTTGATTCAGGTGTAAGCAAAACCAGACTTGGTCAAACCATTTTGGCGACCTTGTTAGTTATCTTATAATTTAAGACTTTTTCCAGTTCTTTTGACTTGCGTTTGCTTAACTTTTAAGTATATACAACTTGAGACCAGGTCTGTACTTACGTACAATAGAGGAAACAAGAAGTATATACCCCCAAAGTATTTCATATTATTAACTAAAATGGAAGTATGCCAAGCTGTATTAAGGAATTAAGACACTTAGTCATACATCACAGAATGTTGACCACATGATAATAGACATGTATTAGAATTACTTTTTAATTGCTCAAAGACCGGTGTAACATGCCTACCAGTACATCATATGATGAATCTAACGTTTAAAAAAGCTGTGGTAAGTATGCTAGATAAATCTACTGATACATCAAGGATAAACCTTAAAATTTTCATTTTGTGCATGCACCCTAATGTACTATCATTTCCCTAGTTGTTTACAGACACAACTAAACGTCTTTTTACAAATGTTGCAACTGTGCATTTCTTTAATACTTAAGAGTATAAAGAGTAGCTATTGCGGTTTTTTTTTAATAAAAAATAGTCCAAGTCCAAAAAATTACTTCTTAAGCTGAAAGAAGCGCAAACCAATCATGTTGACCAGTTCATCAAATCGGGCACGAGAAAAAGCCTTAGTGAATAGGTCAGCATTCTGTTTAAGGGTATCTATATGGACAAGGTCTATTAAGTGTTTCTTATAGCAATCCCGTATAAAGTGAAACCTAAGTTCTATGTGTTTAGTTCTAAAGTGCTGTACGGGATTGCGTGTAATGGAAATAGCAGCAGTATTATAAATATGTAAGGGAGTCATAGTAAGAAGTAACCCGTAATCGCGCAATTGATGCTGAATCCACAGAACCTGGGAACAGCCACTAGCCGTAGCAACGTACACAGCCTTTGAAGTGGAAGTAGCCACCGTTGTCTGCTTCTTGAATTGCCACGATACCAAACGTGATCCAAGAAACTGGCATCCACCAGTTGTTGACTTCTTATCTATGCTACAGCCGCCATGATCAGAATCCGAATAAGAAGTCAGTTCAAATGATTTTTCATTAGAGTACCATAGACTAAGAGTTGGCCTATGTTTGAGGTACCCAAAAATTCGCTTTACTGCTTTCATATGAGAAACCTTTGACCTAGCCTGATATCTTGAGCAGATGGACACAACAAATACGATGTCCGGCCTGGATCCGGTCAGATACATGAGAGAACCAATCATTGAGCGATAGTCCTTTTCTTTACAATCCTCTTCATCAATGGCCGGTCCGAGATTATGATTAATTTCAATGGGGGTTCCATAGGTCTTACAATTAAGCAAGTCATACCTGGTTAACATATCAGTGACATATTTGGATTGATGAATGTAAATTCCTTTGGCAGACTGCTCAACTTGAACACCCAAAAAGAACGTGAGTTCCCCCATTGCACTCATCTCAAATTCAGACTTCATGAGATGTTCGAAGTCTTTACACATGGAGTCTTTTGTAGATCCAAAAATGATGTCGTCGACATATACTTGTACCAACAATAAGTCTTCTCCATCTCTTTTTGTGAATAACGTACTGTCAATGCCACCTCTTTCGAATCCATTCTTAACAAGATGAGTTGCAAGCCTCTCATACCACAGTCGTGGTGCCTGATGCAAACCATATAATGCCTTATTAAGTTACAGACATATTCTGGATGCAACGGATCTTCAAAACCAGGAGGCTGCTTCACATAAACGTCGGTATCAACCTGTCCATATAGAAAAGTGCTCTTTACATCAAGCTGATAAACAATGAACTCTTTGAAGGACGTGAAGGCCAAGAAGATACGAATCGACTCCAGTCTTGCAACAGGAGCGAAGACCTCATCATAGTCCAAACCCTCTACTTGATGAAAACCTTGAACTACTAGCCTTGCTTTCTTTCTAATGACTACCCTTCGATCATCTTTCTTGATTCGATAAACCCATCGAGTGCCGGTTGGATGTGCACCCTTAGGTAACGATACTAATTCCCAAACGTGCAGCTTTTGGAATTGCTGCAACTCCTCCTGCATTGCTTCAACCGAGTGTGGATCTTTTAATGCATCTTCTGTACGTTTAGGCTCCACCTGAGATAGAAAACACGATTTAACCTCAACAGAAAGACATGCAAAAGAAGTAGACTCAGAAGAGTCAGAAGGGGATGCAGGATGTGTATCAGCAATAACTAGACTTCTTATCTGTATCCCCTTATCCAAAGGACCTATAATATTCTCTACTGGATGGTACTTATTAATGCGAGAACTAGGAGTCTCGTCAGGCACAATGACAGGGTCCAGGTTTGTGAAATCGGCTTCCTGTGCCGAATCAAACTCCCTCATATTCTCAAACGGTTCATCTTCATCATCGGACAACTCAAGAACATCAGTATATGTTTCATGATTTCTTGTTGATGATTCAGGAACATCAGCATTTGGTTGAGAAGGAGGTGGAGTAGCAGAGACAGTCGGAGTCTTTGATTTTAATGGTTGTGAAGTATTTGAAGATAAATCAAGGCCATGAAGTAATGTGACCACCTGATCAACTTCATCATCTTCCTTGGGCAGATTAAATGAATCAAAGATTGCCTCATAATTAAACAAATGGGCTGGTCCCTTTCCTTCTGGATTTTCAGAATAACGAAAGCACGTGACTTCAAAATGTTCTTCCATACGCTTAGTTGCCAAGTTGTACACACGTTTGTTCGGAGAGATATTTGAAAAGCCCAAAAATAAACCTTCACTAGACTTTGCTCCAAATTTAGCAACTCTCTCTTTTGTGTACATAATGGTGCAGGGACAGCCAAATGGTTCAAGAAACTGTAGCGAAGGTTTCCGATTATTAAGCAATTCATAAGACGTTTTATTGTGCTTTTTAACCACGGAAACCCGATTAAGAATATAACAAGCAGTATTCACTGCTTCAGCCCAGAAAGAGATAAGCAGCTTAAAGTCTGCCAACATTGTTCGTGCGGCTTCAATGAGTGTCCTATTTTCGCGTTCAGCAACTCCATTCTGTTGAGGAGTTCGTGCGGCGCTGAATAGATGATCAATGCCTTTTCTTAAACAGTACAACTCAATTGTCGAATTCTTAAACTCAGTACCATTATCCGATCGCAGTTTCTTAATTGACAAATTGCATAGGTTCTCGAGCTTATCAAACAAATAAATGAGAATTTCAGGAACTTCATCCTTAGTAGTTAAGAAATACACCCACGAAAAGTGAGAGTAATCATCAGTTACTACCAAGCAGAATTTAGAACCTCCCATACTCTTCTTACTTACAGGTCCAAAAAGATCCATATGCAGTAGCTCCAAAGGACTTGAAACAGCATTCACCACTTTTGACTTATGGGACTTCTTGTGCTGTTTCCCTAGTTGACAAGAAACACAATGATCATTGAGTCCAAAGGATTGCTTTGGAACTCCACGCACAAGATCTTGCTTCACCAAATAATTCATCTTTCTGAAGTGCAGATGACCCATACGTCTGTGCCATAAAAGTGATTCTTTTTCAGGAGCTCTTGATAGTAGACACGTATGTTGGGTTGTTTCAACAGTCTTCATATCTAGAATATATGTGTCTTTTTGCCTAGGTGCCCTCAGTAGCACCCATTCCTCAGGAATTACAAATCCTGGTTTCAAAATACAGCATTCAGTTTTAGTAAATGCCGTAGTGTACTCTTTGTCGCACACTTGTGATACGCTGAGCAGATTGTGAGTAAGCTGCTCCACAAAGTTAACCTTTTCAAAACTCACTTGCCTATTAGTGAGTGTACCCTATCCGATAATAACTCCTCCTTTATCATCGTCAAAAGCAACATATCCCCCATTATAATCTTTCACTTCGGATAACAGAGATAAGTCGCCTGTCATATGTCGCGAGCAACCACTGTCGATATACCATCTACTATTTTGAACTGCTTCAGATTGCTGCGACATCACAAATAAAGAGATCAATGAGTAAGGGAAACCCAAGCCTTAACAGACTTGGGTAACCCAGTAGCATCATCCACAATGATTACATCAGTCAAAATTTTATTTTTTAGCAAATCGAAATCATTGCCTGATGAATCATTGTCAGATGAAGAGTCAGAACATGACTCCTTGATCTTCCAAACCTTTTGAGGTTTGGATGGTTGCTTGTTAACATTATTGAGCTTATCATGTTTAACTTTGTTTGGCTCAATATTGTTATTCTCAGAAGTAGTTGGTGGAACTGCAGAACCTCTCATAGATTTTTTTGAAAATTTTTGAGAGTTAGAGGTTCGTGTATCTCCCCTTCGACCATACTTCTTAGCAAGCAATGGGCACATATTAATCAAATGACCTTGTTTCTTGCAATAGAAACAAGATCGTTGCTCAACACTATCAGAAGATTGAGGTATAAACCTTTGAGCTCGGCCAAAAAATGGATGTGCTGAGCAAGTACACTGATGTGTACAAGCAGAAGTTGAACCTTGAGATTTATTTTTAGAAGATTTTTTATTAGATTTGAAATTTTCTGGTTGAGAAATCTCCTTTGTAGGTTCAGCCTTAGCTTTACCTTTCATTTTATAAATCTCATCATAACCTTCACTGGTGAAGATATGATGGTCGTTGGTTACATTCTTCTTTTTCAAATAACCGTATTCTTCATCGGTTATATCCTCAATCTCAATTTCACCCTTCAAACTTACTGGAGGAATCAACTTATTAACTGATTTAACAGATTTGGAAACTACAACAGGCTTAATAGGCTCAGCCTTAGTTTCCTGTTTCTCAATGGGCTTAAATGGCTCAGCCCTGACATCAAGCTTCTTAATTGAGTCAACCTTAGGAGCCTTCAAATTTTCAGGCTCACTAGTCGATGCCTTAACTGGCTCAGGCGTACTAGTTACAGGTTTTTTAGACTCATGTTTAACATTTTCGGCCGTATCTTCTTGATGATACTCTATTGGTGGTGGGACTTGATGAAAACCTAGTCCCTCCTTCCCAACTTGAGGCCTACTTATCCTTACTTTAACAGGTTTGACAGGTTTTATATCTACTTGAGGAATAGTAGGTACAAAATCTTTGATGATTTCTTGTTGAGGCATAGGCAGATAGTCTTTTGGAGGTGGGACATGGTGATAACCAAGTCCTGCCTTACTTTTAGTATCTGTCCTTTGCTTTTGAAGAATTTTATCAAAGACGAGAGAGGACGTCGAAAAATTTGATAATTTCCGATTTAAAGTAAGAATTTCAGCCTGTGAATCAACAAGTTCCTTTTTAACAAAAGTTAACATATCTACATAACTTCCTATTTCATCTTGCTGTTCAAAAATTTTGGCTTTAAGTTCTTTCTTTTCTTCAAAAATAGCCTTTAATTTCTTTTCAGACGCCTTATAACTTTTTTTAACATTTCATTATTTTCTGTTAATTGTGAAATAGTAGCATTAAGGCGTTCGTTATCCTCTCTACACCTATTAAACTGGTTAGTAAGTTTAATGCATGAAACACAAGATAAAGGTTCATCATCTACCTCATGAACCTCAGCCATTAGCGCAGTGTTCTCTTCTTCATCATCAGCTGCATCTGACCAGCTGTTGTCCCATGGAGTTTCTATCAGCATCAAAGCAGCTGACACCATAGCTTTCTCTTCTGCTTTAGTTGGAGAAGGCTTGGTAAGACCTGAAGGTGGTGTCTTATTCTTTTCACACTCACGAGCAAAGTGTCCATAGTTCTGACACTTATAACATCTCACCTTCCCTTTATTGAAACCAATGCCTTTTTCACCCGGATTGTTCACAGAGGTTCTCCCGGTTTTCTGCAAGAAGTTCTTTACCCTTCTTGTTAGCATAGCCATGTTCCATTTTAAATCTAACCTCTCCAATTCCTCTTGATCAATTTGACCAAAGTCTTCATCAGAAAAGTCACCAGCGCAGGCTAAAAATGCTGAAAACGTGGAAGAATAATCTTCATCGGAAGAGATGCCTGAACTCTGAAAATAGGTACCACCTGATGGAGTACTAGTAGATGCATTTCCACTAGTGTTGCTAGCAATATATGCGGTACCTGTAGACTTGCTTGATGATACTGGGACATCAACACCATAGAGCTTTGGGTTCTGCAAATGGGAAGTGGCCTTGGTCTCTTTTCGTTGCATCTCAAGAAGCTCTGTCTCAATATGACCTATAAGATCTTCGAGCTCTATGTCCATGATATCCTCATCTCTTTCCATTAAGAGAACCCGAGTATGCCACTTCTTTGGAAGTGAATCAAGAAGTTTCTTGTTCACATCAGTCCTATCCAGAGTCACGTCTCCTTCAATTAACTCAGTGACCAATTGGGAATATCTGCTACACAGATCTTCCAATGATTCATCTTGAAGCATATCGAAGACTTCATACTGCTTCTTGATCAAATCAATCTTCTTCTTCTTGTATTGATCACTTCCACCACACTTCTTTTCAAAAGCTTTCCAGAGATCATAAGCAATCTTATGTTGCCTCAATTGTCTCATGATAGGTTGAGGCAATGCCATAGTGATTGCAGCATGAGTTTTTCTTTCCATGTCAAATGCCTTACGTTCCTCAGGAGTCATTGATTTAATTGACTTTTCAGGAACTAGGCCATTGTAGACTCCGGTCTTAAGAGGACGTTCATATCTTTCCTCTAAATAAATAATCATTTCCAGATCATTGAGTCCAACATATGACTCAAAACGCTGAGGCCAATCAGAATAACTCATTCCAGGCATATACATAGGAGGCTTGTTTCCTGAACCAACTTCATTATTCTATTTCAACATTGCTCCAACTGATTGAATAGAATGTGCTGAAGATGATGCCATTATAAATTATCTGCAAAACAATCAAAGACACAAAGAACAAACTGTTATGCGACACAAGTATGTGTCGCAGAAAGTTAAAGCAACACAAAGATTATGTCGTAGAAAGTATAGAATTCCAAAGTGTCTTACGACACAAATATTATGTCGCAAAAGATAGCGATGGAAGAAAACCGAGTCTTATATCGCAAGCTTGTGTCGCAAGCTTGTGTCGCCTAAATGAAGGCTTATGTCGCAGACCAGATTAAGCTTGAGTCGCTAGCTTATGTCGCCTAATTAAAGGCGTACGTCGCAGTAACCCTAGTCGCGACACAAGATTTATGTCGCAAAGATGTGTCGCAGGGCTGACCAGCGACCAAAAAACCCTAAAATCGAATTTTTTTGATAACCTAACGAAAATTCACGAATGGAGGATGAATAATAATCCCAAAATCTTCCAGAAAAGCCAAATACCAATTTTCAAGCACCTTTCAATGAAGATTTTAACTAAAACTTGTTGTTTTTATCCGAGAAACGTATCAAAATGGATTCAATATTACCAAATCCTGATATTTTAGCTCTGATACCACTTGTAGGACCCCTGTAGTCGGACCTAACTGAATCCCTAACAATCAAACGTAGTGCGGAATCCCACGATTGATAACAAAACGTTAAACGAGTAAACAACAAATCAAACACAAAGTATATCAATTGAATACCAAAAGTCGATCAGCTTATATTGAATAGAACAATTACAATATGCTCTCTGATCTCACAAATTCGTCAACCCTAGCTAATGAGCCGTATGTGTCTATTTATACTAGACCTAATCTGACCTTTGCGACACAAGCTGTGTCGCCAAGCCGACTCATGCGACACAAGATGTGTCGCCAAGTTAACTATTGCGACACAAAGACCTTGTGTCGCCAAAACACAAAAATGTAATTAATACAAACATTGTAACTAACGTAATTACATATCAAACGCATTACAGACTTAGACCAACTGACCGACACACCAAGATGCACCAACACGGGTTCAAAGAACCTACTGATTAATATTACATTTCAGATACACGTTTATTGCTATAAATGTTTGCTTTCAAGACTCAGGTGAGTCTCATAGCCCCATTTTTACTGTTTTTACGTTGGGGTTAGATTACTTCGAACTATTTTTTATATGAACTCAAGTACAAGGATAACTTACACTGATTTGCAGAGTGATACTATAATTCTATAAAAGTCCTCACATATTAAAGTTCGTTAATTTTAGAAGCGTGAGTATTAAAGAATAGATTTATTGGGGATTGACACCCCGTCCAGATTATGTTGATATAACTGGTCAAACGGACGCTTTATACTTTAGCATGGATGAGTGTTCTGAATTAGGCACTCACGGAGGCAACAACAAGGGTTAAGCTTTGAACTATGAGCTCATGACACATGATACATGTTTACATTATTTTTGGATTCATGCAACCCAAGGAAATCTTGTGTTTCATACTACTGACTATAACTTTTTAAACCTATGAACTCACCAACATTGATGTTGACCTTTTTAGCATGTAATCTCAGGTACACAACGACTGTAGGGCTGCCCATCAGGAACATAGCTTGAGTCGCACGGTTTACAAACATTGGAGATTTTTATGCATTACTATTTTGCACATTAGTTATGTGTTAGAATCTCTAAGATTATTCGCGAAATCGCCAACTTATGTAAATTCATTTGATATCTATGTAATATTTCGATGTATTTTTCAAAACGTCTCATGTAGAGTTGTTCAATGTAACCTTGTGCAATGATTTATTGAATAGTCGCGCCCCGACTCGATTCGTTTCCGCTACACATTTTTGGGGTGCGACAATTTTGACTTAATTCGGTACTTTAAATTTTGATTTTGTTGTTTACTTTGTTTACATTAGTATAATGATGGGAATAATTCATGTTTGAAGATGTTAACTTGGTATTTACATATACAGTCAAAGGTTTGTTTGAATGTTTGTTGAAGTTTTGCAATATGCATTCAGTATGTATATATTGTGTGTATTGCACTGTTTCTTAGTGAATAGAAGTTTTTTAATGTATTCATTCATTAAAATGTCTTTTTAATATGAATATAAACTATTTTAGTTGTTGTAGTATTACCTAATACAAAATATTGATAAGAAAAGTGTGACACATCTATAATGTCTTGGCATGTGAAAGTGGGAATAAATTGTATGAATATTGATAAGTAGATATGTTGTATTTGAGAATTAAATGCAATATTGTTGTGATTTAATCTTAACACAGTTGAGCTATTTTTCAACTTATAAAGCATAATTTTTTGCAGCGGGTGCATAACATTGTTAATAAAATTTAGGAAGGGCATATAGAGTTCTTGACCTTTTGTTTAATTCAATAAATATACTAATTGCTTGATGGCATCTTTCTTATAGTAACATATAGAGTTCTTGACCTTCTGTTTTTGTTAAATTTAACCATTCAAGTGTTCGATGCTTATAGTCATCATAAGTTTCGCCATTTTCCCTCATTTAAAAATTTATTTTCTATAATACTAATTAATAAGAAATTTTTTGGGTTTAGCAATTGGGATGGCTATATATTACCCTTTGCAGAACAAGGACTTGCTCTCCGAGTTCAAAGGTATTGTTATACCTACTGCTTCATGTATGTATTTATTATTTTTTATCAACAATTATGATGTAATAGGACACTCCGAGCCACGAATTAATATATGTGAACGTAGTCCAAGAAGTCCTTATATAGATTTGTTTGGGTCATAATTGTTTTATTTTTTCAATCAAATGAGGGAATTGCATAAGTGGGAGTTATACAGTCTTTGTTTGAAGGTTCGATGTACACCTCTGTTTTCTTATGGACTCCAACCTTGAGTCTAAATGATGAGGAGATACCAATTTCTTTTAAGATGCACTTCTTACAATCAGCTATTCAGCTTCCAGTCACAGTTAGTGTTTTAGTTGTTCATGTTTTATGAAATGCCCCAAATTCGTGAATTTTTTTTACTCTTAAAATACTCTTTATACTGTCCCGTAACTTTATTTTATACATATAAACTCGACACGTAAGTTAAAACATCATTTTTGGAACATGATGCAGGGACATGGTGTCGCACCCCAAAATTCGGGTTGCGGAAGCGATTCGGATCGGGGCACGACTAATCAAATATCAAGCACACAAGGTTTAATAAACGACTCTATATGCCCCGTTTTAATAAAATACATTAATACGAATTAAAGTTCATATCAATTGTACTAATTACATTAGATCGTGTTCTGATATGAGAGATTTAAATACATATTATTTTAACAAAATATGATAATGCAATAAATCTCTGGCATTTGCATGCTGACTCAAGCTAAGCTAAATCCTGAGTGCAGTCCTACTACTGCTGGGTACCTGAGAATACACGCTAAAAGGGTCAGCTAAAAACTGGTAAGCTCACAGGTTTAATGATAAAGTGTAATGTATGAATCACAAAGTTTAAGTATAATGATTTGCAATTAAGCAAATAAGTAAATGATAAAAGAATGTATATAATTGCCATGAGCACATAGTCTGAGCTTAATTGAGGTTTCAGCATCACAATTAAGTGCCTGAGCGAGGGTGCCTCTATGCGTATGCCTAATCAACACATGTATGAATAAATGATAATGCGTCCGTTTTGACCAGTCAGTGTTTGCTGACCCGGACGGGGATTGTCAGTCTCATATGGTACCATACACTAACATTCACGCTACAAAGTATTACCAAACTATGCTAATGAGGACATATGATGATTAAATGATTAACTCATGCAGAATATAGCGATATTTGATACTTGCGTTCACATGTAAAATAAAACGAGCATGTATTCTCACTCCTAGAGTAAAAACAGTAAAATAGGGGCTATGAGACTCACATGAGTCACCTGAGTCTGATGTGTTAGCAAAGTAAGCAATTATGATGTTGTACCAAATGATGTGTCCACATGCTGTAACCTGTCGGGCGTCCAAAATACGCAAGGTTATATGAGTGAGTAGATGTCTCAACAGACCATCTATGCTAGTTGTCCATCAACTAGTTATGTCCAATGTTTGATTGTTTTGTTTGAGTTTTGAAAACATGTATGGCCCATTGGTGATGGTTTGTAATGTACGAATGTAAGTTTTGTATAAGGTTTGATTATTGTAGATGTTGAATACTTAGTGTAGTAAGTATTTTTCAAGCTTCTTTTATTGTATTCGAAAGTACATGTATACATTTATATCCGAACGTTGTGGTCAAGTATTTTGTTTTCTGAAAGTCAACAGAAGTCAACTTGGTCAAACTGGTCAAACTAGTCAAGCTGGTTAAATTAGTCAACTGGTTAAGCTGGTCAAATCTGGTCAACTGGTCAAATCTGGTCAAATTGGTCAAATCTGGTCAAACTAGCTCGGTATGACCTGAAACTTTTACACAACCTTTATCATGTTATAATACTTATAGAAAACGAGTTTCGTGACCATTGGTGACCCACAAATGTTGTTTTTATATTTATTTCTAAAACAGTCCCTAAATGTGTTTTTCGATTTTGTCGGTTTTTTTCGTCACAAGTTTCTACCATTTCTAGTCCATATCAATCCTCACAAAAACTTACACATTGATCTACTATATGTTTATTCCATTACATAAGTTTCCCGGTAATTATAGAGTCCATTTCGATATTTAAATAGTTCCGCGTAACAACCGAATATATATTTCGACAAAAATAGACTGTTCTATGAAGATCAGTTTATAGCTTTAAATCCGCAAATTTCTGGAAGGAGTCAAAGAAGAACTTTTTCTATATCTTTTCAATACGCAACTTTTAAAAAAATCCGTTGTCTAATTCATCTTAGAACTCAAGATATGGCTATTTTACTGAGTTGTGTTTTCTGGGACAGATTATGTATGTTCAAATACTCTTTATAAAAACGAATTTTAGCAACTATTTTGGACATAATCTAGCCAATGAAATTATAAAATATGTAAATAAACAACATGAAAGTAAAATCTAGTAAATGATTTAAGATCCTTACAAAGAAATGATGATAAAGATGAAGGAGATGATGATGATAATGAGCTTGATTTCTTGGTTCCTTCTTCTTCTAGACTTCAAGATGATGTATGATTGTGATTATTTGGTGTTAGAGAGTGGTTTTAGGGCTGGTTTCATCTCAGAATTTTGAGAGAGAGAGAGAGAGAGTTGAGAGAACTTTGTGAGAAATATGAAAATGAAAAATGAAGGAAGAATGCATGTATCATGTATGGTGTAGTAAGAAAAACTCATGATGGGAAAATGCATGAAATTTTAGAGGATGGAGGAGGGGTGGCCGGCCCCCACATGGGTCCTACCATGTGTTTGTGATCAGATTTCAATTCCCGGTCTGTGTTTGCGTACTGTGTTTCGTTTACTCGATCGGTTTGACGTTTATTTATACGTTAAACGTTAAATACGCATGATTTAAATGTCAAATTAAATTTTGATATTTTCACTTGAAATATTTAATATAAATACTTGAAAACACTTATAAAAATGTTCCGTTTATTTACTGGCTTCGATTTGCGTGTCGATTTTACTGAGGTTTAATCGTGTAGCGTTTTATTTGGACGTTTTTCGTTATCTTTTTAAAACGTAAGACTTTTATTAAAAGTTTTATTCGAAAAGAATTATTTTAGATTATAAAACTATAATTTAGGTCCCGTTGGACTGTCGGGCATGTTTCGAGCGTTTTCGTCACTTTTGTGTTACTTATACGATATAATTAACGTGCTAAATATTATCAACATAATATTTAAAAGTTTTTGAGTTTATTAAATAATTTCATATTATTTAATACTAGTTTATGACCCGTGAAAACACGGATTTTTTTAATTTAACATTTGCAAACATTTTATATAAGTTTATAAAATTTTAGTGATCACTACGATTTTACTCTTAGCTTAGTTATTGATTATTGATGAAGCACAACTATTGTTGTGCTTATGTTGAATAGTTGAGTAGTAATTTTTTGAATTGTTGTACTTAGTATATTAATGTAATGTAATGTCACACAATTTAAATACTTGATTATTAATTTTACTAATAATAGTTAGATCCTCCAAATTAAGTTATTACGGATTGGTTTTACAATTGAATACTTAAAGATCAATTTTTCGTATATAGATGGAAATCATGTTATTTCGGTGTTCACATTTATATAAGTAATTGTTTCTCCATTATGATAATGATATAAATTAGAAAAACAAAGTCAATTAATATAGTTAATAATAAGATTGGGAAATAACCAAGATCAAGTAATTAACACGGGATTTTTTTTTTTCATCCGTTAAACAGCAAACTAAACATGGGAAAAACATGCATAACATAAAATATAGGTCTAAGACAATTTCTAAAAGAGTTATACCAAACGTAGCCTCTCGATAGCAACATTCTTATTTAGAAGTGACCATGTAAGACCTTCATTAAGAGAGTCTATTCTAACCGAGTGTACAACGTCACGTCGTTGATCCTGATACAAGAAACGGCTGGTCAAGTTCACCTCTGGACCACTAATATGATGCAGCTCGCTTGACTTAATTTCTTTTTTTACTTTACTTTTGAGTTTATTAAATAATTTCATATTATTTAATATTTTGTTCACCAACGTCCGTATTTATGATTTTGGAATTCATCCAAATATGTAAATGTGCGATTTAAACAAATCGCATACGTGTGTGTATATATAATAAATATATCAATACACATAATGATACACATAATTAATCCTAATTACATATATTATTACTATAATTATGCACTAATTACTAGCCCTAATTGGTCGTGTGTCACATTCTCCCCTTGTTAAGAAAATTTTGTCCCGAAATCTGAGTTGTCGTGTGAGGAGAGTCTGTGAAAAGTTGGGGGTATTTGAGTCGCATTTGATCTTCCCGTTCCCAGGTGAATTCCGGACCACGTCGCGAATTCTACCAAACTCTAACGATGGGAATACGACTTTGTTTTAATTGTTTGACCTCACGGTCCATGATTTCTGCTGGTGTCTCGACCAAATGAAGTTTATCACCGATATGGATTTCGTCAAGAGGAATAATGAGTGTCTCATCAGATAGACATTTCTTAAGATTAGAAATGTGAAATGTGGGATGCACGCTACTAAGCTCGGGAGGTAGCTGCAATCGATATGCGACTGGACCAATCCTTTCAAGGATCTCAAAAGGTCCAACGTATCTAGGATTTAGCTTTCCACGTTTGCCGAAGCGGATGATACCTTTCCATGGTGATAATTTGAGCAGAACTCAATTCTCCAACCTGGAACTCGAGATGCTTGCATCTCACGTCAGCATAACTCTTTTGAGGGTCATGTGCGGCCTTCAGCAGTTGCTGGATACCAAAATTCTTCTCGGTGGTTTCATAAATGACTTTAGGACCAGTGAGTTGGCTGTCTCCCACTTTGGTCCAACAGATAGGCGACCAACCCTTAGGACCGTACAGTGCCTCGAATGGCGCATATCCAATGCTAGTATGATAGTTGTTATTGTACGAGAATTCACACAATGGCAGATAATGTTTCCAATTTGCACCGAAGTCTATCACGCAGGCACGTAGCATATCTTCCAGTGTTTGAATTGTCCTTTCACTTTGGCCGACGGTTTGTGGATGATAGGCTGTACTCATATCCAAACGAGTACTCAAGGATTTTTGTAATGATTGCCAAAAGTGAGATGTAAAACGACTATCTCTATCAGAGATAATTGAGATTGGAACACCGTGTCGGGATACGATCTCCTTCAAATAGATTCGTGTGAGACGTTCCATCTTATCGGTCTCTTTGATGGCAAGGAAATGAGCAGATTTGGTAAGCCGATCCATGATCACCCAAATGGTATCGCAACTGCTTGATGTCTTCGAGATTTTAGTGATGAAATCCATAGCAATTTGCTCCCATTTCCATTGAGGGATGTCCGGTTATTGGAGTAGGCTGGAAGACTTCTGATATTCCTCCTTAACCTTAGAGCTTATGAGGCATTTGCTGACGTACGTGGCAATCTCTGCCTTCTTGTTTGGCCACCCGTACAATCCCTTGATGCCATGATACATCTTGTCCGATCCAGGATGTATAGAGTATTTAGACTTGTGAGCTTCATCCATCACCAAGTCGCGTAGGTTTCCAAAACTAGGCAACCAGATTCGGTTAGCGAAGTACTTGACCCCGTTGGGTTTGGTTTCGAACTATTTCTCCATGTTGCGCAAGGCCTCATTTTTCAGATTTTCGGGTTTCAATGCTTCGAGTTGAGCGGTGAGGATTTGAATGATGAAATCATTATGAATGATCATGCTGAGGGCTCGGACTCGAAGTGGTTTCGTGCGCTCTTTTCGACTTAGGGCATTGGAAACAACATTTGCTTTGCCCGGATGGTATTTGATTTCACAGTCGTAATCGGTAAGCAACTCGACCCAACGACGTTGCCTCATGTTGAGATCCTTCTGATTGAATATATGTTGGAGGCTTTTATGATCGGTGAAGATGGTATATTTTGTGCCATACAGATAGTGTCTCCAGATTTTGAGTGCAAACACTACGGCTCCTAGTTCGAGACCATGAGTGGTGTATTTCTTCTCGTGAACTTTGAGTTGTCGGGAGGCGTAGGCAATAACCTTGTCTTGTTGCATCAACACGCAACCAAGACCTTGGTGTGAGGCATAGCAGTATACCAAGAAATCATCTTTGCCTTTCGGTAATGATAGAATGGGTGCACTACAAAGCTTTTGTTTCAATAGCTGAAATGTTGACTCTTGCTTATCAGTCCAATCGAACTTCTTTTCCTTCTGAGTCAGTGTCGTGAGAGGCTGAGCTATTTTTGAGAAATTCTCTATGAAGTGTCGATAGTAACCCGCCAGTCCTAAGAATTGGCGTACATCGGTCGGTGTTGTCGGTGCTTTCCAGCACTTGGTAGTCTCAATCTTTGATGGATCAATGTGAATTCCCTGACTGTCAATCACATGACCAAGGAATTGAACGGTTTGCATCTAGAACTCACACTTAGAGAACTTAGCGTATAACTCTTCATGTCTAAGAAGTTCTAGGATGGTTTTGAGATGTTGTGTGTATTCCTGTTCACCGCGCGAGTATATGAGAATGACATCGATGAAGACAATGACGAACTTGTTGAGATAGGGTTTGCACACTCGGTTCATAAGGTCCATGAATACAGTCGGTGCATTTGTCAAACCAAATGGCATCACTTGGAACTCGTAATGCCCATAGCAAGTTCGGAAGGCAGTCTTTGGGATGTCGATGTCACGAACTCGTAACTGATGATAACCTGATCGTAGATCTATCTTTGAATAGAAACTTGACCCTTGAAGTTGGTCGAATAGGTCATCAATGAGAGGAAGTGGATAACGGTTGTTGATGGTTAGTTTGTTCAACTCTCTGTAGTCGATACACATCCTGAATGAACCGTCCTTTTTCAAAAACAGGTTCGGAGCTCCCCAAGGTGAAGAATTTGGTCTAATAAATCTTTTTTCTAGAAGTTCTTGTAATTGGGTGGACAACTCCTGTAATTTGGATGGGGCTAAGCGATAAGGTGCTCGTGCCACGGGTGCTGCTCCGGGCACAAGGTCGATTGAGAACTCAACTTGTCTCGATGGTGGAAGACCAGCCAAGTCTTTGGGAAAGACTTCTGGAAGTCTCTAACGATGGGCACATCCTCAAGTCGCTTCTCTCCTGACTTTTTCTCCATAACGTGTGCGAGGATTGCCTGATAACCTTTTCTCAGGTATTTGTTGGTTTTCATGCATGATATGATATTCAATCTCGTCCCACCGGTCTCCCCTTGTATGACCAAAGTACTACCGGTGATGAGAGAAATGCGGACAACTTTATTGTAGTAGATAACTTCAGCGCGGTTCTTGGACAACCAATCCATGCCAACAATGTCGTCGAAACTTCCAATCTCAACAGGAATGAGATCAATGGTGAAGAGCTCGTCAGCTAAGTTTAAAGTGCAATTTGGGATTACACTATCGGTCCCTATGAGTTTACCATTAGCTAACTCTACCATGTTCTTATCATCTAAAGCAATAGGAGTGATGTTAAGCAATGGACTAAACTCATCAGATATGAAGCTCCTATCAGTACTAGTATCAAACAAAATAGAAGCAGTAAGATTGTTGAGAAGGAACGCACTCGAGACTACATTCGGGTCTTGGCGGTCTTCCTCTGAGTTCAAAATGACTGCTCTTCCCTTAGCAGTGTTGTTGCTCTTAGTTTTCAGCTTTGGGCACTCGTTCCTAAAGTGCCATGTATCTCCACACTCGTAGCAGAACTTAGGTTTTCCAGTGGTGGTGTTGGGATTGATAGATCTGCAATCTTTGGCCAGATGCCCATACCTTTGACATTTTCCACAAGGAGTACCGCAAGGACCTTCATGATGTCTGCGGCACTTTGAACATAAGGGTTTATTCCCCGTATAACCCTTCTAGGTTTCGGAACCAGAGATGTAGGTCTTAACAATATCAGACCTCTTGAATGATGGTTGATTTTAATTAGGGTTCCCAGAGTACTTTCTTTTGTTATCCCCAGAGTTGTTTGTAAGTCCCTAGTTCTAGGATTGATAACTTCGTTATCTATAGTATTAAGGCGCGGAATTCCTCAATACACGTTATCTTACTATAACAAATAAGTTCGCGTTTAGTTAATTAATACTTAGCTTTAAACGATAAAACGTCAAAGCCTAGCCTTTAGGTTTAAGTTTTTCCTCTGGATAAATTCAATTTGCAGGTTGTATAAACGAATGGCAAAAGTCTTATGTTTTCACGTAATGAAAAAATATATATATCTCGTCTCAACTCGCAGCCACTGGGCCTGCGAGTTGACTCGACTAGCACACAGGCCCAATCCCAGTTCAATTCGGCTCGTTGTCACCTGTTGCTTCGTACGAGTTCAGATCTCATCTCGCATCGCCAAGCCTTGCGACTTGAGATCTCGAGTCGCAGAAAATGTATTTGTTAAATACAAAATTTCGTCTACTATTAATAACAAATATTCATTTACAAATCTAAACCAATGTATCAACCTGATAACAATTATACTAGTCATATTACAAGCTAGATCTGTTGTCACAAACTATGTCTCAACAGACTCCCCCTTGACAATAGCTCTAGCATCGATGTCTTCAAATTATCTTTGGTTTTATTTGTAAATCTTACTACCTGCATAAATTTTCATCTTAATACAAGTCTTTATCATCATCTGATAATCTCTCGCTAAATCACCCTATGCTTCTGTCGTAAAGATTCTGTTCTCATTCAACTTTAACAGATCCTTCCTCGACAAATTCATTAGGTGTCGATGGTCATAAACTCTAAAAATTTCACGTTCTCCACCCTCAACCTCATCATCAGCTTCAACCATAACAACTTCTCCATTTTCTGAATCCACATGCCAACTCTTCATGTTTCCAAGTATATCTTGAGGCATTGTCTTCAACGGAACTTGCTGTACACATCTAACAGCTGGATAAATCTTCTTCCTTCTTCTCCTACCAGTTCTTTCACTTCGTTCTTGTAACTTTATTGTTTTTCCGTTTCTTGGCTTAATCTTTTGAAATTTTCTTTATCGAACATCCGTCCTGATAATATGTTGTACATAATTACCAACAAAATCATCACTCGGGTTCTTCAATGGTAATCTAGCCAAATCACAAATCTCATACTTTGGTAGAGAACTAAACACTGCAAGCTTTCTTTCAAAGTATTGAACTCCATCAAATCTCTTGATAGCAAACAGTTTTAGATCAACATCAAAATACCATCCAATAATCCCTCTTCTTGCCATACGCTTACCGGTAATATCAATTTATGATATTCCAATCTTTTCTTTCTTTTTCTTTGGCAAGGGCTTGAACATAGGATTATCTTTATGCTTATTAGGAAGATCTTCTTCATCTGAATAAGTTTAATCATCAATTTCTTCATCTACATTGATAACCGTTGGACCTTCATCATTTTCAATAATTACTTCTGTCCTAGAAGGTCTCACATGGTGTTCATCAACATTAACATCTGGATCTACACCAATGTCTTGCTCAATCTCTGGAACAATAGTCCAATCATCAGGTGGTTGAAATTCTCCTTCTTCAAAATCATAATTAATATCTTCATCTATCTCATCCAGAATACCATCTTCTGAATCTGATAGATTAAGCATTTCAATCTCTAGAAAAACACACACACAAATAATTATTAACAATCTAAATTTCTTTATTTATTTCCCTGAATCAATCTAAGAATTTCTTTATTAATCATTTTTGTGTAATTAAACCATAAACGCAATTAACAACTTATAAATCTTTTATTGATTACCCTGAATCAATCTAAGATTTCTTAAGTCTTTTATCAAATACTTAACAAACATTAATTAAATTTAAACTCTAATGTATTGTGAATAATCACCAAACATATAAGTTTACAATTAACTAACTTATATAATTTCCAAGACTTAATTGAACTGTTATTTTCAAAGAACTTAACTTATCAATTATATCTTTAAATTATATTTGATTTGTCTAGCTAAAAATCATACATATTTTACTTGTCAGTTATAAAACTCTCAAGTCTAAAACGTCTAAGTTAAAATAAAGTTGACCGCTGAAATAAATCAGAACACGCCGCACGACTTCTCAATGAGTCGGAAGACTTTCGATCACTAGTTTATTTAACTTTTTAGAATCAAATAACTTAAATAATTTCTAATATATTTCACTTGTAATAAGAATTTCAAGCCTAATATATTACCAATCCTATTAAGTTACAGTTATTCAATTACAATTATTTTAATGCAAATATTTACAAATACTAAACAGTACTAATCTAATACTAAGCTATCTTACCATCTTCTGTGTCAACTGGTACCACTGTATATGTACTTGTACCAACACCACTACCACTTGTACCTGCAGCAGACTCCCCCTGAACGGTAGCATGCTCACCAGTCTTTAAAGGACCAGTTGGCTCACTATCCTTAGATGCACTGGGATCATCGTCTCTGTCGTGTCTCCTCTTCATCTTCAACTCATCTTCTTTGCACGCTGCTCTATATACTCTAATCTCCCCCTGAGCTGATTGTTCTTTATGCAAACTCAAAACGAGTTCCTCCAAATAATCAAGCTTCAGTCTCTGGGCAGTGCAGTCATCAAGCAGTGTGTTATGAACCTTCATCAATGTTTGATAAGATTCACTAACATTAAGCAACTGTTGTGCTAAAGAAAGATTTTCTGCTAACAACCGTGGAACCGATCCCGTCATTTTCTCTAACTTCTTCACTCTAGACTCTAAGGATGTAATCCTTTCAGCATTAGTCATAGGAGTCACTGAAATTGTCGATGGTCCAGGCGGTGTCAATGAAGCAAAATGATAATCACGAGAAAGTGGTGGAATGGCTTGAGATAAGGCAGTCGTGAGAAGGCTAACTGCAAAGCGGCTTGCCTTGGTAGTAGGAAACTGTGTGGAACGCATTAATTCCACAACTCCTTCTTTAATAACCTGAGAAACCGATTCTTGTGTTGGTAACTCTGTCCTTGTCTCAGCCTATAAAGTTAGACATAATTACATAGAGAAAAATAATTGTTACAGATAACCCTATCTCAATTTCTAAGTAATTATATAACACTTATAGTACTAAACTTTTATCTCATACCTCAGATGGTACAAATACTGGTTCAGTAACCACCGGTGTCACAGACTCCACGTGCGGTGTATCTCGAGAAACTGTTGCAGAATTAACTGTCTCAGTTTAATTCCTGATAAACAACAAGTTAAGATTATCTAACTTTAAATTAAAGATTAAAAATATACCATCACGAATGGTCAAGGTCCTCGAACGCTTTCGGCGTTGACTAACCAGAGGGGTCGCAGCCACCTCAGGACCTTCATCAAGAATACTGAAGTCATGATCGACTTCTTTAGCTTTACTCTTTTCTTTCACAGCTGGATCAAGCATCAACCTTGAACCATAAAACATTTGTCCACCTGGAGGTGAAATGGGTCTGACATCATCAGAATCTGTAGAAGAATCTGATTCAATCTCACCATCTTTTCCACCAGAAGTACCAACAACAGTATCATGAATAGCAAATATATTAAACATTTATGATTAGCATAAATGCTCTATCATAAAAGTTCGATATATATGTAAGATTAATCTAATATATTACCTTCAGAGGTAAAACCTCAGATCTATCATGTTGTCCCTGCTCACCCTCAGGTCTTACAACCTCTGGGTCTACAGTCTCAGCTTCCTGTGTATAATCATATTTATATTTTATGATCAGTTATACAGCCTAATCATCTAAATATCTATATCATTAGCATTAAACATATATATTACTTATATGATTAATAAAAGAATCTATCAACTAAGTATCTATATTTTTATAATATACCTCAGTAGGAGCAAGATAATGCTCAATAGCCTGCAAAACAGGATCAGTAGCTTCATCATGCTGTACTAGCACCTCCTGCACAACCTCTGCATCAACATGTTGTCCCGGTTGTTCCAAAACATCATTCCGAAGCTCTTGTGGATCTTCAGGAGGAACCACATCAGCAGCAGATTCAGATACAACAGCAGCAGGACCAACATCTAGCCAACCATGATTCGGTGGCATCACATATAACGGATTGATCAGAAACCCAAAGAGCTCACGTTCCTCTGGCTTCACGTACCCCTCACGTCGTATGGTCTGCTGAAACATGGCGTTATACCCTCTGAGTGCTATTGTATCAACATGTAAGTGCGGCTCAGGATAACTAGATCAGCAATCCGAGAACGGATGATCAACATCCAGAACCTCGGGTAGATCAAAAAGCGAGATCTCACAGTCCCCGATATCTGGTGTACCAGTTCTCTAAAAATAAAATCACAAAAACTGTATGGTTTATTATAAACCAGTGACAGCACAGTCGATACAAAAGCAGGGCTCAACTCGTCAAAACCGCCCTTCTTCGGTCCAAAAATCGTGATGATAACATGCCACAAGAATCTCCAATGCACAATAACTAAGGCCTTGAGGAATTGACGTCCTCTTCTCTCACCCGTATACCCCATACGACCTAACGCACCCTCAACAAAATCCATAGGGTACTCAGTCGGACCATCCTCTTGGTCTACTGTCCCCAGTCGTAAAATCTGACGAAGGTCAGATGCAGAAAAGACAACTAGTCTCTGATTGACCGTTGTGCGTATCACTGGTGGGTTGACGGTCTAATCATACTGAATATCCATCCAAAAATCATTCAGTATCGTCTGAAAGATCAGTGGAGACTCTGTAATCGCATAACTAATGCATGAACGTGTAAAAAATGTAAGCACCTGAGCTACCTTGCTAGCTCCTCGTGCACTGAGATCTAGATCAACAAGGATATTGTGACCTTTATCAAACGGATGAGCCATATCTGTATAAAATACAAATGACAAACAATTAATGCACGTTAACAACATTAACTAAATTTTAAACTATAATGTATTATGAATCAAAATTCATCAAACATCTTAGTTGTAAAGTATATATATATATATATAACTTGTTACATAATTATCGCAAGTCGTATATATCAATATAGTATATGTTATTACGTATCAATATAAAATTCTTATGCAAAACATATTTTAGTAAACTTTTAAAATCAATAAACTATAAAAGTGTAAATTGCAAGTTATGTTACAAGTGACATTTTATTTTTAAAATTTTATTTGAACTTGCAAAGACCAATGTCAACTCACAACTGAACTCGCAAAATAGTCAACTCGCTAACCAAGTCAATTCGCAGCTTAGACTCGCAAGTCGATCCGCTAATCAACTCGGTCCGCAGGTCAACAAGTCAAGGAACATAATCGACTCGCATCGTCAACAAGTCAACAAACAAGTTTTCAACTCGCAAAGATAGATCTGCGAATCAAAATCTAACTCAACTCGCTAATTTGAATCTGCGAATTGAATCTGGGTTCAACTCGCAACATGAACTGGTGTTGCGGGTTGAAACTTAAATCGATTAATCTCGTAATTTTAATGCGATCTATCGATTGATTTACGTTTATTAAGGTTCGATTAACATTAACCCTCAGGATTCTAGCTAATTAACACCTTGAATCGACATAAATTGTGCAAAATTCAAACCGAAACCCTAAGTTTATAAAAACTTCAATTTCTAGAAAATTACACGGTGAAATCCATTGGTTTATACCTCAAAATAATCACAATTCGAAAGTGTATAAAATCTATGGATAAAAAAAACTCGTTCCCGTAATCGTGAAATCTAAATCAAACAAAAATAAAATTTCGTCTCATTTCGCAAGTGGTCGATTCGCAGGAATAAAGTGAGTCCGCAAGTGAATGTGGGTTCAGTGGTTTATTGGACTCGTTTGACCACCCTTTTATACATTTTACTCGATTCGCAATCTATATCTCGATCCGCAGAGTTGACTAGTCAAACTTTTAAAATTAAATTAAATATGAATTAAATTCTAAGTATAAATTAAAACCCATTCACACTTATAGTTAACTCTGTAACTATGTAGCCTAAACATTTTAAAGAAAATGTTTTCGCATAATTTTTCCTCAATGATAATCTTCTTACATATATTAATCGACTAAACCCGTGATACAGTTAATCTTGTATAAAGAATAATCTCAAGCTAAAATTATTTACTTATATACCTTATGGTCTTAAGTATATAGACAAGTCATAAAATATATATATATATATATATATATAAGTTATAATAGAAAAATTAACCGCAGATATAAAATCAGGACACGCTGCTCGACTACATGTGAGTCGGAAGACTTTCGATTAACATTCCACGTAACCTATATAGTATTTTCATTTATCAAATTACGTTTGTTCAACATAATACACAACCAGTATAATTTACTTCCATAGGGTAACACATTTAAAAAAAAATAAAACTTCTATTAATCATTAAACATAAATACAAAATAAGAAATAAAACTTAAGAGTACTAATATCCTATGAAAGCAAACAAATTTAAAATTAAAATGCTTAAAAATTTTAACTGCTTAGGAATCATATTAGGAAGAATAAGCTATTTACATTAGATTTTAATAAGAACAAGGCGATTGTTAGTATGCATACCTTATGAAATTCATATAAGTGCAATAAAATTACAAATTAACCAGTAATAGACTTATATTTATAAAATTATATCTTATTTACCTTTATCCACAAGACATAACTGTAAATTGAAAAAAATAACCTTTTATTTATTAGGAACTAGTTATTCACAAAGGTGAACATTCCAATATCATAGACAGTTCAAGATGATTACCGGTATTATGATCCACATAAACAAACTAGACATAGATTTCTGAACAAAATTTATTATTATTAATGTGAACAATATCTAAAGTGTTCCATTATATAATATACTGAAGAACTCAAGTAAAACCCATAACACCGCATCTTTTAATTTCAAGGTAGAGGTTACTAAATGATGTATATTTTCGAAACATATAACATACACTTGAGTTAAAATTTTGACAAATATCAAACATCTTTTAAAGATACTAGTGGTTCCAGATCTGTACTCACGTACAACAGAGGATCCCTTAGTATAATTAAAATAAGTTTGAGACTATTGGCAAAACTAAAGGCAACAAGTCTGTACTCACGTACAACAGAGTTATCTGTTCGTTTCACTAATAACCACATTTGTAACTATTTGTCATTTGTAGATAAATGCATGATAACAGTCTATGGCAGTACCATCATTCATCAATTAAGACATATGTCATACATTATGTAACAGTTCACAAAAGATATGACACGCAAAATTAGAATCTCTTAATTGCTCAGAAATCTAAGAATAATTTGCCTACCAGTATATCATATAATGAATCTGAATAGTCGTTAGTTATTCTTATCACTTTATATAAAGAGCACGAGTTATCATCAGTGGATATAGGTGTATAATCAGATAAACATAAGTAAACTCCTAGTTAAGTATGCATTTCTAATGAAACTTATAGGAATCTACTAACACATCAATCTTAGCACTTAATTTTATTATTCTTAAGCTCATTCTCCTAATGTACTATCATTTCCCAAGTTTTTACAGTCAAAACTTAAAGCTTTTCTAAAAGAACTCCAGTTGTTCTTTTATTGGAGGCGATTCCCCTTAGGTAACAAGCAAATGAATGCCATACGCCCCCCCTTAGGATTTTTTTTTTTTATTAAAAACATAAAAAGTACTACTTACTATTACAAAAATATAACCTTGGAAGACTAATCACTCTGGATTTCTCATCCCGTTAAGTTGAACCAACGTTTCAAATCGAGCTCTGTCAAACGCCTTCGTGTATAAGTCTGCTAAGTTATCCAATGACGGAACCTTAACTAACTTTATCAAATTTTTCTCAGCACAGTATCTAATAAAATGAAGTCGAATATCAATGTGCTTAGTTTTACTGTGCTTCACCGTATTTTTGGTGATCAAAATTATTGATTCGTTATCAATCATCATAGGAGTATTGGTTATGGTTAACCCGTAATCCCGTAGTTGTTGTTGGATCCAAAGAACTTGAGAGCAACAGCTGCCAGCTGCAACATACTCAGCTTCACATGTAGAAATGGCTACCGAGCTTTGCTTCTTGCACTGCCAGGATACTAATCTACCTCCTAAGAGTTGACATCCTCCGATTGTAGATTTCCTATTCTGATTGCATCCTCCATAATCCGAATCAGTATAAGCTATGAGATCTAAGTCTCCATCAGTCGGATACCAAAGTCCCAGCTTCGGTTTCCCTTTGAGGTAACGAAAGATCCGTTTCACAGCTTGCATATGTGACTCTTTCGGATTAGCCTGATATCTTGCGCATATACAAACAACAAACATAATGTCAAGCCTGGAGGAAGTTAGATACATTAGTGATCCGATCATGGCCCTATAAAGAGTAGGATCCACATCCTGATCACTCGATGTATCAGGACCGAGTCCATAATTTACTGGAATAGGAGTATGATAGATATTACTTCCATCCATCTTAAATCGCTCTAATAATTCAGCAGTATATTTAGATTGATGAATAAAGAATCCATCCTTCTTTTGATCAACTTGTAATCCTAAGAAGAAATTCAACTCTCCCATTGCAGACATCTCGAAATTTTTCCTCTTTACTTGTTCAAATTCTTGACACATCTTTTCGTCAGATGACCTAAAGATAATGCCATCAACATATACTTAAACAAGAAGAAAGTGTTTCTTCTTCCATTTTACAAACAGTGTACTATCAATTGATCCTCTTGTAAATCCATTCTCAAGAAGATACGTTGATAGTGTTCCATACCATGCCCTACGTGCTTGATGTAATCAATATAGAGCCTTATTTAAGCGATATACTCTATCTGGATAGTCAGGATCAGTGAACCTTGGCGGTTGTGAAACATACACCAATTCTTCTACTTTGCCATACAAGAAGGAACTCTTAACATCCAACTGATAAACTTTTATCTCTTTGAATGAGGCAAATGCTAAGAATACCCTAATTGCTTCAAGCCTAGCAACTGGTGCAAACACTTCGTTGTAATCTATACCCTCTTGTTGATTAAACCCTTGAACCACTAGATGGGCTTTATTGCGAGTAATGACTCCCCGGTCATCTCTTTTACACTTAAATACCCATCTAGTTCCAATTAGATATTCTCCCTTTAGAAGGTCAACCAACTCCCATACTTGTAGTTTTGAAAATTGTAACATTTCTTCTTCCATAGCTTCAACCCACGAGCTTTCTTTTAGTGCCATTTGCACATTTTTAGGCTCAACTTGTGAGATAAAGCATGAAAATAGACATTGATTAGGAATCCCTGTCTCTTTCATAGCAGTATACAAGCTTTCTAAATCTTCAGATGTACTAGCTTTAGATTGAGTCCTAGTTTGAACAGGAGTATTAATATCACCGATGATGTTTTCAACGGGAAGATTCTTACTCGTTCTAGTAACCGGTATAGGGTCAACTATTAACTCATCTCCTAAGTTAGTACCAATCTCTTCTGATGAAGGCATATCTTCTGAACCAGCTGAAGATAACCTTAAATGTTTCAAAGGAGTAAGTACATCATCAAACTTTGTATGAAGATCATCCTCAGTATCTTCTGTTTCTTGATATGTATCCTTTGAAGGTTGTTGTGACCCACTTGAAGAAGCTTCATTTCTCACTTATGGGAACTTTAAATAACTGAAAGAGATCTGAATAGTCAAATTGCCAATCTAATCCCTTATGTACAACAGGTACATAGCTCGTAACTTCAATGTTATAAACTATTTCCAGTCATCCCGTGACTTTATTGAAAACTCTTTTATTAGGTGAATTAGGCACATAACCTAGGAAAAATCCTTCGTCAGCCTTTTCGCCAAATTTAGCTTGATTTCCTGTTTTCAATATCGTACATGCAACTCCAAAGGGTTCAAATCCCTTCAGATTAGGTTTCTTATTGTTCAATAATTTGTAACAAGTCTTGTTACGCTTTTTGATCGTAAGAACCCTATTGAGAACATGACATGTTGTATTCACCGCTTCTGCCCAAAAGATGACCGGAAGCTTTGAATCTGCAAGCATTGTTCTAGCAGCTTCAATCAACGTTCGATTTTTCCTTTCAGCAACACCGTTCTGTTGAGGTTCATACGGTGCACTGAATTGATGTTATATCCCTTTGCTTAAACAATAGATATTCAACGTTGAGTTCTTGAATTCCGTTCTGTTATCACTACGAATACGCTTTACTCTCGTTTTATAGACATTCTCTACTAGATCTAAGAACTCCATTAAAATTCCAGGAGTTTCATCCTTAGATCCCAAAAAGAATACCCATGAGAATCTAGAGTAATCATCTGTGATAACTAAACAATACCACTTGCCACCTAGACTTCTCTTGCTTATAGGGCCAAAGAGGTCCATGTGTAGCAATTCAAATGGTGAGGAGATTCAGTTTTCAATCTTAGACCTGTGTGGTTTCTTGTGCTGCTTTCCTTTTAGGCAAGGAACACACTTGTCTTCAGACTCGAAACGTTTATGTGGTACACCTAGAACTAATCCATTCTTGGTTATGTAGTTCATTTTTCAAAAATTCAGATGTGCCATTCTCCTATGCCATAAAAGTGCGTCTGCTTTTGAAGCCTTGGATAGTAAACATGTCGACACCATTGAAGAGTTAGAAACACCCATGTTTATAGGATAGATGTCCTTCTTCCTTGGTGCCCTCATCAATATCCATTCTTCAGGAATTGTGAAGCCTGGCTTCAGAACTAAAGCCTCCTTTTCATTAAAATGAACTGGATGACCTTTATCGCAGACTTGGGAAAAACTCACTAGGTTATGAGTTAGTTCTTCAATGGTTCACATCCTCTAGAGTCAAAGTTCCATTTGAAACTTTTCCTTTCCAAGTAATTACTCCTCCTTTGTCTCCTTCAAAATTAACTTTTTGCTTGAAACCTTCTTTGAAGTCCTTCAGTAAACTTCTTTCTCCTGTCATGTGCCTTGAGCATCCACTGTCTACATACCACCAGCTATCCTTGTTCACAGTCTGCTCCTACACATAACAAATTGTACACAATTAGTTTTCAAGAGGGACCCAAGCCATTACGGTCTTGGTTTGTCCCTGATCATCTACAATCTGAACCTCTTTAAAGTAACCATAACTATTCCCCTCGGGAGTCTTGGTAACTTTCTCAGGAGTTTGAGATTGTTGATGATCTGTAGTCTTAGGCCTATGAGGAGAGTGAGTAGAAAACCTCCTAGGCACAAACTTAGTTCCTTGTGCACTTGAAGTAGAACCATTTTCAAAATGACTATGGTTTATACTGGGGGTCCTAAACCTCGAAGGTTTCTTATCTCTTGGCTTATTGAAAGTATTTTCGTTCAGAGTGTAAGGCCTTTTAGGTTTAGGTGGAGAGACACTATGATTACCATCTCTCTTCAGAATGTTTACAGGTTTGCTACCTAATCCCGGTTTGGAGCCTAACCTGTCTACAATTGAACTAGAAGTGGTCGGTGTCTTTTCAGTATTAACTAACTTATGTGACGCTTCCAACTTCTTATTTGGACAACAAGAAGCCACATGTCCTTTTTGGTGACATTTGAAGTAGGACATCTATTTCCGTGACTTACCAACTTTTGCATCCGCAATCGGCGTCTTAGGCACTAAAGGATCTATAACATGTTCTTTATTAATCACTTTGTCTGTCTTAGTATCATTAATTACTCCACCCGGTACAAACTTTACTTTAGTGTGAGTAATTTTCTTACTATCATCAGTTGAAGGATTCTTAACAACATTCTTTTGTGCCTCTGACTGTTCAGGTTTAGTTACTGTTTCTACAGAACATACTTCAGTCATCTCAGTATCTTCTGGAATCCTAGTGTAGTTTGAATTGAAAGGAGGAGGTGTTTCATTGTAACCTAATCCTGACTTATCCTTTACACTTCATTGAGCATCAAGCATCTTATCCATCTCAGTGGTTCTATAATTTTCTATCTTTCGGTTTTGCTCAACTAGCTTCAATTTACAGTCAGCTAACTCTTTCTCCTTATTAGCAATTGTCTGATTTAAGTCTTTTAGATTCATATAGAGACCATCTATGATAACAACTTTTTCATTAATGGTATCTCTAAGTGCAATCCTATCAGAAGCATCAGACTTAATTTTATCTTTTAAGTGATGTTTATCGTCACTTAACCTACGCACATCAATCTTAGCTAGTTCAAGTTCAGATCTAACAGTCTTATTAGATTCAGTCAATATGCTAACTTGAGAAGACAGGTTTTTGTTTGCTACAGTTAAAACACTAACCTGTGACTGCAAATCAATAACTAAGTAACAGACATCAGCAAGAGTAAGAATATCAATACATACCCTTTCCTTGTCTGTTTGAATTTCAGCCATGCGTGCTACAAAGTCTTCAGGATTCATATTTTCAGTTGAATCCTTATACAGCACGTCGTCATCACATGCTTTCACTTCAACCTCAGGCACCTTTACATCACACTCTGCATCAGTAGGCATGTAGGATGTAGACTCATCAATCTCAGCCATGAAAGCTTCCTCATACTGAGCTTTCCCTTCATAAGAGCCATCCAACTGTTTCATAACCAAGGCTTTGGAGGCGAGAGTGCTTCCCGAACCTTGTTTTCCATTGCCAGCTTCTACCTTAGGTCTTTGGCATTCTCAAGCAAAGTGTCCATAACCCTGACAGTTAAAACACTTGATCTTGGTCTTATCAAACCCTGATCGATCGCCAACTACCTTTCTACCAGTTTTCTTCAAGAAATTCTTTACCCTTCTTGACAACATAGCAAGTTGATCCTGAAGTTCTATTTCTTCAAGATAATCAGGATCTATCTGATCATAATCTTCAACAAACATAATTGGATCATTGATTTTACCCTGAATGTAGTTTTCATACGAAGCTACAAAGGAAGCAAGAACATATAATTGTTGTTCAGCAGATTTTACACTCATAAGCATATTTTGATGCTCCTGAGGTAACTTCTCAGTTGGTTTCCCCTTTGCTTCACTACCAGATGATGTAACGAAACACAACTCATCAGTAATCATTTCACCCTTTCCATCAGCATTACCAACAAACAAAACAGTGGACGAGCTCGAGGAAGCAGTAGAGATAGTAGATTTTTTGTGATATAGTCCCGGATCCTGAGCCTGATCAGAATCAGTATCTCTAGTCTTTTTGGTAAAATCATAACCTCTGAGCTTATCAATAGCCTGCTCTAAGGTCATAGTTGCATACCTCTCATCATTGTCTTTAAGCATTATGCCATGCATTTCCCACTTAGACGGTAAACCCTCAATAAACTTGTCGGTTTTCTCAGTCTCAGTAGTTACAATCTCATGCTCATCTAGCTCACTCAGCAAATGGTAGTACCTTGTGGTATAAGCATCAAGATCTTCTCCTTTCAAAGCTTTAAACACTGTAAACTGCTTTTTTAGGAGATTCCTCTTGCCTGCTTTAACTTGTGGACTACCTTCACACCTCTTCTCAAGAGCTGTCCACAAAGTTCTAGCAGTTTGGAAGCACTTCAATTGATGATTAAGTTCCTTAGGAAGACTCATCTTGATTGAAGAATGAGCCTTGTTCTCAATCTCAAATTCCTTATTTTGTGCTTCACTCGTCTGTTGATAAGTGAGAACCACAATAGCATTCTCAACAGTTTATGTAGGTGCCGTGTATCCATTCTTGATACACATCCAAATAGATAGATCATGGAATCTCCAGTAAGATTCAAACCTATCCCTCCAGCTATAATAATCCTCAACTCTTAACAATTTAGGTGGACCATTAGATTTTCCAATCTCGTGTTCCATCTCAATCATTTTGCTAAGGTCGGACATCGTGAAGTTTAAAAGTCAAACTGTATTTGCGAATTCAGAAAACACTCGACTCACAGAAACTCAATTCAACTCGCAATCTCAACTCGTCTCGCAAAACTCGGTTCGCAAGTCTCAGTTCGGATCGCAGTGATGTCAATTCGCAAGTGATCTTGGTTCGCTAGAGATCTTAGTTCGACTCGCAGAACTCAGTTCAGTTCGCAAGTTCAACTCGGTTCGCACACAACACTGAAACCCTAATCTCAGTTCGCGAAACGGCTGAAAAACCCAAAAATGAAAGTTTTAGGTATTTTTTACGTTAAAATCAGTAGATTTCGACTGTAAACTATCCTAAAAACGTCCAGAGAGTTTTTACAAACCTAAATCACACGTGATTAACCCGAAAGCTCTGATACCAATTGTAAGTCCCTAGTTCTAGGATCGATAACTTCGTTATCTATAGTATTAAGGCGCAGAATTCCTCAATACACGTTATCTTACTATAACGAATAAGTTCGCGTTTAGGTTACTTAATACTTAGCTTTAAACGATAAAACGTCAAAGCCTAGCCTTTAGGTTTAAGTTTTTCCTCTGGATATATTCAATTCGCAGGTTGTATAAACGAATGGCAAAAGTCTTATGTTTTCACGTAATGAAAACATATATATATCTCGTATCAACTAGCAGCCACTGGGCCTGCGAGTTGACTCAACTCGCACACAGGCCCAAGCCCAGTTCAACTCAGCTCGTTGTCACCTGTTGTTTCATGCGAGTTCAGATCTGTAAGGAATTATTAATTTGATGAGACAAAATAAAAGATAAAAGTTGAGGGACTAAAGATGAATTGTTTTATTTTAATTAGTTTCCTAGTATAATTATTATTTCTTGTAACCCTAATATCTCTAGTATATAAAGAGACATAGGGACGTAGGAAAAAGGGTGTGCACACATAATGTAGACGTCTAAGGGTTTGTTTAGCCTCAAGATCAAGGTTTCTTGATCCTGTTATATTTGTATAACCGTTTTATTTTGATCAAATAAAATTGAGGCTTGTTGTGATAACATTGATTTGTTCTTATTCCGCTGCATATTATTGTCAATGTTATTATATCCTACCTCAAGATCTAAACAATCTAGAGCTAGATCGTTATTAAGTTTTCACAATTGGTATCAGAGCCATGGTGGCTCATGATCTAGGATCCAAGATTTTTGTTTTGAAGCAATCCTAAGATTCGCAATTCATTTTTCTTCAACTGACATCGATTGTCCTCCATATTAAATCATTAATTTGATTGATTCGGATTTTACTTTTGTCGACATAATATTCTGTATGGGATTGATCTAGTTTGTTAAGTTAAACCGACAGACAACTAAAGGATTTACTTTGGCCGACTTCTACTTGATTTCGATGTATTAAGATTAGTTTAATTTTGTAATTAAATCTGGTCTACAATCGTATACACACTTTATTGTGCCGACTTGGATTTAATTATTGCAGACTATTTTTTTTATTCGAATCATAAGGGTAGAGATACACATGGAGATCACCTCTTGATTGCGAGTTCGAGGTTTCAAATTTGTTCAAAGTTTAAAATTCGTTCGGGTTTCTTGTTTGGTACATTCTTTGAAATAATTATACGAAAAAGAAAGGTTTTTCTTATAGTTCAAGTTTCGATCTTGGATAGGTATCGAATATGTGTAGACAATTCAATATTGTTTGCAATTAGTTTGGATCAGATTGCTTAAATTAATTATTGGCTAGATTGGGGCTGTGATTTGATTTTTCTTGTGATACGAGGCATTCTCCAAGAATCTAAGACTTGGCAAATCATGTGAAGTTTTAATTATTTTTTGAAGATCAAGTTTTAATTCCTTGCGAAGATGACTTCTACTTGAGTATACTATTCGTTGCAATTATTCTTGGCCGACTCTCACCGACATTGGAATTAATTCTTTCTTGCCGACTTGATTACATAATTCTAGCCGTTTTGATTGTGCTGAATTTTTGCGCAGACCTCATCACTTGTTCTGTTTTATTTGCTTTATTATTTTGTCCTGCGATGTAGAGGTTTATTTAATTACTTGTACAACTCGTTGCATGATTGTATTGTTTCATTTTGGAGTTTTGGAATATTATATCATCAACAGAAGATGTTGGCTGCTAGTGTATTTTCGATTGATTGATTTTCTTGTGGTTTAAATTTCAATCGTGGAGCAGCAGAAAGTTGATTAAAAAGGTCAGGTTCTAAGTTTTTACTGCCAGGGTTTTTTAGTTAAAACTGTTTGTGGAAGTGGAATAAAATTACCATTGTTTGTGAAATTGATGAAGGCAGTTAAAACTGTTAGTGCAAAAACAGTTTAAACTGTTAGTTTGAAGAGGTTAAAACTGTTAAAACAAAACAGTTACCACTGATAGCTTTGGATCTCGAATGGAATTGTTTTTCAAAACAATTTATTCTTATTGTTTTTATGGATCATTTTAGAAGATTATTTGAAGATGTGATTACGAAGAAGATTGATTATAGCTTATTTGATATTGGAGTTGAGTTTTACAAGTGTGTATCTTATCATATCTCAAAGTGGGGGTGTTACACTTTGAAGATAACTTGTTTGGTTTTTATAGTGACGACGAAGACTTGACAAATCTAGCAAAAGTGTGTGATTTACAAACTGATGGTGCTCAATGCTCATATTTGCTATCAATTGAAGGAGTTATGGTGTGCTCGGTGACTTATTATGGAAAATAAGGATTTTGTCAAAGAGATTGCGGTCTACTTATACATAGGATTATAAGTTCGACGTCGTGGATAGTACAAGATATAAGGTACAAGTTTGGAAGATTTAACTTCTTTGTTAAGTTTGTTATACTCTATTTTCTTCATAAGTGATCATTACATAGAGCTTATAAAGTTCGAGATTCAAGAGATGGTTAAAATATTGATTTGAGGGGAAGCTTATTGATAAAGTTTTTAACCATCAGGAGATGTTCATGCTTAATTTGAGGGATAAAGGTTTCATCACTACTGCTAGTTATATATTATTACTGCTAGTGTAATTTTCTATTGCTCAAATTCATTATTCTTATTATGCATCATGGAGGGTAATTTGAGACATTAGAAAATTGGATTAGTGGTGTATTATATAGCAAGTGGTTGTAAAGGTTCAAAGTTGCTTATCTTCAAGAAGATTCCTATTGGATAATGACAAAAAGGGGAAGAAGAATTGAAGATCAAGATTTGCAGCTTATTGTTATTGCATGGCATTGTTTAAAAGAAATCAAGAGTTAAGGGGAAGTTTGTGCAAGAAGATCGATATTTTGTCATCATCAAATAGGGGAAGATTGTAAGGAATTATTAATTTGATGAGACAAAATAAAAGATGAAAGTTGAGGGACTAAAGATGAATTGTTTTATTTTAATTAGTTTCCTAGTATAATTATTATTTCTTGTAACCCTAATATCTCTAGTATATAAAGAGACATAGGGACGTAGGAAAAAGGGTGTGCACACATAATGTAGACGTCTAAGGGTTTGTTTAGCCTCAAGATCAAGGTTTCTTGATCCTGTTATATTTGTATAACCGTTTTATTTTGATCAAATAAAATTGAGGCTTGTTGTGATAACATTGATTTGTTCTTATTCTGCTGCATATTATTGTCAATGTTATTATATCCTACATCAAGATCTAAACAATCTAGAGCTAGATCGTTATTAAGTTTTCACAAGATCTCATCTCGCATTGCCAAGCCTTGCGACTTGAGATCTCAATTCGCAGAAAATGTATTTGTTAAATACAAAATTTTGTCTACTATTAATAACAAATATTCATTTACAAATCTAAACCAATGTATCAACCTGATAACAATTATACTAGTCATATTACAAGCTAGATTTGTTGTCAAAAACGTCTCAACATTGTTTGCATCCTACGTAACAACCCAATAGCACCTTCAGTGCCCTTTTGAAATTTTGAGACTTGCAATTAGAGGAGTCCTTGTATGTGCAAGATTTTTTTTCGATTACTAATTACTTGATCATGAACGCTCTCCGTGGTTGTGGTGGATTCCTCCATTTGATCGTGAGTATGATGGATAGTTTCGAAGATGTCTTCCTGATCCAAGTACATCTTAGCGATGCGGCCTTGAGCTAGTTCCATCCATTTTAAATGAGTTTTGTGTTGTTCGATTTCCATGTAGTGTAACCTGCGTTCGTGATGATGCAAGCGGGCATTTAACACAGGCATGGTGAGATGTGTCAGTTCTTGAGTATAAGAGGAAAGATCCATATCTGAGTACCTTCCAACATCAGCAGGGATTTCAATGTTTTTCTCGATTCTCCATGTAGCAACAGCCATTGGTAACCAGCTCCACTGATGTGCAAAAACTCGATGGCGATCTATCGCATATACGTTTTCTATGACTGCTGGGTTGTGATATGGTCTAGCTTGATATGAGCAAATAGTGCGTCTAGCCACGAGTGCTTCTGAGAGGCTGCGACATGAGTGAGAGATAGACGATGAAGTAAGTGTAGTTTGTCAAGATGGTGAGTTTTCCATCTTCTATGGCAAGAGCATTTAACAAGTGAGACCTATATTCATATCATATCATATCATATAATATAGACTAAAGTGTAGCAGTTTTCCTAGTAATACGTTTCGATCGCGATCCCAAAGGATAATATGGTGGAAAGAATGCAAAGCGATATCTTTCAAGTGTGTACGTGATGGTACAACGAGACGTGTAGTTATTCTTTACACGTATATAAATAGATAGACAATGGTAGATGAGAATAAGTCTCGTTCTTTATATCTAGTGATACGATAGTAGTAAGACGTGTCAGCTTCGACGACGTGAGCATTAACGAGTGATTATCATGTAAGGTCTATATATATATATTCGATATATATAATAACGTAGAGAGTCGTACGTGGGTAAGGCCTATTCATATATACCTACAATACATATAATAGCCTAGAGAGTAGTATGTAGGTGAGGCCTATGTATGTATATACACCTATATCACATAATAACCTAGTGTGTGTCTAGCACAAAACAAGTAAGAGTCTCAGTTCTCTCGTGGTCAGAGTCAACTAGTGTATCCCTGTTTCAGCATAACCCCTTCAGATATCACATCATATTTATTTAATTGTACATAGTTAGATACGCTATGTTAAATTAAACTTGTATGATAAAATTCATGAACCAGTTATACTTAATGAGGATTACTGCCTAACGGTCATAGTCTAGGCCCACTAAATGCAACCTAGTTCACTACAACCTTAGGCTCTGATACCAATCTGTCACACCCCCAAATTTGGGTTGCGGAAGCGATTCGGGTCAGGGCGCAACTAATCAAATATCAAGCACACAAGGTATAATGAACGACTCTATATGCGTTGTTTTAACAAAATACATTAATACGAATTAAAGTTCACATCAATTGTACTAATTACATTAGCTCGTGTTCTGATATGAGAGATTTAAATACATATTGTTTTAACAAAATATGATAATGCAATAAATCTCTGGCATTTGCATGCTGACTCGAGCTAAGTGAAATCTTAAGCGCATTCCTACTACTGCTGGATACCTGAGAATACACGCTAAAAGGGTCAGCTAAAAGCTGGTGAGCTCACAGGTTTAATGATAAAGTGTAATGTATGAACCACAAGATTTAAGTATAATGATTTGCAATTAAGCAAATAAGTAAATGATAAAAGAATGTATATAACTGCCATGAACACATAGTCTAAGCTTAATTGAGGTGTCAGGATCACAATTAAGTGCCTGAGCGAGGGTGCCTCTATGCGTATGCCTAATCAACACACGTATGAACAAATGATAATGCATCCATTTTGACTAGTCAGTGCTTGCTGACCCGGACGGGGATTGTCAGTCCCATATGGTACCATACAATAACATTCACGCTACAAAGTTTTACTAAACTATGCTAATGAGGACTTATGATGATTAGATGATTAACTCATGCAGAATATAGCGATATTTGATACTTGCGTTCACATGTAAAACAAAACGAGCATGTATTCTCACCCCTTGAGTAAAAATAGTAAAATAGGGGCTATGAGACTCACCTAAGTCTGATGTATTAGCAAAGCAAGCAATTATGATGTTGTACCAAATGATGTGTCCACAGACTGTAACCTGACGGGCGTCCAAAACGTGCAAGGTTATATGAGTGAGTAGATGTCTCAACAGACTATCTATGCTAGTTGTCCATCAACTAGTTATGACCAATGTTTGATTGTTTTGTTTGAGTTTTGAAAACATGTACGGCCCATTAGTGATGGTTTGTAATGTATGAATGTAAGTTTTGTATAAGGTTTAATTATTATAGGTGTTGAATACTTAGTGTAGTAAGTATTTTCAAGCTTCTTTTATTGTATTCGAAAGTACATGTATACATTTATTCCAAACGTTATGGTCAAATATTTTGTTTTCTGAAAGTCAACAGAAGTCAACTTGGTCAAAATGGTCAAACTAGTCAAGCTGGTTAGATTATTCAACTGGTCAAGCTGGTCAAATCTGGTTAACTAGTCAAACTGGTCAAATCTGGTCAAACTATCTCAGTTTGTCCCAAAACTTTTACACAACCTTTATCATGTTATAATACTTATAGAAAACGAGTTTCGTGACCATTAGTGACGCACAAGTGTCATTTTTATATTTATTTCCAAAACAGTCCCTAAATGTGTTTTTCGATTTTGTCGGTTTGTTTCGCCACAAGTTTTTACCATTTCTAGTCCATATCAATCCTCACAAAAACTTACACACTGATCTACTATATGTTTGTTCCATTACATAAGTTTCCCGGTAATTATAGAGTCCATTTCAATTTTTAGATAGTTCCGCGTAACAACTGAATATATATTTCGACAAAAACATACTGTTATATGAAGATCAGTTTATATTTTAAAATACGTAAAATTATGGAAGGAGTCAAAGAAGAACTTTTTGTAGATCCTTTTAATACGCAACTTGTAAAAAAAATCCGTTGTCTAATTCATCCTAGAACTCAAGATATGGCTATTTTAGTGAGCTGTGTTTTTTGAGACAGATTATGTATGTTCATATACTCTTTATAAAAATGAACTTTAGCAACTATTTTGGACATAATCTAGCCAATGGAGTTATAAAATATGTAAATAAACAACATGCAAGTAAAATCTAGAAAATGGTATAAGATCCTTCCAAAGAAATGATGATGAAGATGAAGGAGATGATGATGATAATGAGCTTGATTTCTTGGTTCCTTCTTCTTCTAGACTTCAAGATGATGTATGATTGTGATTATTTGGTGTTAAAGAGTGGTTTTAGTGCTGGTTTAATCTCAGAATTTTGAGAGAGAGAGAAAGAGTTGAGAGAACTTTGTGAGAAATATGAAAATGAAAAATGAAGGAAGAATGCATGTATCATGTATGGTGTAGTAAGAAAAACTCATGATAGGAAAATGCATGAAATTTTAGAGGATGGAGGAGGGGTGGACGGACACCACATGGGTCTTACCATGTGTTTTTGATCAGATTTTAATTCCCCGTCTGTGTTTGCGTAATGTGTTTCTTTTACTCGATCGGTTTGACGTTTATTTATACGTTAAACATTAAATACGCATGATTTAAATGTCAAATTAAATTTTGATATTTTCACTTGAAATATTTAATATAAATACTTGAAAACACTTATAAAAATGTTCCGTTTATTTACTGGCCTCGATTTACGTGTCAGTTTTACGGAGGTTTAATCGCGTGGCATTTTATTTGGACATTTTCCGTTATCTATTTAAAACGTAAAAGTTTTATTCGAAAAGAATTATTTTAAATTATAAAATTATAATTTAGGTCCCGTTGGACAGTCGGGCATGTTTCAAGCGTTTTCGTCACTTTTGTGTTACTTATACGATATAATTAACGTGTTAAATATTATCAACATAATATTTATAAGTTTTTGAGTTTATTATATAATTTCATATTATATAATATTTTGTTCACCAACGTCCGTATTTATGATTTCGGAATTCATCCGAATATGTAAATGTACGATTTAAACAAATCTCATACGTGTGTGGATATATAATAAATATAACAATACACATAATGATACACATAATTAATCCTAATTACATGTATTGGTACTATGATTAGGCACTCATTACTAGCCCTAATTGGTCGGGTGTCACATATGGCCATGGCGATTATAGGACATGACCATTGCATAGTGCTGATGAGAATGTGAAGCTACTGATTAAGGACATAGCCATGGCGATTATAGGACATGTCCATGACCTGTTTGTTCAGCAACACTGGTAATTTTATGAAATTGAAACAAGCATAACTTTTTACTCGTTAAAAGTTAAACTTTAAAATTTTGCAGGCACCGCCAATATACCAGAATGAAGGTTTCTGAGGCACCACCAGCGGTCGGTAAGGATTTCAACCCTTGTCGTTGCACCGGCTACCGGCGGCGATCACCAGTGGGTGTTTTAAATTTGTAATTGCGGGGCCTAAGTTTTCCCTAACAATAGTAATCCTAAGGGTGAGCAAATGGTAGGTATGACCTAGAGTCGTTCTTCAAACTGACTGAATTGAAACTAAGGCGTGGCAGATGAGGGCTTTCAAACTAGTGAAGGATTTATAAAATAGTGGGGGAGTTTTGGTTTTTCTATTAACTTAGGCAAATAAATAAAAGTGAAATAAAAATAAAAGATAAAGCAGATAAAATAAAGATAGTGTTTGCTGAGACTTCGTTAATTAAGTTATGGGATGATGTATGGAGAAACTGTGCTGAAAGATATTTGTTAATTGTTATTCTTGAATACTCGTGATGTAAACACTAGATTCCCTACAAATTAAAATCTCATTAGCATGTCACACCGGGAGCTAGGTTATGGTAACATTACAAAGTATTTAGAATAATAGGCAAAATCTTTAATTATGGTTTAATAATACTTTCATGTGAACGGGAACAAAATCTTAAGGTACTAGACATAACTGAATCATAAAACAATTCCTCGTCATCCTAACAGATTAGTATATTTAAAAAGTTCATTTATGACTTTAAACTAACCCTTGCTTAAGACTACCCAATAAATCCCCTAATTATCCACAGCGTTCCTCACTTAAAGTGGTTCCGCCGCTTCAAACCATGGCCATGTCTTATCCTATGATAATCCCCCATGTAGCCTTGCGGTTCCATAGTTTCATACCTTTGACAAATTAAATTGACACAGATGACTGACTACCTTCCAATTGGACGTCGTTAAAAAGGCGTTGTAATCACGTTTATTGGTGAAAAGGTGATAGATTAAATTGAAGTTTAAAAGTCTATTTAGAAAGGTTAATTAAACTAGGTTTCTCATTTTATATGTTAGTCCGTAATTGTAACACCCCCAAAATCACTGTTTAGCGGAAGCAAGCTTTGGGGTGCTACTAATCAAATATCACAGCACAAAAGTAAAGCAAACGACATCTATATGAAACATTTGTAAATAGTTACAATTCCATACATAAAATGTTTGAAACATAGCGTTTCTGGTTACAAAATGAAGTTCCCTAGAGTTCGCATATAAAGCGGGAGATTCTATTACATAATCATAATAAATACAAAAGATAATGCTAAGAATCTCCATTAAATGCAAGGTAGAAATCATGCGACTCTAGCTAGTATCATGAGGGAATCCTACTCCGTCTGTGTACCTGAGATACAAAGCTAAAAAGGTCAACACGAATGTTGGTGAATCTCACAGGTTTGTAAATAATGTAAGTATTTGAACACAAGGTTTCATCAGTAAAGCCCGCAGGCGTAAATCAGGTATTTGTAATCCCGCAATTGTAAAGTAAGTTATACCGTTGCCATAAGGCTCATAATCGAAGCTTAACCGGTAAATAATAATTTGCTCCCGTGACATGCTCGTAATTGAGCAAGCATAAGTAACGAATAATAGTCGCCCGTTTATACAGAACGGTTCGTGGTAGCGCTACTACCCCGGGCGGGGAGGGTCATTTCCCTAATGGATCCATTAACTAGTGTTCGCGCTTAAGTACATAACTAACGATATATGATGGAGAGACTTCCATAAAAGTAATTAACTCATGCAATTCCGTACCGTAAAATGATTAGTTCGTACTTGTGTTCAAGAAAAATAAGCAATGTATCTCACCCCGTAAGTAAAACAGTAAAAGTGGGGCTATGAGACTCACCTGAGTCCAGTAAATACGTATGTGTAATCAACCAGGTATAGCGGTTGTAAGTCTGTATATCGATTCTCAGAACCCTGCAACCTTCTGGCGTCCGAAATGCGCAAGGTTGTAAGTAAACAAGTAAACGAGTTGATGTCTTAAAAGATCACCCATGCTAGTTGTCTACTCAACTAGGACATGTCCAAGTGTTTGTTTAGTAAATCGTTTGTATTTTGAAAACAAGTATGGCCCGTTGGTGACGGTTTGTAAAAATAATCCGAGAGTGTTATTATTATGTGTATCGTTTTATTAAAAATCGTATCCGGGATTTAAATTCGGAAACCTGTCAAGTCGGGTTATGGACTGAAATAGTGGTGCGAATTGAGTTCGCGGTGTGAGCCGAGTTCGGCTCGCAAGGCAGTAGGCTGCGAACCGAGTTGGGTTCGCAAGACAAAGTGGGTTCGTAAGTGGTAGGCTGCGAACTGAATTCGGTTCGCAACACAAGGTTCGGCTTGCAGGTCGACTCGCAGGTCAACTCACAAGTCAACTCGCAAGTCAACTCGCGAGTGAGTTCGGTTCGTAGTTTGGGTTCGCGAGTTCAGTTTTTGGTTCGCAGTTTGGGTTCGCCTCGCAGGATGAACAGATCTCGGTTCGCAGAACGAGCTGCTCGAACACTTATCTTTAAAAATGCATTTTCAAGTCGGTTTTTAGGCAAATCTTCGTTGAGTAAACGTTCTAGCATGTAAATAAAAGCTTTACAAGTAATTTAAAAGAGTTTTTAAAGCTTCTTACCAACAAAATCGAAAATCAAAGATGATGATGATGATGATGATGATGATGATGATGATCCTCTTGCTTGTGTCTTGATGATGATGAACTATTTTGATGACGATGTTCTTGTTATCTCAGTTTTTAGAGAGAGATATAGAGATTTAGTAGGGAGAGAGATGAGAGAAAATAGGTGTAAGTGTGTGTTTGGTGTAAATGAGGTGGAAGTGGTGAAAGAATAGGGTTAAAAGGGGTGGGTCATGGGTCGGTTGGGGGCTGGGTTCGCAGGTCTGAGCCGACCCAACTCGGGTCTCCGGCTCGCGGGTTTGAGTTACCAAATTTTATATCACGAGTCGTTCTCGGTTAAATCCCGTAGTTGTTTAAACGTTATTTCGCGTTATATGTTAAAGTGTACCTGAAATATTTTTAGCCGAAGTATATTATATTTTATTTTATATTTTTTTTAATTCTTAATGATGAGTTATAAAAATAAAATCTTGAATTACTTTCTGTTGCTAAGCGCGTTTCGTGTGCTCTCGTCGCGTTCGGAGTGTTTTAAACGATACTAGATACGTGTAATATATTCTCACAATATATTAAAGCTAATAATGTTTGTTTGGTTAATTCCAAATTATTTAAAAGTTTTTGTCACCAACGTCTAATCTAAATTGTATCGGACCTCGTCCATTTGAGAAGTGTATGATTTAGACAAATCGTGTACGTGTGTAAGTAATTTTCACGAAAGTCTCATATACATAGATTAATACAAAACTAAATACATGAAAGTACAAGTAGTTAGGCACTAATCAAAAGTCCTAGTTTGGCGGGTGTTACATTCTCCCCTTGTTAAGAGAATTTCATCCCGAAATTAGCCCGAAGTCGTGGTGTGAGCCGGATTTGTGAACAAATGTGGGTACTTCAGTCGCATTTGATCTTCCCGTTCCCAAGTAAATTCAGGGCCGCGCCTCGAATTCCACCTGACCTTGACAATGGGAATACGACTCTGTTTTAAACGCTTGACCTCACACTCCATTATTTTTGCGGGTTCCTCGACAAAGTGAAGTTTATCATCGATTTGTATTTCGTCGAGTGGTACAATCAGTGTCTCGTCAGACAGACATTTCTTCAGGTTAGAAATGTGAAAGGTAGGATGCACGCTACTAAGTTCGGTAGGTAGCTGTAGTCGATACGCCACTAGACCAATTCTCTCGAGAATTTCAAATGGTCCAATGTACCTAGGGTTCAGTTTTCCTCATTTTCCGAATCGAATGACACCTTTCCATGGTGCCACCTTAAGAAGTACCTTGTCCCCAACCTGGAACTCGAGGTGTTTGCGTCTCACGTCAGCGTAACTTTTCTGACGATCACGTGCGGCTTTCGGCCGGTTTTGGATACTAACGATTTTCTCGGTGGTTTCGTGAATGATTTCTGGACCAGTGAGTTGGGTATCCCCCACCTCAGTCCAGCAGATAGGTGATCGGCACTTACGTCCGTAGAGTGCCTCAAAAGGTGCGGCCTTGATGCTAGTATGGTAACTGTTGTTGTAAGAGAATTCACACAAGGGCAAGTGATCTTCCCAGTTTTTACCGAAGTCAACTACGCAGGCGCGTAGCATGTCCTCCAGTGTTTGAATAGTTCGTTCGCTTTGGTCGTCAGTTTGCGGATGATAAGCAATACTCATATCCAAACGAGTACCGAGAGATTTTTGTAGTGATTGCCAAAAGTTGGAAGTAAAACGACTGTCCCTATCCGAGATGATCGAGATAGGTACACCGTGTCGTGAAACAATTTCATTGATGTAGATGCGAGCCAAACGCTACATCTTGTCAGTTTCTTTGATGTCTAGGAAATTGGCAGATTTCGTGAGACGGTCTACAATCACCCAAATGGTATCGCAACCGCTTGAAGTTTTCGGTAGTTTGGTAATAAAGTCCATGGAAAGTTGCTCCCATTTCCATTGGGGGATTTCAGGTTGTTGGAGCAATCCTGAGGGTCTTTGGTGTTCGGCCTTGACCTTGGAACAAGTTAGGCCTTTACTGACGTACACGGCGATGTCAGCTTTCATGTTAGGCCACCAATACAATCCTTTGATGTCGTGATACATCTTTTCAGAACCAGGATGTATAGAATATCGAGATTTGTGAGCTTCAGTCATCACCAAATCTCGCAAGTTTCCGAATTTGGGTAACCATACCCGGTTAGAGAAGTACCGAGTTCCATCAGGTTTGATTTCAAATTGTTTATCCATGCCTCGCAGGGCTTCATCGATGACGTTTTCAGGTTTGAGTGCTTCGAGTTGAGCGGCAAGAACCTGGGTGACGAGATCGTTGCGGATGGTAATACTGAGGGCTCGGACTTAAAGAGGCTTCACTCGTTCCTTTCGGCTTAAGGCATCGGCAACTACGTTCGCCTTGCCTGGGTGGTATTTGATTTCGCAGTCGTAGTCACTAAGTAACTCGACCCAACGACGTTGCCTCATGTTTAGATCCTTTTGATCAAATATGTGTTGGAGGCTTTTGTGATCGGTAAAGATGGTACTTTTCGTACCGTAAAGGTAATGTCTCCAGATTTTTAGCGCGAATACCATGGCACCTAACTCTAGGTTGTGTGTCGTATAGTTTTTCTCATGAATTTTCAGTTGCCGTGAGGCATAGGCAATGACTTTCTCCCGTTGCATTAACACGCAACCAAGTCCTCGGTGTGAGGCGCCGCAGTAAACCACGAAGTCATCGGTGCCTTCGGGTAGGGACAACATTGGTGCACTGCAGAGTTTGTGCTTCAGTAATTGGAAGGCTGACTCTTGTTTGTCGGTCCAATCGAATTTCTTGTCTTTCTGAGTCAGTGAGGTTAAAGGTAAGGCTATTTTGGAGAAATTCTCAATGAATCGTCGATAGTATCCGGCGAGACCTAAGAATTGTCGTACCTTAGTTGGTGTGGTTGGCGCTTCCCAGCACTTAATGGCCTCGATCTTGGCTGGATCAACACGTATCCCTTGACTGTCAACGACATGCCCTAGGAATTGTAATGTTCGCATCCAGAACTCACAATTGGAGAACTTGGCGTATAACTCCTCGTGTCTGAGTAATTCCAAGATGGTTTTCAGGCGTTGGCCATGTTCGGTTTCATTGCGAGAGTAGATCAAGATGTCATCACCCTGCATTTTGTGGTTCCAGAACTCTACCTCCAGCTGCTTCAATTCATCTCTGGGGTAATACTCGCCCCTCAACATCTGCTTTAACTCGTCCCATGAGAGTTTGTAAGCATTTGCAATACCCACAGTCTGGGCATGGGTGTTCCACCAGGTGAGGGCGGTGTCAGAAAATGTACTGGCGGAGAACTTGACCTTGTCTCCCTCTGTGCAATTGCAAATAAGGAATACAGATTCGATTTTCTCGATCCAGCGTACTAGACCAATTGCTCCTTCGGTACCTGCAAAGCTCAAGGGTTTGCAGTTCTGAAAGTCTTTGTAAGAGCAGGGTTTGGGTTGTGGTCCATTGGTAGTTGTATCTTCGCTACTAGAAACAGGTGTCCGGGTAGCCAAGGCTTGGGCCACACTGCGGGCAATTAGATCCGCTATTTCAGTTTCGCTGAGGGTGACCTGGCGTCGGGGAGGCATGATGCTGAACAAGGAGAACAAGAAAAAGAGAAATAAGAGATTTGTACTAATTCATGATATATCTCATGTGTGTATGATGGAATATACAAGAACAGAGTGACGTGATAACCATATTCCCATATTTCATTAGATAATTAGATTAGATATAAGGTATGAGTTCTAGAGGGTTACATAATATGATGAGTACAAAAGATGCCGGGAATTGTTTCGTCCGGTCGAATTACATAGATCCTATAAAAGCACAATAGATTACAGATTCAGCCTAAGCTAATTCTGGCGTAGATTGAGTTGTGGCAGCAGTGCGTTGAGGCGGTCCACTGATTCTGCGAGTCTGTTGGCCGTTCGGAGGGCATCCTCGGTTTCCCTTAGACGTGTCTCGCACTGATGGAGTCTTGATTGTAGGACAGAGATTTCATTTCGGTTGCCAATCACTTGGTTGTGGACAACCTCCATAGTTTCGACTGATTCTCCCACCTGATTCTGAAGAGTGTTCATGTGGTAACAGTGTGATCGTGATCTTCGGAGACTTGCTCAATTCGCTCCATTGCTGTGAGTCTCCAGTTCTCGCGAGTTTCTTGGAGTTCGATATCCATTTCATGGAGTCGTTGGTCGTGATGGTGCACCCTAGCGGCTAAGTCCGGTAGAGTGATGTGAGTGGGATATGGGCTGGCTCGAGGCGAACGGGCATCCCTCCTAGCCACCCTTGGGTTTCGTGTTCCATGCGGATAAGAGCGTGACGAACTTGGTGGTGTGTTTGCCATCCTGAGACAAAGTGTTAGAAAGAATGAGGCCTACTTATATATATATAACATATAATATAGCCTAGTGTGTCTAGCACAAACAAGTATCGGTTCCGTTTCTCTCATGGTCAGAGTTAACTAGTGTATTCCTGTTCAATGTAACCCCTTTCAGGTTTCACATCATCTTTCCTTAATTGTACATAGTTGATCAGGCTATGTTAAATTAATGTCGTATGATGTAATTCCCGAACCAGTCATACGTAATGAGGAAATACTGCCTAACGGTCATAGTCTAGGCCCACTAAATGCAACCTAGTTCGCTATAACCTTAGGCTCTGATACCAATCTGTAACACCCCCAAAATCACTGTTTAGCGGAAGCAAGCTTTGGGTGCTACTAATCAAATATCACAGCACAAAAGTAAAGCAAACGACATCTATATGCAAAGTTTGTAAATAGTTACAATTCCATACATAAAATGTTTGAAACATAGCGTTTCTTGTTACAAAATGAAGTTCCCTAGAGTCCGCGTATAAAGCGGGAGATTCTATTACATAATCATAATAAATACAAAAGATAATGCTAAGAATCTCCGTTAAATGCAAGGTAGATATCATGCGACTCTAGCTTGTATCCTGAGGGAATCCTACTCCGTCTGTGTACCTGAGATACAAAGCTAAAAAGGTCAACACGAATGTTGGTGAATCTCACAGGTTTGTAAATAATGTAAGTATTTGAACACAAGGTTTCATCAGTAAAGCCCGCAGGCGTAAATCAGGTATTTGTAATCCTGCAATTGTAAAGTAAGTAAGTTATACCGTTGCCATGAGGCTCATCATCGAAGCTTAACCGGTAAATAATAATTTGCTCCCGTGACATGCTCGTAATTGAGCAAGCAAAAGTAACGAATGATAGTCGCCCGTTTATACAGAACGGTTCGTGGTAGCGCTACTACCCCGGGCGGGGAGGGTCATTTCCCTAATGGATCCATTAACTAGTGTTCGCGCTTAAGTACATAACTAACGATATATGATGGAGAGACTTCCATAAAAGTAATTAACTCATGCAATTCCGTACCGTAAAATGATTAGTTCGTACTTGTGTTCAAGAAAAATAAGCAATGTATCTCACCCCGTAAGTAAAACAGTAAAAGTGGGGCTATGAGACTCACCTGAGTCCAGTAAATACGTATGTGTAATCAACCAGGTATAGCGGTTGTAAGTCTGTATATCGATTCTCAGAACCCTGCAACCTTCTGGCGTCCAAAACGCACAAGGTTGTAAGTAAACAAGTAAACGAGTTGGTGTCTTAAAAGATCACCCATGCTAGTTGTCCACTCAACTAGGACATGTCCAAGTGTTTGTTTAGTAAACCGTTTGTATTTTGAAAACAAGTATGGCCCGTTGGTGACGGTTTGTAAAAATAATCCGAGAGTGTTATTATTATGTGTATCGTTTTATTAAAAATCGTATCTGGGATTTAAATTCGGAAAATTGGTCAAGTCGGGTTATGGACTGAAATAGTGGTGCGAATTGAGTTCGCGGTGCGAGCCGAGTTCAGCTCGCAAGGCAGTAGGCTGCGAACCGAGTTGGGTTCACAAGATAAAGTAGGTTCGTAAGTGGTAGGCTGCGAACTGAATTCGGTTCGCAACACAAGGTTCGGCTAGCAGGTCGACTCAAAGGTCAACTCGCAAGTCAACTCGCAGGTCAACTCGCGAGTGAGTTTGGTTCGTAGTTTGGGTTCGCGAGTTCAGTTTTTGGTTCGCAGTTTGGGTTCGCCTCGCAGGACGAACAGATCTCGGTTCGCAGAACGAGCTGCTCGAACACTTATCTTTAAAAATGCATTTTCAAGTCGGTTTTTGGGCAAATCTTCGTTGAGTAAACATTCTAGCATGTAAATAAAAGCTTTACAAGTAATTTAAAAGAGTTTTTAAAGCTTCTTACCAACAAAATCGAAAATCAAAGAAGATGATGATGATGATGATGATGATGATGATGATCCTCTTTCTTGTGTCTTGATGATGATGAACGATTTTGATGATGATGTTCTTGTTATCTCAGTTTTTAGAGAGAGATATAGAGATTTAGTAGGGAGAGAGATGAGAGAAAATAGGTGTAAGTGTGTGTTTGGTGTAAATGAGGTGGAAGTGGTGAAAGAATGGGGTTAAAAGGGGTGGGTCATGGGTCGATTAGGGGCTGGGTTCGCGGGTCTGAGCCGACCCAACTCGGGTCTCCGGCTCGCGGGTTTGAGTTACCAAATTTTATATCACGAGTCGTTGTCGGTTAAATCCCGTAGTTGTTTAAACGTTGTTTCGCGTTATATGTTAAAGTGTACCTGATATATTTTTAGCCGAAATATATTATATATATTTTTTTTTAATTCTTAATGATGAGTTATAAAAATAAAATCTTGAATTACTTTCTGTTGCTAGGCACGTTTCGTGTGCTCTCGTCGCGTTCGGAGTGTTTTAAACGATACTAGATACGTGTAATATATTCTCACAATATATTAAAGCTAATAATGTTTGTTTGGTTAATTTCAAATTATTTAAAAGTTTTTGTCACCAACGTCCAATCTAAATTGTATCGGACCTCGTCCATTTGGGAAGTGTATGATTTAGACGAATCGCGTACGCGTGTAAGTAATTTTCACGAAAGTCTCATATACTTAGATTAATACAAAACTAAATACATGAAAGTACAAGTAGTTAGGCACTAATCAAAAGTCCTAGTTTGGCGGGTGTTACAGTAATATAACTACCTTCGGTTGTTACTCGACTTCCATACATGTGCACTCCACCTTGAAGTGTTTCCAGTACTATATCGAATAACAGTCGAATAGAGGCCATCATATTACTTCGTAATATTATACCGTTTCGTAATATGACTACCTTCGGTCGTTCCTCGAATTCCATACATTTGTACTTCACCTTGAAGTGTTTCAAGTACTATATCGAGTAACAGTCGAATAGGGGCCATCATATTACTTTACGATAATTAAGACCGTTTATATTTTACCACTATGATGATCCTAAGGCAACAATCAAACAAGAATATGCAATAAGACGATCAAAGCGATACTACCGATCTTTAATATTTAATTATAAATCATCCCATAGTTAATTAACTACATCGCAAGCAAACTCAACAAGTATACTATTCTCTAATCATGGCAATAACTAAATCTAGCATAATCAATATAAACGTAATTATTTAAGATAGATAAGGATTAGAAAGAACCAGGATTAAATGCGGGAGAAAGTAGACTTGAATTAATTGACACAATTTCAAGCTTACACCGAAGATTTACAATGCGTTCCGTATTTTCCTTCTATTCTAAACAAGCTCCTGAACTAGCCTAAAACTAATTTTTAGTAAGAAAATAGAAAGAAAGTAGAAGCAATATCTTAAGAGAAGTATATTTTTCTAAGAATGGTGTGTGTTGGTGTGTTTTTGCAAATGAGTCGCATGCCTCCTATTTATAGGAGAGTTTTGGTGCACTTTAGCAAGTGGAAGCTCACAATAGCAAAAGGTGGAAAACGTGGTGGCACCGGGTACGAAAAAGGTGGAAAAGGTGGTGCACCGGGTACGGAAAAACACGTAAAGGTCTAGCACCGGGTACACGAAAGGACCAAAAAGCGGGAAGCGTGCAGGGGGGTGGTAGCCGGCGGCGGCCAGGTGGCAGCCGGTGGTGGCTGGGTGGCTGGCCGGCGGCGGCTGGCTGCTACCCGCACCAGTAGGCCGCCTGTTGCCTCGTTTCTCGATTCGTGCGTGTTTTCTCCGTTATGAGTTCGTTTGCGTTGATTCTTTTTGCGTTGGATTCGTAATTCAAAAATGAAGCTTTTGATTAAAAGAAATCCCAAAAATATATCTCTGAACTTTAGATGTGTCGTACGAATCGTATGGATCTTCCGGAGTACGTAGAATCTTCATTCTTCGTCCGTTTTTGTTGGTTCTTCTTCTGCTGGATTTGTAATTTGAAAACGAACATCTTGAGTAAGGTGGATGTTGGTGATATGCACTTTTGTCTTGAAATCTCATTTTGATGTCTTGAATCTTCAAACGTGTGTGAAATCTTCGTTTTTCATCCGTTTTGCTTGATTTTCATCGTGCAACCTTGTTTTGACCATCTTGGCTTAATACTATTGATTTGTAATATTTTTGAGTTAAAGTGCCAAGAATCGTTCCAGAATGAGAGAGATATCGGTAGTAAAAACGTGACTTTTTACGCGATATCAAGTATCCCACACTTAAAACTTTGCTTGTCCTCAAGCAAACTCGAATTTCAACATGGTTAAAGATAAGTGGATAATGAAATATTTTGAGGTGAAACTTTTTACTAAAGGGAGTTTTGGAAAAAATGAAATATTTTTTCTTTGAAAAATGAGGTTGTAATCTTTGGGAGCGTACTTTTGATCTTTGATCTTGGATACATGACTAGGCGATCCTCTCAAGGTGGTCACTCCAATCACTCAAAGTGTTTAGGGTCTCCTATTCTAGTATTATCAATCACTATGAACGCCAGTCATGTATCGTTTATCGTCATAGGATTGATCAAGAATCAAATCGTTACCTTTTTGGTGAGTGCGAAGTCGATCTAGCCACAATCATTCTAAGGGAAGTGATGTAGGGTTTTTGGGGTGAAGTGTTGGTGATGTGAGAGGAGGTCTTGTTGGTTTTTTATTGGTTTTTTTTTTTTTTTTTTGTGTGAAGTTGGAATTTTTGGGAGGATCGGCGCCCTTTTCTTTTGGTGTTTGCAGAAGGAGTCTTTTTCTCCAATTGATTTTCTGTTCTTCAAATTTTCTTTCTTGGGTTTTCTTCTTTGACGTCATATCCTTGTAACTTCTTTTCTTTCATCTTTGGGACTTACTATGAAGTTTGAAGGATGTTTTCGAGAAGGTAGGGATAACATGTTTATTTTTGGGTGTACGGATGGGTTTAAGAATAATGTGATTCGATCTCCTTTTCATTCACCAATTCGGATTCGAAATGCATAACATGAGCAAGTTCTGATTCTAAACGTATACATCGGCACACTCAAGAATCGAAGAAGTGAAGCATTAAAAATGAATGCTTTATATGACTCAAGGTACCTCACGAATCAAAAGTTGGTTTGTTGTGTGCCTACTCATGCGATGCTCTTTATGGGATTACTAAACTAATTTTTCAAAGGAATTCATATTTTATTTATCCTTCTTCCCCAAAGTAAATTATTCTGTCTAAAACTTTTCATTTTCAACATATTTTTAACTCAATTTTGAAAAATTTTGTTTGCTTATTGGAGAAGGATGGTCTAAAGAGCAACGAGTTTAGAATCAAGCATATACCATTATCCATTTTACAGTAGTGTAACTACTGCTATCCCACACTTAAAGGAACATCGTCCTCGATGTTATTCTAAGCTATGACTGGGTAAAATCCCACACTTAAGAATTGGAACATCTAAGATGTATTCTTTCAGCAGTGTATGTTGGGTTTGAATCCCATACTTACTGATAAGCATAGTGGATATGGTATATTTATAACGAAAAAGAGCTTAGAACAGAAGTACTCCCCATTTATATATATGGCTTGTAGGTGATGAGGAGTGCTCCAAAGCACATGATTGTCGACTTTTCCGTAGAGTCCCTTCGTTGCTGTTGTGTGCTCCGATTTCTTCAAGTCTTTTGTGATTTTTCTCGTAGGTGTGAACACGTTGGATATACTTTTCTTAATTCCGGTGCCAAAAACTTGATGTTTGATGCGACGCCAAAAACTTGATGAGTCGGTCTTCTTCGTATATCCAAGTGTGAAAGATAGTCGGAGATTTCATCACTTCTTGGAATGTAAAATTGCAGAAATGTAAACACGGGTTGCCTCCCGAGAAGCGCTCTTTTAAAGTCAAGAGCTCGACTTCTTCTCTCCTAGCTAGAAGGAGATGGATGCATCCATGGGATTCACTTTGTTGATGTTGTGGGCCCTAGGTTGCGGAAAAGTGTATCGAGGTGGATAGATTCTAATGAAATGATTGACTATTGTCGTATTTAATTCAAATGGACTATCTCTCGATTCTGCCTTGTAGTTCTGAAGATGCTCTGAAGTTGTCCTCGCAAGTCCGTGAAGTCCGAAGGTGATGCAGTCAACTGCTTTAGTGACAGGTCCACTAGGGTCAATCATGGTGGTTATGTTTGTCTTAACAACCTCTCTGGGCGGTGGGTTTTTCCAGAGAGAGCATACAAACACCAAGAATTGCAGTTTTATGTCTTCATAATTCTCGGACTTGGGGTCTCCGTTGAATCTTTTGATGGATGTGCACAGGTCCTCTACTTGCCGGTGTTGACGGTTGTTGAATGGAAAGTCAGATTCTGAGAAAACTAGAATAAGCTGATGAAGTATCTCCTTGCATCCTGAGTGGAATATGAACTTTCTTCTGGAGTTACTTTTCCGTTGTTGAATCTCCCGTAGATGGATCGTAACAAAAGTAGCGATACCAAGTGGTGATTCATGTGTGGCCCTAAAAGATCGTTCGCGCCTTGATTCCTCCCAAACGAGATCACTAAGTTCTTCAATCAATAACTCAATTTGCTTTTCAATAGTGGAGTTAATAACCATAGATCCGCTTTCTTTGGAACTAAGGTGATCTTCTCTACTTAGCAAGTTAAGCAATGATGTTAGGTCATTCATCAATGAAATGTCGGCACGACTGCTCGGATGTCCAGTAGTCTCTTTCATATGTGCTCTAATGGATCCTAACATCTCCCATTGCGTTGAGGTGAATGGGATGTTAGATCTTTTAAGGGCATTGTAGATCCTAGCGTAAGTCTGTTTCTGTTGTTGACAGAATTGTAGTTCAGCAGGGGAAAGAGCCAGCATGTTGACTACGCCGCTTATTCCTCCTACTACTTTGTCAAATCTTTGGATGAATTCTTCGACCACTTTGTGATCTATGATGGTTTGCGGTTGGTATCTTGTGCGTTTTGAATATTCCTCCAGTGTTTCTCTTATCGTAGGATGGTCGTGGTTACTTCCCGCCATTTCTTCAGTGGTAAATGGATTAGTTGGCGGTATGCTGCTTTTGTTTTCTTTTTCCATCTTTCTCATCCCATTTTCTTCCATCGTTGAGTTTTTCACTGATGGAGATGCATGTTTCATCTCTTGTACTATTCGTCGGAGGTCAATCGGGAAATATGGCATGATTGCCATTTCCGTGTTAGAGTTTCTTTCAGTTGTTGGCTTTGCAGTTTCTTTGTCCTCCGCGGTCTTGTTCATGGAGATCATGTACATATCGGCTTGCTTTCCAGGGTTTGGGTTGTCGATATGGAAAGTGATGGTTTCTCCCTGAGACTGCAAGCTAATGGTTTGTGCGAAGACGTTGATGATTGCCTTGGCCGTATTCATGAAAGGTCTTCCTAGTATGATTGGGATGTGTACGTCTTCCTGTATATCCATTACTACAAAATCTGTTGGGTAAAGAAATTTGTCAATCCTAACTAAAACATTTTCAGCTATTCCCCTAGGGTATTTGACCGAGTGGTCAGCAAGCTGTATGGTCATTTTGTTAGGTCGAAGATTTTCTAACTCAAGCCTCTTGAAAAGCGAGTATGGCATAAGATTGACACTAGCTCCTAAATCGGCAAGAGAAACGATGATGCCTGAATTGTAGATAGAACAGGGGAGAGTAAAATGTCCGGTGTCTCCGAGTTTTCCTGGAATGGTATTTTTCAAGATAGCTGAACATTCCTCGTTCAGCGGGACATTGGGTACTTCGGGTACCTTATCCTTGGTTGTAAGAAGCCTTCTGAAGTACTTTTTGGAGTGAACTTCAGAGGCAGTGTCTAGGAATTTCCTATCAAGCTTAAAAGACTTAAGCTTGTCGGGTCGTTGTTTAAGACGAGCCGGAAATGGAATGTTTACTTTCCTATTTGGTGTAGACTCTAAATCTATTGTCGATGGGACAATAGGTGGTTCCTTCATCGGAGAAGAAATCGTAGGTGGGCTATGTGCTACCTGAGAGTCTTGAATATGAGAAGCCTCCTTATGGTAACTATTTGGACTATCCTGAGGTTTAGCGTTAATACGAGGTGCTAATTGTCCTAATTGGGATTCGAAAGCTTTTAACAAAGTCAAATGATCTCTTAAGATGAGATCAGTTTGGTCTTGTCTAGCCGAGAGTCCTTGAATGACTTGTATCAGGGTGTCGTCAAAACTAGAGGTTTGTGAGGAAGAGGGTTCCAAAGGTTGAGGATGGTAAGTTAGTGGGCTATTCCTAGGTGGGTTAAGAGAAGGGTTAGTATTGGGTGAAGTTAGATGAGGCTGAGGAATTTGGGCTGAGTGGTTCAGATTAGCACAATTAAGGCAGGTTTGAACTTGACAGACTTGTTGTTCTTGACTTTTCAATTCCTTGATCTCTTTGGCTAGTTCTTCCACTTGCTGGGTGAGGGTTTTGATAGCTTCATTCCCGATTGTAGTAGGTGAATTCATTAGTGAGGGTGAATTTCACTGTTCCAGTCATGGTTGTGTATTGTCATTTTCTCAACAAGGCTCCAAGCGTCATCGGCCGTACAGTTCATAAAACTGCCTTGAGAGGTGGTATCAAGTAAAGGACGGTGATGTGGGAGAGACCATTGTAGAAAATGCGCAACTGGTCTGAGCGCTCAAAACGATGATTTGGACATTTCTTAAGCAATTTCTTAAAGTGTTCCCATGCATCGTAGATTGATTCATCGTGAACTTGGCGGAAGTTTATGATGTTGGACCTAAACGTGGCTTGTTTTGATGGGGGAAAATATTTGGCCAAAAATTTGGTTGCTAATTTTACCCAAGAGGTTATAGAGTTGATTTCTAGTTCCTCAAACCAGGTTTGTGCACTGAGAGTGAGTGAATAGGGAAATAGGTATAGATAGACTATGTCCTGATTAACCCCAATCAGCTTAAAGGAGTTGGATAAGGAAATGAATTTGTCAAGGAGGGAGTTTGGATCATCATTTGGTAGGCCACGAAATTGACAGAGGTTTTGGACTAACTGAACAATATGGGGCTTTAATTCAAATGAAGTTCTATCAGTTTCCGGATAGACGATTGGTCCTCCTCGACCTTCAATCAAAGATTTAGAGTCTTCAGCGAGAGTTATACATGCAGCAGTCATAGTCTCGTGGGCAGGTGGTTGACTAGTTGAATGGATAGGGGTGGTCATTTCTAAAAGTGGTAAAAGGAAGGAAAAATAAAGAAAGACGTAGGGGTCTAAGAAATCCTAAAGGTTCACTAGTAAGTAAGTTCGTCTTAACGCCTAAGGATCGTACAGTTGGTTCCCCGGCAGCGGCGCCAAAAACTTGATGCGCCACCAGCAGTCGGTAAGGATTTCAACCCTTATCATTGCACCGGCTACCGGCGGCGATCATCAGTGGGTGTTTTAAATTTGTAATTGCGGGGCCTAAGTTTTCCCTAACAATGCTAATCCTAAGGGTGAGCAAGTGGTAGGTATGACCTAGAGTCGTTCTTCAAACCGACTGAATTGAAACTAAGGCGTGGCAGATGAGGGCTTTCAAACTAGTGAAGGGTTTATAAAATAGTGGGGGAGTTTTGGTTTTTTTATTAACTTAGGCAAATAAATAAAAGCGAAATAAAAATAAATGATAAAACAGATAAAATAAAGATAGTGTTTGTTGAGACTTCGTTAATTAAGTTATGGGATGATGTTTGGAGAAACTGTGCTGAAAGATATTTGTTAATTATTATTCTTGAATACTCGTGATGTAAACACTAGATTCCCTACTAATTAAAATCTCATTAGCATGTCACACCGGGAGCTAGGTTATGGTAACATTACAAAGTATTTAGAATAATAGGCAAAATCTTTAATTATGGTTTAATAATACTTTCATGTGAACGGGAACAAAATCTTAAGGTACTAGACATAACTGAATCATAAAACGATTCCTCGTCATCCTAACAGATTCGTATATTTAAAAAGTTCATTTATGACTTTAAATTAACTCTTGCTTAAGACTACCCAATAAATCCCCTAATTATCCACAGCGTTCCTCACTTAAAGTGGTTCCGCCGCTTCAAACCTTGGCCATGTCTTGTCCTATGATAATCCCCCATGTAGCCTTGCGGTTCCATAGTTTCATACCTTTGACAAATTATATTGACACAGATGACTGACTACCTTTTAATTGGACATCGTTAAAAAGGCGTTGTAATCACGTTTATTGGTGGAAAGGCGATAGATTAAATTGAAGTTTAAAAGTCTATTTAGAAAGGTTAATTAAACTAGGTTTCTCATTTTATATGTTAGTCCGTAATATAACTACCTTCGGTTGTTACTCGACTTCCATACATTTGTACTCCACCTTGAAGTGTTTCTAGTACTATATCGAATAACAGTCGAATAGGGGCCATCATATTACTTCGTAATATTATACCGTTTCGTAATATGACTACCTTCGGTCGTTCCTCGAATTCCATATATTTGTACTTCACCTTGAAGTGTTTCAGTACTATATCGAGTAACAGTCGAATAGGGGCCATCATATTACTTTACGATAATTAAGACCGTTTATATTTTACCACTATGATGATCCTAAGGCAACAATCAAACAAGAACATGTGTAGGGAATTATTGATTTGATGATACAAAATAATTAAAGATGAGGGACTAAAAGTAACGATTGTTTTAATTAGTTTCCTTATACAATTATGATTTCTTTGTAACCCTAATATCTCTATTATATAAAGGGATATAGGCATAGGGTTTAGGTGTGCACACATAATGTAGACGTCTAGGGTTTTTGTTTAGCCTCAAGATCAAGGTATCTTGATCCTGTTATATTTGTATAACCGTTTTATACTGATCATATAAAATTGGGGCTTGTTGTGATAACATTGATGTTCTTATTGTTATTCCGCTGCAAATTATTATCATTGTTATCATTGTATCCTAGATTAGACCTAAAAAGTCTAGAGCTTAAACGATCATACGTTTTCACAAGTGGTATCAGAGCAAGGTGGCTCGTTATCTAGGATCTACAAGTTTTACAAGCAAGAGAAGCCATATCGAAGAAACCCTAGAAGATTGCAAGAAAAACTCGTAATTCGTCACTTTCTGCACAGCCATGGTAAAAAATTCGGATCTCCTTCGTTAACCGTTAGATCGTCGTGAAATTTGAACTGGAGCTTTTTAACATATTGGCACACATTCTGACCAGAGGAATTTTTGATCTGAGCTTTTGATTGAGAGATATTTATTGTCGAAATTGGTTGCTGAAAGTTTAGGGTTTTTCGGAATGGCAGAAGTAAATCGATCACTGTGTCTTCGTTATTCAACGAATATTCATGATTTTTGGATATGTTATTAAAGACACAGGTTTCTAAGTCATGTAAAAATTTTATCGTGATCGGATGTGTCTACATAGAGATACATATTTTTGAAATTACAGCAGTAAGTTTATGGTTTCTTTTGTGCAGCTGAAGTCAAATAATTACTGTAGATTCGTTAACCGTTGGATCGACTTGATTTTTGGATATGTGGTTAATGAAACATTGATGGACTTCGTGTAAAAATTTGAGCATGATCAGATTTGTTATCAGGGAGATATATAATTCTGAACTTGCTGCCACTGCTCGTTAGATGTCCTGCCACTGCTAGTAGAAGATGCTTGCCACTGCTAGTAGAAGATACTTGCCTCTGTTAGTGTATTCTTGCCTCTGCTAGTACAACGTTCCCGCTGCTAGTACAACGTTGCCTCTGTTAGCACAATCGAAATTCCTTTCAAAATTAGAAATTCCTTGCCACTGTTAGTGGAATTCAAAGGACATTGCCACTGTTAGTCATGAGATTACCACTGTTCGAAATTTTTAAAGTGGTTATTACTGTTGGAGTTAATCCACTGTTAGTGGTATGTGGTTAAAACTGTTAGAAAATAGTTTTGAATCTCGATTGAATTGTTTTCATAACAATTTATCCATATTGATTTTATGGCTCGTTTTTGAAGATTATTTGAAGAAGTGATTACGAAGAAGATTGATTATAGCTTATTTGGTATTGGAGTTGATTTTTACAGGCGTGTATCTTATCATATCTCAAAGTAGGATGGTACACTTTGAAGATAACTTGTTTGATTTGTATGGTGACGACGAAGACTTGACAAATCTAGCAAACGAGTGAGATTAAACTTAGGATGCTCAATGCTCACATTTGCTATCACTTGAAAGAGTTATGGTGGGCTCGGTGACTTATTATGGAAAATAAGGATTTTTGTCAAAGAGATTGCGATCTACTTATACATAGGATTATAAGTTCAACGTCGTGAATAGTACAAGATATAAGGTACAAGTTTGGAAGATTTAATTTCTTTATTAAGTTTGTCATACTCTATTTTCTTCATCAGTGATCATTACTTAGAGCCTATAAAGATTCGAGATACAAGAGATGGTTAACAAAGTGTTAGTTAAAAATGGTTAACACTATTATTGGAAAGTGGCTGAAGGAATTTCCTACTGCTTGACAAAAGTTATGACTGTTAGAGTATTAATCATTTGTACTGTTCGTTATGACTGCTACTTGGTACCGATTACTACTGTTAGTCATTTTTCAAACACTAGCGAAATTAGTGATGCTCGTCATGGATGGTACTACATGGTATTTGTTGCTATTGTTGGTTAGTTATTCGTACAGTTCTTATGATTGTTTCTATTGCTTTTGGTCAAGAGATGGTTAACATATTGATTTGAGGGGAAGCTTATGGAAAAAGTGTTTAACCATCGGATGATGTTCATGCATAATTATTTGGGATAAAGGTTTTATTACTACTGCTAGTTGTATAGTACAACTACTAGTGTAAGTTTCTAATGCTCAAATTCATTATTCTTATTATGCGTCATGGAGGGTAATTTGAGTCATTAGAAGGTTGGATTAGTAGTGTAATATATAGCATGTAGTTGTAAAGATTGAAGTTGCTTATCTTCACAAGACCCCTATTGGATTATGACAAAAAGGGGAAGAAGAATTGAAGATCAAGATTTGCATCTGGTTATTATGCATGGCATGGTTTAAAAGAAATCAAGAATTAAGGGGAAGTTTGTGCAAGAAGATGGATATTTTGTCATCATCAAATAGGGGAAGATTGTAGGGAATTATTGATTTGATGATACAAAATAATTAAAGATGAGGGACTAAAAGTAACGATTGTTTTAATTAGTTTCCTTATACAATTATGATTTCTTTGTAACCCTAATATCTCTATTATATAAAGGGATATAGGCATAGGGTTTAGGTGTGCACACATAATGTAGACGTCTAGGGTTTTTGTTTAGCCTCAAGATCAAGGTATCTTGATCCTGTTATATTTGTATAACCGTTTTATACTGATCATATAAAATTGGGGCTTGTTGTGATAACATTGATGTTCTTATTGTTATTCCGCTGCAAATTATTATCATTGTTATCATTGTATCCTAGATTAGACCTAAAAAGTCTAGAGCTTAAACGATCATACGTTTTCACAACATGCAATAAGACGATCAAAGCGATACTACCGATCTTTAATATTTAATTATAAATCATCCCATAGTTAATTAACTACATCGCAAGCAAACACAACAAGTATACTATTCTCTAATCATGACAATAACTAAATCTAGCATAATCAATATAAACGTAATTAATTAAGATAGATAAGGATTAGAAAGCACTAGGATTAAATGCGGGAGAATGTAGACTTGAATTAATTGACACAATTCCAAGCTTACACCGAAGATTAACAATGCGTTCCGTACTTTCCTTCTATTCTAAACAAGCTCCTGAATTAGCATAAAACTAATTTTTAGTAAGAAAATAGAAAGAAAGTAGAAGAAATATCTTAAGAGAAGTATATTGTTCTAAGAATGGTGTGTGTTGGTGTGTTTTTGCAAATGAGCCTCATGCCTCCTATTTATAGGAGAGTTTTGGTGCATTTTAGCAAGTGGAAGTTCACAAGAGCAAAAGGTGGAAAAGGTGGTGACACCGGGTACGAAAAAGGTGGAAAAGGTGGTGCACCGGGTACGGGAAAACACGTAAAGGTCTAGCACCGGGTACACGAAAGGACAAAAAGTGGGAAGCGTGCAGGGGGTGGCAGCCGGCGGTGGCCAGTTGATAGCCAGCAGCGGCTGGGTGGCTGGCCGGCGGCGGCTGGCTGCTACCCGCACCAGTACGCTGCCTATTGCCTCGTTTCTCGATTCGTGCGTGTTTTCTTCGTTCTGGGTCCATTTGCGTTGATTCTTTTTGCGTTGGATTCGTAATTCAAAAACAAAGCTTTTGATTAAAGAAATCCCAAAAATATATCTCTGAACTTTAGATGTGTCGTACAAATCGTTTGGATCTTCCGGAGTACATAGAATCTTCATTCTTCGTCCGTTTTTGTTGATTCTTCTTCTGTTGGATTCGTAATTTGAAAATGAACATCTTGAGTAAGGTGGATGTTGGTGATGGGCACTTTTGTCTGGAAATCTCGTTTTGATGTCTTGAATCTTCAAACGTGTGTGAAATCTTTGTTTTACATCCGTTTTGCTTGATTTTCATCGTGCAACCTTGTTTTGACCATCTTGGCATAATACTATTGATTTGTAATATTTTTGAGTTAAAGTGCCAAAAATCGTTCCAGAATGAGAGAGATATCGGTAGTAAAAACGTGACTTTTTACGCGATATCAGTTTCCCTTTATATACTTTTTTCAAAATACAGGTGTATTGAGAAAACGAATGTCTCACCAATTTTGGACCATTTTAAACCATTTTGGTGGACACCCTATATTTCAAACCACTTGGTTTTAGCCTCTGACTTTTTAACAACATATTCCCACATACATTTGACATATAAAGCAATGATCGCAAACACCATACTTACATCACTACTCATTTTAACTCCTTGACCCGTTTAGTGTCCATTTGGACACTTCAACCAAAATCAACAACATTAACCTCGGATTTCAATCCTTATTAACCCCTTACCGTAACTAATGATTCATGACCACATAATTGAACCGACATACAACTTTTGACCCTTTGATCATAATTTCACCAAAACCATGATTAATACCATACACATGAACATCTAACCACTTTGATCACTTTACAACATAAACATCACCCAAATTGACACTACTACATTCATCTTTGACTTTAACAAGTCAAAGGTATACTTTTCAACCAATTGACACTTTACACCTTAAAACATTAACATAACTTCAAAATATATCTTTTTGAGCGATCTACATAAGAGATAATCATAATGACAAGTCAAAAGGAGAAAGAGCTTGTCTAACCACATTGCAAGCTCCAATTCACGCTACCTTCTTGTTATCACATTTCATCCAATTGGTTCAACCGAACCCAGTACCTACAACATAAAACCACTAAAGGGGTAAGCATAAAGCTTACTGAGCATACGAGCAATTAAATGAATAATCCACATGGACGACATTAAATCAACACTTAATACATATAAAGTACATATATATACTTGCTTAGGCAAATAACTACTGAGCAATTGTAGAGATAGAAACTCTGTGTGGATCTCTGGCCCATAAACTACATATGCGAGGCACCATATCACGTCGATATACATACCAGGCTCAACATCATAAGGGTAACTATAGTTAGCTAAACTTCATATTTCAGTCCCGTGGCCAACAGTATGCACACTATACAACATCATCGGGTCTCTGCAAACCGCTCATTCCACATAATCCACATAAGCTACATAACTTTCCACATATCATCAACCGTGTCATCATAATTCATCTTAGCATGTATTCAACATAACGTGTTATAATCAACAACATAATCAATCAATAATTAGAAACATCATAATACTTAATCACTTGATCATGTGAACCTCTTGCTCGGAAGCAATTGTAACACCCACTTTATGGGTCCAGTATTTTACTATTATTTCCTGACTTAAAATGGTTAATTGAAATGTTAGGAAATATTGTAAATTGGTAATTGAAAATAAATGGGTAAAAGAGTCAAATAATTTATTGTGGTTAATAAATTATTAATTGTTTTTAATTTAATTCAGTTGACGGCAAAATAAAATAATGTTTCCCCGTGAATGGTTTTTAAGATCCAGACAATAGATTTAAAAGGGGACAAAACTAGTACACATATTATCTAATATATGTGTTTAATACGTATGAAATATCCAAAACATTCCAGAGAGATCGATACATCGGGAGAGAAAAATCATAAACCTTAATTAAGCCCTAAATCATCAAATTCTTGTGGAATCATCCTCTACCTCTCTTGTTCTTCTCTGGTCGAACTAGAAATTACCACAGGGACAATTCTAAAGTTGTGAAACAAGCTGTGAAGTGAAATTAAGCTTATAGAACTTTGATTCAAGCTTCAAAAACGTGAATTAATCACTCCTTTCTTCCTCTTAATCATCTTGTAAGTGCTGATTTCGTGATTCTTTATAAACCTAGAAATGGGTTTTTGAGTATTTGATGAAATTAGCTTGATTAACTTGAAATTGAAGTTTGTAATGCTTGTATAGTTGTTAATTGATGCTTAATTCATGATTATAAGTGAAACCCTAAGTTAGAAATGATAAATTGATTAAGTGTTCTTGAAGTTTATGATGATTATGATAATTATCATGGGTTATATGATTAGTTAATATTGTTTATGATTTAGAACACTTAATTGATAATCAAAGATTTAAGTTAGAACATGGTTGTTCAAGAAATCATAAAACCTAGTATTGTGGTTTTGATGAATTCTTGATATTTGAGGTTAATAACCTTGTTAAAGGTCTAACCATGTTAAATTGTGATAATTAAAGTTAATTGGATTGATGGTGATCAATAAACTATGAAATTTATAGCTACTAAATGTGTTGTATATTGATCATTGATATTATGAGTTGAATAATGAGATATACGTTATATGATCAGTTACTAACTCATTGTTTATTTAATCGTATTCTCAGATATGGAGAAGACTCAGTGATATTAGACTACTGAGTGGACAACTGAGGTAGTTGGTGAGTGGATCTTAATCCTCAATGTAATTTAGTTGTAACAGGTTTGGTTACAACGGGTAATCGTATTAAAACTGCTTTTGGTTTGCCATGATTAATTTGGTTTGATAGTAATAATATTGTTGATAGACTGGTTAGTCTGACATGTTGACTAGATTGAATATGTGAATACGTGATCACTTGATATTTGGCCTTCGGCATCAGTATTGAGGTCAACATGTTGGTTGGGTTTGGTTACTATTGTAAGACGACAGGAATTTCCTTGTACATATCGTTAATAGGAAATTAGGTCGTATGAGATTAGTACCAAACTATCGGTCTATTCTGTATTGGCCATACAGATTGACGATAAGTGTTCTGGGAGAATCCCCGGGTATCATGATATCTCCAGAACCACCGATCCTCATTGATATGTTGTGTATTGAGATGTTATCTCATTGATATTATGTGTACTGTTGGTATTCTTGGCTGAAGGTTTCCCCAAGAACCATCGATCTATTTGATGTTTTTGTTTACGATTAATTATTGTAAACAAAGTTGTTATGCTAAGTTGGGCTGTTGGTTATGTATTCACTCACTTAGCGTTATGCTAACCCCACCACCCCACTTCTTGCAGGTTATGGTTTTGATATAAAGGGATTAGCAAGAAGCTTGTTCGGGATGGAAAGTTTGACCAGCCGGCTTACTCTGATATTGGATTTGGAATAAATCCAAATTGTATTTGGAATTAAATAACACCCATTTTCGATATACTTTAGTTTTTGAAATATTACGGTTTAATTTCTTAATATTCTATAACTGAATTGTTAATGTTTGTTTGGACTTATGCTTCCGATGTAAAATTACATTTAAATAATGTTGTAAAAGATGGGGTGTTACAGCAATCCCTTACACACAACCATTACACATATAACCCTCATATCACTCACCTTTGCTTTTAGGCAATATATGATTTAACACTTGAACATGAATGGCACCAAAATCTTGATCACATAACATACAACATATAAACATACAACATATTTAATACTCAATAATCATCCTAATCAATTAATCAACATAATCAACCCATCACCCTCTTGGGTTGATCAAGTTTGACTTTTAATCAAACTAAACTTAATCTCTCTTTACATTCTTATCTTTGTTTCATCAATTCATTACTTACATATTCACTTTGATCATCACTACTTATCATAATTCAACATAAACCAATCCAAGGATATGAAGAATCATCATAAACATCATTAATTCATATTAACTCATTAAGTTCATGAATTCATTAATTAATTCATAACCATTTACATGGTTTAATCACTTGCGTAATACTTCAATCATCATTAAATCATCACTATTCATAACCATAATCACTCCATCAACTTAATCATCATCATTCTCATACTCATAGTTAACCTAAATACTAAACTACTTATTTCAATACTTCAATTCTCCATAATCATGCTTCAACAACATTTATAATCACTAATTAAGGTGTATTTACATTCTTTATCATTTGATCATTAAACATACAATTTAATTAATCCACTTTTAGGTTGAATTAACATTAATAACAATCATATAAACATGTCTACACCATTAATTCATCATAATACTTCTTAATTTCAACTTAGAAATCACTAATTTCTCAAAACCACCATTTACCCACTTTCTAGGTTAAGAGAATCAAGAACACATAATTACCTCATGTTAGAAACGATCAATCATTAATGAAATTGGATTCTCTAGCTTCAATTTGATGTTAGAACTTAATTTTGTTGATTGATTCTTGTTCCTGTGTTTTAAAAATGGAGATGGGGATATCTCTGATCATATGTACATGTTTTTGGATATATGTGTAAAAGACCGACATATGTATGTGTATACTATAAGGTTCATTTAAATTTTGCTCCCCGTATTTATTATAGTCTAGAACTTAAAAACCGACCTACAATTATTATTATTTTATATCAAATAATATAATAATAATTTAAAACAACTTATTTGTTTTTCATCATAATACTAATTTTGGATTTTGGGGTGTTGCATTTTGGATTTTTTGAATAATGTAGAAAAGAATTATTTTTTGCTTCATTCCTAAAACAAGGTTGCTAAAACATAAATTATCCATTTGTCTATGGTTTGTAAGTTTATGTATGCACTTGCACCATCTCCATTTGTCCTATTTATGGCACTTTAATTTAATTTATAGGTGATGAAATGGGCAGGTCTAATGGGTTGGGTGGTTACTCATCCAAAGTACGTGTTGGGCCAATGAAAAATTATTTTCCAATTATTATAATTTAACATAAATGTGTATGGTGACTGATATCGCATAAAAAGTCAAGTTTTTACTACCGATATCTCTCTCATTTTAGAACGATTCTTGGCATTTTAAACTCAAAACCAACATAAATCAATGATATTATGCCAAGATGGTCAAAACCAGGTTGCACGATAAAAATCAAGCAAAACGGATGAAAATCGAAGATTCCACACACGTTTGAAGATTCAAGGCATCAAAACGAGGTTTTAAGACAAAAGTGCCCATCATCAACATCCATCTCACCCAAGATGTTCGTTTTCAAATTACGAATCCAACAGAAGAAAAAATAAACAAAAACGGATAAAGAATGAGGATTCTACGCCCGCCGGAATATCCAAATGATTTGTATGCAATATCTGGAGATAGGAGGCATATTTTTGGGATATCTTTACATCAAAGTCTTCATTTTTTAATTACAAATCCAACGCAAAAAGAATCAATGCAAACGGACGCATAACGACAAAGATACGCATGAATCAAGCAACGCAGCGAAAGACGACGTACCGGGGCGGGTGGCAGCCAGCCGCCGCCGGCCTGCTGGTGGGCGGCGCCGGCCTCCACCCCCCGTCTCTTTTGCAATTTTTCATCCTTGTTAGTACCTGGTGCACCATATTTCGCTACTTTTTCGTACCTGGTGCACCACCTTTCGCTACTTTTTCGTACCTGGTGCACCACCTTTCACTCTTTTGCTAATGTGAGCCTAGGGTTGCTAATGTGAGTCATATTTTCCATATAAATAGCAGCCCCTAGACCTCATTCGAAGCAATCTTGAATATCATCCTTTGTTATCTTCACACATTCACTTAAATACTTTTATTTTCTTTGTAATTTTTAATTCTTCCTAGTTAATTAGGCTAGCTAATTAATTAATCAAGGAAGATTTGTACGGAGGTGCTCCGGGATGCATATTTTAGCTACGAGTTATTGTACTTCTCTCCAGGTGTTAATCTATCTTCCATATTTAATATGTTCCTTCTTTCTTTAATAAATTTAAATATGCATGCTAGAATTACCATGATTAACTAAATAACTCAATTGTCTGCTATGATAGTTATTTAGGGAAAGTTTAAATATGTGATTGTATTGTATGTTATGAGATTGCGGATGCTTTATATTATAAATAGATGTAGGGATTGAATCTTTATCGTTTATCTGCCCAACTCATGTTGTGACTAAAACCTTATCCAAAAATGAACGTAGCTAACTCATAGGGTATAGGTCACTTAGTTATACTATGTCAGATTGAATCATTGAGCTCGGCATGGCCGGTGTTCTCTGGACCACATTCGGATCTAAGAGACAGGGAACATGGGAATAGAGGTAGATTAAGATCTAATTCAAACAGACGATATTTTTGAGACAACTTTCAGAATATCCTCGACTTAGATAACACCTTTGTATGCTCAAATTGAACTATTGCCTTGATTGTCTTATTGCATGTTCTTGTTTGATTGTTGCCTTAGGATTATCATGATAGTAAAATATATTTAGCCTTAATCATCGTGAAATAATGTGACGGCCCCTATTCGACTGTTCTTTGATATAGTACTGGAAACGCCTATGGCTGAGTACAAATGTATGGAAGTCGAGAACGACCGAAGGTAGTCATATTACGAATCGATTAACAAACGTGTTAATTAGGTTTCTATTCTCAGTATAAATCATCCCTGTTTTCTTGCATACTTGAGTAATGTTGATAATTTATATGAATAAGTGATGACATGCTATCCAACCGTCTAGACCGGTTATTCCAACCTATTCCGGCGAGGGTAAAACACATTTACAAGATTGTTTATTCAACAAACTGTGTCATGATTCGGACGTCTCTGATGACCGAGATTAGGGGGTAGGAATTGAGATTAACTGTTGGATAATGTGGACATGCATTTGTGAGAACTTTCGGTGTATGTTTTAATATATTCTGCAACCTGTGACTCCCGTCAAATTAGAGCTTGTCATTAGGTCCTAATCATTCTGTAATACATGTAATTAGTTCTGTGTTAGGCTAATTAATATATCGTTATATATATTGTTGAATATATACGAATATACGTTTTGATTAAATCGTATAAGTTTCAAAACGAATGTAATTTGGTACAATTAAGTGCGGACGTTGGTGATCAAATTTATTAAAAAGTATAAAAATTTATCTAATAACGATAACATACCCGAATATTATTTTGATAATATTTCAATTACCTTTCGTATCGTACAATAAACGTCTACGTGACTTAAACATTAATCACACGAGCAAACGAAGCCATTTAAGTTTATTAGGTATTTGATAAAATACTTCAACACAATATTAAATAAATAATTGTATTTTAAAACTTATAACTAAACGTGTAAAATAATTATTTAACGCAAAACGATCGAAAAACGAACGCTGCACGGAACGTGTACGTGGGAGAACGAAAAACTGGTGAAGCCCACACTCGGTGGACCCACTTAGCCGCCCCTCTCCCCCCTCTCTTCCCCCTCCTTTTCTTCCCTTTTTCCTTTCTTCTTTCTCACTTTCACCTTTTTACTTCTTTCTTTTCTCTCTAAACTAAACCACACCACCACCACTTAATCTCACTAAAAACACCACCAAACGACTTCGATCTTCACCACCCGCTTGGATAAAAAGAACCGCCTCGCAACGATCTACGTTTCTATCCTTCCGAATCCTCCGCGCAACGATTAGTAAGTTTCCGACAAAACCTAAAAACTCTCGATTTCAAGTATTTTTAGGTTCTAGTTGTTTCTTTAAGCTTAGAATGTCCCTACAAGGGTTGGGTAAAAGAATCAGACCAAACGGAAACCCGAAAACTCATTTTTGGCTCAAATTTTCGTCAACAGCTTTAAGTGTCGCAACGAAGGTGCAGTATCGCGACACTTCGTGCGTCACTTAAGTGACGCATTGAGTGTCGCTAAAAGCCTTAATCATGCGTCACTTTCATAAGTGCCGCATAAAACCCCTTTTTCCCGACACTTACCTCCGTCACTTGTTTAGTGACGCCTAGAAGCCTTAACCGACACTTATACCCAACACTAATGGAGTGTCGCCACCTTATGCGTCACTTACCTAAGTGACGCCCTAAACTCAGAATTTTCAATTTTATGCGACACTTCCCAAGTGTCGCCCAAGTCACCTAGTGACGCCTCACTATGCGTTACTTCCATAAATGACGCCACAAGTGACGCCCTTACCCAGATTCTGATATTTCATGCATCACTTCCTAAGTGACGCCTAAGACCCTAAGTGTCGCTATAAGTGCCGCTTGAAACAGAACTCAGATTTTTACTAAGTGTCGAGACCTAAAATTTTATCACTTGATTTTACCCAAATTCAAATCTTAGATGCGTTTTTCTCTATAACAATATGGTGGAAATAAAAAAAATTCGAGCTGATCTGGCATCTCGACCCCAGCCAGGGGCCAGCCCCTTGGACCCCGCCAAGGGTTGCCATCCCTGGGACCCCGCTAACCAGGGGTGCTGCCCCCGGACCCCCATCACCTAAAGTTGTAAATACTTTTTAAGTATAATACTTCGACATAATAATAATATTATTGCAAATAATCACCAAATGGTCGTACACGTTTTCAAAACTCGAACTTACCAATCAAATCAAATCATTGGACATTACTAGTTGGATGAACAACTAGCATAGGTTATCTTTTAAGATAGCTACTTATCTTATTCAACCTTACGCATTATAAACGCCCGGCAGGTTACAGTCTTTGGACTCCCCATTTTACTTCACCACATTTGCTTCATTGCAACTCTTCAGGCTCAGGTGAGTCTCATAGCCCCGACTTTTTACTGTTTTACTCCCGGGGTGGGATTACATGCTCTAACTGTTTTACACGTGAACACGAGTACAAAACTCGCTATATTCTGCATGAGCTGTTTTCTAATCACTTTTAAGTCCTCTACGATCATAGTTCTGGTAATACTTTATGTAGCACGAATGTTAGTGTATGGTACCATATAGGACTGACCATCCTCGTCCGGGTCAGCAAGCACTGACTGGTTAAACGGACGCATTAACTTTTGTTCATACGAGTGTGGATTAAACACTCGCCCGGAGGCATCCACGATCAGGCACTTTATTGTGATCCTGACACCCACGTTAAGCGCAGACTATGACCTCATGGCACACATATACATCATTTGATTCATTTCAAACGGTTATTATTAAATCTTGTGGTTCACACTTACATAATTATTATGCAAACCTGTGAGCTCACCAGCGTCAGCTGACCTTTTTAGCATGTGTTCTCAGGTACCCAACTGCAGTAGGACCTGTTCACTCAGGATGCCCATAGCTCGAGTCAGCATACACATCAGGAGATTATTTTGCATTACTACATTTTGTAACTAAGTTATGCCGATTAATCTCTAAACATTGTAACTATTGGGCTTTTGTAAACATTTATACATTGTAAAACTTATATTATCAATGTATTTGTAAAACGACGCATATAGAGTCGTTCATTATATGCCTTGTGTGTTTTGATTATTGATTAGTAGCACCCCAAAGCTTGTTTCCGCTAAACAGTAAATTTGGGGGTGTTACACAACCCATGTGACATTCTATTTGCCTGATTGTGGACACATTCGCGTTAGCCCAATAGAAGGACTGTAGAGTAGCTCACATTAACCTACAAATTTATCCTCGTTAGAACTCCTCTTATTTAACTTCACCTAAACCACTTCATAGTAGACAATCGCTTAAATTGTTGAACGCCCGAAGTAACCTCCACCCTTTTAGTTTATTTTAAACTTAACTTTAATTTAGAAAAACCCAAAACCAATACCATTTTTCTGAGCCTCAGCTAAATTCATAAAAGTTCCTAAACCCTCCTAGTTACAATTCGTCGCGCTTTGAAGAACGACTCTAGGTCATACTTATCCTTTGCTAGCCCTTAGATTAGCAATAGTAGTAACCCTAGGCCCCAGCCTTACAAATTTAAAACCCACTGCTGTGCTGCATCTCCATTAAAAATTCCAATGACCGGTGTGCAGCCCATCAAGATTTTGGCGCCGTTGCCGGGGAGCGTCGGCGACCGATTTTAGGAACTTAGCAACTTTAGTATTTAGCGATCCTTTTGAAAGATTAACGTCAATCAAAAGTTACATTTCTTGTCCTTAGGATTAGATTAGATTAGTTTTACTTACTTTTTAACCAACCATGTCAACACTTTATCCTGATTGGACCCAACTTTTAGATAATTCTTCCCCCACAAGTCACTCATTTTCCTCAAAATCACTTTTGCCACTTTTTATGCATGAACAAGACCTTATAAACAAAACAGTAACCGGATTTCAAGATAACATTGACGCCATGATAAAAATTTCAGAAAAATTAATCTCTAACATGGAATCCATTTTTTAAACTTAAGTTTTATTGAGGAAAACACTAACCCACCAAGTGACGATGTGTTAATCGTGACAAGAGGAGGAAAAGTAACCAAAGTTGATCCACCACCACCATATAACACCCCCGAAAACACTTCTTTACCTACACCTATACCTAGTGAACATGAGTCAATTGACATCCCTGACCATCACCAGCCCAAACCCAGGATAATGTATCTCGTACAAGAATACCTTATCCTGGAAGACTTAAAAAGAAAAAACAAGAAGCCAAATTCGGAAAATATCTGGAAATGTTTAAAAGCCTACACATAAATGTTAAATTATTAGATGCTTTAGTAGAAATGCCTTCATGTGCCAAATTCTTTAAAGAACTCCTTTCAAACAAAGAATAGCTTAGGCAAATAGTTAGTTTACCCTTGGATGCTGAATGTTCTTTAATTGTACAACATGGTCTTCCACCTAAACTAGGCGATACTGGACGCTTTACCATACCTTGTTTTCTCCAAGATATTCAAATCAGTAATGCCTTAGCCGACCTAGGTGCTAGTGTTAATCTTATGCCTTATTCCCTCTACAAGAAATTAGGATTAGATAACCTATTACCTACTCGTATGACCATTCAATTAGCAGACAGATCAGTTAAACTCCCTCGAGGGATTGCTGAAGATGTCATGGTAAAAGTCGATAAGTTCATCTTTCCAGTAGACTTCATTGTCATGGATATAGAAGAAGACACACATGTCCCACTCATCCTTGGCAGACCTTTCTTAAACACTGCCAAGGCTGTGATCAACGTAAACGAAAAATCTTTAAAACTGAGAGTGGGGACGGAGGAGGTCACCTTTAATGTTAATCGATTAATGAAGCAACCTCTGGAAGAGGACCTTAGTTGGTGTGATACCATGCAGGACATTTTTGATGAACATCTCCACGAAGTATTGACAATATCCCGCCGGGATCCGATACCCAACACGGTAGTCACCATTCGGAGGTTATACAATGAGGACCCTGGGCTGCAATCTGCAATCACTTCATCAACAACATCCGAAGAGCTACTATCTCCCCTGCTTGAAAAGAAATCCTCTTACACTAATGACAAAACAATCGCTGTTTCATTAGGATGCGGTACACCGATACCTTGGCTAAAAAGAGAAGGGGCCAAACAAAACCCATTTCATTCAATTAAAGAAATCCTAGATTCATTCAAAGGAATGAGTATGGAAACACCTCAAATTGAACCACAACTAACCAACCAACCAGTATCACTACCAAATCCCGAAATCACCATAAACCAATCTTCAACCACTCAATTTCAAGAATTCCAGTTCACCGACAACGGAAGGATTCTTCTCACCCGAAATGACGAAATATCCTCATCAGCAGTCAATAAATACGAGCTAAAGACGAACGAATTTTCAAACCAAACAGAATGGGTCGAAATAGCATCAATATCCACAGCTGAGCCTGAGGTAGACGAAACACCATTCCAAGAAGAGTACGAAAAACTAAATAGAGACGAGATAGCTAGAATGAAGCCGTCTATTGAAGAACCACCAACCCTAGAATTGAAAGAATTACCACCTCACCTTGAGTACGCTTACCTCCAAGGAACTTCACAGCTCCCAGTAATAATTTCAAAGGAGTTAAAACCCGAAGAGAAAGCTCAATTAATTGATGTTCTGAAATCGCACAAGAAAGCAATCGCGTGGAAAATTTCTGATATACAAGGAATCAGTCCAAACTACTACACCCAAAAGATCCTCATGGAAAATGATTTCAAACCATCCGTGCAAAGGCAGAGGAGAGTGAATCCTAAGATTAAAGACATGGTCAAACAAGAAGTTATCAAACTCTTGGATGCTGGATTGATCTATCCAATTTCCGATTCACCTTGGGTTAGCCCTGTTCAAGTAGTTCCAAAGAAAGGAGGAACGATGGTCATTACAAACGAAGAGAATTAGCTTATACCAACTCGGACTGTCATAGGAAGTTAAATGGAGAGTTTGCATCGATTATAGGAAGTTAAATGAAGCAACTCGTAAGGATCACTTCCCACTTCCATTTATTGACCAAATGCTCGAAAGATTATCACGAAACGAATTCTACTGTTTTCTTGACGGATTCTCCGGGTATTTCCAAATCCCGCTCGACCCGAAGGACCAAGAAAAGACAACGTTCACATGCCCGTATGGAACATTCGCCTACCGACGAATGCCATTTGGGTTATGCAACGCACCTGCAACATTTCAGAGATGCATGGTTGCAATCTTCCACGACATGATCGAACGATGCATGGAAGTCTTTATGGATGACTTCTCGGTCTTTGGAGACTCTTTCGCATCATGCTTATCAAACCTCGACGGAATGCTCTCTAAATGTGAAGAATCAAATCTTGTCTTGAATTGGGTAAAAATGTCATTTTATGGTGAAAGAAGGAATAGTTTTAGGACATAGGATATCAAAGTCAGGAATTGAAGTAGACAAAGCCAAAGTCAAAACCATCACTAAACTTCCACCACCAACCAACGTCAAAGCCATTCGGAGTTTTTAGGACACGCTGGATTTTACCATCGTGTTATAAAGGACTTCTCAAAGATCTCTCGACCTATCACTCACCTTTTGGGAAAGGACATCAAGTTTGTGTTTGACGAAAATTGTATGAAGGCCTTCAACTACCTAAAGAAAGAGCTAACCAATGCACCAATCATGGTTTCTCCAGATTGGAATCTACCATTTGAAATCATATGTGACGCTAGCGACTTCGCAGTAGGGGCAGTTCTCGGACAAAGGAAGGACAATCACTTCCGACCAATCTACTACGCTAGCAAAACGCTAACAGACGCTCAAGAAAACTACACAACAACTGAAAAGGAGCTGCTAGCCGTAGTATTTGCCTTTGATAAATTCCAATCCTATCTAATATTGTCCAAAACAATAGTGTACACGGATCACTCCGCTCTAAAATACCTCTTCAAGAAGCAAGACGCAAAACCCAGATTGCTACGATGGATTCTACTCCTACAAGAATTCGATATCGAGATAAAAGATAAGAAGGGAGCAGAAAATGTCACCGCAGATCATTTAAGTTGACTCGAAAATCCGTCGATGGAACAACTTGCAGAAAGAGATATTAGAGACCGATTTCCAGAAGAACAATTAATGAGTTTAGGAGAATCAATGCAAGGCTCGCAATTCACTGATGATCCTTGGTTTGTAGATATTGTAAATTTTATAGTTGGAGGGATCATAAGGAAAGGAATGCCATCATCAAGAAAACGGAAATTCTTTCGTGATGCCAAGCATTACTTTTGGGACGATCCATACTTGTTCAAAGTCTGTCCCGATCAAATCATAAGAAGATGTGTCGATGGGAAAGAAGCCGAACACATACTCTATCAAAGCCACCACGGACCAACCGAAGGACACCATGCAGCCAATTTAACAGCAAAGAAAGTTTACGACTCAGGATTCTACTGGCCCACTATCTTCAGAGACGCACAAGACTTGGTAAAACGTTGCGATATTTGCCAAAGGTTTGGAAATATCACAACGCGTAACGAAATGCCGTTGACGAATATCCAAGCATGTGAAATATTTGACATATGGGGACTAGACTTCATGGGACCATTTCCAAAATCATACGGAAAAGAATACATTCTAGTAGCTGTCGACTACATCTCCAGATGGGTCGAAGCTCAAGCCTTTTCAACAAATGACTCGAGAGTCATAACCAAATTCTTAAAACAGCTATTCTGTCAGTTTGGAACTCCTCGGGCAATCATCAGCGATCGTGGCACACACTTCTGCAATACGCAGTTTATGAAACTATTGCAACAATACGGTGTTACCCACAAGACGTCTACAGCCTACCACCCACAAACAAATGGGCAAGCAGAAATTACAAACCGAGCACTAAAAAGGATCTTGGAACGAACAGTTGGTCAACACGGGGAAAGATGGGCAGATAAGCTAGACGATGCTTTATGGGCATTCCAAACAGCCTACAAGACACCATTAGGAATAACCCCTTACGGGCTTGTATATGGAAATGCATGTCACCTTCCAATCGAACTAGAATACAAAGCTTACTGGGCATTGAAAAATTGTAGCTTGGATCCTACAATAACGGGAACACACCAAAAATTGCAACTGAACGAGCTGGCAGAATTAAGAGATCACGCTTACGAAAGCTCCTATAAATTCAAGGAAAGAAACAAGGTGCTCCATGATTCAAAACTCGCCTCACATGCTTCAACTCAGGTGATAAAGTTCTACTCTTTAACTCGCGATTTAAGAAGTTTTCTGGCAAATTTAAAACACGATGGAGTGGTCCATTTACGATATCTAAAGTATTCCCATATGGTGTCGTTGAGCTCGAGGCCCCTGAAGGAAACTTTAAGGTAAATGGTCACCGTTTGAAACATTACGTACAAGACTTTCCCCCATCCGAGGAAGTCTATGGTTACGAATAGCCCTGATAGAATAACAGAGTCAAGCTACGAGACTCGATAAACAAAGCGCTCTTGGGAGGCACCCCAAGCCTATCTTACATTTTCAGCAGTAATTTTATTTTCTTGTTCTCAATTTAATCCATTTTATGCAGTTCTCGCCGCATGAAAGACTAATGATTAGTTCTGGGTCATTAACCTTTTATATTTTGCAGGATGAGTTCACAATCAGACATACCACGACAGAGATGCTCACGTGCCATGTATCACTCCCGGAGTTTATCACCGGGCAGTAGCATGAGGACTGTCAGAGGATCCCAGTCACCACCTCCTAGCTTGGATGAGATCTTGGCAGACTTGGTGGAGGTGACCGTTCAGGAGACATTTCTTCTGCACTCCACCCACACTAGGTTACCTTCATCTCCCCAACTAGAGGGATAGACCACAGGGAACTCCAGGATACCCATATTTGAGCATGAGGTTACTACTGCAGACCCTACTGTCACATGGTCTATACTGAGGTCCCTTGAGGTCCAGCACAGTGCCATCGCTGAGATCCACACTGCTCTAGGCTTCCCCTCCACACCTGTGTACCCCTTTCAGATGGGACCTGATCCCGCTCCACACATTCCACCGTGGGACTTATTTCCACCTTGGAGCATGACTGCGCAAGACCACCCCACTTTTATGGACCCACTAGAGGAGGAGGCTGCTGCACTAGATGCTCGGATTCAGGATCCAGAAGATGGTACCGCATCTCCAGTCTACACTATCGAGGAGTCATCATCACCAACATCGGTCGTTGAAAACATGATCTTCGTGGATGATGACTTCACCGATTGGGAGACGCTCTCTGCTGACATGGATTAGTTTCTAGTAGTTATTTGTGTTTAGTATTAACAAGGATTATTGGTGTTTAACATTAACGTGTATTGATGTTTGTGAAGGATGTTTATTATGCAGAAATTGATGTAGGAATTATGGAACAAGTTCACTTTTATGAGTCTGGTCCGTCTCCAGCAAATCCACATACACACGCAGCACAAGGGAGTATCTCTTCTAACCTTGTTTTGCTTGATTAAAACACAATAAAATTCTAAGTAAAACTCTAAGTGAGGGATTATGTCCCACAAGGGAGAGTATAACTTCGAAAGATTGTCCAACGTTCGAAAACCTAAGTGTGGGATTAACCCAACTTAGAAATAGAACATTAGGGACAATGTTCTTTTAAGTGTGGGATGACAGTAGTATTCACTACTAAAGTATGCAAAATTAATTTTGACCTTTTAAGTAAAAGTCATGTTTTCAGCAAAATTTCAAAATTTTCAAAGCCAAAAAGGGGTATTTCCGGTCAACGGAAGTTCAAAGGCTTGGAATTAGATAATATCGAGCAAAACCCTTGGAGGATTTTTCAAGCTCTGTTTCGAGGCAAGCAATCGCATGACTAGGCACTAAACCACCAAACTAAGTGAGGATTCTTGAGCCATATAAAAGCATTCATCTTTAATGCTTCACTTTTCGATTGTGAGTGTGCCGATGTATGCTCTCTAGAATCAGAACTTATTCAAGGAATACATTTCGAGATTACAAAAATGGGCGTCACACATGACGAAGGTGCAATCAGAAGACCTTGATATTTCCTAGGATAAGAACCCTCTCATAAAACCCTTGCTTTCAAACCTAATTCAACCAATGCTCACCTTCAGCATTGAAGATCAGCAGAAAACATGCTGAGCCTTAGCCTTTTCATTTCAAAAACTCACTTCAAAAGCCAATCCCTTCTTTCATCTTTTGGCCATAGCCTAAGTTTCTGTTCTGTCAGAAGAATTATTATAAGAAGTACGGAGCGTTCCCCAAAGGATGAGCATCATCCGTAAAAGGAGCTCCAAGAAAAAGAAATTCAGCAAAAACAAAGCTATCAGAAGAAACCTGAAAGCCCAAGGATCATTTAAAGCCAAGGGAAAGGTTCATCAAAAGAAAACTTGAAAGAAAAAGCTGCAAAAGAAGGCTCAAAGAGAAAAACAAAAAATCCAAGAAGAAGCGCTACTAAGCACCAAAGATAAGTCATCACAGACAACTCTTAGGCTATATTAAAACCCCCAAATAAACCACCTACAAAACCTTTCATCCATATACACTACTTCCACCCTCTTATGAATGTCTAGGGATAATTTGCACTGTCCTCATTTAAATACTGTAGATCACATCCTCGACCAAGCCTATGACGACGGAAGAACTGCATGACTGGCCCCTGAGTGAATTAGAAATTAGGAAACCCGATACACTTGAGTGAATTAAGTGACCACCTGTGAGGATCCAGTCATGTATATCTTACATTACAAAGATTGAAAAGAGAGCTTGCTAGAACCAGGTTGGAAAAACATCAGAAAGTTAAAACCCCGCCTTAAATCTTTCCTTTACCTAGCCTGCAGGAATCAAAGTTCTCCAAGATACAAAACCCCCCTTTTAGACTTTTAAAAACCGTTTTACTGAAGATTTGCTTGAGGACAAGCAAGTTCTAAGTATGGGATACTTGATATCGCGTAAAAAGTCATGTTTTTACTACCGATATCTCTCTTATTTTAGAACGATTCTTGGCATTTTAAACTCAAAACCAACAAAAATCAATGATATTATGCCAAGATGGTCAAAACCAGGTTGCACGATAAAAATCAAGCAAAACGGATGAAAATCGAAGATTCCACACACGTTTGAAGATTCAAGGCATCAAAACGAGGTTTTAAGACAAAAGTGCCCATCATCAACATCCATATCACCCAAGATGTTCGTTTTCAATTTACGAATCCAATAGAAGAAGAATCAACAAAAACGGATAAAGAATGAGGATTCTACGCCCGCCGGAAGATCCAAATGATTTGTATGCAATATCTGGAGATAGGAGGCATATTTTTGGGATAACTTTACATCAAAGTCTTCGTTTTTGAATTACAAATCCAACGCAAAAAGAATCAATGCAAACGGACGCATAACGACAAAGATACGCATGAATCAAGCAACGCAGCGAAAGATGACGTACCGGGGCGGGTGGCAGCCAGCCGCCGCCGGCCTGCTGGTGGGCGGCGCCGGCCTCCACCCCCCGTCTCTTTTGCAATTTTTCATCCTTGCTTGTACCCAGTGCACCACCTTTCGCTACTTTTTCGTACCTGGTGCACCACCTTGCGCTACTTTTTCGTACCTGGTGCACCACCTTTCACTCTTTTGCTAATGTGAGCCTAGGGTTGCTAATGTGAGTCATATTTTCCATATAAATAGCAGCCCCTAGACCTTATTCGAAGCAATCTTGAATATCATCCTTTGTTATCTTCACACATTCACTTAAATACTTTTATTTTCTTTGTAATTTTTAATTCTTCCTAGTTAATTAGGCTAGCTAATTAACTAATCAAGGAAGATTTGTACGGAGGTGCTCCGGGATGCATATTTTAGCTACGAGTTATTGTACTTCTCTCCAGGTGTTAATCTATCTTCCATATTTAATATGTTCCTTCTTTCTTTAATAAATTTAAATATGCATGCTAGAATTACCATGATTAACTAAATAACTCAATTGTCTACTATGATAGTCATTTAGGGAAAGTTTAAATATGTGATTGTATTGTATGTTATGAGATTGCGGATGCTTTATATTATAAATAGATGTAGGGATTGAATCTTTATCGTTTATCTGCCCAACTCATGTTGTGACTAAAACCTTATCCAAAAATGAACGTAGCTAACTCATAGGGTATAGGTCACTTAGTTATACTATGTCAGATTGAATCATTGAGCTCGGCATGACCGGTGTTCTCTGGACCACATTCGGATCTAAGAGACAGGGAACATGGGAATAGAGGTAGATTAAGATCTAATTCAAACAGACGATATTTTTGAGACAACTTTCGGAATATCCTCGACTTAGATAACACCTTTGTATGCTCAAATTGAACTATTGCCTTGATTGTCTTATTGCATGTTCTTGTTTGATTGTTGCCTTAGGATTATCATGATAGTAAAATATATTTAGCCTTAATCATCGTGAAATAATGTGACGGCCCCTATTCGACTGTTCTTTGATATAGTACTGGAAACGCCTATGGCTGAGTACAAATGTATGGAAGTCGAGAACGACCGAAGGTAGTCATATTACGAATCGATTAACAAACGTGTTAATTAGGTTTCTATTCTTAGTATAAATCTTCCCCGTTTTCTTGCATACTTGAGTAATGTTGATAATTTGTATGAATAAGTGATGACATGCTATCCAACCGTCTAGACCGGTTATTCCAACCTATTCCGGCGAGGGTAAAACCCGTTTACAAGATTGTTTATTCAACAAACTGTGCCATGATTCGGACGTCTCTGATGACCGAGATTGGGGGGTAGGAATTGAGATTAACTGTTGGATAATGTGGACATGCATTTGAGAGAACTTTCGGTGTATGTTTTAATATATTCTGCAACCCATGTGACATTCTATTTGCCTGATTGTGGACACATTCGCGTTAGCCCAATAGAAGGACTGTAGAGTAGCTCACATTAACCTACAAATTTATCCTCGTTAGAACTCCTCTTATTTAACTTCACCTAAACCACTTCATAGTAGACAATCGCTTAAATTGCTGAACACCCGAAGTAACCTCCACCCTTTTAGTTTATTTTAAACTTAACTTTAATTTAGAAAAACCCAAAACCAAAACCATCTTCTGAGCCTCAGCTAAATTCATAAAAGTTCCTAAACCCTCCTAGTTTCAATTCGTCGCGCTTTGAAGAACGACTCTAGGTCATACTTATCCTTTGCTAGCCCTTAGATTAGCAATAGTAAGGCCCCAGCAAAACAAATTTAAAACCCACTGTTGTGCTGCATCTCCATTAGAAATTCCAACGACCGGTGTGCAGCCCATCAATGACTATTCATTCTCTAATTTGAATATGTTTTCTTTAATATCAAGGGATTGACCTAAGTTTAATACAAAAGGAGCTTGCATCAAAATGTGCATGACGAAGACAATGTAGTTCTGGTACTTTTGTCCCTAATGGTTGATGGATATAATATTCCAGTTTATGTTAGGTTAGATTCATTTGACTTTTTGATCCTTATCAATTAATCACATCACCGATATTTTTTCCATTTCTTTTACGCAGTCATAGCTTGTGGAATCATACGGTTGACATGCATATAATTTGCAACTTAGCTAGCGAAGTACCGATCTAAATTCGGAAACTGTAGTTTACCTTTTGTGATTGATATATTAATATGGATTGGAATTTGAGGCCTAAGTTTGTCTATGGTTATGATTCTCCATTTGTCTAATTATGTGTTGATTCATCACTTTGGTCATTTCGTTAGTGTGAGTGTCTAGGCTTGAGAGTTGTTTGAGACTTGATTGTGTATGTACTTTCTTGAATGTAATTACTAATATATTATAGTTTGGTTGGTGGAATTATTAACATGGTTTGAGTGGAAATGATTCATAGGCATATGGTGAGCTTATGGGATCTTACTTACATTCAATCCCTTGTATTTGATTAACTTTCATATGAGGTCTTGCTTTTAATCTGACGGAACTTGACAAAAGATGTTACTGTGATGAGTATATTTTTAGTTTATCTTTTCACTACATAGGAATAGGAATGGCAAAACCGCCCGAAACCGATACGGAAGATCGAACCCGAAATAATTGGGTCAGGTACGGAGGCGGGTAGAATGGTTTGGATACGGGTTTGGGTAGAACTTTTTTTTTTTTTTGCGGGTATAGATTTGGGTATGGGTTTTAGTAATAATCTCCCCCATTTACCCGTTTACGTACTCATACCTTACTCGCATTATAATTATAATAAATATTAATGTATAATGATTTTGTAATTAGTATTCATAAAATGTAAATCCTTAATATTTTTATATAAAAATAATCCATTTAAGTGGTGGATTTTCCTTATATATTTAAATTATATGTAACTGAATAATTGTTTAAATTTCAATAACACACTAAATGTAATTAGACGACAGTTCAAGTTAATTTATTGACAATTTGAGAAATGGTGGATGAAGAATAAAGTTTTGGAATGATCATACTATCAATATTTTGCATGTATTTCCTTCGATTTTCATGATCATGACATTTGAATTTGTACTTTTAAAAACATGAAATTCTTCGTATTATGAATGGTATGAAAGTTTGAGTTATAAAACCATTTTCTTTGACAGTAAGTAATCTTGGATATAATTTAGGATATCGCGATTTGCTTTCTTTGTCGCATTTTAGTTTTAACACGTGTTTTTCAATTCTCATCCCGCTATTTTACCTGGCAAATACTCAAATGGGGATAACCGAAACCATTGAATAAACCCGAAAAACCGATGGGTAATACTAAATGGGTACCCGTCGGGTATTGGGTTTGTAACACCCCCAATATTCGAGGTATTATTTTAGTGTACGCGGAAATATAATTATTATGAAATATTGTTATATAAATAATAAAATATAATAGAAAACGTAAATGATTTCTCGGTTCCAGACTGTGAAGGTTAGAAGACTTAAGAATTATATACACATATGCGTCCCTTATCATTTCATACTTCTAAATTATTCCAGATGCATACCTACAAGGAACCAAAATCGTGAATCCTCATCACCATCATCAATCCTCCAAATTAACTTCAAATCTAGCTAGTAATCTTCAAGTCTATTATCTCCGTCATCACCTCCAACCGCTAGTAAATGTTTTCTTCCATTTTCTAACTTCGAAATTAAGGTTTTAGTGGGTTATGAATAATTAGTGTTTTTAATCCAAAATTAAGGAATTAGATTGATTGGATTAATGTTTATTAGTAAGATTATCACTAGTGGTGATCGTTTTACTTCATGAAAATAATGAAAGCACCAATTGTGTTCTTGGTGAAATTATGAGTTTTTGCTAAAATTATCATGATAATGTCAAATAGAGAGAATTGAGAGTATTAGTTTGGTTGACGTCAAATTAAGTTAAACCCAAAGTGGGGGAGAGTGATTATGATTACTAGTTAACTTTAATTACTAGCAAATCCTAAATGCTTTTTGTATCTTCATATGTTATGTGTATCGGTAATTAAAGGCTTGAAATTAATTGTATCATTGTTGCTTGAAATCTTCATCAATCGTCAAGATGAGTATATAGAGAATCAATTTAGTAATGATTATGTAATTCCAGATTGCTTACGAGCAAGAAGCTTTACATAATCAGTTATTGTTGTCACCCTTGTATATGATTGTACTTGATATCATTGTGTAGAATATTTGTGAAATGTGTGATTGAGCAATAGAGTAGAGGTTAATTGTTACAAAATATTGAATCTCTATGAATTATGTGCTAAGCACAAATTGTATCTTAGGGACCGCGGATCCAATTGGTGTAAATCTCTACCTACGCTCATTTGTTGTGTGAATAAGATTATGTATGTAAGTGTATTTACTCCATTTAGTCTTCATGATGTGGACTTTATGTGAAATGCATAATTGGTTATTTATATATTCACTAAGCATTTTATTCTTACTCCATTATATGTTTATGTATCGTAGGTAGTAGCTCTCATAGAGAAGACAAGGACGTCAAAAAGGAATAGCGTGGATTTGGCTTGCTTGGGTGTAAGTAGCAAGCATTATCTTTGTGAATTATCATTTGTTACTTTCTTGTGTAATACGCCAGTAACCTTGTTTAGGAATACATGATATAAGTGTCAAACATATAGTTTTGATAAAGTTGACTTTGAAAGTCAAGAAAGGTTGTAAAAGTTGTATGTACATAAATGTTTTTGGAAACCTTGATTTTATGAGGTATGAATATATGGTTTGCTTGACTGTAATAGAGTAATCATGGTAAAGTATCAAATGGATTGATTGGTTGAAATAGAAGTTGACAGATGGTCAACTATTCTGGAAATAGTCAAACATGTATAAATGAAATAGTGTAAAGTCAAGTTATTGTTTAGTAAGCTAAATGAGTCAAATGTGTCAAAACGGGTCAATAATGACACTAACGAGTGAATTAAACGAGATCAAGGGTATGGAACCTTGGTTGATTCCCTTAAGTTTGTTTTGGTGTATTAAAAATGTGGTCAAAAATTCAGGATCGTCAAATGTGTAGTTTGTAATAAGAGTTATCAAAAAGTGTACAAAATGGGCTAAAATGAGTCACGTGCCCAAATCTCATGTTTTTGTGGAAAACGAAAAAGTATAATTTAGGGTTTGATTATTACCGAATACAAAGTTATATGTGTTTGAAGATCGATTAAAAACATGACTTGTGCTGTAGCTGTGTCGTACGCTATCACATAGTTTTTTAGCATGATCGTGTACTAGAGATTAACACGCGATCGGGTGAATATACGCAGTTGTGTCTTTCAGTTCGAAACTCTAACAGAAGTTAACTCATGAAATTTAGGCTACCTTTATGTTAATACACGATCGCGTGAGAAGTGACACGATCGCGTATTAAGGGAAAAACACGTGATCGCATGTAGGTGTTCAGCAGGATTGCGTGGGTTTAAATTTTGTCTGAGTTTCCTTTTGAGTTATGTAAACAATATAATCATAATATAGATTGATAAAATATAATGTATTATAAGTATGGGACCTATTTTAAAAAAAAAAATATGGGCGTTTCAGAGTTGAATACTGATGTGACCTAAAAAGTCATATTTTTAGGCACATTATTTTACACTTATTAGACTCATATTTGGTAAAAATATCTTAAAACATCTATTATTTACTTAAAATAACCAAAGTGGTCTAATTACAAGCGTTGCTGTTAAAATCATCAAAAACATCCGTTTATCACGCAAAACGAGGCAAATTAACGTCACCTTAAATATTCCCTTCTTAAATCACTTATGGAATTGGATCTTAATTCATATTTTATAGTTCTATAGGAAAATCCAAGATCGGTGGTGAAAGAATCAGAAGGAACAGACGAAAGACGGAAAAGATGTGCAGTCTGGAAGCTCGTCGATCGTCATCCGGAACACGCAAAAGTCAACCACCTCCAAATTTGGCAAACTTAGTGTCATTAGAAGTGTAACGGAAATACGAATCCAGCGGCGCAAGAATCAAGCAAAACGGAGCCCGAACAAAGAAGATACGGACGAACCAAGCAACCAGGAACTCAGTATACAGCAAATGGAGCACCAACCCTCCCCCCCCCCCTCCCGGCACCTAGGTACCGTATACGGTACCCTAGGTTCCGTATACGGCCCTTAGGGTGCCGTATACGGGAGTGTTGTGCTTGTGAGGTGCCGTTTGACCCCCCCTGGTCCGCTTGCCCCGTATGCTGCTTTGATGCTTGTATTCAATGCTTCAAGACTTGTACCATGGCTACCTCCCTTCTCCTATAAATAGTGGACTCATTTCTCATTTCCAAAACACCTCTCATCTCATTTCTCTCATTAGTTTAGCATTCTCTCTCTAGCACTACTCTTAGGAGTTAGAGTAGAATTAGTAGGTTGTTTAGCATTCTCTCTCTAGCACTACTCTTAGGAGTTAGAGGAGAATTAGTAGGGTAGCTTTTGTAATAGAGTTGGAATCATCGAAGGATCAAAGAACTGGAGGCTCAAAAGGTTAGGTCAAGTAGATTGACCCATTGTTTAGTCTTCATAAAAATAAGCACAAAAGTAATCAAAGATACCGATCTCCTTTGTAATATTGTTTGGGATATTTCGGAGCTCTGTCCGTGTAACCTTTCAGCTACTATTCAATCTACGCATTACTTTCGGTTATTTCTATCCTTATCTTTCATAATGTTGCATGCTATTATTATGTTTGATTTAGGATACATTGCCATGATTAGTGAGTAGATTAGCTATTGTGTTTGTTATGATGTAGTTAGCTTATTAATATTTGGGGTGATTCTACTTTGAATACAATTGGGATAACATCGTTATGAAATAACGGAGGTAACGTTATACGACTTTCATTTGTATAGCGCCGGAAACATCACGAATGTGTGTAGTACAGAACGTGAAAGCTATGAAAGTCGTGGGCACGATCCGTTGTGGAATAATGATCCCAATTGTTTAATATTGAAAACCGGTGAACTGTTAACTATACATTTATGATTTTAAACTAAACTATCGCCTTTCCTCCAATAAACGTGATTAGAACCTTTATGTCAAGGAGTCGCGAACCTTAGTCAAAGGGTCACTACCTATCTGTGTTGTCTTAAATTAAGATGGTCTGATTTCGAAGCAATGGAAATACTGTCTACCCATCGTATAGTACACTGTGGATTAATCGGGGATTTATTGGTTTGGGATTATAATGTGAACGGGTTGTTTAGCTATCATTAATGGTTTTACTGTAATACAAGCTTAGATATATTGAGTTCAGATGGCTGTAAAGTATGTAGCCCAGTTAAAGCCCTAATACGACTGAGTATCCGGTTTAGCGTTGGAAACACCTCTGGTGGAGTACAAACACGTGGAAACTACGGAAAGGTCGAAGGCTGTATACTGTGTCACATCCTAGCATAGTCTGTGATCCAGGAAAGACCGTAATACGGGAGAATACACAATATAACATTGGAAACACTCCTTGTGCAGTACAATCACATACAAACTGTAGAAAACCCTGTGGGTCAAAGACTGTATCACAGCCGAATATCTCTGAACTCAACCACAACCATTAATGTATATTTTAATCGGTCATCACCTGTCTTAAATCTTAAATGCCTTGCCTAGCTTAAATGCCTCTGTCTGTGTTAAGAAAGATCATGTTAAGAAAGATCAATGGATTAATTGCAGATTGTCGCCCTATTCCTACACTCCATCCAGAGGGTCACCTTGTCTCGTCACAAGAGACGGTGAGGAGGGTTTCAAGACAGTCCGATCTGATCAGAATCCTGACAGCCTAGCACTCAGTGACATACTGATCAAGTTCACTTGATCAGTAGGGTGCTAGTGTTTACACCACAAGGTATCTACGTGAATGCAAGATACAAATCTTAAAAGATGTTTTCAATAAATAAAACCCTAAACAGCATCACCCCACGTAAAAGCTAACGAAGTCATAACAAACACAAGTCCCCCTATACTGATTCAACCTACAGCTTATTATTTACTGTTTTAACTAGTTTTAATTTTAAGTACGGACCTAAGTATAAAACCCCCACTCAAAACTATTTTCAAACCATCGCTAACTTGAACTTTCGTCTCGACAAGTCGTTTCACAATACGGTTAACTCTTTAGAACGACCATAGGTCATACTTCAGCTATACAGCTCTAGTAGAACTTAGGTCCCCAGCTAAATATAAATTTTAAAACTTCCACCGACGTACTGCCATACGGTCACGTTTGACGACGCGTGACGGTTGGTGGCGCGTCAGATACGTGTATTGATATTATAAATGGGTTTGGGTACGGGTTTACTAAAATCCGCCTCGAACCCGACCCATTACCATCCCTACGTACACATAAGATTTCTTTCACTTAATTTTGATGCAGGTAAAAATTTGTACGTTAGATAATTTGGAAATGATAACTGAAGTCTTAATGAGTGTCTTAGGAAATGAATTCATTGTTCAAAGTTGTTATACTTAAAAGTCAAAGATTTTTGATAAATTGATTGAGAATTTTGACGGAGTTGAATAGGGGTTGTTTTGAATTGTGTTTTCAAAATTATATCTATATTCTAAATTAGTGTCTTTTAGTGTTTGAATTCCTACTAAATACAAAAATGTGTGAATATATTGAATACAAAATTTCATGAACAAACTTGATATATATATATATATATATATATATATATATATATATATATATATATATATATATATATAATAGTTACAAAATATATGAAATGATTATCTAATTTCCCTAAACCCGTGTATACACGAGTCTTATCGAAATTTCAGTACCGAAATTAGACTAGTTAGTTTCAGTACCGAAATTCTTATCGAAATTTAGTATGCGAAACTTCTTTCTTCTACGCTCTTGTCAGTTTCGTGGGAAAGCACTTTACCTATTTTTTTCGGGGAAGCGTACATTTAACCATCTTCTTACTCATATAGTACTTATAGTTTCTCATAACGAACCTACTATTATTGATTATTGCTCGATTTTATGATGGCATTTATCGATTTAATGCCCTCGGGCTGCATGCTCAGAACAGGCTCTGGGATGACACCCAAGCGGGACGGATACAGCTATGTCTTACTCATGATCTTTACTCAGGGTTTATTTCTTCAGTTTCTTGATATGCCAGGTTTGCAAAATTCATGTCATAAGAGACGACCTTTCCATACTAAATACCATAACCCGGTGGTTGATCTCATAAGAAATCAAATCACAAGCTCGAGAGATTGAGAGACTATTTAAGCGGAGAGATAGGTTTCACATTTTTTTTTTTTTTAATCTTTTGCCACCAACAACCTTAGCATATGTTTTTTATGGAATTTGGTGAAATATGAGTATGGATCACTTTCCTAAGTAATATTTCGACCCTAATTGGTGCTCGAGTTACAGGAAATTCACTTTGGGATAAAACGCACAAAATGATTCTCTTTTTGCACCAAAATCAGATTTCGTTGTCTTCTTTTGTGTGTGATTTGTGTCTGTTCATCTGCATATATCTTGAAGATGCCATCAAAAACGGAAGTCAAAAAATAGTATTTTCCAACTGTTTTTCTGGGTATATTGTATTCTGTCATATTCCCGAGTTCAATGAATATAATTATGGGCTCTGCTCCTTGGAGCCACTAGGGGTGTGGCACCTAGGACCCCACAAGGGGGTGTGACCCTGTTGACCCCCACAATTTAGTTAAGTCTAGTATTTAGTAACTTAACAGAGTATACACTACACATTACATGCCTCGTGTCTACTAATCCGTCAATGCACTAAACTAAACAATAGTTGTCATAGATACGTCACATAGTCAGCTATGGTAGCAAGCCAACATCTATGACAAAAAGACCGAATTTACAGAGAAAGGGTTGGTTCTTTCAAACATGCTATATATTTAATAGTATGTTCTTTGAGCGGAATGATTAATCTAGTAAATTAATTATAGATGAAGACTCTTGCAAATATATAGAAGAAGCATAAAAAGTTTTAATTCTATAGTTCTAAGATTTTCAAGACATTCTTTGTAAAACATTTAAGTGTGTGTGACTAATATTAATCTTCTACGATTGTCCTAAATTCTTCTTCTCTACGCAAGTCAAAGTCAACTTTTAGATAGTCAAATATTTCATATACTTTTAAACAATAAACACTTTTTCCGTGAGCTAGTTTGCAAATAAAAACAACATTATCAGAACTAAAAAACCAAACACATTATTTCCAATATAATAAACAAACATACAAAAAATACATTTAGTAGGGGTGTTCATCAATTCGATTTTCAGTTTTATTGGTTATTCCGATCCGGGTTTTCAGTTTAAAATATATTGAGATGCTAACAAAAGACCAAAGCTAACCATTTACCCGCATTAAAAGATGTATCACTGTGACTTGGTCTATAGATCTGGTTCACTAGTAACAATTTGATCAAATCAAATGAAAAATATAAATGGTATGTTTCATGTAAACTGTTTGATGTAGAAAGAGAACCGGATGCACCTTTCAGACGGCCATACAAAACTTTTGCTTATTTTAAACACGAACCTAAAAACAAAACCTTGTCTTTTTTTTTTCTTTCTATTTCTCTAGAAAACGCACGCAGCGTAAAAAGACCGAATTCACAGAGAAAGGGTTGGTTCTTTCAAACATACTATACATATAGTCTAGACAAACACAACCATTTGAAGACATTACATAAATCAGTTTAGTACAATATGTTATACAACAACAATAACATTAATCCTAACTCAATCATCTTATGACTAATAATCACCTCCACGCCGAGCAAGTTACCATCGGCCTATTTTTCCAACCAAGAACTAGCGCACCGTCCTTCTCACCAAGCCTATAACATTCACTATATTCTCTTAACACGTCTTGCACTGCTGTCACCACCGAATAACTCAAAGGTTGAGGTGTGAACCCAGCTGCTTGTAGTCTGAACTTCCATTTATCCAAAGGCTCGTGTCTTTCCACTCGGTCTTTGTCCTCACATGCTACTATGTTAACCATATCCCTAGCCACACAATTCTCCTCTGCACTGATCCTACGTCTGTCATCACGTGGCATTACTATGTTTTTTGGCAGCTTAGCATCTATGGACTCAAACATTGCAGTGTAATAATCAAGAGCTTCCTCAAACCGTTTGGAAAATGATGAGGTATTGGTGTTTGATTCTTGCTCGAGGAGTGTCACAACTTTAGGAGTCAACATTTTGACCAAACGGATTAGCCGGTCACGATGGTTTGTTGTGCTTACACTCTCATCAGGCATGTGGTGTAACATGTATGGAAAGTTGACCGCTAGAGCTTCGCCGGGCTGGACCATTAGGTTCCCCCATTCAACATCACTTCCTGAAATGGCAGCTGCATGAAACTCAAAAGGGACTCCATGTTCTTCAGCAACCTTAGCTAGCCTTTGACCAACAAGGTGGAGTCCGCCTCCTCGGGCATAAGATGAGTCACCATCATCAACTCCTGTGACACGAAGTTTTGGAGGACCACCGGGCCGCTTTGCAAGGTCTTCGATGAGCTGGACCCATTGACTACCCTGGGCTATGAGGAAATCGATGACATGGACTTGGTTCTCATACTGCATAGCTTCTTTAATGACTACATTTGCGGATGTGTATGCAAACTTGTAGTAAGGACAGATCTCATAGAGAATCGACATGTAGGTCATTAGTTCTTTTGGATTCGGCTCATAACATCTTAACTTTTTGTAAATTACGCTTCCCGAAGATAACTTTCTGGCTCGTAGGCCTTCTAACATGTATGCCCCCAACCGCTGTATAGGCTCACCAGTGACAGATACCTTGTTTTGTAATGCTTCCATTAGTGCTTCTGCATCCTCTTTAGCACCATCGTCCATGGCATGAGCAATGGTAATGAGGGTTTGCTTTACATCTAAATTTGAAATACCCATTTGCAACATCTTATGGTACTTGTTGGTGGTTCCGAATGAGCTAGTAATTGACCCATCATCAAAATCAGACCCCGGTCCTAACAGCTCAATCTCCATTTCTTTAAGAGCTTGCTCGACTCCACTACTAATGGGTGATCCAGATCCATATGTGTTGTCGGGGGAAGAATTGTGTAGATTTGATACGCATGACTGAGCAGACCCTTGTGGGGAAAACGGGCTTCGAATATTTGATGACACACTTCCGCCAAATGGGGAGTTGTAGACGGAATATTCTACAGCAGGAGATGATTCCAAGGTGAAGAATTGTTCGTTGAAGGTCTGAGATGAAACAACAGATGTTTCTTGGTGGTGCGTGTTGGGGTAATCATTGTTGTTCAAGATTTGAAAATGTGAACCCGTAAGGCAAAAGGGTTCAATCGGGTCTGGTTGGTGGTACAACCTGTGAATGGCTGCTCCTGAGCTTCGACTTTTCTGGGATGTTTGCATCTAATAAAGGTCAATTTGAGTTCCTCAAGATATCAAGAAGTAACAGCAACAATTAATAATAGAGTATCCCCTATATCACTTGCATGATACCCTATTCAATATGTTTAGCTGCAAATGCCGTTATTTGTCCTGAAATTCCAAAAAGATACAATAAATTAGAAACTTGCAGGCACCTAAACAAGACACGAGTAATCAGAAACTGATGTTTGTCAATAGGGCTACATACATATCACATATGCAATAAATGTGTATATTCATTGTATGGAGAAAACAAAACTTAAAAATGATGTAACCAACTGTAAAACAGATAAAGCCTGATTGCAAAATACACTCAAATATAGATTTTAGTCAAAAGGGGCAATTGACTAAATCATATAGATCCAGAAACATGATGTTATCAATAATAAAGTACAATATGCAACAATTCTAAAAAGGGCCATACATGATTGATATACAAGCAACAAAGAATGTCACAAAAATGATGGTTTTCCCATAACCCTTGTGGGAAATTTAATTTTTATAAAAAAAATGTTAAAAAGATCAGATTGTTTATAGCACTATGATCCTAAAGAACCTTGATCCGAAAGGGTTTAATCACATCAAAATCATATTATTAAAGTTATTGATTGAAAGAGAAATATGCATTGTTTGCTTTGACCCCCACCCAAAAAAGAATAAGTGTATCTAAAGAAATATAACACCAGATTAACTAACCTAAAAGAATTACAAACAAACAAACAGAACCCCAATCATCAAATTGGGACTAAAACAATAAAAACCCTAATTATAATATAAGGATGAAACTGTGACTTCAAGATTTGAAATTAAACCACACAAGACTAAACAAAAACCCCAAATCAAAAGAACTTCATAAAATTCAAACTTTCCGGTTTCATACATCAATAACAAAATACCCACACACAAAAAACTAAATAAAAAATCGTGTACGATGTTTGCTTCTATTCATAATTTGGGGAAAAAATTTGAAGCTTTGAAAGTAATCATCATATAACAATAATAGTAAAAAAATTAATAATAATAATCTTCAAGTATAGGTAACCATACCTGTGGTTAATGCTGATTGTTCAATATGAGGTTCAAAAGTTTGATTTTATTTATTTATTTATTTATTTTTTTGAGAGAGAAAAAGATAATGAAGATTGGGAGAGATGGTGTGACTATGGTTGAATGAATAATGAAATGAATGCAAGTAGTATATTGTTCTTCTAGATGTATGTGACGAGTTTAGTACATATATATGGTGTAAGCAAGGAGAGAGAAGACTTTTATTTATATGACCAAAATACCCTTATCCTCCAAGTCTGTACCAACCACATTAATCATGAGTCACTCTAGGACTACTATTTCAGTGTTCAAGATAACCATATCATAACTTTTTTCTAAACTTAAAACCACAAGTATTTTAGCGAATTTTTGGATATTAATATTTTAGTTTTCACAATTTCAATTTTGTATATGAAATAATAAGTTTCCTTTGACAAACAAGAAAGTAACAAAATAATAATTATTATTATTACAATAATAATAATAATAATAATAATAATAATAATAATAATAATGTTTTAGAATCCTTTTTCGTAAGAAGCTAATTTAAGTAGTTTGTGAAATTAATATCCAGCTTCAACTACATCCACAATCTACATCTATCAACTCCATCTAAAGTTCGTTTTTACTAAACATACCTTAAACATGTTCATTCGTATACTATCAACTTTTTTTAGTTATACCATTAAACGTACTTTAAATTGTCATTGTCATATTATAAGATAATTAAAACAACGCTTGGTGGTTATAAAACACGTGATGTTGTACGAATCGATTCCTTTTTATTGTCAAATTTTATTAATGAATTCACTACTTTTTTCTTCCAGTTTTAATCACGGGATGTTGTCATTTACATAGTTTTCGAGATTCAAAATTGGTTAAAATACATCAGATCTTAGTGTTCGTATGCATAGTTGTTAAACTTTTACGATTCACAAATCGATTCCTACGAGTCGAGTCAAATATCTAAAAAATGAGGTAACTCGAACCCCGACTCTTACGAGTAGTTTATTGACTCTTCCGAGTCTAATGTGACTCTTACAAGTCAAAAGATCAAACAAACTTGTAGTGCAATGTAGTAAACAAAATAACGGGATAAAATAGGAAAAGAAATGATTATGACAAGTATATTATTGCTTTCGCGTTGCAACGGGTTTTAAAAATAAATATTTTTTAACTTAAAAGTTAAATTTTATTCGGTTCTTTTAACTTTAACATAGAAGCTTATGAACTCATACTCTTTTATAATTGTAAATGACAAAAAGTTTTCGAATAGCAATGATATAATAATTTAACTTTAAATAATAAAAATATATATAGGTATTATTTCTTTCGGAAATTTAAAACATATGTATATGTAGATATTATTTCTTTCAAAAATTTAAAACGTTTACACTTTATAAGAGTTTAATAATTATTATCAAGGGGTAATAATCATGAGATATAGCTATTGTAACTAATAGTATGGTAAAATAATAATAATAAATATGAGTTATATTTAGATACGATATAAAGTTAAATACTTTTATCTCACTTTTATACAAATCCAAAAATGTTTAGATAAGTTTTCAAAGTAATAAAATAATTAATGTTATCTTAAAGATTTGAACTTATGTAGCCCATAACAATCCAAAAGTCCCTTATTAATGTATCTATAACTATATTATTATAATATATTTAGAATCAAAATATATATATAAAAATTAACGTGTCACAAAAAACAAAAAGTTACTATTCATAGTAGGCGATTGATTTTAAGGGGTAATCTATTTTAAATTCAACATTTGTGTTGATTCTCAGTCAATAACTTCATTAAAGACTCTCATCATGTTTTACTTCACTTAAGAACAAAAGTTATAAACAAATATATACATAGAAATATATATATATACATAGAAAAACTAATAGTATTAAAAAGGATTGAAAAAATACTTCTTGAATTAATAGTTTAAGTGACAAGTTGAGTACCGCTTTGTAAGGATTGTATATCCAAAATGTGGATATGTTTTAAAGATCAATGTTCAAGGTGACCTACATTGACCAAAAAAACTCATTTTCCTATAATTTAAATAGTCAACCCTTGTACATTTTCAATACCATTGATAAGCCATGCTTACAAGTTGACTATATTATATATTATACAAATATACATCTTCTATAGATATTAATAATAGGAAATTTGTACAATGAAGCGGAGGTAAAGACAAAAATACAAGTGTTTTTTTTAAAAAAAATAATATAACTCGGAGATTAATAAACGTAAGAAAAACTGATCAGAAATAGAATGTTAAGCTTACTATATTTGTCAAAAATTGCTTTTATATGTGTAAGAATAAAAGCTTAGAAAAATTAAGGATAAAAACAAATAGTGCATTTAATAACTTACCATGTTTATAATAATAAATTTTATAGAGATCGTGCGAAATGTTTTTTGAGTAAAGTAGTAAGGGGAAAGTTTCAATTGAGGAGAATTAGAGAAAAGTCAAATTCATTGCATTCTTGGTTTAAATATGTTGCCCAAATTTATTGTAATTCATAAACATTATAAAAATTACACATAAAACAACATCGTTTTACATGTTAAAAATAAGTGTAGTTTGAAACTCTCGTTCGAATCGAATATGTTTTGCTTATTTAAATGTAGTTTGAAACTTTCGTTCGAATCAAAATTATTTTGATTACATAAGATGATGTCGTTTCATGTGTATCTTTTTTTTTATTTTATGTTTTTAAATTGCGATTTTACGTCACCAAATCAAACCTATAAACTTGATTATTAATTGTTTCGCGGATCTTCGGATAGACGGTGTGAATAGATCTTGAAGAACGTAAAAAGCCAACTTTCAATTTTATCGGAGAATAAAAAAAATACAATTGGTAAGAAGGTTAAAAACTAAAAGTATGTTTTTATTTTAGATAAAAAGGCACTTAATTATTCTCTTACTTTTACTCAAAATGATTAAACCTAAGTAGAACTTTATGAAGACTTCTAATTTGAATTAACTCTTCTTGTATGGTCCAACCAAAATTACTTAATTGGTATGAAAAAATGAGTTCGAAATTTAGTGGTAGTTACTAGTTATGTTAATGAATGCGAAAAGAGGAAGTTGGAGGTTATTATAGTTGTAATGGCATTTTCGTAAAAACATAGAAGATGAGGGTTAAATAGTCTAAATAAAAGTAAACGCGTATTGGGGCATTCATGGGAAGCAACTAAATTGAGAATAGGAAACAATATTTTTTGTTTTTGTTTTTATTTAATAATTTAAATTATAATGAATACTAGAAAATTTTAAAATGTGGATCCTTCCTCTCGTGTTCATTCTCTTTTCCTGCTTGTTACCAATTTTTCAATGTTTCTTTAATTATTTTCAGTCGCCAATGTTGTTGAGCTTGGTTATATTCTACTCACAGTTTTTACTATTATTAATAATTTTGTACCATCTTTTTAATATTTTATCATAAGAGTATCAAAATAAATACTATGCATGTTTAATACGAGTGTTTACTGTTATAGACTTTAGTCCACTAGTGGAGTAATAATATATAAGAAAATGACTATTAATTTATTTTTTTAGAAACACAACCCGATAATTGAATCTACCTCACATAATATATACATCATACGGATATATACATGCCTACTACGAGGCTTGAACCCATAACCTCTTAGTTGAATGGGTTCCCCACATAGCGCTAGTCCAAAGGCCCTTTGATATTGTATGACTGTTAATTTATTACGTATGTCTCATTCTCGTGGATCAATAAAACGAGGTATTTCAGGGCATGCAGGTGCGGAATCCCCGAATATTAATAATCGATACAAACAAATACGATAATGATAATACGAATAATATTGGATCAAACGAAACTATTTATCGATTATAACCAACAATTATAATCGATCACAAGAACACGTTTGTATGAGATGTTATTAGTATCTTATGGGTATGCCGTAATACAAGAGATAAATGATGACCAAATGAATTGACCCGGTGAACGAAAATGGCAAAAACTCCCGCTTAAAGAAAACCTACGGCCAGATATATATATATATATATATATATATATATATATATATATATATATATATATACACTTCGTACTTATTATTGGGCTTAGGCCCAGCAAACATCTATGTTCGCTGGCCCAAGAAGCCTTGCCTCATGTCCGTTTGCTAGCCAGTTTAGCCATTTTGTTCGTTTACAATCCAATCAGTCATTGGGCCTAAAATGCAGGCCCATGAGGCCTGCTTACAATCGCTAGCTGCATGCCTGCATACTAATACATGCTGCTTTATTAATTGGGCTTGGGCCCAATTCACTGTTCCATCTTGCCTAGCCGTATGCCCCATGCCCGTATGATCACTTGTTTGCTCTGTTACACGAACGTATACATATTGTTATTAGATTAGAATTGGGCTTGGGCATCGACCTGGACACTTTGACTTGCTAGACTCTGATTTTGGCCCAATACAAGATTGCTAACCATATATATTGGGTCGGGCTTGGATATTTGGGCTTTCGCTATTTAGCTAGCTTATAATAATTACATTTGACATTAACGACAACTAACTATTTAGAAGACCGTTATCACACAAAATGCACCAACAAACTCCCCCTTGATAATAGTTTATAGATAACTTCTTGAAGCCTTCTAGATGTCTTCGTTAACCTTCCAAATGTCTTCGTTAATCTTGTAGAATCGATTGTCACACGAGATGTACCAATAGACTCTCACTTGACAATTGCTTCTAAAAGTCTTCTTAATCTTCTGTAATCTCCATATCTTCCATTATCTGTAGGTCTTCTAAAAATCTTCTAGATGAACCACCGACTTTGATCTTATGAAGTCTCAATAGATCATACACTCATCACATCTTGATATCCAGACTCCTACTGAGATGTAGCGAGCGTACTAGAATTCTTTGAAGGAGCTCACCAATATTTGATGCAATAAGATCATCAAGAGAGAATTTTGATTTTCCTTCTTTTTGGCTAACATTATCTTTTTTACACTTGATATCTCCCCCTGAGATGTCCGGTTCTTCATCAATTTGGCAAATAGCTTATAGAATAACTGATCCAATTATTATAGGTTTTTCCAACATGGACGACTAATACATGAATAACCTTCTTCCGTGTGTTACAACTATATAAGTATAAAGTATATTAAATACTTACAATTTTAAACTACGTATAAAATCATATTAAATGTATAGGATTCATCGAGAGAGATTCATGTAGCGAGAAAGACGACCTAGCATACAAGAATCTTAAAATTCCTTTGTTCTTATCAATGTAAAAAATAATCCAAGATGATTATTGATATTGTTGTCCACTTAAAGACTCTACATCCATATTTTTGAGCAGACCTATTATTGTTAGTATGAATATTACTTTGTTGTCCTCACCTATGACATACCCCTGTAACCAGACATGCGCATAAGTTCTGTATTATGAGAATTTGTAAGAAGCTTATTTTTAAGAATCAAGACATCGGTGACAGGTTTGCACTTTCGTAACAAAGCGAATTAACATGATTTAAGATAAGAAAAACCAGTATTAGTCAAACCATTGGTGACAGGTCTCTACTTTCGTACAACAAAGCGATGTCGTTTGACTAGGTAATGTATCTTAAGATTTTAAGACTTTGTAAGCACATTGACTCACGTTTGCTTATCTTTAAGATATACTGACGAAAACGAGGTCTGTACTTTCATACAACAGAGGAAACAATCATTATACCCCCAAAAATGATTTCATATATATACCCAAAATATAGAAGTATGACATGCTACATTCAGGAAGGAATTAAGATATTGAGTCATACGTCATAGAGTGTTTACCACAAGATAATAAACATGCATTTTACTTACTTCTGAATAGCCCAAAAACCAGTGTGTAGCTTACTTATCAATACATCATATGATGAAGCTATCTATTACACATTCTTAGTTTCAGTTCTAGTGTGCAAAGATCTTAGCTAGCTATCTTGTTTCAACTTCGATGGCTTTTTTTTAAAGAGAGAAACAAGATGGAAGACTAGTTATTCAGTATTTTTCATCCCATTAAGTTGGACTAACAACTCAAAACTTGATCCGTCAAAAAGCTTTAGAGTAAATGTTGCACCCAAAATTCAATGTGCAGCGGAAGTTGGGTCGGGACGTGACTAATTAATATCATTACACAAGGTTATATCGAATGACCTCTATATGTGTCATTTTGAAAATACATTTCAAATTACATTAATCTCAAAATAATGTTTACATAAATATGTGAGTTCGCAACTACTATTACATAAATAGTAATGCAAGATAATCTCTTGTAGTTGTAAAACATGCGACTCGAGCTAATGCTTCCAAAGCATAAACCTGAGAATATATTCTAAAAAGGGTCAACATAATTTTTGGTGAGTTTATAAGTTTAAGTAGTTGTATCGTTTAATCATGATATCGATATTGTAAATTACAAGATTTAAAGTATTGCTCCACCGCAATATTGTAATAGTAAATCACAAGGTTTAAATAGTTGTATTGCTCTACAACAATATTGTATATATAAAACACAAGATTTAAATAGTTGTATTGCTCTACCGCAATACGATAAATGTAAATCACAAGATTTAAACGTTTGTATATTGCTTTACCGCAATATCGTAATCGTTTGTATATTGCTTTACCGCAATATCGTAATCCTTTGTATTACTTTACCGCAATATCGTAATCATTTGTATTGCTTTACCGCAATATCGTTTTGTATTACTTTACCACGATATCGTGTTGTATTGCTTTACCGCAATATCACGTTGTATTGCTTTACTACAATATCATAATCGTTGTGTATTGCTTTACAGCAATATCGTAATCGTTTGTGTATTGTTTTATCGCAATATCATAATCTTTTTGAGTATTTCTTTACTGTGATATCGTAATCGTTTAGTATTGCTTCACCGCAATATTGTATTTGTTTTAGTTTTGCTATAAGTTCATACGTTCAAAACTTGACCAATAATACGTTTGTGAAACTTGCCGGTGCCTAAATCTAGCACACTACTTATAAACAACTGTTAAGCGTTTTCTATAATTGTATTCATAAAACAATGAAAGGAAGAATACATTCTCACCCCAATGTAAACCAGAACAATGTAAAAGTGGGGCTATGAAACTCACATGTGGGCGCTAGCGTTCCTAAAGTAAATGTGTTGTCGAAAAGTAACCTCCTAGCGCCCTAAACGCGTAAGGTTATATGTAAGTAGATGACTTAACAATCCACCCGTGCTAGTTGTCCACTCAACTAGGTAATGTCCAAGTGTATGTTTATCATTCATGTTTAGAAAATGTGTACGGCTCGTTGGTAATATTTCGTAAATTTTAAAGTATTATTATTATTGTATTTCATTGTACTCTTTGTAAAGTATGTTTCGTATGATTCCGAGTTATATCATATATTTGATTGTTTGTTATTACGTGAATTCAACACTTAGTGAAAATAGGTGTTTCAAGTTTGATGTGATATGCGACACAAGGATTGTGTCGCTATGAGGTATTGCGACATATGGGTGGTGTCTCTTTACAGTTGCGTTTTGTGCTTATCCCGAAAATGTCATTTTACTAAATGTGCAAAAACAATCCCTATGTTCCTTTTTACATATTTTTTAGTCAGTTTCAAGACTCGTTTTCACAAAATAAATGTCCGTAATAAAATCCAAAAAAATTCACAGGGATTCCCCTATGTCTTAAATATTTTCAATAATTTTTCCATAATTTTTAGCTAGCTTTTCATTGGTCAAATAATTAGGCGAATCCTCTGATGTCCAAAAAAAACGAGTCCGGATACAGTGGTGAACTTTTAATTACCGAGAAAAATCCACAAAACTTCACGCCTATTATACTACTTTGAAAGCTAACTAAATTTTTAGTTTAGAGGAAGAAACCTCACATATTTTCGTGTTGTAAAACTAGAGTTATGGTGTCGATAAGTGGATGAAATAATCTGTCAACCGAGAACAGATTTCATATGTCGTCGTAGAAATTAGTTTTTGGGTAGTAAACGGAGTCGAAAATTAATGAAACCACTTGAAAAAGTTAGCTAACTTCTTAAAATTAATTTGTTCTCTTTTGAATCATCCATTTAAGTTGAGAAATGAGTTAAAATAATTCCTTGAAGTTGTGTAATTTTCGGATCAGCAAAAATAGTGGCCATTTTGTATTTTAAAAACGCGTTTCGACTTAGTTTTCGGACATTATATTGCTATGTGGATACTAAAACATGTAAATACATGAGTTACAAGTAAAACTAACAAAAGAGGAGGGGTTCTTACAAAGAAATTGAAGATCTAAGGGCAGAAACGAGATGAAAGTAGGTTGCTCTTGCTTTTCCTTGAATTTCCTTGCAAAACTTGAAGAAATGAGTTGGTGATTCTTGGTGGTTGGATGGTGGATGGTGGTGGTGGCTGGAAAAACGTCCAAGAGAGAGAGGAGAGAGTGGAGAGAGCCTGAGGGAATAATGAAGTGTAAGGAGAGGTGGTATGGTGGTAATGGATGCATGTCTTGTGTGTTAAAGAAGCCAATGGGGAAAATGTGGAGGGTTTGGTCAAAGGCATGGGAGGCTGCAGATTTTGGGGGGCCCACATGGGCATTGGTCTCCCAACTTTTGTTTCCCAAACTTACATTACGCGCGGTGTTCGTTTACCCGTTTGTTTCATGATTCGTCTAAACATTAAACATTTATCATACGCATTTTGATAACGATATATTTTTGTAATTTTTCAACTAAATTTTTGTTTAACATATTTCATTTTAAGTTATAAAAATATAATTCGAGTTTCGTTTGGTTGTAGGGAGCGATTCACGCATTTTCGTCGCGTACGATACGTTTTATACAAAACGTATAATGTTTTACACATTATCGTAATAATATAAAGTAAATAAATGTTTGTTCAATAAATTCACATTATTTAGGAAAAAATTTCACCAACGTCCGTATTTATATTTTCGGAGTTCATTTCAATCAAAACCGTGCACTTAAAAATAATCGCGTATCCGTATATATATAAATATACGAAATGTTTTAAGTATTTAGTCTATTACGAAACTAAATACATGTATTAACGTATCTAGTTTAGCGTAATTATTACTCTAAAGTGCCGGTTGTCACAATAAAAACCAGCTAAATATTTTCTCATCTCTAGGATTTAACAACAAAATCCTCCTCTTATCATGTGCCTAGAGCATCCACTAGCAGCATACCACCAATTGATAACTTTCTTGGAAAACTCCTGCACAAACACAAACAACAAACACAATTAGTTATAATGAGGGACCTAGACCGTCATGGTCTTGGATCTTCCCTCTTCATCAACAAATGTGAATTCTTTGAAATATACATCTTTCCTTTTAGGTGACTTGGGTTCTCTAAGAATTGGTGATCAAATGAGTGATTTAAGATGATCATGACAATTGAAATTATGTATAATTTGACCAAAAGTCAAAATGGTCAATCCAAGCAGGTGATGGGTTGATGTTTATGTGTGACACTCCTCCAAATTAGGTATAAACTTATACTTAATCTTATGCATTTCTTATACTAATTCCCTACTTAACTTTAAACTAAACTATTGATGTGAGATAGGTCTAGCGAGCCCAAAACTTTTGACAAAAAGTATTAATTACGAAAACTCATAATTATAAATTAAACGAACGAAACAATATCGAAGTGAATCTGACAAAACAAATACAATCGTTGGTGATACAAAAGTTCTGAAAGAACGCGAAACTATTTTTAAAAATTATTTATTTGAAATTATTATGCGAACAGTCAGAAATAAAAATGAAACAAAAACATTATTACGTTTTATATAAAACGTGTCGTACGTGACAACGACAATACAAAAACGTACCCGAAAGTCAAAAATAATAAAAATTATATTTTTATTATTCATAATAAAGTATTTAGAGAAATACATCAAAATAGATTTACAAATATTAAATGAAAATTTGCACATATTTGGACCTATGCACGAAACTAACGAATTACAAACTAAACAATTATCACAATCTAAAATATATGCTCGACATATTGCTGTTCACCCTCGATACCTCAGTTGAATTTGAGTGCAACTCAATTATAATATAAACTCCCTTCTCTCTTCTCTGTGCCAACAAACTCCAATTATTTGAGCACCAAAATTTCTTCTTCGTGGAGCTCCATCGACAGAGGTAAAGCAGGAGCAAGAAGGAGCAGAGACAAACCTTCTTCACAATCATTTTCATCCACTCTAATTATCAAACTAATCACAATAAGAACATTTACATTGTCATCATCATCATCATCATCATCATCATCATCGTTCCATCATCATCACCACCGAATTATCATCATCATCAAAGTGAGGAAACTTTCTACTCTTTAAATTCTTACACAAATTTCGTAAATATAGTGTTAACCTAACATAATATATGTATAGATTTGATAAATTTGATGATTTAATTATATTAATGCTTGAAATATTTTTTTTGTAAACTAAATTTATGATCACGAGATTTGATACGTATAAAACTTGTTAATATGATATATTTCGTTGTTGTGAATGATGTAAACTTTGAGAAAACGATTGGAACCAAAACAAACCATTTATATTTATATTGGACTGTGTAATGAACTACGAACAGAACAGAACAGACGAACACACCCGAAAGGGTAAGAGACCCTACCCGATTGGGTGAACAAAGATACCCAATTGAGTAAGTTTTGTTACCCGATCGGGTTAAACCCATGAAAACATGTAAAGATTGAAAGTACCCGCCGGGTACCAAGTTATCCACCGGGTAAACCCAAAAATCAACCGATACCCGATCGGGTAAATGGTGATACCCGACTGGGTGAAGAATCTTTCCCGATCGGGTAAGACATGGCACCCAATTGGGTGAGGTCTAACATACGCGATCGCGTATTTTTACCCAATCGCGTACTTTAGTTCAAGAGTGACACAGCAGTCCAACTCACTGCACATAAAAATTTCTTCAAAATGTTAACTTCGTGGGACTAAGTAAATGGATACGAATAAAATGAAAACAATACGAAATAATTGTAAACAAGAAAATGTTAATGAAATATATATATATATATATATATATATATATACACAACAACAATTAATACGGGTATATAATATATACACACTTATGAATATACGATGAACCAATTATATATATATATATATATATATATAACAAAACAAATTATTTATATGTATGTATGTGTTTATTCATATATACATATACATACACGTAACAAATGGCACGACTCGAGAAATACAAATGAATTTCAAACTATCATCACCAATAAATTGCACACCTTTCAAAACTCAGAAAATGTTTCAACACGAAAAAACTATTAACATAATGTGAAAACCAATCAAAGTACTTATGTTAATACATATTTCACGTATAGGTTGACTTAGCTTGGGCGACATTCCTCTCATCTCCTAGCTATCACATCACTACTTATACCGTGAGTTCACAGCCCCTTTTTCACTGTTTTAAATCCTTTATAACTAGGGGTGAAAAACATTGCAAGTAGTTATTGCTATTACATGCGGTAATTGTTTTTAAATACTATTTGTATTTACTTGAACCGTTATAAATACTGTTATGTGTTTACATAAACTATTTACTTATTGAAATAACATTTTCACAACTATATTTTGAGGAACTAGACAACGAATCCTAGTACGGATCCAAACTTACAATGTGTGCATAAAATTCCTTATATTATGCAGACTATTACCATTAGCTAGGTGACTCTAGCCACTGAGTATACGGATAGTACTATCGTCGTGATGACCCTCCCATAATTTGGAGCGCATACTTACTTGTCCTGTAGGCAAACAACATACATGTGGTCGTGGTTTGGTTATAGGGTTAGATTGCGTTACTTTAACCTGTGAGGTTTAGCTCACCTTTTGGGGGATCATAGTCTAGGGTTTCCCACAAACTACTATTACTTAGGAATAACATTTCCTACTATTTGATATAAACTGGAATACACACCGGTTACATTTTATACACTGGTGAACAACTAGTATTACATTTGGGTAACATCCCAACAAACTACATTTCGGGTAACAACCCAACATAACTTAATTTTACGTACCTGCAACCATATTATTGGAATAACATACAAATAATACGAATATTTATTTTAATTATGTTAACAACATACAAACAAACATGATTTAACAAACCACACACATAAAACCTGTGAATTCACTCAACATAGTTTTGTTGATGTTTTCTCTATGTTTTTTAGGGAATTAGCTACGTACGTAAGATCTGCATGAATTCAGGATGGACAACCCTGGACCTATTAGGATGCCACTACTTTTGGGATGTGGGATTTTTTTTGTATAACTGCAATCACTGCAGTCATACTAAGAAATCTACTTTTGAAATTATGTATTTTAAGACATCTATGTTTTAAACCATACTACTACTGTTACGACTTTCTATGTCGTAACCATTTGTAATAACTATCAAACTTAGCATCTTAATAGATCATGTTTATCAATAACCATATGCTCTGTAATTGTATATTCGTTTGATTACTGCTCGCGCCTCACCACATCACCAGCTTCCGCATTTACTTAACTTAATCGTAGATTACTGTTTAGCGGGGTGTGACAGACTTGGTATCAGAGTCACTGGTTATAGCGAACTAGAAGTCTTTAAGTGACCTAAAACCTTAGAGACCTAGACTATAGCCTTGGCTAGTACATTCTGTTGAGTCACTGATCGCTGAACTCAAGTGGTCACCGATCACAAGGATTAAGGGGGAGATTATATAGGAGATTGCTGAGTCATTAATCGCTGATAAGTGAAGTCACTGATCATGTTATATGTTCATAGTCTCTGATCTTCTCAATAATGTTCCATGAAGAAAATGATTCAAGTCAAGCTCCTGTTGCTGAAGGTCTCTAAGTCACTGATCATATGTTAAACCAGTGGATGAAGATCTTATCAAGATAAAAGACTCAACTATGTGTGTCGCTGATACTCATCTATCAGCGAGAGTCTCCAAGTCTTCTTGAGTTCTCTCTTCTGCTGAATAAAAGAAGTCACTGAAGATTAGCTGTTCAAGTCATTCTTTAGAGCATGTTAGCTCGCATCAAGAATGAGGAGAATTGATGTTTCTATCAGTGACTGCAGCATTAAATGCCGCATTAAATAAGAAGTTGACATTCGACGTTATTACGGTGCAACACGTGTTCCTCGAAACTTGTAAAGAGTAACGTGGAAACATCTGATTGGTTTAAGGTACAAGGTAACATTTTCCAAGACGGAATGTCGAACCATGATGTATCACATCTCAACTACCTCACCAATCAAGCAGCGACACGTGTCCCTCCAGATCCGGAAATTAAGGATTTCAGCGTCTATAAATAGCGTAGTATGTTGTACTTCATTTTGTGTCGATTACTTGTATTGTCACTTGTTTGTCAGTGACTAGTTTGTCTAAGATACAAGTAACACCAGCGAGTAAACTAGTAACGTGTTTGTCCACTACTAGTTTACCTCAGCGAGTGAGCAAGTTAGCGTGTTTGTCCACTACTGCTCATCTCCTTTGTAATAGCTGTATTGTTTGATTTGGATTAGCTTTGGCTAATCTATTCCGCAATCAACAAGAGATAAATTTTATTAATAAAAGAATTTATCTTTCAGCTAGAATTGCATCAGCAACTGAACTGCTTATCTTACTTATATATATATATATATATATATATATATATATATATTTGTGTTCATATTGCTGTCACTTTAATACGGTTAAAAACTTGCTAAACAAGCTAACACATTATACCAGAAAAGTTTTTAATTGTATTCAACCCCCCTTCTACAATTAACTTACTGTTAACGATTCACAATCACTAACATAATAGTGATTAGGGACTCACAATTGGTATCAGAGCAGAGTTGGTTTAAATATAATTAAATCAGATCTGCAATGGAATCAGTTAAATACAGTTGTGTTGATTCTGAGTACCAGAAGGGAAATGGCTCCACTACTAAACCACCAGCTTTTGATCCATCTAGAATTGAAACCTGGATGTCCAGGATGATGATGTTCTTAGATCTTGTTGATGATCGTCTTTGTGCTATAATTACTGATGGTCCATACACCCCAACTACTATTGTTCCTGCAGTTGCAGCTACTGCAACTACTCCTGCTATACCTGAAATGGTTATGCCCAAAAGGGAGGAACAGTGGTCAGATGAGGATAAACGTATGGTAAGGCTAGATAAACAAGCTAAAATTTACATAAGCATGGCACTTCCTGATGAAGTGTTTGAGTCCATTAGATTGTGCAATACAGCGAAACATATGTGGGATACTCTTAGAAACATATATATTGGAACTCCTGATATAATTCGCTGTAGAGAAGTTAATCTAACTCGTCAATATGAACTGTTTGCTATGGAACCCAATGAATCACTGGCATCTACCTATACTAGATATCACGCTTTAATTAATAAAATAGAAAAAGCAAATATAGGAAAGGACCAGAGATTTGTTGTTGAAAAGTTTCTAGAATTACTACCTAGGAAAATCTGGGGAACCATTGCAACATGCATAAGACAAAGAAATGATTATAACTTTCTCAATCTGACTCAAGTTTATGGAATTTTACTTAATTGGGAACAATCTGAGAAACTAGCTGATCAAGGTGAGCACATTCGTGCTGCACTAGGAGGACAAAAGATTTCTAATGCCCTTGTAGCTGAGCTTGATGAAGCTGACCAAAAGCAGAAAGCAAAGCTCACCAAGATGAGCTCTAAGTCGCTGATCGCAGAAGTAGAAGGCAATGTCGCTGATGATCAGTCTGAAGTCAGCTATGACGAAGGACTTGAGAAGTTAGAAAGAGATATGGCCATGATGGTTGCAAATTTCAGAAAGAACAGCAGATTCAACAGATCTGCTGGTGCCTCATCAAATGAGGTTTCTAAACCAAAAGGTGAATGCTTCAAATGTGGCAAACCTGGCCATTTTGCAGCTGAATGCAGGTCGAAAGCTGTCAACTCTTTCGCTGATCAAAAACCCAGCTTCAGAAATGACAAGTACAACAAGTACAAAGCAAAGTACAAGAAGCTGAAGGAATTGTCCAAGTCAAAGAAGAAGAATAAAGGATTCATTGCTGAAGAAGGATCCATCAGCGACTCTGACTCAACTTCATCATCTGATGAAGAGGAAGCTATGATCTGTATGGACAGGGATTACTGCCTGATGGCTGATGATGCTGCTTTTCATGAAGACATCAAAGAAGTAGCACAAAAATGTTCAGCATCTGGCTGGGATCCAGAGACTCTCTACAAGGTACATTGTTTTAAGTCAGCATCAGCTACTGAAAAAGATTTAATCTTTGAAACTTTGATAATTGACTTATCAAATGCTCATGACATTCAGAAAAGACAAGAATGTATGATCAGTGACTTAACATCTAAACTTCAACTTCAAGAAGAAAATTTGTTAAAAATAAAGAATCTTACACTTGATCTTGATGCACAAATACATGCAAACCAAAAATGCATTCAAGAAAAAGTAACATTTGAAACTAAATTTTTACAACTCAATGAAGTGATGAAGTCATGGTGTAGATCTGCATTAAAAGTGAATCAGTGCATAAGTAATCAAATCCCAAAACAAGTTAAGGCTATTCTGGGAGGTGATTATGAAACTGCTGCTGCTCTCGCTGATGCAACCAAAGTTGATCAAGTATTCAATCCTGATGAAACATTCTCAGAATTTGTCTTTGAACCAATGTCAATTGTCAGTGAGCCTAAACCAAATTACTTTGTAAGAAGCTCACAGGTTACTAATAGTTATGATATTGCTGCAAGTATTAATGAACTAGAGAAACTAGAAATTTATGAATCAACTACTTGCACTGCTCTTGTCAAAACTATCACTGATGACCAAGAATCTATCAGTGACCTCACTTCTGACACTCCAGTCACTGATGACTTCATTATCAGTGACTTGAAGTCAAAGAAGCAAAATGAGGAAGTAAACCTGAGAACTTCTATGTCTTTGTTCAGTATGAACAATATGTCAAAGAAATCTAAGTCCACAAATAAAAAATGTTACAAATATGGAAGTAGACACCATGTGTCATCAGATTGTTCATCATCACAAGTTTCACTCAGTCAACCATCATCAGTATGTCAGCACGTGGTATCTGAATGTTCAGCTACATCATCTTCAAAATCACAATTAATCAGTGAGCATTCAGATACTATGGATGCAAGCCTGTGGATGCCTGAACCAAAGGCCGACCACCATGAACCCATCTCAGGATGGGTTCATCAATTGAACTAATTGTTTGTGTGTGATGCAGGGCATTCTCAGAGAGACAATTTGGTATCTGGATAGTGGTTGTTCCAGACATATGACCGGATGTAAGTCCTTGCTCAGTGACTACCAGGATGAAAGAGGTCCTGATGTAGTGTTTGGTGATAACAACATTGGTAAGACCAGAGGGTATGGGGTCTTGACCAATGGTAATGTTATGTTTAAGAAGGTGGCATATGTTGAAGGATTGAAGCATAATTTATTAAGCATTAGTCAGTTCTGTGATGCCAAAAATAAAGTGCTGTTTGATCATGAAGCTGGAGTTATTTACAACAAGAATGGAAGCGCTGTCCTGGCTGCTCAAAGAAAAGGCAATACATATGTAGTCAATATGGACTCAGCACAATCAGGAACATGCTTTTATTCCAGAACCGTTTCAGAAGAAAAATGGTTATGGCATAAGCGTCTTTCTCACCTGAACTTCAAGGCCATCAACAAGATCAGCAAGAATGACTTGGTAAATGGTCTTCCAAAGCTTACTTATGACAAAGACAAGCTTTGTTCAGCATGTGAGAAGGGAAAGCATCACAGCTCTTCATTCAAAAGCAAACAAACATCTTCAGTGACAGAATGTTTTCAACTGATGCATATGGATCTGTTTGGTCCAGTGAGTTCTCCCAGTCTTGGTGGTAAAAGGTATTGCTTGGTAATTGTGGATGAATATTCCAGATATACTTGGGTATTCTTTCTCAAAGCCAAAAGTGATGCAACACAGGAAATCATATCCTTTATCAAAAAGATGGAAAACTTAAATGATTGTTCAGTTAAACATTTAAGAAGTGATAATGGCACTGAATTTAGAAATGTTGACCTTGAAAGTTTCTGTGATTCAAAAGGTATTTCTCAAAACTTCTCTGCACCAAGAACACCTCAACAAAATGGTGTTGCAGAGAGGAGAAATAGAACCTTGATTGAATCAGCAAGGTCAATGGTCATAGATGCTGGTCTTATGACCCATTTCTGGGCTGAAACAGTCAACACTGCCTGCTATACTCAGAATAGGTCTCTGATTGTCAAGAGACATGATAAGACAGCCTATGAGGTGTTAAGGGGGAGAAAACCTGACATAAGTTTTCTGCATGTTTTTGGCAGTACCTGCTATGTCTTAAACAAAAGAGATCACTTAGGGAAGTTTGATCCCAAAGCTGATGAAGGTATATTTGTTGGTTACTCAATCATTTCAAAAGCTTTCAGAGTTTATAATAAAAGAAGGGAATGTATTGAAGAATCAATGGATGTTACCTTTGATGAATCTTATGATAAATCACTCACTGATCCAAAAGACTATGAAAATCTTATTTTTAATACAATCAGTGATGACAAGCATGAGATTCATCCATCAGATTCTGAAAGGGAAGATGATGTCCCTGAAGGTACTTCTGGCTCTACTTTAGCTATAAATGATTCAGGAACTTCATCTTTGCCTATTGACATCCCATCATCATCATCATCTCATCATCTGCATCAAAATGATAACACCCAATGTCCTAACTAAAGCTTAAACATTAATCATGCTTCTAATGCTGATGTGTCTGGTGGATCATCTTTGGATAATCAAGTCACTGCTGAACCTCAGCGAGTGACTAAATGGACTAGACATATTGATAATCAATTGATTATTGGTGATCCACAATCCAAGGTCCAGACCAGATCAGCATCTGCTAACTTTTGTTTATTTGTAAGCTTTGTGTCACTGATTGAGCCCAAGAAAATTGATGAGGCACTCACTGATCATCACTGGATAGCTGCCATGCAAGATGAGCTATCTTAGTTTGAAAGGAATAAAGTATGGAAGTTAGTACCTCAAGTATCTGGGAAATCTGTGATTGGAACAAGATGGGTGTTCAGAAACAAGATGGATGCTGATGGTGTTGTGATAAGGAATAAGGCCATACTGGTTGCACAAGGTTACTGTAAGCAAGAAGGAATTAACTACGATGAAACCTTTGCACCAGTTGCTAGGCTTGAAGCAATCATGCTGTTCTTAGCATATGCAGCTCACAAGAAGTTCAAGGTATACCAAATGGATGTGAAAAGTGCCTTCTTGAATGGAAAGCTGCAGGAAGAAGTGTATGTGAAGCAACCACCTGGATTCACTGATCCCAAGCATCCAGGTTATGTCTATAAGCTGGAAAAAGCTCTATATGGACTAAAACAAGCTCCCAGAGCCTGGTATGACACTCTCTCTACTTTCCTAACTAAATGTGGGTATGTCAGAGGTAAAATTGACAGCACCCTATTTATCAAGAAGGATAAGAGAGATGTTATATTGGTCCAAATTTATGTTGATGATATTTGTTGTCCCTTTACCTAGAATCTAGAACAGAATTGATCAATCAATTGAGTGGCGGAATCACTCAATCACACTAACTTGTAGAAGATACAAACCAAAACAATAAAGAATTGAATAACGAGAAGTTATATTTCACTATAAACAATTACTAGCAGTTGTACAGATGTTTAGTCGACGAATTTAGCTCAGGTTTTTGTCCAACCCTTGCAATGAGCCGTGAAGGCTCTATTTATACAAACAGATCGATCCTGCGACACTTGCTAAGTGTCGCAGATCATAACCCTAGTGCAACACTAACTGAGTGTCGCCTGAATGCGACACTAGTTAAGTGTCGCCCAAAACAGAAAATAATCTATTTTCTAAACTAAACTTTTACAGACTCAAGACCAACTGATAGACACTATAATTTGACTCAACAAACTCCCCCGTGTCTTCAGCTTGGTCTCTAAAATATTTTCAGTATCAGATCCAGTCTGCCGGGAGATTCCCACCTGCATGAATTCCCTTAGCTATGCAGAGATCCACAACTTTCTGAAACTTCACAGCCTCTTCTTGATCAATCATTTCATATTGCAATCTATTTTCATGAAGAGCTTGAAGATCATCTTTTGACATATTAATAAGGCTAAGAGGATCAAAAACTCTAAGTGTATAGCCCTTAACATGTTTCCATTCTCTAGCTTCACGTCCTGGTCCTTTGTCAGAAAAATATTCAATAACAGCTTCTCCAGAAACCGAGTCATACCACCAGAATCTAAAATTTCCCAGCACATCCAATGGTAGCTTTTCAAATGGGACTTGGGTAAGGTTCTTGGTTGGAGGATAATGATAACCATATATGGGTTGACGCGTCCTCGGATCCAGCTTCTTTTTATTAGAGAATCGAATCCCCATCACTGGTCGAATCCACTTAAATTTCTTTGAGTTGATTTCTCGACGCAGGATGTTCTGAAAGAATTCAGCTTCACGATTATCAGTGGGATTAATCATGTTCAACTGAGCTAGCCTATTCAAATCAACCTTCGGCAGTGTGGTCAGATGGTCTAGCCTAGCCTTGAAGTACTGAATGCCGTCCTTCCTTTTGATAACAAACAGTCTGAAGTCAGCATCAAATTTCCATGATTTTATTAGCCCAGATAGATCACCACGAACAGAATATGCTCGGCATCTTTTTAGCTCGGGCGTTGGAGGCAATATCCATTCTGGATACCTTTTAGGTTGAGCAGTAGACGTTGAGGTACCAGCAGAAGAAGGTTCGGCAGAGGCTTGAGGAGAAACAGCAGGAACAGTATCATCATCTGATTCTACCTCCTCATATGGATTTTCTTCGAACACATCTTCATCAGAGACTACATCAGGTTCAAATTCCACTTCTTCATCAAATATGCTCGGACCCCTATCCTCAGCAGATGTCCCAAATACTAAATTTTGTAGATATTCTAGATTTGCATGTGAGTAATCAACATTTAGTGGCATTGGTTGACCAGGAACATGAGAAGAAGACGCGAAGTAATCCAAACTAATATTTTCATTTACATCAGAATCATTAATTACATTTACATTTTCTTGGCCTGTGGTTTCTGGTTCTAACTCCCCCGGAACCACAGCCATAGTTTCTAATTCTAATACACGACGCTCAAGTTCCGGTACACGAGCGGCCGTGGTCTCTAGCTCCAAAAGTCTTGACGCTTGAACCTGTATAAGAGCTTGTTGATCGTGAAGCATCTGGTTCATTTGCGCCATATCTTCCATTAACTTCTTCAAAAATTCCGGCTGGGGCTGAATATCATCAGTAGCAGGAGTCGAGGTTCGCTGACGACGTTGTAGAGGAATTTCATCAGATTCTGTGTCAGAGGAATCTCAAACCCGCTTGCCCTTGTCAGCAATGGAAGTTGTAGCAGCAGCAGCAGGTGTAGAAGTTGGAAAGTTTTCAATATCCACCAAGACTTCTTCCAACACCGCCTCATCGACCTGCGGTGGTGGAGCTGCAACATCCAAAAACCCATCGTTTGGTGGAGCAACGTAATCTTCAGCAATCACATGCCCAAACAATGGCACATCAGGCAAAGCCTGTTGACCCTTGGGGGGCGTAGCACAGTCCCCAAATACCCGAACCAGCATGGGTGTCAAGCTCAAAACAGATCTCGGGTCAGGCTGAATCCCTAGATTCAGGGAATTCAGGATAAGCTGCAAGAAACGGGGATACATAAACCAAGTGTTATCCCCAGCCCGAAGATTCTCCAGAAGATGCTCAAAAATGTAACCAGAATAGTTGAATGGTTTGTTATAAACCAATCCCAGCATCAAAGAAAGAGTACTATAACTCATCCCGTCGAATCCAGCTTTCCGAGGTGAGAGACACACAATTATAATGTGTGCTAGATACCTCCAGACCCTGCTAAGATGCTGCTTGCGATACTGATCTGGAGGAATCGATGGATATCCCATTCGTTGAAGACCCCCAGCTATAAAAGTATTGTCAAACTGCTTAGGGAAGTCCTCCTCATCACCAAACTGTAACACCTCACGAATAATGTCTTCGGTAATCTGAATCTGATGGCCAAACACCGAAGAAGTGATCCACCTATCCTCACCCTCAGTATTGATCACTGCGTGTGTATAGAACTCCTCGATCTGATTCAGATAGATCGGACACGATGCAGTAATGGCGTGATGAATCCTCGATCGACGCAAAAATTGAACCATTGGGTGAAAAGGAATTGAATTAGCGTGCGTGTCGTCAAGAAAAGCTACCACATTATGTCGTGGCTGTGTGCGACGAGCGTAGATAGCCAGATTTGCCATCTGTACGAACATAAGACGTAGATAATAAACAAGGAAATGTTATACCGTTAGAACAAATAAAATATAAAATGATATTTTAAAATTACCTACAGGCGACACTTAAGTAGTGTCGCTAAATGAGGTAGCGACACTTGAGTAAGTGTCGCTCAGTAGACAAAAATTCACTATGCGACACTTAAGGTAAGTGTCGCAAAATTGCAAATCAAGAGGCGACACTTAAGGAATACTGTAGGCGACATTCAAGCTGAGTGTCGCAAAAGACAAGGCGGCACTTAAGTAGTACTGTAGGCGACACTCAAGCTGAGTGTCGCAATAGGCAGAGCGGCACTTAAGTAAGTGACGCATCAACGTGTTGTTTATGCAAACGCGACATTTAAGGTAAGTGTCGCAAAAGACAGAGCGACACTTGATCAAGTGACGCATAGCCAGAGGCGACACTCAAGTTGAGTGTCGCAGTTAGAGTTCAAAATTACCATGATGCGACACTCAAGGCGAGTGTCGCTTCGAGTGTCGCAAAGATGAACTCGAACCCAGAAACTATAAACCCAGAATTCAAAATTTACACAAACTTCTAATCTAGGTCAAATTAGATGAAAAGCTTGACATATATATGCATATCGACTAGAAGGAGCTTAATAAAAACATCTAATTAACATGTATATAGCCTCAATCACAGTTTCTTCATAAAACCTAAACTACACATACGAACCCTAGATTAAAACGTACTAAAAAATGCAATGATGAAAGCAAAAAGTTGTACCTTTTGATGCGTACAGTTTAGTAGAACAGGGATCTAAGAAAGAAATCAAGGAGGAATCGAAAACAGAAAGCAATCGTTGAGCAGAGCGAGTGTCGCTAGATCGAGAGCAAGTGTCGCAGGTTTTGAGTGAGTGTCGCTAAGTAAGTGTGAGAATAAATGTCGCAGGGAGATATTTATATACTCCATACCATAGGCGACACTTGATGCGACACTTGATGCGACACTCAGTGAGTGTCGCAGACATAGAAATTTTGAAAATTTCTAACACTTTCAAATTCTTTCGCGAGTCAGTTGTGGCTATTCAGTGACATTTGACTTTAATTAAAACAAAAATATTTGAATAATTTTAAAAAATTTACTAAGAATTCAAAACAAGAACACTATTTTTGGTGACGGAATTGTTTTGGGTCTGGTTAGGGATCATATTAAGTCATCATACATTACTTTACATAAGTTTGCTGTTATTCCAATTATCAGTATACTTGTCCTCTTTAAATTTACATAAGATATTTAAAATAAATTTAATGACACACAGTTCAAGACAATTGTTCATATCATTATCCACTTAAACAACTAACCGTCATTCATCAGAGATAACCATTTATTGTTAATATGTTCAATCTTTTGCAGTTCACACATATGACATACCCCTAACATCTACATATGGTTAATCTTTATATTAAGAGAAATTATATGAAACTTATTTTTAAGAATCAAGACATTGGTGACAGGTCTGTACTTACGTACAACAGAGCGACTTATCTTGATTCAGGTTTAAACAAAAACAATTTTTCATCAAGTCATTGGTGACAGGTCTGTACTTCCGTACAACAGAGCGACTTAACTTGACTTAAGTATGTATTTTTATTTGAAACTCTAAGATTTTGCAAGTCTGATTAACTCACATCTGTTTAATATTTAAGATATAGTATCAGAGACCAGGTCTGTACCGACGTACAACAGAGGAAACCAATACTATATCCCCCAAATAAGTTGATATAAAATTTCAGAATATAAAAATTGTCCATATTAAATATAGGAATTAAGACACATCGTCGTACGTCATATGATGTTTACTACATAAAATGAACAAGTAGTTGGAATTACTTTTTAATATCTCGGAGAACAAATAGAGAGTTGCCTATGAACATATCATATGATGAAGCTGTATGTTAAGAAATTTATGATAAATACATTACTAAACCTACTGATACATCAGAGATAACAGTGAACATTTGCATTTAGTGAATGACGCTTAATGTACTATCATATCCCAAGTTGTTTACAGACACAACCCAACGTCTTTTTATAAATGTAGCAATAATGCATTACTTTAATACTAAGAAGTATAAAGTATGGCTCTTGCAAATTTTTTTTTTTTTTTAAATAAAAATCGATGTCACTGTAACGATTTAAAAAATCGTAAGCCAAGCATAGAAACTAATTCATCAAAACGAGAGCGGGAAAAGGCCTTAGTGAACAAATCAGCCTTTTGCTTAAGTGTTTCTATTTGGATAAGGTCAATAAGGTGTTTCTCATAGCAATCCCGTATAAAGTGAAATCTAATCTCTATGTGTTTTGTTTTAGAGTGCTGTACGGGATTGCGTGTGATAGATATGGCTGCAGTGTTATCTATATGTATTGGAGTAAGAGTTAGGATGAAACCGTAATCGCGAAGTTGATGCTGAATCCACAGAACTTGTGAACAACAGCTGGCAGCAGCGATATATTCAGCCTCGGCTGTAGAAGTTGAAACAGTTGTCTGCTTTTTACACTGCCATGACACTAAGCGCGGTCCAAGAAACTGACATCCACCAGATGTGGACTTCTTATCCTTGTTGCATCCGCCATAATCTGAATCTGAATAAGCAGTCAGAGTGAAGTCGTCTTCATTTGAGTACCATAGACCTAGAGTGGGTCTATATTTGAGATACCCAAATATCCGCTGAACTGCCTTCATATGAGAAACTTTCGGGTGAGCTTGGTACCTGGAACACAAAGAAACAGCAAAAACAATGTCTGGTCGTGAAGCAGTAAGGTACATAAGAGAACCTATCATAGAACGATAGTCCTTCTCGTTACAATCATCCTCCTCCTCATCTGGTCCAAGTTTGTGAGATGTCTCAATGGGGGTGCCATACGTTTTACAATCATGCAAATTATACCTAGTCAACATGTCATTGACATATTTTGACTGATGGATATAAATGCCTTTGTCAGATTGTTCAACTTGAACACCTAGAAAGAATGTGAGTTCTCCCATTGCACTCATCTCAAACTCAGATTTCATAAGTTGCTCAAATTCCTTGCAGAGAGCATTACTTGTAGATCCAAAGATGATGTCGTCCACGTATACCTGTACAAGTAATAAATCATTTCCAGACTTTTTCGTAAAAAGTGTGCTATCAATTTGTCCTCTTGAGAATCCATGCTTGAGTAGATGTGTGGACAGTCTCTCGTACCATGCTCTTGGTGCTTGATGAAGACCATACAGAGCTTTGTCTAACTTGCAGACAAAGTCCGGATGTACTGAGTCTTCAAAACCAGGAGGTTGCCTAACATAGACTTCCTCCACAACTTGTCCATAAAGAAATGCACTCTTTACGTCTAGTTGATAAACCCGAAAACCTTTAAATGAAGCATAAGCCAAAAATATGCGAATCGATTCCAGTCTAGCAACAGGGGCGAATACTTCATCGTAGTCCAATCCCTCAATTTGAGTAAAGCCTTGAACTACTAATCGAGCCTTATTCCTAACCACTACACCGCGATCATCCTTTTTCACACGATATACCCAACGAGTTCCAATTGCATGGACACCCTTGGGTAGAGGGACTAATTCCCAAACTTTCAGCTTCTCAAATTGATGCAGTTCTTCTTGCATCGCTTCGACCCAATGTGGGTCCTTTAATGCATCAGCTGTTTTCTTTGGTTCAACTTGAGATAGAAAACATTCTTCTATCTCAGTGACAAGACATTCCAAAGAGGCTGTGGGAGGTACTTCAGAGGTTGAAGTAGACGTTTCAGTTACAGCCAATTGATGTCTAGTTTGAACACCTTTACTTAACTCACCAATGATATTATCAGTGGGGTGAGTTTTATGAATCCGAGTCTGTGGAATTGGGTTGGGCACAATAACTAATTCCAAATTATTGAGATCTCCTTCAGTAGCATCTGACTCAGATGGAGGATCATTGGCTTCATCATTGTTTTCTGAGGGACTAGCCATATTTAACGGTTGAGGAGATGGAGGATCAGTTGTTGGAACTGATGCATCAACTGATGGTGTTGATGCTGAGGTGGAAGATGTATTAGATTTGACAGTTGGTGTGTGATCTGCATTAATATCCAAACCATGTAGAAGAGTAACAATAGTTTCTTCATCATCAACATTCTCATGTGTTGGAATATTGAATGAATCAAAAAAGCTATTGTATTGAAACAGATTTTCTGGTCCTTTGCCTTCGGGAGGAGCCGTATAACGTAAACACTTGACTTCATAATGCTCCTCCATACGCTTTGTAGATAAATTATAAACTCTCCTATTAGGAGAATTTACAGAATATCCCAAGAATATTCCGTCCATTGATTTTTCACCAAACTTGTCCTTTTGAGTTCGTAACAGAATGGTGCAAGGACAACCAAAGGGTTCCAGAAATTGTAAATTTGGTTTACGGTTGTTAAACAGCTCATAGCATGTCTTGTTTTCCTTTTTAACCGTCAAAACCCTGTTCAAAACAAAACATGCGGTATTTACCGCCTCTGCCCAAAACGTGATTGGAAGCTTAGAGTCGGATAACATAGTACGCGCAGTTTCAATGAGAGTCCTGTTTTTGCGTTCAGCGACACCATTTTGTTGAGGTGTATAAGCAGAGCTGAACTGATGATGAATACCTTTCCGTAAACAGTACATCTCAATTGTTTTGTTTTTGAATTCCGTTCCATTGTCACTTCTAATCTTCTTGATTCTCTTTCCACACAAGTTTTCCAATTTGTCAAACAAATATATTAATATCTCGGGGACTTCATCCTTTGTAGAAAGAAAGTACACCCAAGAAAAGCGAGAGTAGTCATCAGTGACTACTAGGCAATAAGTACTGCCTCCCATACTCCTTTTATTAACCGGCCCAAATAGATCCATGTGTAATAGATCTAGGGGCAATGAATTGGAGTTCACCTTTTTCGACTTATGGGACTGCTTGTGTTGTTTTCCTTTAAGACAGGAGACGCAATTATCATCCAAACTGAATGTGAGTTTGGGCACACCAGTAACAAGCTCATTTTTTACAAGATAGTTCATCTTACGAAAATTTATATGTCCCATTCGCCTGTGCCATAAAAGAGAATCCTTTGGAGTAGCCCTGGACACTAGACATGTATGCTCTGATGTAGTAGTTGATACAGTACTCATGTCTAGTATATACGTGTCCTTTTTTCTTGGTGCTCGAATAAGCACCCATTCCTCAGGCACTTTGTAGCCTGGTTTGAGTATTAGGCATTCTGTATCTGTGAACATGGTTGTGAACTTTTTATCACACACTTGTGATACGCTGAGAAGATTGTAGTTTAGTTGTTCCACGTAGTTCACATTATCAAAACTCACTGATCCATTAGTGAGTGTTCCCCGACCTGTAATTTCTCCTCCTTTATTGCCAGCGAATGCAACATATCCCCCTTTTACAGGTTGAACATCAGATAGAAGAGATATGTTGCCAGTCATATGCCTTGAACAACCACTGTCTACATACCATTGACTCTTGATAACTTCTTCAGATAGCTGTAGGCACATGAAAACAAGGAGATCAGTTTGAGTGTGAGACCCAAGCCTTGATGGACTTGGGTCTACCATAATCATCCATAATAACCACATCAGTAAGTACATGATTTTTCAAAATTTCAGGTTTTTGAACTGATGTGGCATTATTTGATGAAGAGTCTTCTTTGGACTCTTTGACTTTCCAAACTTGAAGAGGTTTGGATGGTTGCTTTTTGACAAGAATTTTCTGATTACAGGTAGGTGTAACCGGCTTTTTCTTGTCAGTTTTCTTGACAGGTCCTAGGGATGAGGAATTGTGCCTAGGTTGAGGTTTTGAAAAAATTTTATAAACTGAAGATCTAGGCACTGTCTTTCCAAACCTTTGTCTAGAAAGCAACGGACAAACACTTATCAAATGACCCTGTTTTTTGCAATAGAAACAGGATCTTCTCTCAATGACCGATTGAAATTGAGGTTGCCAATCTGATGAGGATTTGATAATTTTATTTACTGAACAGGCACATTGAAATGTGCAAGATGAATTGGAACGTGAAAAAGATGTTGATTTGCTTTTGGAACTATTTTTGATTTGTTCAGAAGAAGCAAAATTTTGTTCCTTCTTAACCTTAGGAATAGCCTTAGATTTAACCTTTAGTGAAGGGATTTCACTACACGGTTCATTTGTAATTACAAAATTTTCAGGCTTTACATCCAATTTACAAACCTTTGTATCAATCTCATCAGTTACATCCTCAATTTCAACTACTTCCTCTTTAATTGTAGGAAGTATGGGAACTTTCTTTTCTTTCTTTTGGGAGATGGATTTATCTCCTTTCACAGATGGTACCAAAACCACTGGCTCATTAACAGATGTTTTGCCTTCATTAACAGTTGAAGGAACAAAGTTTTTGATATCATCCTTCGAGGGCATAGGTTCATAGTTAGCTGGGGGAGGTACCGCCTGGTATCCTATCCCTGACTTACTTTTTGTATTGATCCTTTGCGATTGAAGGATTTCATCAAAAACTACTGAGGAAGTACTGAAGTTGGAAACTTTACGTTTTAGATCAAGAACTTCAGTTTTAGATTCATCAAGAGCTTTTTGTAAATCAACAATTTTCTTAAGATAACTGTCAATAGCATCTTGTTGACAATAGATTTTAGCCTTTAAATCTTTTCTTTCAGTTAAGGTGGCATTCATCTTTTTGTCAAAAATCTTTTCATTTTCTTTTAATAATTGATTTGCCTGTTTAAGTTTATCTAAATCAGAATACAGGCGATCATTATCCTCAATATATCTGTTAATTTTACCAGTTAGTTTGATACAATTAACACAAGAAAGGGGTTCCTCAATAGATACCTCATCAGTAATCTCTGCCAGAAGAGCTGTGTTATGAATGTTCTCCTCTGTATCACTCCAGTTATAATATTCATTATTAGTAAGGAGAAGAGCTTCATTGATGTTTTCCTCAAGATTATCAGCATCTTTAGAAGTAGAACTCTTTAACACAGAAGGCTTTGAGAAACCAGAAGGAGGTTGTTTGGACTTCTCACATTCTCTGGCAAAGTGTCCAAGATTGTGACACTTATAGCATTTAACCTTGCTTTTGTCAAAGCCCAAACCCGAATCACTTTCGTCTTCAAGATTCTTTTTCCCAGTCTTTCTCAAATAGCGCTTTGCCCTCCTAGTTAACATAGCAAAGTTCCATCTGATATCCATTCGTTCAAGGTCATCAGGATTTATTTGATCAAAATCCTCATCTGTCAAATCAATAGAACTAGTTTTCTTTGATAGAAAACTATCGTAAGCACTCAAAAATGCTTGGAACACAGCAACATTCTCCTCAGTAGCTGGAGAAGCTAGATTACTTTTGGATCCCCCGGAAGATGAAGGCGATCTACCAGAAAAAGAATATGATCCACTGGAGACACCACCACCATTTGCAGTTGACATTTTGGTTGCAGATGACATACCTCCTCCAGATAGCAAAGCAACTCCGGAAGCAGAAAATTTACTTCCATAGATACTTGGATCTTGAACATGAGCACTAGATTTAGTTTCTTTACGTTGCATATCTAGTGCATATGCTTGTAGTTGACCAATGAAATCATCTAGAGACAAAGACATTAAGCCTTCGTCTTCTTCCATCATCATCACTCTATGATCCCATTTCTTAGGTAGAGCACTTAACAATTTCTTGTTGATGTCTACAGCATGCATAATTACTCCACCATCAGAAAGCTCACTCACAAGATGTGAGTAACGAACAAATAAACCATTTAGAGACTCATTCTCTAGCATATCAAACAACTCATATTGTCGTTTGATCAGTTCAAGCCTACTCTTCTTATACTTATCACTTCCACCACATCTTCTCTCAAGGGCCTTCCACATGTCAAATGCGATTTCATGATGTTTAAACATCTTAAGCACCTCAGAAGATAAGCTCATAACAAGCGCTGAATGAACTTTTCTTTCCATGTCCCATGCTTTCTTTTCATCTGCATTTAATGCCCGAATGGATTTAGGAGGTGCCATTCCCTCAAATACCCCATCTTGCTTTGGATGTTCATACCTTTCAAGCAAGGGAATCATCATATCCGGTTCGTTAAATGAAATAAAAGCTTCAAATTTCTGTCTCCATTCAACATAATTTGAACTAGAGGTAAAAATTGGAGCCTTATTAGTACTACCAGCTTCATTACTATTCTTAAACATTTGAGCAAAAGCTTGCATCGACATGATGAATTAAAGTTTAAAATATAACTGCTTAAAGTATTCAGGCGACACTAGGAAAGTGTCGCAGACTGACAGGCGACACTAATACAAGTGTCGCAAATGGTAAAATTTAAGCAAAGGCGACACTAAGAACAAGTGTCGCAGGGAAGTGTCGCTAGAACCTAAGGCGACACTGAGATGAGTGTCGCTTAAAGTGTCGCAAGTTAGTGTTGCAGAACCCTAAAGGCGACACAGAGTTAAGTGTCGCTTGAAGTGTCGCAAGCGAGTGTCGCAGAAACGAACAGCAGCAGACCAGAAACCCTAAAATCGTATTTTTTCGAAAACCTAATCAAAAATTCTCCTTCCTAGTCGAACAATACCTGCAAAAACAAGTTAGAAGCAATAATTTGAAGACCAAACAATCTTTAATCCTCGAAACCTCACTAGTAATTTCCCGAATTCAATCGAAACGAGACCCAAACTTGATCAAAACTGAAACAAAAAGCCCAACGGCTCTGATACCACTTTGTTGTCCCTTTACCTAGAATCTAGAACAGAATTGATCAATCAATTGAGTGGCGGAATCACTCAATCACACTAACTTGTAGAAGATACAAACCAAAACAATAAAGAATTGAATAACGAGAAGTTATATTTCACTATAAACAATTACTAGCAGTTGTACAGATGTTTAGTCGACGAATTTAGCTCAGGTTTTTGTCCAACCCTTGCAATGAGCCGTGAAGGCTCTATTTATACAAACAGATCGATCCTGCGACACTTGCTAAGTGTCGCAGATCATAACCCTAGTGCGACACTAACTGAGTGTCGCCTGAATGCGACACTAGTTAAGTGTCGCCCAAAACAGAAAATAATCTATTTTCTAAACTAAACTTTTACAGACTCAAGACCAACTGATAGACACTATAATTTGACTCAACAATATTATTTTTGGGTCTACTAACAATGACTTGTGCAAGGAATTCAGTGATCTCATGACTAAAAGTTATGAAATGAGCATGATGGGTGAACTAACATTTTTCCTTGGTCTGCAAATAAAGCAAACCAAGACTGGTATTTTTATAAATCAAGGAAAATATGTTAAAGATTTATTAAAGAAATTTGAATTCACCAACTGCTCATCCCTTGCTACCCCAATGTCATCTGCAGTAAAATTACATGCTGACCCTGATGGTAAATCTGTGAACATCACTGCTTACAGAGGAATGATCGTGTCACTGCTGTATTTAACTGCTAGTAGACCAGACATTATGTTTGCTACTTGTCTATGTGCTAGATATCAAGCTGATCCAAAGGAATCCCATTTGCTCGCTGTCAAAAGAATATTCAGATATCTGAAGGGTACACCAAATCTTGATCTCTGGTACCCATCTGGTTCAGATTTCTCACTGAAAGGATATTCAGATTCTGATCATGCTGGATGCAAAATGGACAGAAAGAGTACCTCTGGTAGCTGTCAGTTTCTTGGAGAAAAGCTTGTAAGCTGGTCAAGCAAGAAACAAAATTCTGTCTCAACTTCCACTGCTGAGGCTGAATATGTCGTTGCTGGAGCTTGCACTGCTCAAATTCTGTGGATGAGGAATCAGCTCGCTGACTATGGCTCTGACTTTGGCAATGTTCCAATTTATTGTGACAGTCAAAGTGCTATTGCCATAGCAAATAATCCTGTGATGCACTCAAGGACAAAGCACATTGATGTCAGATATCACTTCATCAGGGACCACGTCATGAAAGGTGACATTGAATTACATTTCATTCCAACTGATTACCAACTCGCTGACATATTTACAAAACCTTTAGATGAGAAAAGATTCACCTTTCTCATTAGCGAGTTGGGAATGTTGAACTTAAATGATTAAACCTGATTGTTAAATAAAAGGTAACTACATAATATATGGTTTATGATTTTAACTCGCTGGCCTATTATTCTCACTGATGTAATAAGCAAAGAACAATAAGTTAGCGTAGTTATGATCAATAAATTATATACTTTGTAACTGCACATGAAAACTCTTTATATCATATAAATAAAATATGTCTTATGATTCACAAATTTGGCTAGCTGATTAGATTAGTATTCTAAGTTGTAATCTGATCAGCGAAATCAAATATGAAACATAATATTTATTTTATTTTAAGATATAACTTATTTTCATCTCGCTGAGACATAATGTATCAGTGAAAGTTTGTTCTTATTTAATATGACATTTATTTCGACATATATTCCTTACATTTAATACATTTTGTATTTAATTTTTAACGATTTATATTCCTAATAAATGCTTTATTAAATATCTCATGGGAACTCGAAAAGGTACACTTTTTCTGACACCTCGTATACCTTTTCGGCGTACCACTCCCATCACCATTTAATGTTACCACTCATCACCATCATCACCCTACTCCCCTACCATCAACCACCACTTTTTGACCACGTACATACTCGTTTTGACCACACAATCTATACTTCAGTAACCGTATATAAGCAGCGGAACCTTTACCTTTTCACTCTTTACGCTTTCTAATTTTTCAAAACTTCATCTTCTTCATTTTCTCTGCAAATAGTCTAAATTCTAAATCTTCTACTTTCTTTTCTTAAAAAGGCAAGAACAAAATTTTTCAACAATGCTTACACACCGACCCCAGAGATTAAAGCTCTTCGAGCCTCTGCGGTCAGTGAGACGCTTGTTGTTACAGTTCCCAAATCTAACTATTTGGGAAATGTAACCTGCCCTAAACCTGAGTATGCGGAGGTGATAAACTTTCTCAAAAATCACTTTATCCTCCCTGCTCTTACCTTGTCTCCTGGGGAAATGAACCCAGAATGGCTCAGTGAGTTCTGGTATACCTGCACTCACTCTGTCGTCTCTGGTGTTTCACAATTCCAGGGTTTTATAGACAATGGTACCCATCCCATCACCATAACTGCCAACACCATCCGGTCCATTTTACAACTCCCGACCTATGAGTCGTACGAGTCGCTGCCAGAGAGCGACGTCGCCAAACAAGGCCTCGTCGATCTTACTGAGATTGAGTGTAAATACTCAGTCGATGGCAGTGGTAACCGTAAGTACTCTACGGTCCACAAAACAAAAATGGATGGTGTTTGGAATGCCATTTTCACCAATTTCATCCAATCTTTGGGTACAAAATCAGGGAGCTATGATCAATTCAGCTCCCTGGAGGCCCAGATCAGTTGGTCACTGGTTAACTCCCTACGAGTTGACTATGCAAGTGTGATCTTTAATGAACTGATCACCAAAGTCGCCGAGCCTGCCAGGGCCAAATATATACCCTACCCTAGGTTTCTCTCACTGATCTTCAGGGATCAGTTTGCTGCCTATGATAGGGTATCTTTTCAAGGTTTTGAACCGACCCTGGTAGGATCTCAAATCTTTGCTAAACCAGCGACTGCGGTGTTACCCGCTTTTATGAAACACCCGGGGATCCTTGCACCCCATCCTGTAACTTCTGTACATATGTCAATTGCTGCCCCCCCATCGACCACGTCACTGACCACACCCCTAGTGACTACTGTTGGTCAACCACCAGTCAAGAAACCATCCACTGCTCCCAAGAAAAAATCCAAATTAGGGTCCCTGACATTAAAGGATCAGGGACATAGCAAAAAGAAGACATCTACGGATGCCTGTGGTGAATCAGTGACTGTACGTTCAGTTGCTGAGGGCACCACTGCTAAACCCTCAACCTTACCTGCTTCACTGGACTCCCGAAAGTCCAGTGACTCTATAAAGGGGCAACTACAGACAGCTGCAGTGGATCAAACCACTGTTAGCAGTGATTCGGGTGCATCCCACACCCTCAGATTGAGTCAACCAAGCCACTTGTCATCCTCACAAAAGGATGACATTTCACTCAAAGGGCTTGTGACATCAGTGGGTGATAACACACTCATAGCTGATGTTACACCACTGGCTACAAACCCGGGCCACCTCTCATCTATCACTGCACCGGCTGTCAATGTCTCACCACTGACCCATGGTGAGATACAGGTCGCTACCTCTATTTCCAATGAACCACCAGCTAAATCACAAGCTGATGATGAGGAAATCATGCCCATGGACACCTCAGAGGACACCCAACCCATTCCTCTACCCACATCCAACTCTCCTATCAGAGAGCTTACCCCCACCTCTTTCTCCAGTGACAACATCCAAGTTCCTGCTGATCAGACCACACCCCCTGATCATGTAGCCCAATCTACACCTATCCCCATTATTATTACCCAAACTACTCCCACAAACACCTCCACCCACTCCACATCAGATCAGCTACTGATGGAGTACATTGCCCAATCCCAAACCCAGATTAAGATGCTCACTGAAGACCGTGAGGCACTTATTGGCAATGTCTCTGTCTTACAGAAAGCCGTTACTGCTCTCACTGATGTATACAACTCCATTGAACCCTGGAGCACATCTGTTAGTGAGAGGGTACAAACTGTAGCTGATGCTAGTGCTGCAATAAACCATGCAGTCACTAAGCTAGCCTCCACCTCCACCACCAACTTTACCACTCATGCCACTGCTATTGCCCAACTCACCACCAACCAAAATGATTTAGCCATTTCTGTATCCAACTATCTGTTTAACACTGACAAAGTTATCAAGTTGCTTCCACAGGTTGTTTCACAGCTTACAAAGACTAGAGCTGAGGTCGCTGCCCTGCGAGAGGAAAATGCTACCTTCACTGAACAAATTCTTAGGGCAGTTGATCAGTTTGAGTGAACCAGTCAGGGGGAGAGTGAAGAAGAAGATGACAGTGTCTCTGATCCTGAGATGCCCCATAAGATGACTAATCCGCTGTCAAACAAAGCTCACAGGGACATTGTGCTCAACACTTATGCACTGCGTGCGATCGCTGAGCAACCAGAGTTGGAAGCCCTTGCAGTTGCTGAACTGTATTGGGTGGATATGGAGATAGCCACTGATATGGTGGATGTCGCTGAACGCTTTCCTGAGTTCAGTGCTGAAGAGCTCAGGAATTACAATGGGCTGGTACATCAATGGGCAGTGGATGAGGCTGCTAGGTTAGAGGGTACCTCAGTGAGCTATGAATTGGCTCGCTGGGAATGGATGAATAGGGAGGTAGTAGATGATGCATCTGAAGATGATACCATCATGCATGATGCTGATGATAATGATGATGACAACAATGATGATGGCCAGGGAGGTGGTCATGGAAATGGTCAGGGTTCAGTAAGTGAAGATGAAGATGATGTAAATATGGAGGATCAGCAACCCATATCATCTGTCATTAAAAGGAAAAGGACCAGTGACACCTCTCCTGCATCTACTCCTCCATCAAAGAAACAACAGGTCAGTGACCCTCAATCACATATTGTCATATCTGAGGTAACTATACCTTCATCTCCACCAGCAACCCAAAACCTACCCTCACCCACAACAACTACAACTACCCAAACAACCCAAATAACCACACCTACCCCAGCAACAATAAAACCAATCTCCACTGCAACTCCCTCCAACACTACCACTTCAGACACTTCCCCTACAGCATGCCTTTCCTCTGACTCAGCCTCAGATACCCTCTGTCCTGATGAAACAAAAGAACAGCGAGTTGCCAGAAAAGTTAAGGCAAGACAGGACAGGGAGCAGAAGATGATTATGAAAATAACCTTTCAGGCTGAGTTAAGAGAGGAACAAGAAAGGAAAAGGTTGCTGAAAGAGCAATCAGATGCTGACAGAGCATACCTACTGGAATTGAGCTCTAAAGATGCAAATGAAAGGGCCAGACTGCTTAAACAAAAGAAAGATCAAGAAGAGTCTGATGCTGCAATTGCCAGGGTACTTGCTGAAATAGAAGAGAGTGAGCTAGAGCAACAGAAACAAAAAACATCAGCTAGCAAGAACTCTAAAAAGAAAGGGGGAGCTGTCAGAACAGCAGTGGATAGGAAATGGGATGAGATAGATAGAAAGAGGTTTGCTACCCGTATGAAAGGGAGATCAAACCCTGTACCTATTACTAAAGTTAAATTGAAGAAGTCTAAGAATCAATCTCAACCTCAGCTACTCATTCAAAGAGGTTCAGAGACTCAAGCCATGCTACTTGATCAAGTATGCAAGCTGCACATAGAAGAATGGAATGAAATCAGGCTTGCTATCATCCACTCTACAAGTGCAACTAAAACTGATGTCCTGAAAGAGATTGATAGGCTATATCAAAAGATGGTGTCACTGCAACTTCTCAGACCAGAAGATACTGTCACATTTGGTGAAGAGATTGTTCAGCCACCAAGCCTAAGGTATAGGTCAGGCACTAGCAGCATCTATCGAATCCCGAACACTTCAAGGTTAAATCTAATTATCCCTGCTGGTGTGCCAAAGCTTGAAGGACATGAAGTCATTGAGGGGGAGAAGGGTCTGGTATACAGGGTGTAAGTCCCTAGTTCTAGGATAGATAACTTCGTTATCTGTAGTATTAAGGTGCGGAATCCCTCAATACGGTGTTATCTTACTAATAACGATTTAGTTCACGTTTAGGTTAACCAATTGCTTTACTTTATACGAACAAACGTCAAAGCCTAGCCTTTAGAATTTGTTTTTATGGAAATACTGAGTTCGCACGAATGCAATAATCCTGATCTCCAATTAGTTTATGTTTTTCACGTACAAAAACATTTATATATCTCGTCTCAACTCGCTACGCAGCCCAAGCCCATGAACTCGGCTCGTTTGTTTCTGTTGAGTTCTGCGAGTTCAGATCTCATCTCGCATCGCAGAGCCTTGCGACTTGAGATCTCGACTCGCAACAAACGTCTAAAACAAATAACTCGACTCGCAGCATATGTATATATATTGTTAAAATCTATATTCGTATAACACTTTATCATAATAATATATTTAACGAATATTAATATCAAAACAATATCAATTTACAAATCTAAACCAATATATCAACATGATAACAATTACACTAGTCATATTGCAAAGCTAGATCTGTTGTCACAAACTATATCTCAACAGACTCCCCCTTGACAATAGCTCTAGCATCTTTATCTTCACATTGTCTTTGGTTTTATGAGTAAATCTTACTACCTGCAAAAATCTTCATCTTCATATAAGTCTTAACCATCATTTGATAATCTCGTGCTAAGTCACCCCATGCTTAAGTACAAAAGATTCCGTTCTCATTTAACTTCAATAAATCTTTTCTTGACATGTTCATAAGATGACGATGATCATAAACTCTGAAGATCTCTCTTTCACCACCTTCAACCTCATCATCAGCTTCAACCATTACAGCTTCTCCAGTTTCTGAATCCACATGCCAACTCTTCATATTTCCCAAAATGTCTTGAGGCATTTTCTTCAGTGATCTCTGCTGCACACATTTTATAGCTGGATAAATCTTCTTCCTTCTTCTTCTACCAGTTCTTTGACTTCTTTCTTCCAACTTAATTGTCTTTCCTTTCCTTGGCTTAATCTTTTCAAATTTATTAGCTCTAACCTCAGTCTTGATTATGTGTTCAACATATTTTCCAACAAAATCATCACTTGGGTTATTCAATGATAATCTAGCCAAATCTCTAATCTCAAATCTAGGCAAAGAACTAAAAACTGCAAGTTTTCTTTCAAAATATTGAACTCCATCAAATCTCTTAATAGCAAACAGTTTTAGATCAGCATCAAAATACCATCCTATAATCCCTCTTTTTGCTATACGCTTACCCGTAATATCAATTTCTGATATACCAAGCTTTTCTTTCTTTTTCTTTGGCAAAGGCTTGAATATAGAATTATCTTTATGCTTATCAAGAAGATCTTCTTCATCTGAATCAGTTGAGTCATCGATCTCTTCATCTACATCGACAACCGTTGGACCTTCATCATTTTCAATAATAACCTCTGTTCTAGATGGGCTCACATGGTGTTCATCAACATAAGCATCTGGATCTACACCCATGTCATGCACTATCTCAGAAACAACAGTCCAATCTGTAGGCGGTTGAAATTCTCCCTCTTCAAGATCATAATCAATCTCTTCATCTATCTCATCCAAAATATCATTTTCTGAATCTGATAGATCTAGACTTTCCATTCCTAGAGAAAACAAACAAACACAAATATATTAATGATTTAAATTCTCTTATTGATTTCCCTGAATCAATCTAAGAATTCCAATACTAATCCTTTTGTGTAATATAAACGCAAAATATATATAACTTATAAATCTTTTATTGATTATCAATCTAAGATTTCTAAGTCTTATATCAAATACTTAACAAACATTAATTAAATTTAAACTCTAATGTACTGTGAAGAATCACCAAACATTTAAGTTTACAATTAATTAACTTATATAATTTCTAAGATTTAATTGAACTGTTATATCATAAGATCTTAACTTTCAATTATATCTTTAAAATTATATATCATTTGTCTAGTTAAAAATCATACAAATTTAACTTGTCAGTTATAAAAACTCTCAAGTCTAAAATGTCTAAGTTAAAATAAATTTTGACCGCTGAAATATATCAGAACACGCCGCTCGACTTCTCAATGAGTCGGAAGACTTTCGATCACTAATTTATTTAACCTTTTAAAATCAAATAACTTAAACAATTTCTAATATATTTAACTTGTAATAATAATAATAATCTCAAATCAAATATATTACCAAAACTATTAAGTTACAAATATTCAGTTACAATTATAAATTACAATTACAATTCAACTAAATTCTAAATACAAATAACTACACAAGTCTAAACTGTCTTACCAGCTTCACTTGTTCCTGCAGCACTTGTACCAGCACCATCACCACTTGCACTTACACCAGCAGACTCCCCCTGAATAATAGTCTGCTGACCAGTCGTTGAAGGACCAGCCAGCTCACTATCCTTCTGAGCATTGGGATCATCGTCTTTGTCATCATCTCGTTTCTTCCTCAACTCATCTTCTTTGAAAAATTCTAGATATACCAATATCTCCCCCTGAGCTGACTGTCCTGAATTCACTCTCAACACTAACCGTTCTAAGTGTTCAAGCTTCAGTCGCTGGGCAGTAAAATCATCAAGCAAAGTATCATGAGTGTTTAGCAGAGTCAAATATGATGTACTCATATGAACCATCTGCTGAGCAAGAGAGACATTCTCAGCTAACATCCCTGGAATCTTAGAAGTAAGTTTCTCTAACTCCTTAACTCTAGACTCTAAGGATGTAATCCTTTCAGTATCAGTCGTAGGAGTAACAGAAATAGTATGTGGTCCAGGTGGTGTCACTGAAGCGATGTAGGAATCACGTGTAAGTGGTGGAATAGCTTAAGATAACGCTTCCTGAAGAAGAGTAGCTGCAAATCTACTAGCGTTATTAGTCTCAGCCTGTTAAGTTAAACAAAATTAATTAAGTAATTGTTACAGATTAGTCTGTCTCAATCTCTAATTAATTATATAACACTTGTATAACTAAACTTATATCCCTTACCTCAATAGGTACAGATATCTGTTCAGTAAACACCGGTGTTACATTCTCCACCTGCGGTGTATCTCGAGCAACTGTCACAGAATCAACTGTCTCAGTTTGAACTCTTGATAAACAACAAGTTAAGATTATCTAACTTTTAAATATTACATACCATCCTGAATGGTCAGAGTCCTGGAACGCTTACGGCGTCGAGTAATAAGAGGTGTATCCTCTTCCTCAGAACCTTCATCAACAAGACTGAAGTCAGGATCGACTTCCTTAGCCTTCCTCTTCTCCTTCAGTGCTGGATCTGGAATCATCCGAGATCGATATCTAATATAACCAGCATCTGGAGGTGGAGAAGGAGTACTATCAACATCATCTGAAGCCGATTGACCATCACGACCTCCAGATGGACCAACATCAGGATCCTAAATATTAAATATATTAAACATTTATGATTAGCTAAAAGCTCTATCACACAAGTTCTATATATTTATGATTAATCTGATAAATACCTTAGAAGGTAAAACCTCAGATCCATCTAGCTGTCCCTGCTCACCCTCAAGTCGAGTGACCTCTGGGTCTGCAGTCTCAGCTCCCTGATCATAATGATATTTATATTTTATAATTAGAAATATTATCTAATTAAATAAATATCGATAACATGTGTATTATATATAATAATAATGGGATAATGATATAACAACTAAGTACCAGTATTACTATATAATTATAAAATTACCTCAGGTGAAGCAACATAACTATCAATATCCCGTAGCAGGATATCAGTAGCATCATCATGCTCTACTAGCACCTCCTGTATCACCTGAACAACAACATCTGGGTTCACCTGTTCCCCAGCATGTGCAGGTTGTTCCAAAACATCCTCAATCAGCTCTTGTGGATCATCAGCATGAACCACATCAGCTAACGGTTCAGGAACCACAACTTCAGCATCAACATCTAGCCAACCATTGTTCGGTGGCGTCACATAGGTAGGATCAACAAGAAAACCAAAAAGTTCTCTTTCCTCAGGTTTCACTACCCCTTCCTTTCTCACTGACTGCAAAAACATAGCATTGTATCCTCTAAGACCAATAGTATCTACATGTAAATATGGCCCAGGAATAACAAGCTCTGGCAGACGAGCGCTAATAATCAGCATGCAAAAACGTGGATAAACCAGAAAGCGTGATCTAACAGAACCCGAAATCTGTCTAACCAGCTCTCCAAAAATATAATCACAAAAACTGTATGGTTTATTATAAACCAGTGACAGTGCAGCTGATACAAGGGCAGGGCTTAATTCGTCAAAGCCTCCCTTCTTCGGTGCAAAAACTGTGACAATCACATGCCACAAAAACCTCCATTGTCCAATAACCAGAGGTTTTTGGAACTGACGTCCCCTCCTATCTCCTGTATACCCCATACGGCCTATCGCACCCTCAACAAAATCACTAGAATACTCCGTCGGACCATCCTCCTGGGCTACTGTACCCAAGCGTAAAATCTGACGTAGATCGCCAGCAGAGAAAACAACCGGTCGATTATTGACCGTTGTGCGAATAACCGGTGGGTTGATCGTCTCATCATACTGAATACCGTCCCAAAAGTCGTTCAGAATAGACTGAGAAATCTGTGGAGACGCGGTAAGTGCATATCTAATGCGTGAACGTGCAAAGAATGTAAGCACTTGAGCTACTCGATTAGCTCCACGTGCATCAAGATCTAGATCAACAAGAATATTGTGACCTTTATCGAATTGTCTCGCCATATCTATAAATACTCAAATGACAAAAACAATTAACACACGTTAAACAATTTTAAACTATAACGTATTATGAATAACAATTCATCAAACATCTTAGTTTTAAAAAAAATTATATATAACTTGTTACATTACAGTCGCAAGTCGTATATAATTATTTCTAACATATATAACTTATTACTAATAAGTCGTAAGTTCAATATGTACATCCCATTAATTACTTGTTAATTTGTAATTCTCAAGTCATTAACGTTTTTGATAAATATAAGTTATACCGCTACTATAAAATTAGGACACGCCACTCAATTACCTCTTGAATTGGTAGTCTTTCGATATAAACATATATAATTTAATACAAGTCCATAATATAAACATTATTACTGAAAAAGTCTTAACATTTATATAAAACCTTTCTTTAAAAATTTTTAAAATTTGCTAAGTACTGGACTCGCAGAAGTATGATGTGCGAATCGAGTTCAACTCGGTTCGCAACTCAACTCGCAACCATATCAACTCGCTAACCAAGTCAATCCGCAACTCGACTCGCAAGTCGATTCGCTAATCTACTCGGTCCGCAAGGTCAATAAGTCAAAGAATCAATGTCAACTCGTGAAATGTAATCTGCGAATTGAATTGAAACTCAACTCGCATGGTCAAATAGTCAAGATCAGAAACTCAACTCGCAAAGTCTGCGAGTCGAGTGTTCAACTCGCAGCATGAACTGATATGGCGAGTTGAAACAAAAATCAATTAATCTATCTATTAAAAGTGATCTATTGATTTATTTACGTTCACTAAGATTCGTTTAACATTAATCTTCAAGATTCTTGTCAAATAACACCTTAATCTACGTTAATCATTCAAATTTTGAAACGAAACCCTAGATTCATAAAAGCTTCGATTTCGTGTAATTTAAACGGTAAAATCCGTTGATTTATACCTCAAAATGTTCGTAATTTGAAAGTAGATATAAGCTACGGATCAAAAACTCTTCCTTGTAACTAGGCAAATCAAAATCAAATGAAAGACTCTGTTCGACTCGTTTCGCAATAACTGGATTCGCAGAGTTTAAGTGAACTCGCAAATCAAATGGGTTCGGTGAGGAGTTTGACTCGCTTGACCACCTTTTTATACCCTGTACTCGATTCGCAGTGCATCTCGATTCGCAAGTTGACTAGTCAAACTCACAAAATTAAATAAAAACGCGAATTTAATACTAAGTATAAATTAAAAACCCCGTTATATGAATAGTTATCTCTGTAACTATTTAGCCTAAACATTTTAAAATAAAATGTTTTCGCATAATTTTTCCTCAACGATAATCTTCTTACATATATTAACTGACTAAACCCGTGATACAGTTAATCTTGTATAAAGATAAATCTTCGAGCTAAAATTATTCACTTATATACCTGATGGTCGTAAGTATATATAAAAAAATATATATAGGTTATAATAGAAAAATTAACCGCTGATATTAAATCAGGACACGCTGCTCGACTACACTTTGAGTCAGAAGACTTTCGATTAATATGCCACATAGCCTATATAATATTTTCAATTTTCAACAGACATTTGTTCAACAGTTAAACTAAATATCCAGTATAATTCAATTCCAAAGGGTAATCATGAAATAAAACAAAACTCTTATTAATTCAAAGAAATAATTACAAACGTGGAAATTAATAAAACTACTAACATTCTAATAAAATAACTTAATATAACACGCTTAAAGTTTTAACTGCTTAGGAATCATATTAGAGAGAATAAGCGGTACTTATTATATTGCAATAAGCCTAAGATGATTGTTAGTATACATACCTCATGAAATTCATATAAGCACAAGAAAATCACAATGTTAATCAGTAATAAACTTATATTTATAAAATTATATCTTATGTACCTTTATCCACATGATATAACATTTCATTGAAATATAACTTATGATTTCTTATTATTCACAAAAGTGAATGTTCAAATATCATAGACAGTTCAAAACAATTATCAGTATTATGATCCACATAAACAGATTACACAGATTTTTGAGCCAATCTTTTATTATTAATGTGCACAATATCTAGTGTTTTCTACTATACAACATACTGAAGAATTCAAGTACAGCACATAACACTGTATCTTGTATTATCAAGGTAGAGATTACTAAATGATGTTCTTTAGAAGCATATAACATACACTTGACACGAGATACTTTGTATCTTTCATATGTAAGGTAGAGGTTACTAAATGATGCCCTTTCAAAACATATAACTCACCTTTTGACATTATGATACTTTGTATCATCACAGATTTTTTTATTTTAGATCACAGTGCATGGTAGTACTATCATTCAACAATTAAGACATATGTCATACGTTATATAACAGATCTCATAAGATAGTGCACATGACAGTTATATTTCTTAACTGCTCGGAAAACTTAGCATAACCTGCCTATCAATAAATTGTATGATGAAGCTGACTAGACTTAAATTATTCTTATCACTTGTTAAGTAAAAGGACAAGTTATAATCAGTGGATATAGGTGTAGAATAAGATAAATATAAATATAATCCTAATTAACAATCATCATTTTGATGCAACTTATAAGAATCTACTAACATATCATCCTTAAAACTGAAAGTTATTATTCGTAACCGTATTCTCCTAATGTACTATCATCTCCCAAGTTTTTACAGCCAAAACTTAAAGCTTTTTCTAAAAGAACTTTGGTTGTTCTTTTATTGGAGGCGATTCCCCTCAGGTAACAAGCAAATGAATGCCATACGCCCACCTTTTTTTTTTTTTTTTTTTTTGTTTTTTAAACATGACACAGACTATTAACTATTACAAAAATACCCTTGGAAGACTAATCACTCTGGATTTCCCATTCCGTTAAGTTGAACCAACGTCTCAAATCTAGCTCTGTCAAACGCCTTGGTGTATAAGTCTGCTAAGTTATCCTAAGATGGAACCTTAACTAACTTTATCAAATTCTTCTCACCACAGTCTCTAATAAAATGATGTTGAATATCAATATGCTTAGTTTTACTATGCTTTACCGGATTGTTGGTGATTGACATTGTAGATTCGTTATCAATCATCATAGGAGTATTGGTTATATTTAACCCGTAATCCCGCAGTTGCTGTTGAATCCAAAGAACTTGAGAACAACAGCTGCCAGCTGCAACATACTCAGCTTCACATGTAGAAATGGCTACTGAGCTTTGCTTCTTGCACTGCCAAGATACTAATCTACCTCCTAAGAATTGACATCCTCCGGTCGTAGATTTCCTATTTTGATTGCATCCTCCATAATCCGAATCAGTATAAGCTATAAGATCTAAGTCTCCATCAATCGGATACCAAAGACCCAGCTTCGGTTTCCCTTTGAGATAACGAAGAATCCATTTCACAGCTTGCATATGTGACTCTTTCGGATTTTCCTGATATCTTGCGCATATACAAACAGCAAACATAATGTCAGGCCTAGAGGCAGTTAAATACATTAGTGATCCGATCATGGCTCTATAAAGAGTTGGATCCACATCGCTACCACTCGATGTATTTGGACCAAGGTTATGATTAACTGGAATTGGAGTATTATAGACCTTACTTTCATCCATCTTAAAGCGTTCTAATAGCTCATATGTATATTTAGATTGATGAATAAAGAATCCATCCTTCTTTTGATCAACCTGTAATCCTAAGAAGAAATTTAACTCTCCCATTGCAGACATCTCAAACCTTTTTCTCATGACTTTCTCAAATTCTTGACACATCTTTTCATCTGAAGATCCAAAGATAATATCATCAACATATACTTGTACTAATAGAAAGTCATTCTTATTTCATTTTACAAAAAGTGTACTATCAATTGATCCTCTTGTAAATCCATTCTCAAGTAGATAAGTTGATAGCGTTCCATACCATGCCCTAGGTGCCTGATGTAATCCATATAGAGCATTATTCAAACGATATACTCTATCTGGATGTTCAGAATCAGTAAACCCTAGCGGTTGTGAAACATACACCAATTCTTCAACTTTGCCATACAAAAAGGCACTCTTAACATCCAACTGATAAACTTTGATACCCTTAAAAGAGGCAAATGCTAAGAATACTCTAATTGCTTCTAGCCTAGCAACTGGTGCAAACACTTCATTGTAATCTATCCCCTCTTGTTGATTAAACCCTTGAACTACTAGACGAGCTTTATTGCGAGTAATGACTCCCCGGTCATCTCTCTTACACTTAAATACCCATCTAGTTCCAATTGGATATTCTCCCTTTGGAAGGTCAACCAACTCCCATACTTGTAATTTAGAGAACTGTTGCAGTTCTTCTTGCATAGCTTCAACCCACGAACTTTCTTTGAGAGCCATCTGCACATTTTTAGGCTCGATTTGTGAGATAAAGCATGAATATAGACATTGATTAGGAATCCCTGTCTCTTTCATAGCAATATACAAGCTTTCTAAATCTTCAGAAGTACTAGCTTTAGATTGAGTCCTAGTCTGAACAGGAGTATTAATATCACCGATGATGTTTTCAACGGGATGATTCTTACTCATTCTTGTAACCGGTATAGGATCAACTATTAACTCATCTCCTAAGTTAGTACCAATCTCTTCTAATGAAGGAATATCTTCTGAACTTGCTGAAGACAACCTTAAATGATTCAAAGAGGTAAGTATATCATCAAACGTTGTTTGAAGATCCTTTTTAGAATCTGCAGTTTCTTGATACTTATCCTTTGAAGGTTGTTGTGACCCACTTGAAGAAGCTTCATTTGAGTCATTTGGTGTCCTGATTCCAGATTTCGGAACACTCGATGTTGAAGAAGGACTATTGTCCGATTCTTCAGACAATAAGTGTTTAGAGATCTCCGAATCACTGACAAAGTCACTTATAGGAACTTTAAATGACTGAAAGAGATCTGAATAGTCAAATTGCCAATCTAATCCCTTATGTACAGCAGGTACATAGCTCGTAACTTCAATGTTATAAACAATTTCCAGTCGTCCTGTGACTTTATTGAAAACTCTTTTATTTGGTGAGTTGGGCATATAACCTAGGAAAAATCCTTCGTCCGCCTTTTCACCAAATTTAGCTTGATTTCCTGTTTTCAATATTGAACATGGAATTCCAAAGGGTTCAAATCTCTTCAGATTAGGTTTCTTATTATTCAATAATTCATAACAAGTCTTGTTACGCTTTTTGACCGTAAGAACCCTATTTAGAACATGACATGTTGTATTCACCGCTTCTGCCCAAAAGAAGACCGAAAGCTTTGAATCTGCAAGCATAGTTCTAGCAGCTTCAATCAACGTTCTATTCTTCCTTTCAGCTACACCATTCTGTTGAGGTTCATATGGTGCACTGAATTGATGAATTATCCCTTTGCTTAAGCAATAGATATTCAACGCTGAATTTTTGAATTCTGTTCCGTTATCACTACGAATACGCTTAACTCTAGTTTTATAGACATTCTCTACTAGATCAAAGAACTCTATTAAAATTCCTGGAGTTTCATCTTTAGATCCCAAAAAGAATACCCATGAGAATCTAGCATAATCATCTGTGATAACTAAACAATACCACTTGCCACCTAGACTTCTCTTGCTTATAGGGCCAAAGAGGTCCATGTGCAGCAGTTCAAATGGCGAGGAGATTGAGTTTTCAGTCTTAGACCTGTGTAGTTTCTTGTGCTGCTTTCCTTTGAGGCAAGGAACACACTTGTCTTCAGACTCGAAATGATTTTGTGGTACACCTAGAACTAACCCATTCTTGGTTATAAAATTCATTTTTCGAAAGTTCAGATGTGCCATTCTCCTATGCCATAAGAGTGCATCTGCTTCTGAGACCTTGGATAGTAAACATGTCAACACCATTGAAGAATTAGGAACACCCATGTTTATCGCATAGATGTCCTTCTTCCTTGGTGCCCTCATCAATATCCATTCTTCAGGAATTATGAAGCCTGACTTCAGAACTAAGGCTTCCTTTTCATTAAAATGAACTGGATGACCTTTATCGCAGACTTGGGAAACACTCACTAGGTTGTGAGTTAGTTCTTCAACGTAATTCACATCCTCTAGAGTCAAAGTTCCATTTGAAACTTTTCCTTTCCCGGTAATTACTCCTCCTTTGTCTCCTGCAAAATTTACTTTTTGCTTGAAACCTTCTGTGAAGTCCTTCAGTAGACTTCGTTCACCTGTCATGTGCCTTGAGCATCCACTGTCTACATACCACCAACTGTCCTTGTTCACAGTCTGCTCCTACACATAACAAGTTGTACACAGTTAGTTATCAAGAGGGACCCAAGTCATTACGGTCTTGGTTTGTCCCTGATCATCTACAATCTGAACCTCCTTAAAGTGACCATAACTGTTCCCATTGGGAGTCTTGGTAGCTTTCACAGGAGTTTGAGACTGTTGATGATTTGTAGTCTTAGGCCTATGAGGAGAGTGAGTAGAAAACCTCCTAGGCACATACTTAGATCCCTGTGCACTTGAAGTAGAACCATTCTCAAATTGACTATGGTTTCTACTTGGGGTCCTAAACCTCGAAGGTGTCTTATCTCTTGGCTTATTGAAAGTATTTTCGTTTAGAGTATAAGCCCTTTTAGGTTTAGGTGGAGAGACACTATGATTACCATCTCTTTTCAGAATGTTTATAGGTTTGCTTCCTAATCCCGGTTTGGAGCCTAACCTATCTACAATCGAACTAGAAGTGGTCGGTGTCTTATCAGTATTCACCAACTTATGTATAGCTTCCAACTTCTTATTTGGGCAACAAGAAGATACGTGTCCTTTTTGGTGACACTTGAAGCACGACATCTGTTTTCATGACTTACTAACTTTGGTAACCGCTATTGGAGTCTTAGGCACTAAAGGATTAATAACATGCTCTTTATTAATCAATTCATCAATCTTAGTATCATGAATTACTCTACCCGGTACAAACTGTACTTTGGTGAAAGAAACTCTCTTACTATCATCAGATGAAGGATTCTTAATAAACTCCTTCTGTGCCTCTGACAGATCAGGTTTAGCTACTGTTTTCTCAGAACTTACTTCAGTCATTTCAGTATCTTCTGGAAGCTTTGTGTAATTCGAATTGAAAGGAGGAGGTGTCTCATTGTAACCTAATCCTGACTTATCCTTTACACTTCGTTGAGCATCAAGCATCTTGTCCATCTCAGTGGTCCTATAATTTTCTATCTTTCTATTTTGCTCAACTAGCTTCAATTGACAGTCAGCTAACTCTTTCTCCTTATTAGCTATTTTCTTATTTAAGTCTTTTAGATTAATATAGAGACCATCTATGATGACAGCTTTTTCATTAATGGTATCTCTAAGAGCACTCCTATCAGAAGCATCAAACTTAGTTTTATCTTTTAAATCCTGTTTATCATCACTTAACCTACGCACATCAATCTTGGCTAGTTCAAGTTCAGATCTAACAACCTTACTAGATTCAGTCAATAAGCTAACTTGAGATGTCAGGTTTTTATTTGCTACATTTAAAATACTAACCTGTGATTGCAAATTGGTAACTAAATAACAGACATCAGCAAGAGTAAGAATATCAAGACATACCCTTTTCTTGTCTGTTTGAACTTCAGCCATGCGTGCTACAAAGTCTTCAGGAGTCATGTTTTCAGTTGACTCCATATATAGCACATCTTCATCACTTGCCTTAGCTGTAACCTCTGGCACTTTTACCTCACCCTCTGCATCAGTAGGCATATAGGATGTAGATCCATCAATTTCAGCCATGAAAGCTTCCCAGATTGAGCTTTCCATTCATACGATCCATCCAACTGTTTCACAACTAAGGCTTTGGAAGCGAGAGTACTTCCCAAACCTTGTTGTCCATTGCCAGCTTCTACCTTAGGTCTTTGGCACTCTCTAGCAAAGTGTCCATAACCCTGACAGTTAAAACACTTGATCTTGGTTTTATCAAACCCTGATCTATTTCCAACTACCTTTCTACCTATTTTCTTCAAGAAATTCTTTACCCTTCTTGACAACATAGCAAGTTGGTCCTGAAGGTCTATTTCTTCTAGATAATCAGGGTCAATCTGATCGTAATCTTCGTCAAACATAATTGGATCAATGATTTTCCCCTAAAGGTAGTTTTCATAAGAAGCTACAAAGGAAGCAAGAACAGATAATTGCTGTTCAGCAGATTTCACACTCATAGGCATCTTTTGATGCTCTTGAGGTGACTTCTCAGTTGGTTTGCCCTTTGCATCACTACCAGATGATGTAAGAAGACACAGATCATCGGTAATCATTTCACCTTTTCCTTCAGCATTACTAACAAATAAAGCAGTGGTCGAGCTCGAGGAAGCAGTAGAGATAGTAGATTTTCCATGATAAAGTCCCGGATCCTGAGCCTGATCAGAATCAGTATCTCTAGTTTTCTTGGTGAAATCATAACCTCTGAGCTTAACAATGGCCTGCTCTAAGGTCATGGTTGCATACCTCTCATCGTTGTCTTTGAGCATTATGCCATGCATTTCCCACTTAGACGGTAAACCCTCAATAAACTTGTCGGTTTTCTCAGTCTCTGTAGAAATAATCTCATGATCATCTAGCTCACTCAGCAAATGGTAGTATCTTGTGGTATAAGCATCAAGATCTTCTCCTTTCATAGCTTTAAACACAGTAAACTGCTTTTTCAGGAGATTTTTCTTGCCTGCTTTAACTTGTGGACTTCCTTCACATCTCTTTTCAAGAGCTGTCCACAAAGATCTAGCAGTATGGAAGGATTTGAGTAGATGATTGAGCTCCTTAGGAAGACTCATCTTGATTGATGAATGAGCCTTGTTTTCAATCTCAAATTCCTTCTTTTGTGCTTCACTCATCTGTTGATAAGTGAGAACCACAATTGCATTTTCAACAGTCTGGGTAGGTGCCGTGTATCCATTCTTGATACACATCCAGATAGATAGATCATGGAATCTACAGTAAGATTCAAACCTATCCCTCCAGCTAAAATAGTCCTCAACTCTCAACAATTTAGGTGGGACATTAGATTTGCCAATCTCGTGTTCCATCTCAATCATTTTGCTAAGGTCTGACATCGTGAAGTTTAAAGTTAAAATGTATTTGCGAATTTAGACAAAGTAAAAATCTCGACTCGCAAAACTCAGTTCAACTCGCAATCTCAGCTCGACTCGCAGAATCTCGGTTCGCAAGTCTCAGTTCGGATCGCAGTGATGTCAACTCGCAAGTGATCTCGGTTCGCAAGAGATCTCGATCCGCAGAATATATCAACTCGCAAAGAGGTTCGACTCGCAGAATGTCGACTCGCAAGGATGTCGACTCGCAAGTTCAACTCGGTTCGCAAACTTATTCTGAAACCCTAATCTCGACTCGCAAAATGGTTGAAAATTACGAAATCAGAAATTTTTGGTATTTTTACGATTAAAACTGGAAATTTCGATCGTAAACAAACCCTAAATCGTCCAGAGAATGATTTTGATCGTTTTTACACACTAATGCACGTCAAAACAATCCTAAATCACACGCGATTAACCCGAAAACTTCGAACGACACTTGTTATCTAGCCCGAAAGCTCTGATACCAATTGTAAGTCCCTAGTTCTAGGATCGATAACTTCGTTATCTGTAGTATTAAGGTGCGGAATCCCTCAATACGGTGTTATCTTACTAATAACGATTTAGTTCACGTTTAGGTTAACCAATTGCTTTACTTTATACGAACAAACGTCAAAGCCTAGCCTTTAGTATTTGTTTCTCTGGAAATACTAAGTTCGCACGAATGCAATAATCCTGATCTCCAATTAGTTTTCTCAAAGTTCTGTTATGTTTTTCACGTACAAAAACATTTATATATCTTGTCTCAACTCGCAGCCACTGGGCCTGTGAGTTGACTCGACTCGCTACGCAGCCCAAGCCCATGAACTCGGCTCATTTGTTTCTGTTGAGTTCTGCGAGTTCAGATCTCATCTCGCATCGCAGAGCCTTGCGACTTGAGATCTCGACTCGCAACAAACGTCTAAAACAAATAACTCGACTCGCAGCATATGTATATATATTGTTAAAATCTATATTCGTCTAACAGGTTATCATAATAATATATTTAACGAATATTAATATCAAAACAATATCAATTTACAAATCTAAACCAATATATCAACATGATAACAATTACACTAGTCATATTGCAAAGCTAGATCTGTTGTCACAAACTATGTCTCAACACAGGGACCTAAATGGTGCCCTTAGGTTTCAGAGAGAAGCTGAACTTGAGAAGGTTGATCAAGAACAACTCATACACCTAATCAGGTCAGCTAGCATGCTTCCTACAAATTCAAAAATCAGAAAAGCTATTCTCGATGAAGCCTTGGCAAGAAAATTCAGATACCTGCCCTCCAAAGACAAGTATGAACTTGAAGCTGAGCTTGGCATAGTGAAAGAGGAGGAGATGTGGAGAGATTAATAAATTAGATATTTTGTAATAGTTAGCTTCTGTAAATATTTATTCAATGATATAAATGAGGCTTGACACAGAAATCTACAAGTACAAGTCACTGGGCGACCAACCTACTGTCAGCGACTAAAATCTTTTTAACAACAAAAATCTACAAGTACAAGTTTCTGAGCAACCAACTTATCATCGGAGACTAAAACTTTCCTGCAACAAGTTTGTCTAAGGGAGCTTTGACTTAAACCATTTAGGGGGAGATTGTTGAGTCATTGATCGCTGAACTCAAGTGGTCACTGATCACAAGGATTAAGGGGGAGATTATATAGGAGATTGTTGAGTCATTAATCCCTGATAAGTGAAGTCACTGATCATGCTATATGTTCACAGTCTCTGATCTTCTCAATAATGTTCCATGAAGAAAATGATTCAAGTCAAGCTCCTGTTGCTGAAGGTCTCTAAGTCACTGATCATATGTTAAACCAGTGGATGAAGATCTTATCAAGATAAAAGACTCAACTATGTGTGTTGCTGATACTCATCTATCAGCGAGAGTCTCCAAGTCTTCTTGAGTTCTCTCTTCTGCTGAATAAAAGAAGTCACTGAAGATACAAGTAACACCAGCGAGTAAACTAGTAGCGTGTTTGTCCACTACTAGTTTACCTCAGCGAGTGAGCAAGTTAGCGTGTTTGTCTACTACTGCTCATCTCCTTTGTAATAGCTGTATTGTTTGATTTGGATTAGCTTTGGCTAATCTATTCCGCAATCAACAAGAGATAAATTTTATTAATAAAAGAATTTATCTTTCAGCTAGAATTGCATCAGCAACTGAACTGCTTATCTTACTTATATATATATATATATTTGTGTTCATATTGCTGTCACTTTAATACGGTTAAAAACTTGCTAAACAAGCTAACACATTGTACCAGAAAAGTTTTTAATTGTATTCAACCCCCTTCTACAATTAACTTACTGTTAACGATTCACAATCACTAACATAATAGTGATTAGGGACTCACACATTCATGCATTCATGCATACATACCTTTACATACATCTAACATACGACTGACACGTCACACACGATTTCTTCTATATCAGCATGTCAAGACAGATGCCGATTTACGTGTATGCATCCAACGAGGAGCCATCTGAGGATGAGAGTGACATTAGTCACGACCTTGAGCATCCACCTATAGTCCATCGAGCAACTTCTGACGACAGTACCATTGACACACCACCATCACCTCCTACTTTACCTGCGACTCAGCCTATCAGAGCATCGGCAGCAGGGCAGACATAGAGACTATTCGCTGAGTCTTCACGAGGACCTTGGATGAGGAGGACACCGAGGATGTGTTTCCGAGATTTTCCCATTGGACCCCTAGCGCCGAGGGACAAGGCTCCGATGACCGAGCGGGAGATACCATGTGAGGAGCCGTCATCGAAGAGGCTCTGACCTGCTCATTTGGATTGGATGCCTCCCATCCTGAGACGATGGAGATCACTTGAGGGTATCCTGTCTACTTATGTGACTGGGGAGTCTTCCCACACACCATCTCCTGTTCATTTCACCGGCGAGCCTCTAGAGCTCACTGTACCTACTTTGGTAGTTGTGGTCCGTACTATCTTTGGGTTGCATTATGGTAGCCAGGATTATATTAGGGAGTTGCAGAGTGACACATCCCAACTGCAAATCCTACTACCCTCTAGAGCTCACTGTACCTGTAGATACTCATATGGTCATAGACCGAGAGTCTATTGATGCTACCCGAGCACGCGTAGCTATGTTGGAGAGACGCGAGAGGGTAGTAGGATTTTCAGTTGGGATTAGTGTGATGATGACTATTGCTAGGATGGTTGTAGGGATGTACTTGTATTATTCCCGTTAGATCTATGTATGGCAGATTGTGCCCACTATGTACTAGGTTAAAACTTTTGACCGATGGATGTATAGAAAATCCGTCACATTTTGTGTAACACTTTTGACTGATGGATACATATTTAGGAAATCCCATCACGTATTGTACAAAACTTATGTAATGACATTTTTACCTATGATATAATATAACGTATGCTTGGTTTACTTTCCATGTTCTTTACAATTGGCATCAACTAATGTATCTTAATTATATGGTAAAAACAGTACGTTTTAGTTCCATGCGAACGTTCAACATGAACTAAATAACATAAAACAAGGTAAAAGGAAAAGGAAAAGATAAACAATCGGAGATAAACATGTGAATGCTTAGGTTCTTCCGCTCGAATTCATATTATCCGGTTCATGTGTTTTGATATTGTGATTTCTTTTATATTAACTTAGTTACTAATCAAAGAATCCAAGTTAAATATAAATTATTCTCTGGTTCTGGTTAACTAATATCTACAATCTAGAGTCCCACATTAAACATCGATCCGACGTCGCAAGAATATTGCTCTATTGTGTGCTTTTCCTTAGATTGTGCATTAAGTGTTCACGACTTGTTACGACCAATCCTCGCGGTATGACTCAACAATACCTACTAATAATCTCTTTCAAGTCTTATTAGCTCATTCATTTTAGATTAGTTAATTAATATGCTCTTAACCTATCAAACTCAATCTATTTAGCAATAATTATATTCCTAAGACTATAATCATCAATAATTAACAATGTCAAAGGAACTCAATCTCGACAACACTATTGACCACGTTAAGTAGCAATTAATAATCACCAACAAATAAGGTTCTACGGATAACGTAACAATCTTCAATCAGACAACTCATTCAAAACACAATTATAACCTTCAAACAATCATAATCCAAGGTTCTTAAACTAAATAATATACATAAAGTCTTATTCATGATTCAATTGTACAAAATCAGATTTATAATCTCAAAACAAAACACATAGAAATGTTTAAATTGAAATCGGAAGATGATACACAAACTGAATCGTGAACCACGTGAAGTAGGATCAATTGGCATCAATCCTAACCTTCTTGTGCCTCTAAATCGCCATCGAAATGCCTCTGGAACCTCTTTTAGTCGGCTGGTTTGAGTTGGTGAAAAGTTTTAGAAGCTAGTTAGGGTTAAAATGAGGCAAATGAGGTTTTTAACCTAATAGATCATCTCAATCCAACTGCCGGTTGGATTATTCAACCGCCGGTTGGAAGCACAATTTCAGTTTTTCACCATTCGATTCAATCCTCTCTTTCACCTAGCTTCAATTCTTAGCTTCTTTTCTTTAATATTAGCCCGTTTCCTGTTTCTTTTCGATCCAAGCTCGGATTAAACTCCTAAATAAAAATATGAACGAAATAAGTATCTTATTCACATAAAATGTATTAGAAATTTATCAAACACAGGGTGAATTAGTACTACAATATAGTACATTTTGGCGTTTATCAATTATACTAAGTGCATATGGGAGTTTCAAAGTCATATAATACGTGATGGGGATAACATAAACCCTTCATATCATTCATTAACTAAACAATGTGAAACCTTGTTCTTCACATTCACTATCTTGGCATTGACTTCCGTGTTTTATTTATCGCAGAACAAAAACATGCCACCCAAGAAAAGAACTACTTGGAATAGTCAACGAAACACCACACCACCCAACAATGAGGAAACCGTTGAACAGATTTTCACGCGATGAGTAGCAGAAGGCATTGCTCAGTATGAGGCAAGTGGCAATCGCGAGAATGTGGTAAATAACAGCTGGACTTCCCCTGTTAACCTTGAGACACCTGTGAATACTCGACGAGGGTGTTCATAAAAGACATTTATGGCTGGTAAGCCTAGTACCTTCCGTTGCACCGAGGGTGCCATTGGTATTATTCATTAGATATAAAAAATGGAGTCAGCGTTGGACATTAGTGACTATTTACCTGACAGTATGGTAAAGTATGCCACCTGCACCTTAGCTGACAAGGCGCTAACATGGTGGAACAGTCAACTCCAATCTCTTGGAAGGGAAACTGCTCACTCCCTGTCATGGGGAGTAGTGAAGAATATGATGTTAGAAGAGTTCTGTCCCTGTAGTGAGATGCAGAAAGTAGAGACTGACTTATGGGACATCAAGATGGTTGGTGCTGATGTCACTAGTTATACCACTAAGTTTCAAGAACTTGCGCGATTAGTGCCGCATCTGGTGACACCTGAGTTTAAACGCATCGAGCGTTACATCCGGGGGTTGGCACCACAGACCAGGAGTTTTGTTACATCATCAAAACCTGACTCATTCAGGAGCGCTGTTACTCTAGCGCAAAGTTTGACCAATGAGGCGGTCAGAATGGGGACCCTGACTAAGAAGGTTGTGTCATGGAAAGGTGAATCAGGAAATGCTAAAGCTGGTAGTTCTGGGAATGCAAAGAGAAAGTGGAATAGCGGTGGTACTGACCGTCAGGGTCAGCAAAACAAGAGAAATGGGGGAAACACAAAAGCATACGCTGCCACGGCTACAGAGCCGAAACCATACTTGGGCATCAAACCCAAATGTGGTAAATGTGAGAGACACCACGAGGGCGAGTGTATATTTTGTAATAACTGCAAGTTATGGGGTCACAAAACCCAAAATTGGAAAAACAACCCTCCCCCTCGAGCAAACAATGAACGTCAAAACCAGGGCTGTTTTGAGTGTGGTGACCAGAGACACTATCAGAACCGATGCCCTAGACTCAAAAACCAAAACCCCAACAACAACGCCAATCAAAACAACAACCAAGGCCGCAACAACAACAATAACAACCAAAACAACAACAACCGAAATAACAACAACCGAGCTAACAACAACAATCAACCAGCTCAAGGAAGGGCATTCATGATCAGAGCACAGGAGGCACGCCAGGACCCTAACACCGTCACGGGTACGTTTCTAGTAAACAACCTTTATGCCTCTGTGTTAATTGATTCGGGTGCTGCTTTAAGTTTTGTGTCTACTGAGTTTAGACCACTATTAGAACTTGAATCCCGTGAGCTAGATAACAAATACACTATAAAACTAGCCGATGGTGAGTTGATTGAGGCAGGAGAAATAGTAACGGGAGGCACCTTAGAGTTAGAAGGTCATCTCGTTGAGATAGACTTGCTACCGGTTAGGTTGGGAAGTTTTGACATTGTAGTCGATATGGATTGGTTATCGAAGAATCGCGCTGAGATTATCTGTTTCGAAAAGTTGGTACGCATACCGCTACTGACAGGAGAAACTTTAGTAATACAAGGTGAGAAACGAAAGAGTGCCGTGAAAATGATTACTTGGATGAAAGCCAGTAAGTACCTCCAAAAGGATACCAAGCATTTCTGGCACATGTTGTTGGAAAGAAACCTAAGGAGTAGAGCATAGACTATATACCTATTGTACGTAACTATCCGGAAGTGTTTCCTGATGAATTACTAGGATTGCCACCTCCACGACAGGTCGAATTTCATATCGATCTGGTACCCGGAGCTGCAACAATTGCACGTGCACCTTATCATTTAGCTCTATCGGAGATGCAGGAGTTGTCTACACAGTTACAAGAACTCCTAGACATAGGATTCATTCGGCCGAGCTTTTCACCTTGGGGAGCTCCGGTTTTGTTTGTCAAGAAGAAGGATGGATCCATGCGGATGTGCATCAATTATCAAGAACTGAACAAGGTAACTATCAAGAATCGATATCCGTTACCACGTATCGATGATCTGTTTGACCAACTGCAAGGGTCGAGCTTCTACTCGAAAATCGATCTACGATCTGGTTACCACCAACTAAAGGTTCGGGAAGAGGATATTCTGAAAACTGCGTTCATAACTCATTACGGTCACTACGAGTTCCAAGTCATGCCTTTTGGTTTGACAAACGCATTAACTGTATTCATGGATCTCATGAATAGAGTTTGCAAACCCTATCTCGACAAATTCATCATCATTTTCATTGACGACATTTTGATTTATTCACGAACGAAAGAGGATCACAAACAACATCTGAAACTTATCCTCGAACTACTTGAGAAAGAGAAACTTTATGCAAAGTTCTCTAAGTGTGAATTTTGGATGCGAGAGGTTCATTTCCTTGGTCATGTGATAAATGACAAGAGAATTCACGTAGACCCATCCAAAATTGAAGCTATCAAAAACTGGGAAGCCTCAAAAACCCCAACCAAAGTAGGACAATTTCTTAGTCTAGCTGGATATTACCGTTGATTTATCGAAAACTTTTCAAAAATAGCCTAGCCACTTACCGCTTTAACTCAAAAAGACAAGAAATTTGATTGGCGCGAGAAGCAAGAGAACACCTTCCAGTTGCTGAAATAGAAGCTAAATACCATACCCATCTTATCATTACCTGAAGGAGTAGAGAATTTTGTGGTCTACTGTGACACTTCACATCAAGGATTGGGTTGCGTATTGATGCAAAACGACAAAGTTATTGCATATGCATCACGTCAACTGAAAGTGCACGAGAAAAACTATACAACTCATGACTTGGAGTTGGGAGCAATTATTTTTGCACTTAAGATTTGGAGACACCACCTAAACAGCACAAAGTGTACAATTTTCACTGACCACAAGAGTCTCCAGCACATATTCGACCAGAACGTAAGTCCCTAGTTCTGTGGATCGATAACGAGGTTATCTTAATATTGAGGTGCGGAATTCCTCAATACTCTAGTTATACGAATATAACTTTGGTATCATGATATATTCGTGATTAGAAATGATATCTAGCTTTAATCTTGATTGTTAATAACGTTAACCTATCAAGAACCAAGCACAATATACTTAGAATTTCATAGGGTTGTTTGCATAAGCCAAATTCGCAGATTGTAAAGTTGTTAGGGTTTTCTAAACCGAAAACATATATATGCACGTTTCAGTTCACAGGTCTGGGATTTGCGAATTGACTCAGTTCGCAGCCCATGAGTCCAGTGAACTGACTCAGTTCAGTTGCCACCTTGCGAACTGAAACTCAGTTCGCATCGCAGCTTGAAGTTGGCAGTTTCATATTTGTCGAATACTTATATATATAAACATATACATACATATATATATATATATAACAAATATTACCACAAACTAATATATCCAATATCAAAATTAAGATCAATGTACAAAACTTGATTACAAACTAAATATTGTTACAAGCTAGAACTGTTGTCACACAAACATGTACTAACAGACTCCCCCTTGACAATAGCTCTAGTTGTCTTCAAGTTTATCCTTGATAATCACTTGTATATCTTGCTTCCAACATAGATCTTCAGCTTCATGCAAGTCTTAACCATCATTTGATAATCTCTTTCTAGATCACCCCATCCTTCAGTACAAAAGATTCTATTCTCATTCAACTTCAATAAATCTTTCTTTGACATATTCATTAGGCGACGATGGTCATAGATTTTGAAGATCTCACGTTCAGCACCGTCAACTTCATCATCAGCTTCAACCATGATAGCTTCTCCAGCCTCTGAATCCACATGCCAACTTTTCATATTATCCAGAATATCTTGTGGCATTGTCTTCAGTGGAATCTGCTGTACACACTTGACAGCTGTATATACTTTCTTTCGACGTCTTCTTCCAGTTCTCTCACTTCTTTCCTTTAACTTGATTATTCTTCCAACTCTTGGCTTAATTTTTTCAAACTTCATCGATCTACCCTCAGTCCTGATAATCTTTGCAACATACTTTGATAGCGAAGAGCTTCAAGTCAGAATCAAAGTACCATCCAATTATTCCTCTGTGTAGAACACGCTTTCCAGTAATATCTACTTCAGAACCTCCAATCTTCTTCTTTATCTTTGGAAGTTTCCTGTACCTAACCGTTGGATTTGTAGTTGGAATAAGAGTATCATCTTATTCTTCTTCAGAATCAGTTGAGTCATCGATATCTTCATCTACATCGACTACTCTTTCTCCTTGATCATCTACAAATTTTGTCCTAGATGGATTCACGATGTGTTCATCAATATCAACATCTGGATCGACACCTTTGTCTACCACAATCTCAGGAACAGAAGTCCAATCTTCAGGTGGAATAAACTCACCTTTTTCAAGATCATAATCAATCTTGATTTCAGCTTCATCTCCAAAATCACTTTCAGAATCACTCAAATTAATTTTCTCAAATTCTACAAAGAGATAAACACACATGAATTAAATAATAATTTAAATTCTATCATTGATAACTTATCAATCTTAGAATTTCTTTATCATTTCAATCATGAAAATATCAAACAATTATTACGTAATCTTAATCTTTTATAGATTTCAGAAATCTATCTAAGATTACAATTAATATATCTATGTATACTATAATTGTTTTGAAAATAATTTCTAAGTATATTTCCAGTAATAATAATATAAATTCTTTAGTTGATTTCTCAGAATCAACCTAAGAATCTCTTTATCATTTCAAACACATAATAAAACTATAAATAAAACTTTCATTGAATAAACACAAATCATATTACAATCAATCCAAGTTTTACATATCTTATTATCTAAACATCTTCTAACTAACTTCCTTACCAACATCAGTTGGTGCAACACCACTCAGAACAGCTTCACCTTCACTTGCAGGCACAGACTCCCCCTGAAGAATAGATCGCTCACCAGTCGTAGAAGGACAAGTCGTCTCTCTATCTGTGTGTGTATTCTGATCACGGTCTGTATCATCACGCCTTGCTGTCCTCAGCTCATCACCTCTACAATTCTTATCAGTTATAACAATCTCACCCTGAGATGACTTATTCTTCCTAAGGTCAGCTACCAAACGATCTAACCTATCAATCTGCCTTTGCTTATCAGCAACATCAGCAGACAACGTCAAGTTGTTCTTAAGTAGTAGATTGTAAGCTTCACCCTGTTTGCCTAGCTGTTGAGCAAGCGACAGAACTTGTGAAGTCAAAAGTGAAGTAGTTTCCTCCAAAATCCTAACACTGGATTCCAAAGTATCAGCCTGATATCGCGTAAAAGTTACGTTTTTACTACTGATATCTCTCTCATTCTGGAATGACACATTAACTCAAATTCAGTACAAATCAATAGTATTATGTCAAGATAGTCAAAACAAGGTTGCACGATGAAAATCAAGCAAAACGGATAGAAAACGAAGATTCCACGAACGTTTGAAGATACAAGACATCAAAACGAAATTTCAAGACAAAAGAGCCCATCACCAACATCTATCTCATCCAAGATATTCATTTTCAAATTACGAATCCAACAGAAGAAGAATCAACAAAAACGGACGAAGAATGAAGATTCTACGTACACCGGAAGATCCAAACGATTCGTATGACACATCTAAAGTTCAGAGATATATTTTTGGGATTTCTTTTCATCAAAAGCTTCATTTTTGATTTACGAATCCAACGCAAAAAGAATCAACGCAAACGGACGCATAACGAAGGAAACACGTACGAATCGAGAAACGAGGCAACAGGCGGTGTACTGGTGCGGGTAGCAGCCCGCCGCCGCCGGCCAGCCACCAGGCCGCCGCCGACTGCCACCTGGCCACCGCCGGCTGCCACCCCCTGCACAGATCCCGCTTTTTGGTTCTTTTGTGTACCTGGTGCTAGACCTTTACGTGTTTTTCCGTACCCGGTGCACCACCTTTTCCACCTTTATCGTACCCGGTGCCACCACCTTTTCCACCTTTTGCTATTGTGAGCTTTGGGATGCTAACTTGAGTCAAGTCTCTCCTATAAATAGCAGCCCATAGCTCTCATTTCAACACACTCTCATATATTCACACTCATACATATACTCTCACTCTTCCTTTTCCACTTTCTCACTCTAGAAATTCTCTTTTATTTTAGTCTAGGATTATTGTAATTAATCTACGGATTAACATAGAGGTTAGAATGAACGTTAGGAGTTTGGAGATTCACCTTTGTACGTGTGAACGAGTTGTCAATCATAATAATACGCTGCTACGCATTTATTTCCGGGTGATATCGAAACCTTTATCATACTTGCTTTATTTCATATTTTAATTATGTATTATTGCCTTGTATGTGATTTATCTATTACCATGAATTGCGAGTAGTTTATTATTGTGATTGTTGATGATGTAGATAATTATAAGTAAGGATGACATTATACAATTAAGTGTACGATAATTGTAAAAGTGATATAACGACCCCTATTCGACAGTTTATCTGATATAGTACTGGAAACGTTTCACGCGGAGTACAAATGTATGGAAGTCGATAAACGATCGAAGGCAGTTACATCACTGCAATCTGCTCTGGTTTAACAGTTGGAATTCCGAAAGGATAATACAACTTCATAACTAACTGGTATATCCTACAAAAGTCAATGCACAATAAAATGATGTTCGAAAACGCGTTCAGATAAAATAGGAATCAATGACCTTTGTATCGTTAAGACTTTATGAACTTGAGTTTAATTTATGGAGTACCCTTTCTGGTTATCCACGTGACTGCAACCTAGTAATTAGGACTTGATCAACCTTAATTATGGTAAGTAGTTATCTGTGCCCATGACATGCAACAAGTAAGACACAGTGAACCCACTCGTTGTACATATTAGGTTTACATTTCTGCATCGCTTTACATTTAGTTAATTTAGAGCGTCACGTTCATCGTCAATTACTCCTGACCGCATGTCTGATGTAAGAAGCAGTTGAACTACCATGTAAAGTACACTGTCCGATTTCTGAAAGGCATGGTCTGCATATGAAACACGTTTTTATAAACTGTGAATAATCCAGGGATGTATAACTGTTTGAAAAGGAGAGCTCAAGTCATAAGTTGAAGTAACCAAGCCTTAATGCACAAAACAAGACTTAGGAATAAGAATAAAATCCTAGTGACCTGGAATCCTTAAAACACTAAGTCTTACATAATCAGCGGTCTAAACATACAAAGTTATTAATCTGCATGCTAACAAAATATTTTCCTACCGAAAACACCAGCTTTAATCGCCCACACGTTTGGTTTCATAGAACGATCTTAGGTCATACTTACCGCTTGCTAACTAGAGTAGGTAGTACGTATAATTTAAGCCCAACTGAATATAAATTTTAAAACCCCTGCTGCGCCTGCACTACCATCAGAAATCACAACAACACTGAACCGACATTTGCGGGTGCAACAAGTTTTTGGCGCCGCTGCCGGGGAATCACAAACGTACGATTCAAAGCTGCCTTAAGTAGTGATATTTAGGAGACCCTCCCGATTGAAATCTTCTTAGCAATCTTTTGAAAGTTAATTTAAGTAATTAGTATTAATTAAGTATTAGTTAGTTAGGATAGCATTAAAATGACAACTCGAAAACCCACTTCTTGCCTCATTTCAATGGATGATACGGAATTCTTTGACTACTTAGAAAAAGAGTTAGGATCTGATTTCTTTTCACCTTCTTCTTCCTCTAAAACTAAGGAAACCTCTGACACCCAAGAAGAATATAGGACCTCACTTTCAATTCCAAAACATTGCCTGGATTTTGATGACACAGACCAGTTACCTGACCTTGCATAATCTCCAGAAGATAACTCGCCAACTTTGCATCTACCTAGTTTACCAAATTCTTCCCACTTTGATTATTTTCCCGAAGATGATTCTGAAGAAAAACCTCCAAAATCTTGTGACTTAATCACCCTCATTCCTGAAACATCGGTGTATACCCAAACCATGCCCGATTCTCGGAATAACCGCATCTTTCCATTCATTTCACACAAACACCAATACACCATTTACCGCTCGTGACTTTAAATGAACATATTTTAGTATGAATATAGTAATATAATAAATTCTTGAAAGTTTCCTTTAAAAAAAAATGTTTTTAAAAGCTTTTGCCTGAAAACACGTGTGCGACGGAAAGAACGTACAACGTTTAGCCAAAACCTGTACATTCAACAAGTCCACGCCAGATAAATAATTTTTAAAAACACAAAAAAATTATATATATAACATAAGTTTAATATTTCAGGTTAATTTTAACTGTCCTGTAAGAATTTGCGCGTTTCTTAGACTGCTTATAACGTAACGAAAAACTGACAAGTAACTAGTTACAATAAATACACTTAAGATTCGTAATCATTATTAATAGGGGATTAGAATTTTACCTAGGATATTAATCTTGTAAGTACATTAGGGACCATGTAAGGAATAAGGTACATAAGAGTATGACAAATATTCCCATGGACCACAAGCCTTCCATTTGATCCCATAATTCAAAAACAAAAGAATTTTTTTTCTTCTCCTTCCTCCCTCACCCAAAATCGTCCACCACCATACCTCCATGAATCACCATCCAATCTTCACCAAACTCTATAATTTCATGTCCTTTTGAACTCCTCATTGCATGATATTCTCGGTTGTACATTCGTTTTGAAGTTTTACGCACTAAAACAAGGTATGATCATAAGAAACCTACTTTAAGCTTAAAGTATCTTATTTTATGAAGTTAGCTAACTTAGTAACTAGGAATTAGTATTTTTTCTTGGTTGAATGCTTAGGAACTACATGCTACTACCACTTACCCATGCTAATTCACACTAGTTTGGCTCTTTCAGGAAGATGTAATTTAACCTATTGATTAAGTCTAGAATTTGGCTTGATTAAGTGTTAGTTATTAAACATTTAAGTAATTGTGGTGTTTTGAATGATAGCCCTATGTAAATTGCACAATGCGGATAAATTAGGATTAGCAAGTTTGACGTCAACAAAAAGTTAACTAGCATGCATAATTAGGATAGTAAATTAAGGTTAGTTGACAACTCTTGCTTATTAGGACACTTGTACTTGCTTGACTAGTCAAAATAGGCAATATAACTAGAAAATCATTATTAAAAATAAAAGTCTTGAATAAAACCAAACACATGGATGACATAACATTTTGTGCATGACCTAGCTTGTTTATCAATTAGGAAAATGTCAAAATAATGTTTACATGTTTAGGTTATAATTTTGGTATGCGGACAAATTGAAATTATCGTCCGAATTAAGTTTTGACCTAAAAAGTCAACTTGAAGTATTACAATTTTTTTTTTAAAAAAAAACAAAAAAAAAAAAATCAATTGCAATTTCTATTCAAAAACCTTACTTCAAGTTGGACTTTTAAAAAGTCAAAAACCTACAATGAGACTACAAATTGTGAAATAATGACGTTTCAAACTTGGCTAAACACCGAACTTTGTAAACGACATTACTTCACAAGTTAAGTTACCGCCATCCCATGACTATATATTTTCGCACATTGATGATTGCCTTACTATTGTTAAGACTGATTATTAGTCACTTAGGGGCATTTGATATTTACTGTAATCTTTGGACTGTCAAGAATTTAAAGCCTTCATTTCGAATTTTCCATTAGAAATTTCGGGAAGCGCTTTAAATTTCCCATTTCTTAAGACCTATTACTTTAAATCTCTCATGTTCTCAGGTACTATGTCGCAAAGAAGAAGAAGCTAAACCCAGCATGTCCACTTACAGGATCTCCTGCATACCTTAGTGCAACACCAGCATACGACCAGATGGCACGAATATGGAGAGACAAATCTTTTGGCCATTTTAGATATGTAGATTGGGAAAAGCTGCAAACATTAGGATTCAGGCAGAGATTAGAAAGTCTACTCAGTTACTCAATAGAGGGTTAGCAGTTTGAGTCTTTCAAGAAATTGTTCAGCATTGACGAACCGTTGTATATGGAGATGATCACCGAGTTCATGACCACCTATACATTTGAGCCAGGGAGTAGAGTTGGAAACGGGGTGATCAATTTAGATATATGGGGAGCCTATTCACCTTGTCATTAGCTTGGTTTGCACGTCACCTAGATTTCTATACTCCAGAAGAGATCGATTCAACCCTGTTTACTAGTGGAGCCACCACGATTTCTCTCACGACTACTACCGCAGAGGCATGGAGTCATTGGTCACCAAAGCTGTATTTCTCGGGTATTAAAGCTACCCAGCTCACAGACCCAGTTATGCAGATTTTGCACAAACTACTGGCTTGTTCGCTTGATGGGAAGCATACGTCTAATGGTCGTGTCTCTGAGTTTGATGTTGTCATGATGGCATGTATCCTCGAGAGGAGGAACATTCAGGTTGCCCATCTAGTTGCACAGCGGATTTTGGAAGAAAGAGAGTTTGGTGCAAGAAGATTATTCATGGGCCCAGTGATTACTAGGTTGATTCGGAAAATGGGGTTGATTAGGACGACAGAGATAGAGAAATTCAAAAGCCTGCCAGAATGGAGTGCCCAACCGATAGACTACAATTTTCAAAGGAGCATGGATATACTTCGGATTCTGAGGGATGGCACAGTTTACATCAGGGCAAGGTCATCAGACCCTGAGAGTGTTGATACATTGGTAGCAGGTCTAGTCCTACCCAGGGAATCCAGGAAGAGGAAACAACCAAGAGAGCCCCGCAATTCAGACTCCGATTCAGATGAGAATGAGGATGCATAAGATTCTGATGACCCAGTTGCACCGCCACAGCCTACTAGGCCAGGACCTTCTGTTCCGGCCCCTAGAGCTCAGATACCAGCTTACATATACCATTACGGGATACCCCCAGGGCCCGATTACTGGTACTGGTTGATGCAGATGCAAGTCAGATGCTATAGAGCCATGAGACAGCAGATCGCAGGGATACCAGTGAGCCCACTTCCAGACATACCGTGTGGAATGGGCCGAGAACCACCACACTTATATACACCTGCAGCTCTTAGAGATCCAGTTCCTACTCAAGCACCTCGCAGACATCCAGCTCGTGGCCATGGCCATGGTTTACCACCTTGCACGGTTCCACCTAGACCACGACCACCACCAGCACAGGATCCTACTCCGGTACAGCATGTCCCCTCAACTGTTGGTTCGGTCAGAGGGCATACTTCGCGAAGCAGCAAAATATCCAGAGTCTCCACGTGAGCTACCATTGTTCAGGGTCATATGATTCTCAGGAGTGTCAGCCCTGCACCCACACCGATTGATCCAGTATCCTCTCATAGACAGACTGATTTATTTGGATGACACTCTCAGCAGAGGACACCAGAGATTCCACTGGACAGCTTTGACATGCCTGCAGGAGATTTTGTTGATCATTTGATACAGCATGGAGTATTCACTACAGGTACACCAGAAGCAGAGGCTGATCGAGATGCATCAAACGAAGTCACCCACTATTAGCACGATGATTCCTCATCAGATGAGACATCTCCTGGACCTATAGTATCTTCAGCAGCAGTATCACCACCAGCCGAGCACTAGTTTGCTCCGCTTTCTGACTTCTTTCTATTTTCTACCAAGACTTTATTATTATTGTGTGTATTTGATGTACTGTGGATGCATAGACATCACATCTATCCAGTTATTACTTTATGTTAGTCCCTTAGACGTGGATCTCAACGGAACAAGTCACTCCAATTGTTTGCGGAATCAACAATTAGATAAAGAACACATCCAAACGAATAATCAAATGCAATATGAATCAAACCTAATGTTATATTATTTATTATAATCGATCAGTTTATATTGGATTTCGACAAATTGCGTTTAGGGTTTTTCGTCAACCCTAAAACTGAATACGTAAAACGTATTTATACAAAACTGCTGGTTCCTGCGACATTACACACAATGTCGCAGGCCCAAGCCCATGCGACATAGACAATGTCGCAAGCCCAAAACCTGACATCGCACCTGCGACATTACAGACAATGTCGCAGGGGTCAGGAAACTCAAACTAATTACAAACTCTAACTAGACCAACTGACAGACACACCAAAATGCATCAACAAACTCCCCCGTGTCTTCAGCTTGGTCTTCACAAATTTATTCAGTTAAGCCCAACCTGCTGGAAACTTTCCATCAGCATGAATACCATGTGTCACACAAACTCTTACCACATTTCAAAATTGATCTGCAAGTTTCTTGTTGAATTCATTGTTTGCATTAACCCGAATCCTATTATCGAAGAGTTTTCTTAAATCCTTTTCATGAAGATTTATCAAACTCATAGGATCAAAAACTCTGAACGTAGCCTTTCTCAAATTCCAGATACCTCCGAATTCTGGCTGCGGTTCTGAATCAGGAACAAAAATAATTACCGCTTCACCAGTATGTGGATCAAGTTCCCAGTGTACAAATCTTCTAAGAAAGTTATAGGGAACTGACTCCAAAGGTATTTCAGTCAGACAGTCAGCTGTTGGATAATGAACTTTAATCATAGGGCGACATGTCATAGGATCCAACTTCTTCTTGTAAGTATACTGCGCACCGAGTATAGGCTTTATCTTGGTATACCTTTTGCTTCGAACCTCTTGATGCAGAGTTCTCTGAATATAATCTGCATAATCATCTTTCAAAGGATTAATCAAATTTAATTGAGCCAATCGATTGATCTCTCCTTTAGGCAATGTACTTAATTGTTTAAACCGAAGCTTGAAGTACTGAATGCCGTCCATTCTCTTAATCAAAAACATTCTTTTGTAAACTTTCCAGCTCTTAATAATTCCCGTATAATCTCCACGAACCTTATAAGATTTACAAATCACCGATACTGGTTCAACTGATCTTCCCTTAGGCCACCATAACTTATTTCTCTCAGCCTTATCTTCAGCAGTCTTCATTTCAGATGCAGAAGATTCAGTTTCTGGAACTGCAGATGCTGTTACTGGTGCCTCTTGATTTGGTGGTACAGAAGTAGATTCTTGAGCAGACTCTGCATTAACTGATGTTGATTCTCCATGAGTAGCTTTAGTAGACTCTACCTCATCTTCACTTCTAATCTGTCTCAATGAACGGTGCATCATCATAAACTTCATCAGGATCTAACTTCTCATCTTCAACTGATACATCATCGTCCATATCAAACACATATCCCGATTCCATTTCAGTACCAGTTTGATTAACCATTCTCTGAATATATGTCAAATCAGCAAAAGAATAATCTACCGCTAATGGTCTCGGCTGGCCTAGAATGTCATCAACACTGAAATAATCCAAAACATGAACATTTTCATTAATAACATTTTCAATTACAGGGGTTGAAGTTACAGACTCTGGTCCTATTGACTCAACATTGGGTACCCCGGACCCAGACTCCCCCGAGGCAATAGACCTAGCCTCCAAAACAGAAACCCTAGTCTGCAATTCTGCTATCAGCTTTGACTGGACTTCAATAATTGCTGACTAGGAAGCGTTCCTTTCTGCCTGTTCCTTCACCTGCTACTACATCTTCTGCATATTGTCCATCATTTGTTGCAGGAATGCAGGAGTGGGCTCAACAACCATTTCTTGTGATGGTTGAGGAGGCTGAACAGTAGAAGTACGGCGTACTCGGCGAGAAGATGGTTGAAAGTCAATATCTTCAATATCATCGCCGGTACGGGGATGTTTGCCCATATAACGCTTGCCTTCACGAATACGGCGTTGAATTCTCAAATAGCGAGCCGATTCGTGTACCCTAATCCGTTCCATTTGTGATGGGTGGGGTACTTCACCATCAGAATCTGTCGGTTTCTCGCTGCCATCCTGCGGTCTCACAAAATCTGAATCAGAAGATGATGATTCATCGGTAGTGTCATGAGGTGAACCCGGTTGCTGAACCTGTCCAAATTGTTCAATCTGAACCAAATCATCCTCAATATCCTCCCCCGCAGCCTGAACAGGTATATTCACGAGTGGTTGCTGCAGTTGCTGGGGTGCTTGAACATCCATATACTCAGGATCCGGTGACGGTACATAATGCTCATCAAGAACTGCACCGAATAAAGGAACATCCGGTGGTGCCTGAACCCCCTTTTCCTGAGCGGAACAGACCACAAAGATACGATTCATCATTGGAGTGATCTTCAGAATGTTATCGACATCACCCTGTTGTTGAAGCTCTGGGTGATGACGATTTAGGAATAGTTGCACAAATCGTGGATACAAACCCCATTTATTGGTTCCAGCGTTGGCATTGTCTACCATGGCTTTGAAAATGAACCCAGAATAGTTGTAGGGCTTGTTGTAGACCAACGCAAGCATACCCGAAGCCAGACGATGACTGATACCGTCTGTTCCAGCCTTCCGATTTCCTAAACAAACAATAAAGATATGCATAAGATATCTCCAGACCCGTGTAAGCTTCGCCTTGCGATACTGATATGTCAGAATCCCCGGATAACCCATCCTATGCATGCCGCCAGTGATAAAAGAGTTGTCGAAGAGAACATGCATGTCTGGTTGATCATTCAGTTGAAGCAGGTCACGAATACCCTGCTCAGTGATAACAATCTGCGTGCCTGAGAAGCATCAAATAGATACTATATTTTATATTATTTATCCCTATAATTGTATACATTTATATGATTTTAGATACTTATTTTGTTAATATTTGCAGAAATGTATTTTAATTAAAGATTGAAGAAAGAAGAACGAAAATAAGACCGAAATTGAAGAAATTAAAGCAATTGAAGAAAAGAAGATCTAAACCTTAAAGAAATGAAGACTAATATGATGATATTAAAGATATGGGCCAAGAAAACAAGTGAATCCGTTTAAAGGAGAAAAAGAAGCCCAATTTGAAGCCCAAGCCGTTTATGGAAGATTCTGGAAAATCAGTCCAACCGGCGGTTGGATTCCCCAACCGGCGGTTGGGGCTAAAGGTTCATGGCGGTGGAGAAAGCGCAGAGTTGGAGTAATACTCAATTAACTCCAACCGGCGGTTGGAGGTCCCAACCGGCGGTTGAAGGGTCGGCCAGAATTAGTATAAATAGGGGCTTAGTTTTGATTAAACGATATACGATTCTTAGAATTAAAAGTCGAATATTAAGATTTAAGGTCGACTTTAGGTGCGAATTTGGAGGCTAAGGAGCTAGGGTTTGAAGGTTTTCAACCTTAGGAAGAGCTAGTTCGTCAATTGGTTCGGTTTCTTTATCCTTGTAGCTTCACTAACCTTTTGGGTTACTATGGATATTGTTTATTTGAATTAATTGCTTATTAGATTTTCATTATGAATGTTTAAATGTATGTTTACTATGTTTATTATATGAATTATATGTTTATGTTGGAACTATATTATTGAATATTGTTATGCAAGAACTATGTGTTATATTATGTTAATAATCGTAATTAACTGATTTATAGATAAACTCACTAACCTTTTGGGTTTTTAAATTAAGTGATTATGTTTTATTAGATGTTAAGTAGCATTATGATTCAACCGACCCTGGAATTGCATCAATAATATGTTGATAGATCTTAATAAATAGTGATACTTTACATAACCTTTGACTGTATTGCTATATGAGAATTGTCTTAACCTTTGAGGTTTTCTACATTAGTAAATCACAATAATAATAGCCAACACGCAAATAGACATAAGTTAATATAATAAGTGTAATAAATAATAGTTTAAATAGTCATAATCTTCTATCCAATTTAGTATTCTTAAGTTGTTTCTTTAAACTTATCTATTAAAGAATTGGTATCAATTATACATATGTTCGATCGGAACTAAAACGTCCCCCCTATCTTATATATTATTGTATATTATTGTTTATAAATGTGAATTTGTATATTAATTGTAATAAGGATAAATAAATAGTTAGTTATAGATTAAATCACGTTCCATGTGTTCGAATCTGGACTTACTTATAAAACTATATTCTATGATCAGGATAACACTTGCCTGAATTGTGTGCTAGTATTATTTAGTATTTCCTTAATTAAACTTGTGATTATAATTGCCTATACTTAGCACACATTAAGTTTTTGGCGCCGCTGCCGGGGAGCGGTGTATTTTAATTTAAACTAACTATTTTCCCTGTAAAATAATTTTATTTCTAATGCTTTGCAAAATCAATACGAAATATCGGCTCACCCATTGAAAGTACTAACAAAAACAAAGGTATAAGGAGAGTTCAACCCTACCTCATTGATTTATCATATAAGAGATAAGGTGCTTCTCGAAAGAAATAGGTTTTCAATACGCTTCGCACTGACCTGTTTCTCCGCTTTTGTGTACAATCAATGGAGATACCGAGATCTATTGACTAGCTTGGTATAAGAAATTTAACAAATTAATTTTAACTTTAATTAACAACTAACTTGCATTACTAACAAATAGGAAAAGTTGGGTTGGGAATATCTTTTCGAATATTTAATTTTGAATGTGTTTTATTATTAATTTTCGAAATTCATATACATCAACCTGATTATTTCTAAAATATTACTGACATTTACTTTTGAATTTATGGTGCTACTAAAATTCTGTTCTTCTTTACAGATTGATGTATGACCCGGTCACTTCATCCAGATCCTCTCAGTCCATTTGGCGAACCAGAACGAGAATTTCATTCGAGAAAAAGATTATCATACGCACCACCAAATTCACCAGAACACGAACTTTCACCAGAAGAAGACAATTTAGTTTTTCATAACAATTTAGCCAAAACGGCTGAGTACGGTTATTATTCCGATCCAGAGTCGGGTGAGGATAAAATACCTTCTAGGCAACCTACGATATATCCAAGTGATTCTGAACCAGAGCACGAAATACAACCAATTATGGCAGACATAGCTGACATGACGCTTGAAGATTACACGATTCAAACTCGTGAAGATCCGAGACCTGGAGTGGTTAGGCCTGCCATACCAGAGAAGTAGAATTTGAGTTAAAGGGGCAATTTTTGAAAGAATTACATGAAAATACTTTCAGAGGAGAGGATAAAGAAGATGCAAATGAGCATGTTGAGAAAATTTTGGAGATTTGTAAGTCGCTAGTTCTAGGATCGATAACTTCGTTATCTGTAGTATTAAGGTGCGGAATTCCTCAATACGGTGTTATCTTACTAATAACGATATAGTTCGCGTTTAGGTTAACCAATTGCTTTACTTTATATGTATAAACGTCAAAGTCTAGCCTTTAGTTTTGTTTCTCTGGAAAACTGAGTTCGCAGGAATGCTATGAATTCTGATCTTCAATAGTTGTTCAATAATAATTATTATTCTTGTTTTTCACGTACAAAAACATATATATAATTCGTCTCAACTCGCAGCCACTGGGCCTGCGAGTTGACTCGACTCGCTACGCAGCCCAAGCCCATGAACTCGGCTCGTTATCTTTTGTTGAGTTCTGCGAGTTCAGATCTCATCTCGCATCGCAAAGCCTTGCGACTTGAGATCTCGACTCGCAACAAACATCTCAAACAAATAACTGGACTCGCAACATTTGTATATATATTGTTAAAATCTATATTCGTCTAACACTTTATCATAATAATATATTTAACGAATATTAATATAAAAACAATATCAATTTACAAAGCTAAACCAATATATCAATATGATAACAATTACACTAGTCATATTGCAAAGCTAGATCTGTTGTCACAAACTATGTCTCAACAGACTCCCCCTTGACAATAGCTCTAGCATCTTTATCTTCACATTGTCTTTGATTTTAAGAGTAAATCTTACTACCTGCAAAAATCTTCATCTTCATACAAGTTTTAATCATCATTTGATAATCTCGTGCTAAGTCACCCCATGCTTCAGTACATAAAATTATGTTCTCATTTAACTTCAATATATCCTTTCTTGACATGTTCATAAGATGACGATGATCATAAACTCTGAAGATCTCTCTTTCACCACCTTCAACCTCATCATCAGCTTCAACCATTACAGCTTCTCCAGTTTCTGAATCCACATGCCAACTCTTCATATTTCCCAAAATATCTTGAGGCATCTTCTTCAGTGGTATCTGCTGCACACATTTTATAGCTGGATAAATTTTCTTCCTTCTTCTTCTACCAGTTCTTTGACTCCTTTCAGACAATTTAATTGTCTTTCCTTTTCTTGGCTTAATCTTTTCAAATTTATTAGCTCTAACCTCAGTCTTGATTATGTGTTCAACATATCTTCCAACAAAATCATCACTTGGGTTATTCAATGATAATCTAGCCAAATCTTTAATCTCAAATCTAGGCAAAGAACTAAAAACTGCAAGTTTTCTTTCAAAATATTGAACTCCATCAAATCTTTTGATAGCAAACAGTTTTAGATCAGCATCAAAATACCATCCTATAATCCCTCTTTTTGCTATTCGTTTACCTGTAATATCAACTTCTGTTATACCAAGCTTTTCTTTCTTTTTCTTTGGCAAAGGTTTGAATATAGAATTATTTTTATGCTTATCAGGAAGATCTTCTTCATCTGAATCAGTTGAGTTATCGATTTCTTCATCTACATCGACAACCGTTGGACCTTCAACATTTTCAATAATAACCTCTGTTCTAGATGGGCTCACATGGTGTTCATCAACATAAACATCTGGATCTACACCCATGTCATGCACTATCTCAGAAACAGCAGTCCAATCCTCAGGTGGTTGAAATTCACCCTCTTCAAGATCATAATCAATATCTTCATCTATCTCATCCAAAACATCATTTTCTGAATCTGATAGATCTAGACCTTCCATTCCTAGAGAAAAACAAACAAACACAAATATATTAATGATTTAAATTCTCTTATTGATTTTTCTGAATCAATCTAAGAATTCCAATACTAATCCTTTTGTGTAATATAAACGCGAAATATATATAACTTATAAATCTTTTATTGATGATCAATCTAAGATTTCTTAAGTCTTATATCAAACACTTAACAAACATTAACTAATTTTAAACTCTAATGTACTATGAAGAATCATCAAACATTTAAGTTTATCATTAATTAACTTATATAATTTCTAAGACTTAATTGAACTGTTATATCATAAGATCTTAACTTTCAATTATATCTTTAAAATTATATATCATTTGTCTAGTTTAAAAATCATACATTTTTAACTTGTCAGTTATAAAAACTCTCAAGTCTAAAATGTTTAAGTTAAAAATAAATTTTGACCGCTGAAATGAATCAGAACACGCCGCTCGACTTCTCAATGAGTCGGAAGACTTTCGATCACTAATTTATTTAACCTTTTAAAATCAAATAACTTAAATAATTTCTAATATATTTAACTTGTAATAATAATAATCTCAAATCAAATATATTACAAAACCATTAAGTTACAAATATTTAGTTACAATTATAAATTACAATTATAATTCAACTAAAATCTAAATACAAATAACTACACAAGTCTAAGCTGTCTTACCAGCTTCACTTGTTCCTGCAGCACTTGTACCAGCACCATCACCACTTGCACTTACACCAGCAGACTCCCCCTGAATAATAGTCTGCTGACCAGTCGTTGAAGGACCAGCCAGCTCACTATCCTTCTGAGCATTGGGATCATCGTCTTTGTCATCATCTCGTTTCTTCCTCAACTCATCTTCTTTGCAAGATTCTAGATATACCAATATCTCCCCCTGAGCTGACTGTCCTGAATTCACTCTCAACGCTAACCGTTCTAAGTGTTCAAGTTTCAGTCGCTGGGCAGTAAAATCATCAAGCAAAGTATTATGAGTGTTTAGCAGGGTCAAATATGAAGTACTCATATGTACCATCTGCTGAGCAAGAGAGATATTTTCAGCTAACATCCCTGGAATCTTCGAAGTAAGTTTCTCTAACTCCTTAACTCTAGACTCTAAGGATGTAATCCTTTCAATATCAGTCGTAGGAGTAACAGAAATAGTATGTGGTCCAGGTGGTGTCACTGAAGCAATGTAAGAATCTCGTGTAAGTGGTGGAATAGCCTGAGATAACGCTTCCGTAAGAAGAGTAGCTGCAAATCTACTAGCGTTATTGATCTCAGCCTGTTAAGTTAAATAAAATTAATTAAGTAATTGTTACAGATTAGTCTGTCTCAATCTCTAATTAATTATATAACACTTGTATAACTAAACTTATATCCCTTACCTCAATAGGTACAGATATCTGTTCAGTAACCACCGGTGTTACATTCTCCACCTACGGTGTATCTCGAGCAACTGTCACAGAATTAACTGTCTCAGTTTGAACTCCTGATAAACAACAAGTTAAGATTATCTAACTATTAAGTATTACATACCATCCTGAATGGTCAGAGTCCTTGAACGCTTACGGCGTCGAGTAATAAGAGGTGTATCCTCTTCATCAGAACCCTCATCAAAAAGACAGAAGTCAGGATCAACTTCCTTAGCCTTCCTCTTCTCCTTCAATGCTGGATCTGGAATCATCCGAAATCGATATCGAATATAACCAGCACCTGGAGGTGGAGAAGGAGTACTATCATCATCATCTGAAGCCGATTCGCCATCACGGCCTCCAGATGGACCAACATCATGATCCTAAATATTAAATATATTAAACACTTATGATTAGCTAAAAGCTCTATCATACAAGTTCTATATATTTATGATTAATCTGATAAATACCTTAGAAGGTAAAACCTCAGATCCATCTAGCTGTCCCTGCTTACCCTCAGATCGAATGACCTCTGGGTCTGCAGTCTCAGCTCCCTGATCATAATAATATTTATATTTTATAATTAGAAATATTATCTAATTAACTAAATATCAATAACCTAAGTATTATATAAAATAATAATGTGAAAATGATATAACATCTAAGTACCATTATTATTATATAATTATAAAATTACCTCAGGTGAAGCAACATAACTATCAATATCCTGTAGCAGGATATCAGTAGCATCATCATGCTCAACTAGCACCTCCTGTATCACCTGAGCAGCAACATCTGGGTTCACCTGTACCCCAGCATGTGCAGGTTGTTCCAAAACATCCTCAATGAGCTCCTGTGGATCTTCAGAAGGAACCACACCAGCTCTGGGTTCTGGAACCGCAACCTCAGCACCAACATCTAACCAACCATTATTCGGTGGTGTCACATAGGCAGGATCAACAATAAAACCAAACAGCTCTCGCTCCTCAGGCTTTACGACCCCTTCCTTCCTCACCGACTGCAAAAACATCGCATTGTATCCTCGAAGCCCAATAGTATCTACACGTAAAAATGGCCCAGGAATAACAAGGTCTGGCAGACCAGCACGAATGATCAGCATACAAAAACGTGGATAAACCAGAAACCGTGATCTAACAGAACCCGAAATCTGTCTAACCATCTCTCCAAAAATATAATCACAGAAACTGTATGGTTTGTTGTAAACCAGTGACAGTGCAGCTGATACAAGGGCAGGGCTTAATTCATCAAAACCTCCCTTCTTTGGTGCAAAAACTGTGACCATAACAGGCCACAAAAACCTCCACTGTCCAATAACCAGAGGTTTTTGGAACTGACGTCCCCTCCTATCTCCCGTATATCCCATACGACCTATCGCACCCTCAACAAAATCACTAGGGTACTCAGTCGGACCATCTTCTTGGTCTACTGTCCCCAAGTGTAAAATCTGACGTAGATCGCCAGCAGAGAAAACAACCGATCGATTATTGACCGTTGTGCGAATAACTGGTGGGTTGATCGTCTCGTCATACTGAATACCTTCCCAGAAGTCGTTCAGAATGGACTGAGAAATCTGAGGAGACTTGGTAATCGCATACCGAATGCGTGAACGTGCAAAAAATGACAACACTTGAGCAACTTGATGTGCTCCACGTGCTGAAAGATCCAGATCAACAAGAATATTGTGACCTTTATCAAATTGTCTCGCCATATCTATAAAAACACAAATGACAAAACATAAAGCACGTTAGTAAGTTATAAACTACAGTGTTTATGAACCAAAATGATCATCTAACACCTTAGTTCGTAACAAGATAAGCACATATATAACTTATAACTGAAACAGTACGTAAGTCCAATATGTTTTTAACGTTAATTACTTGTAAATTAAAAGTCTCAAATCATTAACGTTTCAAAAGATATATATATATATATATATATATATATATATATATATATATATATATATATATATTATACCGCTAACTAAAAGTCAGAACACGCCACTCGATTACACTTTGAGTCGGTAGACTTTCGATATAAATATATAATTTTAATATATACGTTATCACGTATTAATATAAAATTCGTACGTCAAAACATATTTTAATAAGCTTTGAAAGTGATATATACAAATAAATGTAGCTTATTATTAAAGTTAAAATTGCATGTTACATTTTATTTTTACAAGTTAGTCAACTCGCAAAAATCTAAAGTGAACTCGCAACTCAACTCGCAACCATGTCAACTCGCTAACCAAGTCAATCCGCAACTCGACTCGCAAGTCGATTCGCTAATCTACTCGGTCCGCAATGATCAACAAGTCAAAGAATCAATCTCAACTCGCTAAATGTAATTTGCGAGTTGAAGTGAAACTCGACTCGCATGGTCAAATAGTCAAAGTAAAAATCTCAACTCGCTAAGTCTGCGAGTCGAGTGTTCAACTCGCAGCATGAACTGATGTTGCGAGGTGAAACTGAAATCAATTAATCTACCTATTAAAAGGTGATCTATCGATTGATTTACGTTCATTAAGGTTCGTTTAACATTAATCTACAAGATTCTTGTCAAATAACACCTTAATCGACATTAATCGTTCAAATTTTGAACCAAAACCCTAGAATGATAAAAACTTCGATTTCGTGTAATTTAAACGGTGAAATCCATTGATTTATACCTCAATATGTTCGCAATCTGAAAGTGTATAAAAGCTATGGATCAAATACTCGTCCTGGTAACTATGTAAATCGAAATCAGATGAACTACTGTGTTCGACTCGTTTCGCAAGAAGTGGATTCGCAGAGTTTAAGTGAACTCGCAAATCAAATGGGTTCGGTGGAGTGTTTTGACTCGTTTGACCACCCTTTTATACTCTGTACTCGATTCGCAATACATCTCGATTCGCAACTTGACTAGTCAAACTCACAAAATTAAATAAAATGCGAATTTAATACTAAGTATAAATTGAGAACCCTTTTATGTGAATAGTTATCTCTGTAACTATTTAGCCTAAACATTTAAAATAAAATGTTTTCGCATTAATTTTTCCTTAACAATAATCTTCTTACATATATTAACCGACTAAACCCGTGATACAGTTAATCTTGTATAAAGACAAATCATTAAGCTAAAATTATTCACTGATATACCTACTGGTCTTCAGTATATAATATATATATATATATATATATATATATATATATAAGTTATAATAGAAAAATTAACCGCTGATAAAAAATCAGGACATGCTGCTCGACTACACTGTGAGTCGGAAGACTTTCGATTAATAGTCCACGTAACCTATATAATATTTTCAATTTTCAACAGACATTTGTTCAACATTTATACTAAATATCCAGTATAATTCAATTCCAAAGGGTAAACAAGAATAGTAAATAAAAAAATTATTAATTCAAATAAATAATTACAAACGTGAAAGTAATAAAACTACTAACGTTTTAAGAAAAGAAAATAACTTAATATAAAACACTTAAAGTTGTAACTGCTTAGGAATCATATTAGAGAGAATAAGCGGTACTTATTATATTGCCATAAGTCTAAGATGATTGTTAGTATACATACCTCATGAAATTCATATAAGCACAAGAAAATCACAACGTGAATCAGTAATAAACTTATATTTATAAAATTATATCTTATGTACCATTATCCACATGATATAACACTTCATTGAGATATAACTTATGATTTCTTATTATTCAGAACAGTGAAAGTTTAAATATCATAGACAGTTCAAGACAATTACCGGTATTATGATCCACATAAACAAATTACACACAGATTTCTGAGCCAATCTTTTATTATTAATGTGCACAATATCTAGTGTTTGCTACTATACAACATACTGAAGAATTCAAGTACAACACATAACACTGTATCTTGTATTATCAAGGTTGAGATTACTAAATGATGTTCTTTAGAAGCATATAACATACACTTGACACGAGATACTTTGTATCTTTCATATGTAAGGTAGAGGTTACTAAATGATGCCCTTTCGAAACATATAACTCACCTTTTGACATTATGATACTTTGTATCATTGCACAATTTTTATTTTAGATCACAGTGTATGATAGTACTATCATTCAACAATTAAGACATATGTCATATGTTATATAACAGATCACATAAGATAATACACATGTCAGTTATACTTCTTAACTGCTCGGAAATCGTAGCATAACCTGCCTACCAATAAATTGTATGATGAAGCTGACTAGACGTAAGTTATTCTTATCACTTGTTAGATAAAAGGACAAGTTATAATCAGTGGATATAGGTGTATAATAAGATAAATATAAGTAATAATCCTAATTAACAGTCATCATTTTGATGCAACTTATTAGAATCTACTAACATATCATTCTTAATACTTAAGTTTATTATTTGAAACCGTATTCTCCTAATGTACTATCATCTCCCAAGTTTTTACAGCCAAAACTTAAAGCGTTTTCTAAAAGAACTTCCGTTGTTCTTTTATTTGAGGCGATTCCCCTCAGGTAACAAGCAAATGAATGCCATACGCCCCCTTTTTTTTTTTTAAAACAAAACTTATTACACAAATACCCTTGGAAGTCTAATCACTCTGGATTTCTCATTCCATTAAGTTGAACCAATGTCTCAAATCTAGCTCTGTCGAACGCCTTGGTGTATAAGTCTGCTAAGTTATCCAAAGATGGAACCTTAACTAACTTTATCAAACTCTTTTCAGCACAGTCTCTAATAAAATGATGTCGAATATCAATGTGCTTAGTTTTACTATGCTTCACCGGATTATTGGTGATCGACATTGTAGATTCGTTATCAATCATCATAGGAGTATTGGTTATATTTAACCCATAATCCCGCAGTTGCTGTTATATCCAAAGAACTTGAGAACAACAGCTGCCAGCTGCAACATACTCAGCTTCACATGTAGAAATGGCTACTGAGCTTTGCTTCTTGCACTGCCAAGATACTAATCTACCTCCTAAGAATTGACATCCTCCGGTCGTAGATTTCCTATTTTGATTGCATCCTCCATAATCCGAATCAGTATAAGCTATAAGATCTAAGTCTCCATCAATCGGATACCAAAGTCCCAGCTTCGGCTTCCCTTTGAGATAACGAAGAATCTGTTTCACAGCTTGCATATGTGACTCTTTCGGATTTGCCTGATATCTTGCGCATATACAAACAGCAAACATAATGTCAGGCCTAGAGGCAGTTAAATACATTAGTGATCCGATCATGGCTCTATAAAGAGTGGGATCCACATCGCTATCACTCGATGTATTTGGACCAAGGTTGTGATTAACTGGAATTGGAGTATTATAGACCTTACTTTCATCCATCTTAAAGCGTTCTAATAGCTCATATGTATATTTAGATTGATGAATAAAGAATCCATCCTTCTTTTGATCAACTTGTAATCCTAAGAAGAAATTTAACTCTCCCATAGCAGACATCTCAAACCTTTTTCTCATGACTTTCTCAAATTCTTGACACATCTTTTCATCCGAAGATCCAAAGATAATATCATCAACATATACTTGTACTAATAGAAAGTCATTTTCATTTCCATTTTACAAAAAGTGTACTATCAATTGATCCTCTTGTAAATCCATTATCAAGTAGATAAGTTGATAGAGTTCCATACCACGCCCTAGGTGCCTGATGTAATCCATATAGAGCCTTATTCAAGCGATATACTCTATCTGGATGTTCAGAATCAGTAAACCCTGGCGGTTGTGAAACATACACCAATTCTTCAACTTTGTCATACAAAAAGGCACTCTTAACATCCAACTGATAAACTTTGATACCCTTAAAAGAGGCAAATGCTAAGAATACTCTAATTGCTTCTAGCCTAGCAACTGGTGCAAACACTTCATTGTAATCTATCCCCTCTTGTTGATTAAACCCTTGAACCACTAGACGAGCTTTATTGCGAGTAATGACTCCCCGGTCATCTCTCTTACACTTAAATACCCATCTAGTTGCAATTGGATATTCTCCCTTTGGAAGGTCAACCAACTCCCATACTTGTAACTTAGAGAACTGTTGCAGTTCTTCTTGCATAGCTTCAACCCACGAACTTTCTTTGAGAGCCATCTGCACATTTTTAGGCTCGATTTGTGAGATAAAGCATGAATATAGACATTGATTAGGAATCCCTGTCTCTTTCATAGCAGTATACAAGCTTTCTAAATTCTCAGAGGTACTAGCTTTAGATTGAGTCCTAGTCTGAACAGGAGTATTAATATCACCGATGATGTTTTCAACGGGATGATTCTTACTCATTCTTGTAACCGGTATAGGATCAACTATTAACTCATCTCCTAAGTTAGTACCAATCTCTTCTAATGAAGGAATATCTTCTGAACTTGCTGAAGATAACCTTAAATGATTCAAAGAGGTAAGTATATCATCAAAGGTTGTTTGAAGATCCTTTTCAGGATCTGCAGTTTCTTGATACTTATCCTTTGAAGGTTGTTGTGACCCACTTGAAGAAGCTTCATTTGAGTCATTTGGTGTCCTGATTCCAGATCTCGGAACACTCGATGTTGAAGAAGGACCATTGTCCGATTCTTCAGACAATAAGTGTTTAGAGATCTCTGAATCACTGACAAAGTCACTTATAGGAACTTTAAATGACTGAAAGAGATCTGAATAGTCAAATTGCCAATCTAATCCCTTATGTACAGCAGGTACATAGCTCGTAACTTCAATGTTATAAACAATTTCCAGTCGTCCTGTGACTTTATTGAAAACTCTTTTATTTGGTGAGTTGGGCATATAACCTAGGAAAAATCCTTCGTCCGCCTTTTCACCAAATTTAGCTTGATTTCCTGTTTTCAATATTGAACATGGAATTCCAAAGGGTTCAAATCCCTTCAGATTAGGTTTCTTATTATTCAATAATTCATAACAAGTCTTGTTACGCTTTTTGACCGTAAGAACCCTATTTAGAACATGACATGTTGTATTCACCGCTTCTGCCCAAAAGAAGACCGAAAGCTTTGAATCTGCAAGCATAGTTCTAGCAGCTTCAATCAACGTTCTATTCTTCCTTTCAGCTACACCATTCTGTTGAGGTTCATATGGTGCACTGAATTGATGAATTATCCCTTTGCTTAAGCAATAGATATTCAACGCTGAATTTTTGAATTCTGTTCCGTTATCACTACGAATACGCTTAACTCTAGTTTTATAGACATTCTCTACTAGATCAAAGAACTCTATTAAAATTCCTGGAGTTTCATCTTTAGATCCCAAAAAGAATACCCATGAGAATCTAGCGTAATCATCTGTGATAACTAAACAGTACCACTTGCCACCTAGACTTCTTTTGCTTATAGGGCCAAAGAGGTCCATGTGCAGTAGTTCAAATGGCGAGGAGATTGAGTTTTCAGTCTTAGACCTGTGTGGTTTCTTGTGCTGCTTTCCTTTGAGGCAAGGAACACACTTGTCTTCAGACTCGAAACGATTTTGTGGTACACCTAGCACTAACCCATTCTTAATTATAAAATTCATTTTTCTCCAGTTTAGGTGTGCCATTCTCCTATGCCATAAGAGTGCATCTGCTTCTGAGACCTTGGATAGTAAACATGTCAACACCATTGAAGAATTAGGAACACCCATGTTTATCGCATAGATGTCCTTCTTCCTTGGTGCCCTCATCAATATCCATTCTTCAGGAATTATGAAGCCTGACTTCAGAACTAAGGCTTCCTTTTCATTAAAATGAACTGGATGACCTTTATCGCAGACTTGGGAAACACTCACTAGGTTGTGAGTTAGTTCTTCAACGTAATTCACATCCTCTAGAGTCAAAGTTCCATTTGAAACTTTTCCTTTCCCGGTAATTACTCCTCCTTTGTCTCCTGCAAAATTTACTTTTTGCTTGAAACCTTCTGTGAAGTCCTTCAGTAGACTTCGTTCACCTGTCATGTGTCTTGAGCATCCACTATCTACATACCACCAACTGTCCTTGTTCACAGTCTGCTCCTACACATAACAAGTTGTACACAGTTAGTTATCAAGAGGGACCCAAGCCATTACGGTCTTGGTTTGTCCCTGATCATCTACAATCTGAACCTCCTTAAAGTGACCATAACTGTTTCCATTTGGAGTCTTGGTCGCTTTCACAGGAGTTTGAGATTGTTTATGATCTGTATTCTTGTGCCTATGAGGAGAGTGAGTAGAAAACCTCCTAGGCACATACTTAGATCCCTGTGCACTCGAAGTAGAACCATTCTCAAACTGACTATGGTTTCTACTTGGGGTCCTAAACCTCGAAGGTGTCTTATCTCTTTGTTTATTGAAAGTATTTTCGTTTGGAGTATAAGCTCTTTTAGGTTTAGGAGGAGAGACACTATGATTACCATCTCTTTTCAGAATGTTTATAGGTTTGCTTCCTAATCCCGGTTTGGAGCCTAACCTATCTACAATCAGACTAGAAGTGGTCGGTGTCTCATTGGTAATCACTAACTTATGTATAGCTTCTAACTTCTTATTTGGGCAACAAGAAGATACGTGTCCTTTTTGGTGACACTTAAAGCATGACATCTATTTTCGTGACTTACTAACTTTGGTAACCGCTATTGGAGTCTTAGGCACTAAAGGATGAATAACATGCTCTTTATTAATGAATTCATCAATCTTAGTATCATGAATTACTCCACCCGGCACAAATTGTACTTTGGTGAAAGAAACTCTCTTACTATCATCAGATGAAGGATTCTTAATAAACTCCTTCTGTGCCTCTGACAGATCAGGTTTAGCTACTGTTTTCTCAGAACTTACATCAGTCATTTCAGTATCTTCTGGAAGCTTAGTGTAATTTGAGTTGAAAGGAGGTGGTGTCTCATTGTAACCTAATCCAGTCTTATCCTTTACACTTCGTTGAGCATCAAGCATTTTGTCCATCTCAGTGGATCTATAATTTTCTATCTTTCTATTTTGCTCAACTAGCTTCAATTTACAGTCAGCTAGCTCTTTCTCCTTATTAGCTAATTTCTGATTTAAGTCCTTTAGATTAATATAGAGACCATCTATGATAACAGCTTTTTCATTAATGGTATCTCTAAGAGAACTCCTATCAGAAGCATCAAACCTAATTTTATCTTTTAAGTCCTGTTTATCGTCACTTAACCTACGCACATCAATCTTGGCTAGTTCAAGTTCAGATCTAACAGTCTTACTAGATTCAGTCAATAAGCTAACTTGAGATGTCAGGTTTTTGTTTGCTACATTTAAAACACTAACCTGTGACTGCAAATCAGTAACTAAATAACAGACATCAGCAAGAGTAAGAATATCAATACATACCCTTTTCTTGTCTGTTTGAATTTCAGCCATGCGTGCTACAAAGTCTTCAGGAGTCATGTTTTCAGTCGACTCCATATATAGCACATCCTCATCACTTGCTTTAGATGCAACCTCTGGCACTTTTACCTCACCCTCTGGATCAGTAGGCATATAAGATGTAGATCCATCAATTTCAGCCATGAAAGCTTCCTCAGATTGAGCTTTCCATTCATACGATCCATCCAACTGTTTTACAACTAAGGCTTTGGAAGCAAGAGTACTTCCCGAACCTTGTTGTCCGTTGCCAGCTTCTACCTTAGGTCTTTGGCACTCTCTAGCAAAGTGTCCATAACCTTGACAGTTAATACACTTGATCTTGGTTTTATCAAACCCTGATCTATTACCAACCACCTTTCTACCTGTTTTCTTCAAGAAATTCTTTACCCTTCTTGACAACATAGCAAGTTGATCCTGAAGGTCTATTTCTTCTAGATAATCAGGGTCAATCTGATCATAATCTTCGTCAAACATAATTGGATCATTGATTTTCCCTTGAAGGTAGTTTTCATAAGAAGCGACAAAGGAAGCAAGAACAGATAATTGTTGTTCAGCAGATTTCACACTCATAGGCATCTTTTGATGCTCTTGAGGTGACTTCTCAGTTGGTTTGCCCTTTGCATCACTACCAGATGATGTAAGAAGACACAGATCATCGGTAATTATTTCACCTTTTCCTTCAGCATTACCAACAAATAAAGCAGTGGTCGAGCTCGAGGAAGCATTAGAGATAGTAGATTTTCCATGATAAAGTCCCGGATCGTGAGCCTGATCAGAATCAATATCTCTAGTTTTCTTGGTGAAATCATAACCTCTGAGCTTATCAATTGCCTGCTCTAAGGTCATGGTTGCATACCTCTCATCATTGTCTTTGAGCATTATGCCTTGCATTTCCCACTTAGACGGTAAACCTTCAATAAATTTGTCGGTTTTCTCAGTCTCTGTAGAAATAATCTCATGATCATCTAGCTCACTCAGCAAATGGTAGTATCTTGTGGTATATGCATCAAGATCTTCTCCTTTCATAGCTTTAAACACAGTAAACTGCTTTTTCAGGAGATTTTTCTTGCCTGCTTTAACTTGTGGACTTCCTTCACATCTCTTTTCAAGAGCTGTCCACAAAGATCTAGTAGTATGGAAGGATTTGAGTTGATGATTGAGTTCCTTTGGAAGACTCATCTTGATTGATGAATGAGCCTTGTTCTCAATCTCAAATTCCTTCTTTTGTGCTTCACTCATCTGTTGATAAGTGAGAACCACAATTGCAGATTCAACAGTTTGGGTAGGTGCCGTGTATCCATTCTTGATACACATCCAGATAGATAGATCATGGAATCTACAGTAAGATTCAAACCTATCCCTCCAGCTAAAATAGTCCTCAACTCTCAACAATTTAGGTGGGACATTAGATTTGCCAATCTCGTGTTCCATCTCAATCATTTTGCTAAGGTCTGACATCGTAAAATTTTAAGTTAAAATGTATTTGCGAATTTAGATAAAATAAAAATCTCGACTCGCAAAACTCAGTTCAACTCGCAATCTCAGCTCGACTCGCAGAATCTCGGTTCGCAAGTCTCAGTTCTGATCGCAGTGATGTCAACTCGCAAGTGATCTCGGTTCGCAAGAGATCTCGGTTCGCAGAATATATCAACTCGCAAAAAGGTTCGACTCGCAGAATGTCGACTCGCAAGGATGTCGACTCGCAAGTTCAACTCGGTTCGCAGACTTATTCTGAAACCCTAATCTCAACTCGCAAAACGGCTGAAAATTACGAAATCAGAGATTTTTGGTATTTTTACGATTAAAACTGGAAATTTCGATCGTAAACAAACCCTAAATCGTCCAGAGAATGATTTTGATCGTTTTTACGCACTAATGCACGTCAAAACAATCCTAAATCACACGCGATTAACCCGAAAACTTCGAACAACACTCGTTATCTAGCCCGAAAGCTCTGATACCAATTGTAAGTCCCTAGTTCTAGGATCGATAACTTCGTTATCTGTAGTATTAAGGTGCGGAATTCCTCAATACGGTGTTATCTTACTAATAACAATATAGTTCGCGTTTAGGTTAACCAATTGCTTTACTTTATACGTATAAACGTCAAAGTCTAGCCTTTAGTTTTGTTTCTCTGGAAAACTGAGTTCGCAGGAATGCTATGAATTCTGATCTCCAATAGTTGTTCAATAATAATTATTATTCTTGTTTTTCACGTACAAAAACATATATATAATTCGTCTCAACTCGCAGCCACTGGGCCTACGAGTTGACTCGACTCGCTACGCAGCCCAAGCCCATGAACTCGGCTCGTTATCTTTTGTTGAGTTCTGCGAGTTCAGATCTCATCTCGCATCGCAAAGCCTTGCGACTTGAGATCTCGACTCGCAACAAACGTCTCAAACAAATAACTGGACTCGCAACATTTGTATATATATTGTTAAAATCTATATTCGTCTAACACTTTATCATAATAATATATTTAACGAATATTAATATAAAAACAATATCAATTTACAAAGCTAAACCAATATATCAATATGATAACAATTACACTAGTCATATTGCAAAGCTAGATCTGTTGTCACAAACTATGTCTCAACAAGATTGCAGATATGTTTCATATTCCCAATGTTACAAGAGATCGGGTTATGTTGCGAGTATTTCCTTTAACACTAAAGGATGGAGCTAAGAGATGGATCAATAACGAGCCAGCTGGATCCATTACTACTTGGGAAGATCTTCGTACAAAATTTCTAAAAATGTACTATACACCTTCCAAGACCTCAAAGATGATTGATGAGATTAGGAACTTCAAATAGAAATCTGACGAATCTCTGTATCAGACTTGAGAAAGATATAAGGAAATGTTACACAAATGTCCACAACATGATTTGAATGTCCAACAAGAAATAACAGTATTTTATAAAGGAGTTGATCGGGCAACACATCAACAGTTGGATGCACAAGGTCCAGTACCTAAGAAAACTCCAGCAGTGGCAAAGGCCGGAATTGAAGAATTAGCTAAACATTCTCAGTTATGGGATGATGGTTCATCTGGAAGAAAAACGATATCTGAAGATAATGATGGTCTAGCAGCTATAACAGCGAAATTGGAAAGTATGGGAAGAGATATTAAGAAAGTAAATGAACAAGTTCATGCAATCAGGATTGGGTGTGAAATATGTGGAGGAAGTCATCTAAAAGAAGAATGTCCTAATACTGACAGCAAAATAAGTAATGAGGAAGTTATGTATGGGGATTTTCAAGGAAATCCAAATTATCATCAAGTTTCTAATTTAAAAAGAGTTAATCAACCAAGCCAACAGTATCAACAAGGAGCACCAGGATATTATGTCAAAATAGGACAAACTTCCTATAATGACAGAATGACGGTGATAGAGAACACATTGGGAAAAATGGCTGAAGCAAGTAATAAAAGAAATGAAGAAGACGATGCCAGAATGCGTAATCACGTAGCCTCGATCAAACAAATTGAGAGCTCAGTTCATCAGATTGCTAAAGCATTGCAGGAGAGATTTCCAGGAACATTGCCAGGATTTATTGAAACAAATCCAAAGGAACAAGCTAACGCAGTAATTAACAGAAGTGGTAAGAATGTTGATTCTCCTATTATAGCTAATAAAATTGTTGAATCTAAGCAGGTTGAAAAGGAAACAATTGATGAAAACATACAAGCGAACAAAAAGGAGAATGGAGAAAATAAAGTTAAAGAAGTCATCAAAGACTATACACCCCCACCTCCATATCCAGCTGCTCTTAGGAAAGACAAAGAAGATGAACAATACCACAAATTTCTCGAAAACCTGAAACAACTTCATATTAACATTCCTTTTGTTGAAGCTATAGCTCAGATGCCAAAATATGCAAAATATCTTAAGGAGCTGCTGACAAACAAAAATAAACTGGATAATGTGACGAAGGTGACAATGAATGCAAGATGCTCAACAATAATGCAGAATAAATTACCTCTGAAAGTCAAAGATCCAGGGAGTATTACTATACTTTGCAAAATTGGTGAAATGACTATTGAAAATGCATTGGCAGATTTAGGAGCTAGTATTTCATTAATGCCATATACACTTTTTATGCGATTAGGATTAGGAGAACCAAAACCTATTCGTATGTGTATCGAATTAGCTGACCGATCTGTTTAATATCCTAGGGGAATAATTGAAAATGTTTTGATTAAAGTTGATAAATTTGTTTTTCCATGTGATTTTGTAATTTTAGATATGGTAAAAGACCCTAAAGTCCCTATTATATTAGGAAGACCATTTTTAGCAACAACACATGCTCTAATAGACGTTTTTGATAGAAAGATTACCATGAGATTAGGAGATGATAAAATTGTTTTTGATGTTAATAAATCTATGAAATTTCCTGATTATGTTGATGACTCTTGTTATTATTGAATGCTTATGAGTATCTAGATAACCCTTCTTTTCAAGATTTTATAGAAAAAGATCAAACAGATACTAGAATTCTTACAGAATGGACTGAAGAATTTGACACTAAGAAAGATTTGGCAGAATCTGACAAACTATTAGAAAAAGATGAAGATTCAGAAGTAACTGTTGTTCTTCAACAACATATTAAAGCTGAATCATCACAACCAGTTGCTAAAATTCTCAACCAAGAATTATTACCAAATTCTATCGACAAGATTCCGTATCTGAAGGAAGAGATCTTCGAGTTCAAAACATCTATTGAAGAACCACCACAATTGGAACTTAAAGAGCTACCAGCGCATCTAGAATATGCTTATTTACAAGGTACATCAGATTTACTAGTTATCATATCTTCTAAACTATCAACTGCAGAAAAAGATCGCTTAGTGCAGGTTCTTAAACAACATAAAAAGGCAATAGCATGGAAGATCACGGATATCAAGGGAATCAGTCCTACTTACTGCACTCATAAAATCTTAATGGAAACGGATTTTAAGCCAGTTGTTCAACCATTAAGAAGATTGAATCCAAATGTGAAAGACGTTGTCAGGAAAGTTATCATTAAACTATTGGATTCAGGATTAATCTATCCTATTTCAGACAGTCCATGGGTAAGTCCAATACATGTCGTACCAAAGAAAGGTGGAATGACAGTGGTGCCTAATGAGAAGAACGAATTAATACCCACAAGGGCGGTAACAGGATGGAGAGTTTGTATTGATTATCGAAAATTGAATGATGCTACCAGAAAAGATCATTTTCCATTACCATTTATTGATCAAATGATAGAAAGATTAGCAGGAAAAGAATTCTATTATTTTCTTGATGGATTTTCAGGATATTTTCAAATACCCATTGCAGCTGAAGATCAAGATAAGACAACATTCACTTGTCCGTTTGGTACTTTTGCTTATAGAAGAATGCCGTTTGGTTTGTGTAATGCACCAGCTACATTTCAACGTTGCATGATCGCGATATTTCATGATATGGTGGAAGATTTCATGGAAATATTTATGGATGATTTCTCGGTATTTGGGGATTCATTTGATGCTTGTTTAGAAAATTTAAAAAGGATGTTGCAAAGATGTGAAGGTGCGAATCTAGTTCTTAATTGGGAAAAATGTCATTTTATGGTTCGAGAAGGGATTGTTTTAGGACATAAAATATTAAAGATAGGAATTGAGGTGGATAAAGCAAAGATTGAGGTTATTTCAAAATTACCTTATCCTATTAATGTAAAGGGAATAAGGAGTTTCCTAGGCCATGCCGGATTTTATAGAAGATTTATAAAAGATTTTTCAAAGATTGCGATACCATTGAATCATTTGCTGGAAAAAGATGCTAAGTTCGAGTTTACAGATGAATGCAAACAGTCGTTTGATGCCTTAAAGTAAAAGTTGATACCTACTCCGGTAATGATTAGTCCAGACTGGAATTTACCTTTTGAATTAATGTGTGATGCTAGTGATTATGCAGTAGGAGCTATTTTGGGACAGAAAATTGATAACAAGTTTAAGCCAATCTATTATGCCAGTAAGACATTAACAGATGCTCGGGAAAATTATACAACTACGGAAAAGGAACTTTTGGCAGTAGTTTTTGCATTCGATAAGTTTCGTTCTTATCTTGTCTTAACTAAAACTGTGGTTTATACTGACCATTCTGCATTGAAGTATTTGTTTAATAAGCAGGATGCTCGCCCTTGTTTATTGCGATGGATTCTTTTATTGCAGGAATTCGATATTGAAATTAAAGACAAGAAAGGAGCTGAAAATGTCGCAGCTGATCATTTGTCAAGGTTGGAAAATCCGGAATTAGAAATATTAGATGAAGAGGAAATTCAAGATACATTTCCCGATGAGAAGTTGATGACTGCCCAAGAAATAATGAATATACCTTGGTTTGCAAATTATGCAAATTATTTGGTCACTAAGATTTTACCAAGGATGGATTACCAAAAGAGAAAGAAATTCTTTTCTGATTTAAAGTATTATTTTTGAGAAGACCCATTTCTTTTCAGGTATTGTGTAGATGGTATAATTCGACGTTGTATACATGGTGACGAAGCTCAGCAAATTATAAAGCATTGTCATGAAGGACCAGTTGGAGGTCATAATGGACCAAGTTACACGGCAAGAAAAATATTTGATGCAGGATTTTATTAGCTGACGATTTTTAAAGATACGTATGCTTTTGTTAGGAATTGTGATTCATGTCAGAGAGCTGGAAATATTTCTAAAAAAGACGAGATGCCACAGACTAATATATAGGTTTGTGAGATATTTGATATCTGGGGTATTGATTTCATGGGACCATTTCCTACAAGTCACGGTAATAAGTATATATTAGTTGCTGTGGATTATGTTTCCAAGTGGGCAGAAGCGAAGGCATTACCTACAAATGATGCAAGAGTTGTGGTAAAATTTCTTAAACATTTATTTGCAAGATTTGGAACTCCTAAAGCCTTAATTAGTGATAGGGGTACTCATTTTTGCAATACTAAATTGGAGAAAGTATTAAAGAGATATGGAGTTAGTCATAGGATTGCTACACCTTATCATCCACAAACAAGTGGACAGGTTGAAAATACAAATCAAGCAATAAAACGTATTTTGGAACGTTCTGTTGGATCAAACAGAAAAGAGTGGTCAGAGAAATTAGACGACGCACTTTGGGCATATAGGACCGCATTTAAAACACCTACAGGTTGTACTCCTTATTGGTTAATTTATGGGAAAGCTTGTCATTTACCAGTGGAAATTAAACACAAAGCATATTGGGCACTTCAGGAATGCAACATGGATACCGATGAGGTTGGTAGGCATCGCTTTTTACAGTTACATGAGTTAGATGAGCTTCGATGGAATGCTTACGAAAATTCAAGGCTTTATAAAGAAAGGACGAAGAAATGGCATGATGCGCGACTTCGGGGAAATAAAGACTTTGTTGCTGGAGAACGTGTGCTTTTATATAATTCTCATATTCGTTTATTTCCAGGTAAATTAAGATCAAGATGGAGCGGACCATATGTGATTCACCAAGTTCATGCTAATGGAAGTGTGGATTTAATAGCACTCGATGGAAATATTTTTAAGGTCAATGGACATCGTTTAAAGAAATATTATGAAGGAACTGTGGAGCATTTTTCAGATATATCTTTGGAAGTATAGGTTACAGGATTTGGTCGAACTTACCGACATTTAAGCAAAAGTGCTTCTCAGGAGACAACCTGTGTTTATATATGTTATGATTTTTATTTTATTTTCAGGAATGAACTTTGTGGGTGTGTTCACTGGAAACCCTCACGAGACTATAACTCGTCCACTCGGGATACCGAGGGGTTTAAAGGCTTATTGCATATGCTAAATGCAATCGTGATTAACTACGAAAGTGTGGATGTTGTATATTATTTTTCAAGAGATCAAGAAATCAACCAAACAGAGTTTTTACTTAGCCGATGATGAATTTTGAAAATTCAGTCAGGGGAGTTTTTCTGTTCTATTTTTCTTTTCCTTACTCACTTTTGTTTATCATTTTTATACAATGAGGGCATTGTATAATTTACGTGTGGGGATAGGGTTCGTAAGAAAAAGAGTTTCTTTAATTAATTATTTAAGTTTCTCTTGTTCTTAATTTTTACTAAAATTTAAAATTTTAAGTGTATAATTGAGTATCTATTAATTAGAATACTTTTGTTAAAAGATTTGTTTTGTATTTAAAAGTTTAGACTTTAATATGGATTAACTGTTTTGTATATATAATGTAAGCTATTTAATAATAAGTGATATATAGTTACATGATATGATGTTCTAATAGGCAATCTATATGGAGATTTCTGAATTTTAAGAAATTAATAAAATAACTTGTTTATTATTTTATGGTACATAATATGATATATGACATAAAAGTCTTAATTCTTAGATTTATCATGCGATAATTTTATATATCTTCATATTTGTATAAAAGCATTTGGGAGTCTACTAATTGTTTCCTTTGTTGTACGTAAGTACAAACCTGGTTTCTAATTAGTATTCTTAAATAAAGTAGAAGAAAGAAAAATTCTTTCAAAAGAAAAAAATATATAAATAAATAAAAATCAAACTATGTCGCTTTGTTGTACGGCTGTACAGACCTGTCACCGCTGGTTTGATTTAAAAAATTTACTTTACCTGAATCAAGTTATGTCACTTTGTTGCATGTAAATGCAGACCTGTCACCAATGTCTTGATTCTTAAAAATGGATTTTGATATACTTATTTGGAATATAAAAGTAAATTGCATGATTAAGTTTAAGAGTATATCATATATGGAAATCATAAGTAATATACATTCTAATAATAAAGATGTATTCAGAAGTATAAATATAGATTGTTTAAAATGGATAAATATATTAGTAATCATTCATGAGCTATATATTGCACGAATAATAATAATTTTTATTTATACATTATAGTTATCCATGTTAATTAAATTGTTTAAATTTTTAAGTTATAAAATAGGGTTTTAATTTTGGTATTCTGATTTTTGAATATTAAGTTGATGCTTATTTTTGAATTTTATTCAGTATTCTACTTGAGGACAAGCAGAACTTAAGTGTGGGGATATTTGATAAGCATCAGATAGATACTATATTTTATATTATTTTTTCCTATAATTGTATACATTTTATGCATTTATATGATTTTAGATACTTATTTTGTTAATATTTGCAGAAATGTATTTTAATTAAAGATTGAAGAAAGAAGAACGAAAATAAGATCGAAATTGAAGAAATTAAAGCAATTGAAGAAAAGAAGATCTAAACCTTAAAGAAATGAAGACTAATATGATAATATTAAAGATATGGGCCAAGAAAACAAGTGAATCCGTTTAAAGAAGAAAAAGAAGCCCAATTTGAAGCCCAAGCCGTTTATGGAGGATTCTGGAAAATAAGTCCAACCGGTGGTTGGATTCCCCAACTGGCGGTTGGGGCTAAAGGTTCATGGTGGTGGAGAAAGTGCAGAGTTGGAGTAATACTCAATTAACTCCAACCGGCGGTTGGAGGTCCCAACCGGCGGTTGGAGGTCCCAACCGGCCAGAATTAGTATAAATAGAGGCTTAGTTTTGATTAAACGATATACGATTCTTAGAATTAAAAGTCGAATATTAAGGTTTAAGGTCGACTTTAGGTGCGAATTTGGAGGCTAAGAAGCTAGGGTTTGAAGGTTTTCAACCTTAGGAAGAGCTAGTTCGTCAATTGGTTCGGTTTCTTTATCCTTGTAGCTTCACTAACCTTTTGGGTTACTATGGATATTGTTTATTTGAATTAATTGCTTATTAGATTTTCATTATGAATGTTTAAATGTGTTTACTATGTTTATTATATGAATTATATGTTTATGTTGGAACTATATTATTGAATATTGTTATGCAAGAACTATGTGTTATATTATGTTAATAATCGTAATTAACTGATTTATAGATAAACTCACTAACCTTTTGGGTTTTTAAATTAAGTGATTATGTTTTATTAGATATTAAGTAGCATTATGATTCAACCGACCCTGGAATTGCATCAATAATATGTTGATAGATCTTAATAAATAGTGATACTTTACATAACCTTTGACTGTATTGCTATATGAAAATTGTCATAACCTTTGAGGTTTTCTACATTAGTAAATCACAATAATAATAACCAACATGCAAATAGACATAAGTTGATATAATAAGTGTAATAAATAATAGTTTAAATAGTCATAATCTTCTATCCAATTTAGTATTCTTAAGTTGTTTCTTTAAACTATTAAAGAATTGGTATCAATTATACATATGTTCGATCGAAACTAAAACGTCCCCCCTATCTTATATATTATTGTATATTATTGTTTATAAATGTGAATTTGTATATTAATTGTAATAAGGATAAATAAATAGTTAGTTATAGATTAAATCACGTTCCCTGTGTTCGAATCTGGACTTACTTATAAAACTATATTCTATGATCAGGATAACACTTGCCTGAATTGTGTGATAGTATTATTTAGTATTTCCTTAATTAAACTTGTGATTATAATTGCCTATACTTAGCACACATCAGTGCCGAATACGGTAGATACCAAACGTGGAATCTCGTTCTCAGTAACGACCGTCACATTTCTCCAGAATTGACACACTAAATTCTTGTAGATAATAGTGGAGTCTGAAATAGCATGGAAAATCCGTGAACGTCTGAGAAAAGCAATCATTGGCCGAAACGGCTCGGCCTTAGAAAGCCTGTCATCCAAAAATGCAACCGTATTATGTCGCGGTTCGTAAGCCAAAGCCATATCTGTAAAAAACAGTACATCAGATATACTCGAAAAGCGTTAGATTAAATGACAAACGAATTCACCTAACATATTTCAAACATTCTGTTTTCTGCGACATCACAGATGATGTCGCAGTTGAGAGTGCGAAAATGCACTGATGTCGCATAAATCAATTCAAAATCAATAGCGACGTAGAGCCCTATGTCGCATAACAGAAGAGCGACGTTAAGGGGGACGTCGCATTTTGTAATTAATTGTGAATTTAATCACATAAGCTTAAAAGTGCAACGTAGTACACGTCGTCGCCTGTGAAGTCGCACAAATTTGCGACATAGCACGGGACATCGCAGTATATGCGATGTAGCATGTGACGTCGCAGTGTATGCGACGTATCATGAGGACGTCACAATCTGGTATGAAATTACCAAAGAAATGCGACATCGGCTGCTACGTCGCAGCTGACGTCGCAATAATGAACTGCAACCCAACCCAGAAAACCCTAAGTGATAAATTTGGGGTTTTTCTATTCGACGTATACTTATCGATGCGGCTAAGAAATGGGAACATAGAAACATAACTTATACGACATACAAAAGATGTAATCGTATCTATTTACCCAAAATCAGAAAACCTCATTACCCGCAATTGAAATTCGAATATTAAACGAAAATTAAACAATAAAACGTTGTAAAAATAGTACCTAATAGTCGAGTAAAGTGAGTAGAACAGGAAATCGTGAGTGAATAGGAGTGAAAATGGCCGGAAATCACAATCGAATCGAAGGTCACGATGTCGCAATTGCCAAATCCAATGTCGCAGTCTACGTCGCAAAAATATTTTGAATAGTGTACCGTAGGACGTCGCGGGTTGGAACTATATATAGTCTAACCCTAACTGCGACGTAGAATGCAACGTCGCATGCGACGTCGATGATGATGTCGCATGATTGAAATTGCAGAAAATTCGATTTCGATTTTGATTTTAGGTTTTCAACGCGCGATTTGAAAAACAAACTTGTAACTTGGTGTAATGAAACTAAGTAAGAAAATTTTTATGAATACACACTGAATGCAAATTTACAAATATATAATTAACACATTCTTTTTGGTGACGGAGTTGATTTAATCTGGTTAGGGATCATATCGGAATAACATGCATTTATTAGGAACAGTAAGTGTTATTTCGATCATCAGTATATTTGTCCACTTTAAATTTACTTGGCATGCTAAAAACACTTTTTATAAAAATTATTTCAAAACGATTATCAGTATATTTGTCCACTTTTAACATGTTACACTCACATCTAGGAGCTAATTTTATTATTATTCGTATGTACATTTCGTTGTGGTCCCCACCATAGATATACATCCTAACTTAAGACATAGACCATGCTTTCATTTACAGAAAGAATATTAGAAAATCAAGTTTAAGAATCAAGTCAGCGGTGACAGGTCTGTACTTACGTACAACAGAGCGACATAGCTTGATTCAGGTTTAAGCAAAACCAGACTTGGTCAAACCACTTTGACGACCTTGTAAGGTATCTTAATTTTAAAGACTTTGCAAGTACTTTGACTTGTGTTTGCTTAATTTTTAAGTATATATTAACAGAGACCAGGTCTATACTTACGTATAACAGAGGAAACTGTCAATATATACCCCCAAATGATATCAAATAAACTTCTTTCACGAAAACATGTCTAGCATAAGTAAGAAATTAAGACTTTTGTCATACATCTAATGATGTTGTACCACTAGAAATAGACAATTATTTATTAGGCTTCTTAAGAGATCTCAAAGAGTTTTGCATAACATGCCTACTAATATATCATATGATGAAGACAATGTTTATAAAAACTGTTTTCAACATGTCAGATAAATCTACTGACACATCCAAGATAAATCTTAAAATTCCATTTTGTGCATGTCACCCGATGTACTATCATATCCCAAGTTGTTTACAGACACAACTTCAACGTCTATTTAAAAATGTAGCAACCGTGCATTTCTTTAGTACTAAAAAGTATAAAGAGTGGCTTTTATTTTTTATGTTTTTTTATTTTTTTTTAACAATCAAAAATTTTCAAGACAAATCCAAGTCACAAGTCATTTTTTAGCTTGAAAGAATCTCAAACCGATCATAGACAATTTTTTAGCGCGTGAAAAAGCTTTTGTGAAAAGATCGGCATTTTGCTTAAGGGTGTCTATATGGACAAGGTCTATCAGGTGTTTCTCATAGCAATCCCGTATAAAGTGGAACCTAAGTTCAATGTGTTTGGTCTTAGAATGTTATACGGGATTGCGAGTTATGGAAATAGATGCAATATTATCTATATGAATAGGAGTCATAGAAAGAAGTAACCCGTAATCTCGTAGTTGATGCTGGATCCAAAGGACTTGAGAACAGCAGCTTGCAGCAGCAACATACTCGGCCTCAGCTGTAGAAGTTGCAACCGTGGTCTGCTTTTTGCACTGCCAAGAAACCAACCGCGATCCGAGAAACTGACATCCTCCAGTTGTTGACTTCTTATCCATTTTGCAGCCACCATGATCCGAATCAGAATAGGCAGTTAAAGCGAATGATTTCTCATTTGAATACCATAGACCAAGAGTTGGCCTATATTTGAGATACCCAAAAATTCGCTTTACAACCTTCATATGAGTCACCTTTGGCTTCGCTTGATATCTCGAACAAAGTGAAACCGCAAACACAATATCCGGTCTTGAGGCAGTAAGGTACATTAGAGACCCTATCATCGAACGATAGTCTTTCTCCTTGCAGTCTTCTTCATGCTCATCGGGTCCAAGATTGTGATTTATGTCGATGGGAGTACCATAGGTTTTACAATCAAGCAAGTCATACCTAGTCAACATGTCATTGACGTATTTTGACTGATGAATATAAATTCCTTTGGCTGATTGCTCAACTTGCACACACCTAAAAAGAAAGTAAGTTCTCCCATAGCACTGATCTCAAACTCAGACTTCATTAAAACCTCGAATTCCTTGCACAAAGCCTCATTTGGAGAACCGAAGATGATGTCGTCCACATAAACTTGCACCAGTAGCAAATCTTCTCCCTCTCCCTTGGTGAAAAGGGTGTTATCGATTTAGCCTCTTGTGAAACCATTCTTCAACAAATACGTAGTAAGCCTCTCATACCAAAGTCTTGGTGATTGATGAAGACCATATAAAGCTTTGCTCAGTTTGCACACATGATTAGGATGCGCAGGGTCTTCAAAGCCTGGAGGCTGTTTGACGTATATCTCAGCATCTACCTCACCATAAAGAAACGCACATTTTACATCAAGTTGGTAAACTCGAAAGCCTTTGAAAGAAGCAAATGCCAAGAAAATCCTAATTGATTCCAATCGAGCAACAGAGGCAAATACTTCATCATAGTCCAAACCCTCAATTTGACTGAAGCCTTGAACCACCAAACGCGCTTTATTCCGAATTACCACACCTCTATCATCCATCTTGTTTCTAAATACCTAACGAGTACCCGTAAGATGAGCACCTTTGGGTAATGGCACGATTTCCCAAACTTGCAGCTTCTTAAATTGCTGCAATTCCTCTTGCATGGCCTCCACCCACGATGGATCTTTCAATGCTTCCTCAACCTTTTTAGGTTCAATTTGAGAAAGATGGCATGATTCGACAGTTGCCATGAGGCCCAAAACTTGTTCAGCTGAAGTTTGCTTGTCTTCAGCTGTTTGCTTTGCTTGAGTTCTCGTTTGAACTTTAGAGTAAGGATCACCAATTATATTCTCAATGGGATGATCCTTATGTACACGAGTAACTGGAATGACATCCGGCACAAGATTCAAACCCAAGTTGTTCAAATCTCCTTCAGTGACAGGAGTTTCTTCTTCATCTGCTTCATTAGTAAAGAGATGAGAATGAACCATTTCTTCTTCTTCTCCGTCTTCCTCTAGAGAAGGCATTTCTGGATCATCAGGAAGATCCATTGCATTGATAGTTCCCGAAGTAGAAGGAATATCAGAAGATGGTGGTGTAGGTGTAGGTGTTGGTGAAGGTGTAAATACAGGTATTGGAGTAGGTGTTGGAGAAGATTGGTTGGGTGTCGCATCGGGTTTTGGATCGGATGGTTTAGAAGGAGAACCAAATATTTCTTGAGAAATATTGATTCCATGAAGCAAGGTAACCAAGTCTTCCGTATCATCTTCTTCCGGAATGTTGAAAGAGTTAAAGAGTTTACCATAGTTGAAAAACCAATCCGGACCCGTACCTTGAGGAGGTTCCGTATACCTTAAACATTTTACCTCAAAATGTTCCTCTATCTGATTAGTCGATTTGTTGTAGACTCTTTTGTTTGGAGAATTAACTGAATATCCAAGAAAGATCCCTTCAACAGCTTTATCACCAAACTTAGAGACACGTTCTTTAGTAACCATAATCATGCATTGACACCCAAACGGCTCTAGAAACTGCAGGTTTGGCTTGCGGTTATTGAAAAGCTCATAGCATGTCTTGTTCTTCTTCTTAACCGAGAGCACCCAATTCAGAACGTAACAGGCAGTATTAACTGCCTTAGCCCGGAAAATGATAGGCAGTTTTGAATCCGCTAGCATAGTTTGAGTTATCTCGATAATAGTTCTATTCTTTCGTTCTGCAACTCCATTTTGTTGAGGAGTTCTTGGAGCACTGAATTGATGATTAATACCTCTTGAAGCACAGAATAATTCTAGAGTTGAATTCTTGAACTCGGTTCCATTATCACTTTGCAGTCTCTTAACCTTTAAGTTGCATAAATTTGCCAACTTATCCAACAAGTAAACCAGAATTCCCGCTGTCTCATCCTTTGTAGCAAGAAAATAAACCCACGAAAACCTTGAGTAGTCATCAGTAACTAACAAACAATAAGACCAACCACCAATGCTCTTAGTAGAAACTGGACCAAAAAGATCCATATGTATTAGTTCCAAAGGAGCAACAATGGAATTCACAACCTTAGACTTATGGGACTTCTTGTGGAGTTTACCCTTGTGGCAAGAAATACAATCATCCTTCAAAGCAAAGGACTGTTTTGGAACTCCCCTCACTAAGTCATTATTAATCAGAAAATTCATTTTACAGAAATGAATATGTCCCATCCGTCTGTGCCAAAGGAGTGATTCCTTTTCAGAAGCCTTTGAGAGTAGATAAGTAAACTCGCTTGTAGTCTCCACAGTTCTCATATTCATCACATAGGTGTCATTTCTTCTAGGTGCACGCATTAACACCCATTCCTCTGGAATGACATACCCTGGCTTCAGTATAACACATTCAGTCTTTGTAAATGACGTGGTATAGTCTTTATCACAAACTTGTGAAACGCTCAGCAAGTTGTGTTGTAGTTCCGCCACATAATTTACGTTTTCAAAGCTAACCTTCCCACTTGTTAGCGTCCCTCTTCCAGAAATTGTTCCTCCCGTATCTCCTGCAAATGCCACATGTCCTCCTGCGTATGGTTTAATATCCACAAGTAGAGACACATCGCCAGTAATGTATCACGAGCAGCCGCTATCCATAAACCATTCGCTATCTTTCACATGTTCAGACTGCTGCAACACACAAAAATAAGGATATTAGTGAGAAACGGTGACCCAAGCCTTTATAGACTTAGGTCTACCGGAATCATCAACAATAAGCACATCAGATAGAATTTTATTTTTAAACAAATCAGAATTTGTATCAAATGTGTTATTGTTGACAACATTAGAGTCCATAGCAGACTCTTTTCTCTTCCAAACTTTAGATGGTTCAGAATTTGGCTTGGGAGTAATATCGGGCTTTGGTTTTGGCAAAGAATTTTTCCCAGCATTACTCGGTTTCTCAGCAGGCTTGGGAGAGTTTGAATAATGCCTAGGAGGTGATTTTGAAAATGAATTTCGATAAACTGATGTCCTAGGCATCTCTCTCCCATAGCGCTGATGAGAAAGTTTGGGACATTCACGAATCAAGTGTCCTTGTCTCTTGCAGTAGAAACAAGAACGAGTCTCAACAAATGGTTGAGGCTGAGGAGTTACCATAGGAGGTGGTGAAACATTTATAGAACATGAACATTGCGTGCACGTCTTAGAAGCTGCTTGATTTGGTTGAGAGGTTGAAGTGGAATGTTTATCACAAGAAACTTTTTTATTTAAAACTTTATGTTGCAAAATCTTTACAGGTGACTGAAAAGTTTGTGGCTTCGCATTTAAAACCTTGTCTTTTCCTTTTTGAGTTTGAACCTTAATTGCAGGTTCAACTTTTAAGACCACTTTTTCAGGTTTAACTTCAACCTTTTTAAATTCAGGATACTCCTGATCAGTAATATCCTCAATCTCAACAATCTCATCAGTATAAACTGAAGATTTACATTCAGGCTTAACAAACTGAGGCAAAGGATACTCTGGCCTTTTGGTTTTCTCCTTTGTCAGTTTGTTTTGCTTAGCTTCTTTAGCTTTAATGCCATAAAGCTTTGTATAATCAACTGGAATTTCTTCAAGGCCTTCCTTAATAGGCGCAGGACAATATTTGGCATGAGAAGGTGGTGGTACTTGGTTATAACCAAGTCCTTCCTTCTTTTTACCGCCAGTCCCTTGCTTGTTAACGATTTCATTAAAGACAAAAGTTGCGGAAGAAGAACCTAAGATTTTGCTTTTATGATTATCGAACTCACCTTTTAAATCAGATAGTTCTTTATTCAACAGTTCAATTTCAGTAAGATAACTTTTAATTGCATCTTGTTGACTAAAGACCTTTGCTTTATAAGTTTGAGTGTCTAACTTGTGAGCCTCAATATGTTTTTCATACAGTTTTTCATTTTCTTGCAAAAACTTGTTAGATTCTGTAAGTTTAACAACCTTTTCCCGCAAGTTTAAATTGTCCCTTTGATAGACCTCAAGAGATTCAGTCAATTGAATACAAGTAGCACAATTAAAAGGCTCAATTGGTTCATTTTGTACCTCGGGTGTGATGTGAGCCATCAGACACTGAAATTGTGCAGCCTGAACACTCCAGTCTGAAGCAGTTGGCTCAAAAACGACCAAAGCATTGTCCGCAGCCAACGACTTGACTTCTTCTTTCTCATTTGCCTTTGGTGGATCAGGCTTAGTAAGACTCGATGGTGGCATCTTGGGTTTCTCGCATTCCCTTGCGAAGTGACCCAAATTCTGACAGTTATAACATCGGACCTTGCTTTTATCAAAACCAAATCCGGTCTTCCCATTTCCTTCCAAGCTCTTGCGTCCTGTCCTCTGCAAGAACTTTTGAACCCTCCTTGAATAATAGCAATGTTCCAGTTTAAATCCATTTGCTCTAAATCATCGTCATCCAGCTGACTATAATCCTCCTTAGTCATTTCCAAAGTGGTATTTGGTTGAGTAACCAAATCTTTGTAAGAGCTTAGAAAAGCTGTATAAATTGCAGCTTGCTCTTGTATAGCTGGTGATACTGGAACCTGCTGTTGTGATCCTTGAGATGGACCAGAAACATAGGCTATATGTTGAGCCCCAGTTGAATAAGATGGTGAACTGGTATCTGTCATGAATGCCATTCCACCATAACTTTTGCCAGAATTGACTTGTCCTCCATATAATGTGGGATTTTGTACAAATCCACTTGACTTGCATTCTTTCTTCCTCAACTCCATAGCATGAGCTTGAAGAACACCTATCAATTGGTCCAAAGTCATTCTAGCTAATTCTTGATTTTCTTTCAAGAATTGGACCTTCACATCCCAAGCACTTGGCAACACATCCAAAAATTTCTTGTTTATCTCCAGTGCAGTGAGATTGTATCCTCCTTCAATTAACTCACTAACCAATTGTGAGTATCGGGTGAATAATCCAAAAGTAGTCTCATTAGGAAATATGTCAAACAGATCATATTGCTTCTTGATTAATTCTAACTTGGCCTCCTTGTTTTTCATTGCCCCCGCACCTCGTTTCTATTGCCTTCCACAAATCATAAGTTATGTCATGAGTTTTAAAGAGTCTCATAACATCCTTTGTTAAACACATACATATAGCGGAATGTGCCTTCCTTTCTATCTCTAGTTCCTTTCTCTCTTGAGGTGTCATGGCATTGTACGATTTAGGTGGAGGAATTCCACGAGAGATTCCTTCAGCAACCGGAGCCTCATATCGTTGTTTTAGTGGACCCCAAAGTTCTGGACAATGAAATTCTACAAACTCTTCAAATCTATCTCTCCAGTACGCATAATCCATATCTGTAGTGAACAACGGAGGTTTATTGCTAGAACCTATATCATTTCCCTGTTTGATCATTTCCCTAATTCCTCTAATATCTTCCTTATCAGCGGCCATTTATAATAGTTAAATTAAATTACTGTCTGAAACTTGCGACAATAGATGTAATGTCGCACTAGATCCGTGCGACGTAGCAATTAATGTCGCAAAAGGCTGAGGATTTAATTAAGAAACAAAAGTGCGACATAGAGTCTAATGTCGCTACTGTTGTCGCAGAGTCACACGATGTCGCAACGTGAAGTCGCAACACGATGTCGCAAAAACCAATTAAGATCAAAATAACGACGTCGCAAACGATATCGCAACAGTACGTCGCAAAGACCAACTTAGGTCAAAAGTGGTGATGTCACAGGCGACGTCGCAGATGATGTCGTAGTTGATGTCGCAAAGTCGCAAATAGCTGCGACCACAAACCCTAAAATCGAAAGTTTTAAACCCTAATCGATTTCCACAAACCACAAATGACGAAAACCTTCAGAAAATCTCAATAAACACGATCGAACACCTGTAAACACAAATAACAAACGTAATATTCACAAAAGACAATATGAATACTACCTTTATCAATCCAAACTCGATCCGATACTCCAAAAACGAGCTTTTTTTGCTCTGATACCAGTTGTTAGTCCCTTAGACGTGGATCTCAACGGAACGAGTCAATCCAATTATTTGCGGAATCAACAATTAGATAAAGAACACAACCAAATGAATAATCAAATGCAATATGAATCAAACCTAACGTTATATTATTGATTATAATCGATTAGTTTACAGTGGATTTCGACAAACTGCGTTTAGGGTTTTTCGTCAACCCTAAAACTGAATACGTAAAACGTATTTATACAAAACTGTTGGTTCCTGCGACATTACACACAATATCGCAGGCCCAGGCCCATGCGACATAGACAATGTCGCAAGCCTAAAACCTGACGTCGCACCTGCGACATTACAGACAATGTCGCAGGAGTCAGGAAACTCAAATTAATTACAAACTCTAAGTAGACCAACTGACAGACACACCAAAATGTATCAACACTTTATTAAGCTATTACTTTACTTTTCTTATCAGCAGCTATTACTTGATTGAATTGAGTGGTTTGTTTGAGAGACTATAGAATACCGAAGCAAGGGAAACTGTGGACCACACGATGAAGAATGCCGAGAGCCATAAGCTACAAGCCACGGACCAGTAAACTTCTAACGAGTAGCCAACAACGTGCACAGCAAAAGTGGTACACCATTCCAAAACCCTCTACCCGTTTAAAGAATTGATTATCTCATCCGATATTCCAAACACTAAGTGTGGGATAATCAAAACCACACTACACTTACGAAACAATCCGAAAATAAGTAGAATCTCTAAGTGTGGGATACTTCAACAAGAGGTACTCAACGAATAGATTTGAACATTAGGGACAATGTTCCTCTAAGTGTGGGATATACGGCCTTCAACCGCAAGTTTTTATCTCTTGTCCGTAAGTCAAACAATATTTTCATTAAAAGGCTAAAAATGGATAAAATTTCAAATTTTTAGATTCAAAAACATCGTTCTTTAGAAATCCTATCTTTCAAAATTATAAATTACAGCAAGAAACGAGTTTTGACAATGAAACAAAACTGTTTTAGAATAAGATACGGACGAAAAGGGCAACACATGTCTAGGCACACATTGACCAAAACATTCGATTCGTGAGGATTGAGCCCATCATTAGCATTCATCTCTAAAATGCTTTACTTTTCATTTCATGTGTGCGCCGATGTATGCATTTGAATTAGAACTTGCTCTTGCAATGCATTTCGAGATCACATCAATGAGTGCCATACGTGGCATAGGTACAACCTATCTTGATAACTTCTAAGGAATCCAAGCACCCTTACACCACCAAACTTCCACCCACTCAACATTCACTCTTCACACCCAATCAAAACCTCCTATTATTCATCCCGAACCTACAGAAGTTTTATCTTCCAACAAGTTTTATCTTCCAACAAGTTTTCAGAGACACTCTCAATTTCCTAAGACTTTTGTAAGAAAAGCTCATCACAACCAAACACCATTGAGAAACCTTCCTGGCTGTGACAACCGTCAAAAAAAAAAAAAATCTCAGGTCATTACCGCACTCGAATCTCAAATTACGCTTACAGCATTCCTTAAATCCTAGTGAAAATCCTAGGTTATGACTCCGTAGGCTTATCAAAGTCATAAAACGTCTTAGAGACTGCTTGGTGAACTGTAAATTCCCTCTAACATGCGAAATTAGGTTACTAAGTGCCAATAAAATAAAGAAAAACCTATCTCTTTATGTCTTCACAAAATCCTCATCGAATCACAAAAACTGAATTTTCGGTGACACTACAAGTAAATTCAATCGGACGGTACCCGACTTAACACGAACATTAGTGAAAATATTTCTATTAATAACTTAAATCTATTTTTAGAAGTTATTTATCATATATTATTATTTTGTTTAAATAATACACGAAAAACTTAGACGTTTTGGCTAAAACGTCTCAAACGCAAAGAAAATGCGTGAATCGAATTCGGCAACCAAACGAACATCAATAAATATTTTTACAACTTAAAATAAAGTATTTTAATAATACTTAAATGAAAAATAATCCCAAAAATATCGTGAATTTAAACGACAAAAGAAAACGTTACGCGATTTAACGTATTAACGAATTTACGAGTAAACGAACACAGAACGTAACACAGTCTGGAAACCAATTTTTTTAAAACATTTCCAGCCCTATGGGGCCCCTAAAATTCGTTCACCCCACCACCTACCCTCTTTTCCAATTCAAAATCATTTTTATTCCCTATACACCTCATTACTACTTCCATTTTCCCAAAACTCACAAACACTCTCTTCATTTTCTCTCTCAAAAACACACATATTCTTTCTAAATCCTCTCTAAATTCCAGCAACTTTCAAGAACAAAATCAGGGAGTTGAAGGTGTTCTTTCACAAAATAAACCCTTCAAGGTAAACTAGATCATCTACCTTTAGTAATCTTTCATTTTTCTTGTTTTGTTCTTCATAAATTCGGATTTTAAACCTCTTCTATGGTTAAAATCCTCATAAAATGCTTGATGTTTGTAGGATATCTCTTTTCACATCCTTATGTGTTAAAAGAAAGAGTAACCCATGATCAAACCGAAAATCAAGTGAAAAATCATGTTATTACTTGTAATCTTGTTAGATCTTGTTCATCTTTGTGTATGTCTTTCTTTTTATTGCTAAAAATCATTTCTAACACATCTTGGATGTAATCCAACATCATGCATGTGTTAGAGAGTGTATTAAAGGTCAAAAGAATCAAGAACTACTTCTATTTAATGTTTAATGTTTCTCATTTTGAATAAAACATCATTTTAGGGCTTGTTTGGTTTCTGTCCAGGTTTGAGTACGAGATTCACCAAGGTGTTTCTCACACTTAACTTAACCAAAATGGACGTTTTATGAGACAACAATCAAGTTCAAGATGTTAACTTTCAAACCCCATAAGCCTTATATTTTTATGAGATTGTTTGATATTTTTAATAATTTTTATGAAAACACATAGACAACCTGCTCAGAAAAGTCAGAAACTTTTATCTCAGTGTTTTGACCATAACTAGAGCTTCACACCTCCAAATGACTTGAAACCAACGCCAAAAGTTTATAAATTTTGCTAGCTACAACCCTTGTGCTGATCACTTTTTCTGGAACCCAATAGATTTTGCCCAAAAGTAATGATTGCATGCATGTGTTCAGATCTGACCTTAGATGAAAAAAGTAAATTTGAAAAATACTTTTACTTCTCTATAATTCCTGGAAAAATTACAGTAGATAGATAACATATTGAAGATGATCTTTTATTTTTTTCTTTATTTTATTTCGGAAAATAAGTATTTTTAATAAATTCAACAAACTGATGTAATTTTCTGGATATGAGAATATGGACTGATTTTGGTAATAGTTGAAAACCGACACTTGCGTACTTGCTATTTAAGGAAAGACTAACTCTTTATGACTCATGAACATGTTTAAGGTTTGGGTAAAAGTATCGGGTTAAATCAAGAAGGTTTGACCGAGTCAACAAGAACGGGCCTCGGTTTTGAAAACGAGAAAGTTTCTATGTTTGGAAAGAATGGTAATAAAAAGGGTTTGGGTCTCTTATGAAGTATTAATCGATTGTGCGTTGTTAATCATAAATTGTGAGAAACCATAGTTCTAAAACTCAAAACATAATAAATTTGGACATAAACAATTGTAAGACATTATATACTCGTGTATTCAATATTATACTTAACGTGATTATTGAACATTATTAACAAACTTCAAAGCAAACAAACCATTTTGGCACTTTGTAATCTAAATATTTATCTAAGCAATCCTATCAAACCTAATTTACCAAGAAACTAATTAGAAACCTTGTGTTCATAGGACTTGGATAGGAGTCATACCCGACAAACACGCGCGCTACATCCATCGTTTACTCTTACGCTCAATTGTGAGTATTCACAGCCCCTTTTTACTTGTTTTATTATTTTGGGGTGAAAAGCATGATCTCGAACTTTAACTAAATTGGTTGTACTCTTTATGAACTTGTTGAACTTTTGCTATACTATTTATGCGAATTGGTATATACTATTGTTATGCTTGAGTACTATCGTGCTAAAGTCCCCGGAAATATAGTTTACACTACTTATTAAGTCGTCCGAGAGCCAGACGAGCCGTTGATATTTATGGATAGCGCTATTTAGGGGGAAACCACTCCTCACTCACGCTGTTCGTGAGTGCATAGTATCACCTTACTCATGTTAGTGATAGAACATGGAGCTTGGGGCATGTGTCAGTTGAATCGGTTTAGTAGTGGCCTCAATTGCATTAACACTCTTGTATACTACCTTTCATATTCGCAACTATTACAACCAATCTTTTTTTTATTCATGTCATTTATGAACAAAGCTTTTAGTTCATTTATGTGTAACATTAAACCTGTGAACTCACCAACTATGTCTATAGTTGACCTTTTGTTTTATCATGCTTTTCAGGAGAACGACAGTAAGGTGCACTCTAGGAGTACATTAGCATGGATGCATGTTCACACGCGTTTGATTTATTTTGAAACTATTTGGAAACTTTAAGAGCTTCTTGTAATTTCTTTTCGAACTGTGGTTTGAACTTGTAGTAATGTGTAATATTTTCTCTAAATTATGTATGGTGGTGCTACTATATCTTATGCATTGTTACCCGGTACTGTTACATCTCGTGTTTTCGCTTTAGCGGGGTGTGACACTGGCCATAGGACATATATATCAGCGAAGTCGGCATAAGCCGGCACGACCGGAAAAAAAAGCCGAGAAAAGGAAGAAAAATTCAATGAAAAGAGTTACAAGTCTTTCCAAAAAAATCTGAGAAATTCCAAAAGAGACTCTCTCTCAAGAAAAACATCCTAGTTTCGAGAAAATACATGGAAAAACCCTCATCACACACCATCTTCAAAACCAAGCAACCGATTCCTTTCCAAGATATCTCGAGAGGTTGGTATCATCCTCATCAAAAGTGATGGAGATTTGATTCTTGATCAAGCCTATGACGAGAATGCTGCATGACTGGCCATCTGAGTGATTGACACTAGTAAGTAGGAAACCTTAAACACCTGAGTGATTTGAGTGACCCACTTGTGAGGATTGCCTAGTCATGATCATCATATAAGTTGCTCGAAGAAGGTATCAAATTCTACAAAACCCCTAATCTCTAGTAAAAACTCTTTCGTAACTATAATTTTATATTCTTTGAGAATAGTATCTCTAAAAACTAATGCGATTAGAATCTTTCCAAAAGCTTTTTATGAAGGACAAGCAAAGTTCTAAGTGTGGGATTCATGATATCGCGTAAAAAGTCACATTTTTACTACCGATATCTCTCTCATTCTGGAACGATTCTTGGCACTTTAACTCAAATTCAGTACAAATCAATAGTATTATGTCAAGATGGTCAAAACAAGGTTGCATGATGAAAATCAAGCAAAACGGATAGAAAACGAAGATTCCACGCACGTTTGAAGATACAAGACATCAAAATGAAATTTCAAGACAAAAGAGCCCATCAACAACATCTATCTCATCCAAGATGTTCGTTTTCAAATTACGAATCCAACAGAAGAAGAATCAACAAAAACGGACGAAGAATGAAGATTCTACGTACGCCGGAAAATCCAAACGATTCGTACGACACCTTAATATTTCTAATATCTATCAAGAATTATCTAGGAAGAAGTGATATTATAGATAGGGAAAAAAATACAGATAGAAAATAATTGGGTTGGAAATTTAGTACAAATATTGAGGTTGAACCTAAAAAAGACCAAATCAGGGAGGATCCAGAGTTAAGCCCCCTCCTATTCGAGGCCGGGTGGCCTTGCCCCACAAGCACCCAACCTTCTTTTTGCTCTTCCTTCGGGTTGCCTCCACGAACTGAAAAAGACGAATCAGAGTTTGAAGAGGGGGAAGGAGAAGGAGACTAACTTTCTCTTCTTTCTTCTTCTTTGAAATACCTTGCCACTTCCCTTCTTTGCTAGTTGAACTACTTCAACAAGTCTGCGTGTGAGATATCCTGCATATGATGTTCGAATAGTGGTATCCACAACTCCTTTACGGGCTCCGTAGCAAGAAATAATATATTCTATTAAAGAGAGTCCTTCACGTAAATTGCTTTGAATGGGTAAATCAATCATTTGTCCGCATCTAAAGTTCAGAGATATATTTTTGGGATTTCTTTTCATCAAAAGCTTCATTTTTGATTTACGAATCCAACGCAAAAAGAATCAACGCAAACGGACGCATAACAAAGGAAACACGCATGAATCGAGAAACGAGGCAATAGGCGGCGTACTGGTGCGGGTAGCAGCCAGCCGCCGCCGGCCAGCCACCAGGCCGCCCCCGACTGCCAACCCCTACATGGATCCCGCTTTTTGGTCCTTTTGTGTACCCGGTGCTAGACCTTTACGTGTTTTTCCGTACCCGGTGCACCACCTTTTCCACCTTTTTCGTACCCGGTGCCACCACCTTTTCCACCTTTTGCTATTGTGAGCTTTGGGATGCTAACTTGAGCCAAGTCTCTCCTATAAATAGCAGCCCCTAGCTCTCATTTCAACACACTCTCATATATTCACACTCATACATATACTCTCACTCTTCCGTTTCCACTTTCTCACTCTAGAAATTCTCTTATATTTTAGACTAAGATTATTGTAATTAATCTACGGATTAACATAGAGGTTAGAATGAACGTTAGGAGTTTGGAGATTCACCTTTGTACGTGTGAACGAGTTTTCAATCATAATAATACGCTGCTACGCATTTATTTCCGGGTGATATCGAAACCTTTATCATACTTGCTTTATTTCACATTTTAATTATGTATTATTTCCTTGTATGTGATTTGTCTATTACCATGAATTACGAGTAGTTTATTATTGTGATTGTTGATGATGTAGATAATTATAAGTAAGGATGACATTATACAATTAAGTGTACGACAATTGTAAAAGTGATATAACGGCCCCTATTCGACAGTTTATTTGATATAGTACTGGAAACGTTTCACGCGGAGTACAAATGTATGGAAGTCGATAAACGACTGAAGGTAGTTACATCACTGGAATCAGCTCTGGTTTAACAGTTGGAATTCTGAAAGGATAATACAACTTCATAACTAACTGGTATATCCTACAAAAGTCAATGCACAATAAAATGATGTTCGAAAACGCGTTCAGATAAAATAGGAATTAATGACCTTTGTATCGTTAAGACTTTATGAACTTGAGTTTAATTTATGGAGTACCCTTTCTGGTTATCCAAGTGACTGCAACCTAGTAATTAGGACTTGATCAACCTTAATTATGGTAAGTAGTTATCTGTGCCTATGACATGCAACAAGTAAGACACAGTGAACCCACTCGTTGTACATATTAGGTTTACATTTCTGCATCGCTTTACATTTAGTTAATATAGAGTGTCACGTTCACCGTCAATTACTCCTGACTGCATGTCTGATGTAAGAAGCAGTTGAACTACCATGTAAAGTACACTGTCCGATTACTGAAAGGCATGGTCTGCATATGAAACACGTTTTTATAAACTGCGAATAATCCAGGGATGTATAACTGTTTGAAAAGGAGAGCTCAAGTCATAAGTTGAAGTAACCAAGCCTTAATGCACAAATCAAGACTTAGGAATAAGAATAAAATCCTAGTGACCTGGAATCCTTAAAACACTAAGTCTTACATAATCAGCGGTCTAAACATACACAGTTATTAATCTGCATGCTAACGAAATACTAAACTATTTTAGGGGTTAAGAACGGTCGGACCTATGAGATGATACGCTACTGATTCATGCACCTCGGCGTCAAGCCAAGATAGGTTGTTTATCTTTCAACTAGATAAGTATTGGAAGTTTGTGTATTGCTCGGATCAGAATCACGATAACTTAGTTCCTAGTGACATGCCAATGGGAAATTTAGTTGGTAGGGTTCTAGAGTTTACACCTGATAGTTTAAATCATTACATTTAGCATTATTCCTATTTAATCTGTCATCCCGCAACATTAATTATCGAAATCTCAGCAATCATATGTTTATCTTTACCCGTTCTCCTGCACTTTAATTTCCTGCAATTTACTTTTCTGCATTTTTATTACTTGTCTTTAGTTTAAAACCCCCAAACCTACCTACTTTGTTCCATCCTAAATATTTCTCTACCGAAAACACCAGCTTTAATCGCCCACATATTTGGATTCATAGAACGATCTTAGGTCATACTTACCGCTTGCTAACCAGAGTAGGTAGTACGTATAATTTAAGCCTAACTAAATATAAATTTTAAAACCCCTGATGCGCCTGCACCACCATCAGAAATCACAACGACACTAAACCGACGGTTGCGGGTGCAACACAGCCACAGGTGGAGTAGCAGTAGTAGTAGAAGGTAGAGAAGAAGTAGGAATAGGCGGTGTAAGATGCTGAGAAACAGTAGAGGCAATGCCAAAAGTCGCCTAGCTGCCGCTCTGCTGGACTTTGTTGTCCCATATTGTCCAGGATGAACAATAGCAGCAATCATCTCCACCTATCTAAATGTATAAAATTAATTAATAAATGTTATAGTCTCTGCTATCACAATCTTTAAGTAATTATAACAAATAAACAACTAAACTCGTATCTTTTACCTCATTAGGTACGGATACCTGTTCCGTTATTGTTGTTGTTGTCGTTGTTGTGGCATCAACACTAGGTGTAGCCTGAGGAACTATCACAGAAAAATCTGTCTCAGTTGTACAACTCCAACATAACCTGAAACGTTTACTAATTGTAAGATTAGAAAACTAACCATCACCAATAGTCAAATTAGGCGTGAAAGCCCTCAAACGTTTCCTTCGTTACGTTCGAAGAGTCTGTTCGTCCTCCAAATCAGTAGGCTCGTCAATCAGATTGAAATCCAGATCAACATCCTTGGCTTTGCACTTCTCTTTGAGCACCGGATCAATAACAACAAGCTTTGATCCTCGCTTGATCATACCAGGTAGTAGTTTAAAAGGATCAGGTTTACTATCATCATCATCGGAATCAGAATCAGTATCACCATCCTGACCACCAGAGGGACCAACCTCTGTATCCTGAGTATGAATTATATTAAACATTTATGATTAGCATTAAGCCCAATCATATGAGTTCTATATAAATTAGTCAATCATAATACCTGAGTAGATACACCGTCAGGTCTAGAACTCCCTGGTCTATCAACCTCGGGGTGTACATCCTCCGATTCCTGTTTATAATGATAATCAGACTTTATGATTAGCATAAAGCTTGATCATCTAAGTCTCAATATCATATAAAAATATACAAGGTACATAAGATTTAAGATAAGTACCTCTGTAGGAGCAACATATTGCTCAATTGCTTGTAAAACTGGATCAGTGGCATCATCATGGTGACCCAACACCTCTTGAACCACTTGTGCAACAATCTCATGCACAACATGCTCTCCTTGCTGCCCTGCATGGATAAGTACATCTTCCAAAAGCTCATGTGGTGCCTCAGGTGGAACTACATCAGCAACAGGCTCAGCAGGTGGACCAGAACTAGCAATAGCATCCTCCTAACCATTGTTAGGTGGAGCAACATAGTGTGGATTGATCAAAAATCCAAAAGATTTCTCGTCTGTGGTCTCAAGTGCTCAGGACGACAAGAATCGACATTAAATGCTGCATTGTATCCACGAAGCCCAGTTGTATCAACAGAAGCTGTGGGTTGATATGCTGGAAGATCATGTAGAAAATGACGAATAACCATCATACAAAAATGTGGATATAGCATAAAGGTTGACTTGACCTGTCCGATAATCTGTCCTCGTAAGGACTCAAAAATATAAGCTGAGAAAATGTATGGTTTATTATAAACCAGGGACGATACACCGGACATCAGTGTCGGCCGCAACTCATATAAACCACCCTTCTTGGGTGCAAAAACTATAATCAGGACATGCCATAAGAAACGCCATTTCCCAAAAACAAGGGCCTTCAGAAACTGGCGTCCTCGTGTAGGGCCTACGTACCCTATCCTGTCCAGAGCTCTCTCAATAAAATCGGTAGGAAACTCTGTTGGACCGTCCCCCTGCTCTTCAGTGCCAAGAAGTAATAATTCACGTAGATCAGCAACAGAAAATATGATAGGACGTCCACCCACGGTTGTACGGATAACCGGTGGGTTAACAGAAGCATCATAGACGATGTCCATCCAAAAATCCTGAAGAATAGCCAAGGAAAGCGATGGAGAAGCGGTAATAGCATGTTGAATACGTGACCTTGCATAAAATGTGAGTATATCCTCAACTCTAGACGCCCCCTTCTTCGTAATATCTAAATCTACAAGTACGTTGTGTGTACTCGCAAATTGTCTACCTTTCATATCTATAAAACATACACAAATGACAGATAATTAGTATATGAATATTATATTCTACTTAACTTAATTGACCTATTGACTACATACATCTCAATTGTTAATTAAATTCAATAAATATAACAGTCATATATTCATACAGATATAACTTGTTATTTAGAAATCTCAAGTTCAAAAAATGCATGAATTCGTTAACTTGTTAATTTGATTAAAATTCTCAAGTTAAACGTAGTAAGTTATTTTAGAAAATTTGACCGCCGATATAACATCGGGACACACCGCTCGACTACGCCATGAGTCGGAAGACTTTCGACCAAATCGTCCACTTAACTTATTAAAATATGTTTATTACTTAAAAAGATTTTAAAAATATATAACTTGTAATTGGAATAATCTGAAGTCAAATATTCCTTTAAATCATTTTAAGTCATAAAGATCATATAACCCGAAGGTATTAATATCAAAACGTGTATTAAATAACTTGTAAAAATTTATCGCAAGTCGAAAACGATACACATTTTTATTTTTATTTTAAAAAAATTTTAGCTCGCAAAATATCTCAACTCGCAAGACAAGTCAAGAAGTCAACCAGTCCCTACGATTTGAGTTCAGCTCGCAGGTCAACGAAAGTCAATGCGAGCTCAATTTCAACTCGCATAATGATCAACTCGCATGTCAGCTCGCAGAACCAGTTCACCTCGCAACTTCGGTTAAAGAGTCAACATGGTTCAGCTCGCAAACATCTCAGTTCGCAGAGATGAGAGTCAACGAAAGTCAAAATAGTTCAGCTCGCAAGACCAGTGCAAGCCTACGGGTCAACGAGTCAACCAATTTCACTTCGTAGCTCATCTCGCAGAGTCAATAAGTCAACGAAGTTTACTTCGCATCAGCGAGTTGTGAAACGAGATTGAACTTACTTCACAGACGCTCCTGCGGAGTGAAAATCGATTCAAAATAAAAAATTTGATATGTTTGTCAACAATCCATTCATATATTCATGTTCTACATTGTTCGTTTAACATATGCTCAAAGTTTTATGGATTTTAATCCAGTAAACCCAAGTTAAACCAACGAAATTGTAAACCGAGGGTTTTGAACAGAAAAACGAACGATTACTCTTTAATACGCGGTGAAAATGAGTGTATTATACCTCAAATGATGCGTAATCAAAAAGTGTATAATATCCACGGAGTAAAGATTGTTCCTCGTACTTGTAAAAACGAAAATATGAATATGTATATGTTCGGTTCGCACCGCAGCAAATCTCAGTTCGCAAATCGTGTGGGAAAGTGAGTGGGATCGCAGGTCACTGTTCCCTTTTATACCCTAGTCTCAATTCGCAACTTTGACTAATCAACTTCGCAGAATTGACCGAAAATGCGAATTGTACACTTAGTATAAATAAAAACGAGTATGATAATTCAATATTATTTTCAACCAACTCACTTTTAAATGATTAATAACAGTTTTAACTTATTTCCAAGGGGAGAATTAAATTATAAAATAAAAACTTTATTAATCATAAAGATAATATATAGAACAAAATATATACAAAAAGTGGTATCGAGTACCTTTTTATTAATCACCATAAGAATACATAAAGAAAATCTAAACAAATACATATATATGGAGATTAAGATTTTATCTACTCCGGGATCATATTAGTAAGAATAAGCTATAGAATCTTAATATTTTAAAATCTAAGATGATTGTTAGTATACTTACCACAAGAAGTTCATATAAATACCACTTATTTTACCATCTATATACTTATATTTATAATATTATATCTTAGTTTCCTTTATCCACACAATATAATTGAAAACATGCTATTCACAGATGTGAACAATTATTAGATAGTTCAAGACGATTACTGATATTATGAACCACATAAACAATTTATACTCAAATTTCTAAGCATACTTTATTATTATTAGTATGAGTATAAACTAGTGTTTTCCATTACATGATATACTGTGAAATAAAGTAAAGCACATAACACTGAATTTATAACTAAGGTACATAAAGTACACTTATATTATTTATATTTAGACAAATATCAAACTCATAGTGAAGATACTAGTGGTTCCAGGTCTGTACTGACATACAACAGAGGATCCCTTAGTATGAGCACTACAGGTTTGAGATTATTGACCTAGCTAATAGCTTCAGGCCTATACTCACGTACAACAGAGAAATCATTAGCTAAGTTAATAACCATATATTTTTCATACCATTTGTCATTTTCTACAATATTCTCAGTGTATGGCAATACTACCCTTCAACAGTTAAGACAATTGTCATACATCACATAATAGTCACACCGGATAATTTCCGTGTAACTTAAGACTTCTTAAAAGCTTTAGAAATTTTTATAAAAGTTTCCTATCTGTATATCGAATGAATAAGATATCTAGATTTTAAGAAATAAAAATTATATCATGTGGAAAAAGGTGTATAATAAAATAAATATAGATATATACTTAGTAAAATAGCCATAAACTTAAATGAACCTACTAACATATTAATCTTAAGTATTCAAACTTATTATAATCAAGCTTATTCTCCTAATGTACTATCATTTCCCTTATGCAAACAAAAACTTTTGTTTTTGTATTTTTGTTAGGCGACGATTCCCCTTAGGTAACAAGCAAATGAATGCCATACGCCACCTTTTTTTTAATATAGAAATACATACTACTAACTATTACAATTATAGAAATACCCCTGGAAGACTAGTTACTCTGCATTCTTGATAAGCATCAAATAGATAGTATATTTTATAGTAATTTATCCCTATATTTATATACATTTTAGTGCATTTATATGATTTTAGATACTTATTTTTTTAATATTTGCATAGATGTATTTTAAAGTGGAGATTGAAGAAAAGGAACGAAAACAAGGCAAAGATTGAAGAAAAAGAAGATTAAATGAAGACTCAAAGAAAATGTAGCTTAAACCTTGAAGAAATGAAGAAGATGGCTCAAAAGTGGAGTAATAACATCAACTAAGTGTTTTGAATGAAGCTTGGATGAAAGAAGCGGAAATTCGATCATAAGCTGAAGAAAAGTGTAAATGCTGAATTTTCTACGCGCTGTAAGTATTTGGACCATAACTCTCTCATACGAAGTCCAAATGAGTTTATTCAACTTGAAGAATTTAGCTAACACATAGGGCTACAACATATAAACAATTCAGCTCATTTAAATAAAAACTCAACCGCCGGTTGGGCCTTTCAACCGGCGGTTGGATCAAAAATCTGGAATATTCGAGAAACGAGGAGTTGTACTTGGAGATAAAGTACCCAACCGCCGGTTGGACCTTCCAACCGCCGGTTGGGACCAATTTTTAGCTATTATAAATAGAAAACTCATTCCAGCTTCAAGGGATATACCATATACGATTCAGAGAAGAGAAATACGAAAGTTAAGGTTTTAGGTCGTGTTAAACCCAGAATTATCAAATAAATAATTCAATAAGCCTTGAATTATTATTGAGAAGTTGCGGAATCACACTCAATAATATTAAGAAGATTAAGAATTATAATAACTTGTAATACATAATTGATCATCAAAAGCTTCAATCTTATTAATGATATAAGATGAATACACTTAAGTATTAGGGTTACAGAAAATCTTGAAGCTGCGTGAAACTTATGTTAACCTAATCTTGGTCTAAGGATCTCTATTTATAATACATAGAGTCCTATACAATCTCTAGTTATTATGGAATTCAAATCTATCCCATAAATAACTCTAACCGACTTATACACAATAATAGTGGGAACAACTTACTTTATACCAACAGTGGTAAGTTCCCTTTACAAACACAAGTATACTTACACTAACAGTGGCACTGCTGCTACAAATATACTAGCAGTGGCTAGTTCTTCAATCCTTCTAGCAGTGGCTGTCATTATATCGAACAAAGGCTAGCACCAACACTTTGTCAAATAAGCTCAGATCCCAACTGTAACACCCCCAAATTTAATGATTCGCGGAAGCATACTTTGGGTGTTACTAATTAATAATCAAAGCATACAGATATATAGCAAACGACTCTATATGCGTCGTTTTAACAAAATATATTAATATTAAATGGTTTACCACAGTTTGAACTCATACATAGCTCATGTTCGTAATATGAGAGATTTAAGTACATAATTAGTTATACAAAATCTAATAATGCAATGAAATCTCTGAAGTTTTCATGAAGACTCGAGCTAAGATGCATCCTGATGGGCAGTCCAAATCTACTGCTGAGTACCTGTGATACATGCTAAAATGGGTCAGCTAACGCTGGTGAGCTCACAGGTTTGAGTAACAAATAATATTCTATCAACCGCAAGATTTAAGTATTGCTTTGCATCCAGCAAATAAAGTTATGGATAATGTATACAACCATGAGCGTATAGTCTGAGCTTAACTCGAGGGTCGGGTCCCATATAGAGAATTCCGAGCGAGGTGTCTCCACGAGTGCCTAATCTACACTCGTCTTCCCAAATATTAGTACGTCCGTTTACCCGGTTAGTGCTTGCTAACCAGGACGAGGAGGGTCAATCCTATATGGTACCATATACTAATATTCACGCTACTTTCGTATTACCAGACTATACTGACGGAGGAATTTGGTTTGATTAGTTGAAAACAACTCATGTAGTATATTGAAATATGTACTCGCGTTCATGTGTTAAAAACAGAGCAATGTATCACACCCCTAGTAAAACAGTAAAAAGAGGGGCCATGAGACTCACTTGAGCCTGAAGAGTTTATCTTAATAAACTTAGATTGATTAGCCAAGAGTCGAAGTCCAACGACTTGTAACCTGAGGGTGTCCACGACACGCGATGGTTATGACATGATTGAGTATCTCAAAGATCACCCTTGTAGTTGTTTGTTCAACTAGAATGTCCAAATTACCATGATTTGGTTGTTTGTTTAAGTGTTTGAAAATGCGTACGGCCCGTTGGTGATTCTTTGTAATAATAATCCCACATTATTATTGATGATTTTGAAGTGTTATACCTAAAAGTAAGTTCCAATGTGTTTTAGCAGTTGTGTCGCATTCGTGTTTGATGTTATACAAGTTTAACACTTTGTGTGAAAGTTTAGATTTAACACCGTTACTCGTGAACCTAGGGTAAGGGCGAAGCCCGTTAATGACGGGGGTCCGGGGGCAGCGCCCCTGGTAGCGGGGTCCAAGGGGCGGCAGCCCCTGGCGGGGTCCAAGGGGCAGAGCCCCTGGCTGGGGTCGAGCTTGGAAATTTTTTATTTCTACTATATTGCTTTGGTGAAAAACGCATCTGGACTTGAATTTGGGTGAAATGGGGCGTCAAATTTGGGTCTCAAAACTTAGTGTAAAATTAGTTTAAAACCTTCTGTTTTATGCATCACTTATAGCGTCACTTAGAGGCTTGGGCGACACTTGGGAAGTGTCGCTAAAAATAGTAAATCTGAGCATGTGCGTCACTTAAGGGAAGTGACGCATGGTAGGGCGTCACTAAGGTAAGTGTCGGTATAAGTGTTGGGTATGGGTCTAGGCGTCACTTAGGAAGTGTCGCTAGAAGTGTCGGTTAAAGTTGTTGTGCGTCACTAGTCAAGTGACGGTAGGAGTGTCGGGAAAAAGGGGTTTTATGCGGCACTTAGGCAAAATTAGGGTTTCATGCGACACTCAATGCGTCACTTAAGTGACGCACGAAGTGACGCTATACTGGTCGTCTTTGCGACACTTAGGTCCGATGACGGATTTTTGAGCCAAAAACGAGTTTTTTCGGTTTCCGTTTGGTTTGATCCTTTTACCCAACCCTTATATGGACATTTTAAGCTTGAAGAAACAACTAAAGCTTGAAAACACTAAAAATCGAGGAGTTGCGGGTTTTGTCGGAAACTTACAATTTGTCGGATGAAAATTCCGAAAAGATGGAAGTGTAGATCGTTGCTTCGTGGTTATTTTCTTCTAAACGAGTGTGAAGATTCGAGGTCGTTTGGAGGTGTTATTTTAGGATTTAGTGAGGTGGTGGTGGTTTGTGATTTAGAGAGAAAAGAGAGAGGAAGAGAGAGAGAAGAGTAAAGTGAAAATGGGGTGGGGAGGTGGTGACCTCACCCCTTTTGGCAGATTTTTCGTGGGGCCCACCCCATGTGGGTGTGTCCCAAACTTGTTTCTCGCATTTACGTTCCATGCAGTGTTCGTTTTCCCGATTGTTTAAACGTTAGATAATTATTTTATGTGTTTTAATATGCGTTTTAAAATATGAATAATCACCCCATATTTTTGTTGAAGTATTTTACCACATATTTAATGGTTGCGATATAAAATATAACTTTAGCTTGTTTCGCTTTGTTTGCGCGTCTAATATTTTAATAGCATAGTCCTTGCTTGTACGATACGAAATGTAATTGAAATATTATTGAAATAATATTTTGGATATAGTAGCGTTATTTAATAATGTTGTACTATTTAATAAAATTATTCACCAATGTCCGTATTTATTTGAACCGAATTATATTCGATTTGGGATTGCGTACGATTTAATCAAATCGCGTATTCATATATATTCAACAATATATATATTTCGATACATTAATTAGCCTAAAACCAACTAATTACACATATTAACAACTGATTAGGCGCTAATCACTAGTCCTAATTTGGCGGGTGTTACACCAACAATCTCCCCCTAAACTTGATCAATCTTGCATTACATTAAGTTTTTGCATTCAGCTTCATTCTTTTGTAGGAGCTTTGGAACCTTTTGAATCTCTATTTATCTCTCTTATTGTACTGATTCATAATTCTGTAGACTATATCTTTGCTTTTGGAGTTCTTCACAGCTACTTGCAATTTCTTTGCAATCAACTGCTTCAACAGTGCTACACTCAGAAAGTAATCTCTCTCATCCAGCATATAAATAAATTTTCCATTTCTGAGAGCTATCAACTGTACTCCTGCCCTGACAAAATGTCTCCAATTACTTACTGCTTCAGCACATAAGAACAAATCCCCATACATCTCAGGCTCAAACATCATTTGTATCCATTCCCACACATGCCTTTCAAGACTAGCTTTAACAATTTTCAAATTCTTTTCTAACCCAATCTTATACATATCATACACATCAAACCTGTTTACTCTATTCAGAATATCTTGCATTGACTTATGAAAACTAACAACACCATTTTTCCTTTCAATTCTAATTTCATAAGCAATTTCTTTAGTTGCTATCAATACTGCTTCCCATTTGACAATTTTTGAATATTCCTCACCATCCAAGTTGATGTTCTCTGATCTGTCAGACTTAACTACAATCATCTGTTCCAATATCTCCTCATCCCTATCCAAATCACAAATATTATCATCCATCTCTTGAAATTTAGCAAATGACCTTCTAACACCTTCAATTTTCAATTTCAGTTCCTTTTCTTTCTCCAACTCCACATCAATTTGATCATATCTTTCCTGTAATCTCCTTTGAATTTCCTTATCATCTTTCCTTTTCTTTTCTAACCTCTTCTTTGCTTCAGGATTGACATAAGGATTATTATCATACATCTTTTGCAATTGTTCCAGTGACATTTTCCTCAATTGACCTGTAGAAATCCTATCTCCTCTTAACTTACATACCAGATCATTTTTCAATTCAGCCCTTGTTGGTTTCTTTGCGTTCCTCTTAGCAGCTTCTTTTTCCTTTTTCTCCTTCTTCTCTCTTTCAATTTTCTTCTTTAATGCCATCTGCAGAGGATTACCCTTTTTCTTTTCTTCATAAGCATGATATACACTATCATCATTTAACCCTTTTGCTTTCATATCTGCATATACTCTGTTGATCCCAGTATGGATCTTAATATGTATTACTTTGATTGATTATTAATAAGCTTGCGGAATAGTTTATTAATAACTTGAAGAATAAACTTAGAACACAGAATTAATCAAAAGCTTCAATATTATTATCAAATAATACGAACACACAAATTGTGCTAGGGTTTACAACCTTGAAGCTAATAACTAGAAAAATCATCTAATCAAGTATTCTACAGGATCTCTATTTATAACATATAGAGTCCTTTACAGAATCAAACTAATATGGAAATCATATCTATTCCATAATTATCTCTAACCGACAACTAGCAGTGGTTGAGCTATATACTAACAGGGGTTGTACCCTTATATAACCAACAGTGGTTAAACACTTATATACACAATACACTTATACTAACAGTGGCACTGTTAGACTAATTATAACCAACAGTGGTACTGTCAATACAAAACTAACTAACAGTGGTTCAATGCTAGCAGTGGCAAAACACTTGTATTCTGAGCAAATCTGGCAGTGGCTCAGGTCTTAACAATCTCCCCCTAAACTTGATCATTCTCAGTAATGACTCAAGTTTCTTCATCTTTCTTCTCATCATTCAAAGCTTGATTCTGTTTTCTTCTCTTCTCCTCCTCTCTTATCCTTTCCAATTCCATTCTCTTATGAAACTGATTTACAACCATATACAAAGCATTGAAAGCACCTTCTGAGACCACAGTAACTCTTAATCTTGAAGCAAGCACATTCCTCAAAATCTGAGTTCCCAAGACATATTGTCTGTCATCAAACATGAAAATTGTAGCTCCATCTCTAAACATAATCATGTGTATCCCAGCTCTAACAAAATGCCTCCAATTTAGCACATGTTCAATACAGTTCAAAAACAATTTTGTGAATGGTTCAGGCTCAAACATCATATTCAAACAACTGCCCAAATCTCTTTCCATTATCACCATAGATGCTTGCCTGTTCATCTGACTGTTTAGCTCATACAAATCCACAATATCTAACCTATTCACTTTTCTGATCACATCAACCACAGATGATAGATATTGCTCACTCCCATCCTCTCTCACAAGTTTGATCTGCTCTTTAATAACATCATCAATCTCTGACCTCAGTCCTTCCCATTGAACTATCTTTGAAGACCTATCATGATGAATATGAATATTTTCTTTATTATCATTCACTTCTTTGATATACTTTCTCAACTCTGTAAGATCTTTTTCCAGATCAGGTATCAAACTATCATTAGCAAGAACTCCATCCCATCTAATCTTAAGATTCTTATCAGAAAGCCTTTTTAATTCTCTTTCTTTGGCTTCTATCTGTTCTTGCTCTTCTCTTTCAATTCTTTCCTGTTCCTCCATCCTAACCTGCTTTTCAATCTTTTTCCTATCTTCAGAAAGCTTCTTCTCAATAAATTTATCTTTTATAAGCTTCTGTTCAAAATCAACCAGACCCTCATTTTGATGTCTAGCATAGGCCTTCTCCAATCTATCCAACTCCCATCCTTCTAAAATACTTCTAGGTGCATACCTTCCACCAAGAATTTTAATTAAATCCTTTTTCCTCTGAGCAGCAGTTGGAGGTTTATTTCTTTTCTTTTCTAGCTCTGCCTGCCTTTTCTTTCTAGCCCTTTCTTCATTTGCTTGTTTCAACATGGCAAACCCTGGGCTCAACTCATCCTTATCTTCCTTCTTGTTGATCATCTTATGAATTTGTTGTGCAGTTATCCCTTTCCCTTTTGTAGCCATATCATTTAACATTTTTGCAGCTCTTTGAGATAAAGTCACTACACTCATATCCTCCAACACAACATCAACATCATGACCCTCATTCCTTCTGGACTCAACAGCCCTTCTCAACATCCTCTCATCATGCTCCTCCTGAGCTCTCCTTGCCTCAATCAAATCAATCTGAGGTTCTACCACCTTCTTTTTCTTTTCTTCCTCTACCAATTTGCCCTTACCTTTGTCTTTGGAATCAATCTTTGGAACATCAGACTTAGGTTTGGTTGGTGAAGATGGTTCTCTAATGATAACAGGTGGTAAAATGGTTCTTGTGACAGTGGTTGAAGGTGTAGTAATAGCAGTGGTTGATATAGAACTGACAGTGGTTATAGGTGTATTGACAGTGGTTACTACTGGAATACTAACAGTGGTAATATCTCCAGCAGTGGTTGATATATTACTAGCAGTGGTACTAGCAGTGGGTATAATGCTGACAGAGGTAGTTTTCTTTGATTTTCTTTTCTTTGCTATTGACTTTTTCCTACCATAGGTCATCCCTATATCTTTTCCCTTAACATTCACACTTAATGTTCTGCTCTTAACATCCCTCACAAAAATATCCACTGCTTCCTTGTAGCTTAAACTGCTGTCAATTGGAAACACCTTGTCATCCACCACAACAGGTTCTGACTCTTTGGGTACTAATACTACCAACTGCTTTTCACCATCATCCATTCCTTCATTCACAATATAATCATCCACAGGAACATCAAGCGCATCCTCCATTACCTCAGTACTCTGCATATCATCACCAATATTCTCATCACCAATATTTGCATCACTAATATTTGCATCACCAGCTTCACCCATATCATCATCATTATCTTTCCTATCTTCAGGCATATTATCTCTCCCTTGATTTTCATCATTTTTCTCCCCCTTGCTTGAAGATTGCTTTAAAGCTGCAGCAGGTTGCAAGACTTGTGTGACTACATCTTCTACCACAGCTAGTCTAGCTCTCAAATCTGCAATCTCCTGTTGCTGCCTTTGCAGTAAATCATCCTGAGCAGCCAATTGTACTTGTTGTGCTCTTCTCAATTCTCTCTCCTTCACAAATTTCTCCCAGATCATTAGAACATCATGTGCCAGATCATCAATCGTCAATTCCTCAGTTTCATTACTAGTCTCATCAACATTAGAGTGTAACCTCCTAGAAGAATCATTGACTACATCTGGCACTTGCTCAGATGCCCCTTGATACATGGTACTGGGACCTTCACCTGCATCATTACCCTTAGGTTCAGCATTAGAAGTTGCCTCTGGTTGGGTCTGAGTAATGTTACCACTGTCCTGTCCTGCCAGTGGGCTAGAAACAGTAGTGGCAGCCCTTCCAGAATGAACATTTTCATCAAATATGTTCACCTGTTGTAAGATTTCCTGTGACTGAGACTGTGAAGAAACAGGAATCTTCACAGCCTGTGTAGCTTTCTTGGATTTCTTAGCTTTGGAGTGGGTAGTTTGTTTGGTCCCTTGTTTTCTTTTTGTGGTGCCACCTCTTGATGTGTGTTCAGAAACAACTGGTGTGGTTGTTCTGTCATCAATTGGTCCAAGTGATGTTGGTAATACATCACCAGTAGCAGAAGGAGTAACTAACATAGTAGAAAACAATGCAGTTTCCTTCTTTGAAAAAGTGTTTTGATACTGGTACATAGCTTTAATAGTTTTTACAGACAAAGTAGAACTAACTATGACACTTTTATCTGCTGGCAGATTTGGCAATTGTTTATTCAACAAAAGTTGAACAAACCTAGGATACATTATGAATGTATCACCCTTTACATTCCTAATCATATTATCTAAGATAAACCTAGACATATTAAACTTAATACCCTGTGCCAAGCAGATTATAGGATATGCAATACTAGAACTAAATTCATTAAAACTAGTTCTTTTCTGAGATAAACATACCAGGAAAGTATGAATATAGAACTTCCATTGTGGACAAAACCAAGACTTCAAGAAAGTATATTCTGATCTTGTCTTTCCTGTACCCTCATATCCCATAGCATTGATTCCTTGAAAAAGATCTGCTCGTGACAATTCCATAACTCCTCCTTCATCATTGAACTGTAGAAGTTCTCTCAAAACAATCTCAGTAATCATTACTCTATTCCCTTGAACAGTTGAGTGAATGTGAGAAATGCCATTGACAGTGCCTTCTTTAGCATTCTTCCAGAATTCCTGGATGTGTGATCGACTCAAACGAGGAGCAATAGTAAGAGCATAAGACACTGGACAATTACGCAAGAAATCGATAATAGGGTGAAAGTAATCATCTGCTATTTCTTTATTCAAGAAAGCCCTCATATTGTGTTCAGAATGAACACTCAGAGTCGAACAATCATTATCAGAAGAAGATGATGAAGCCATTTGTAAAAAAAATGAAAGAACAACAATTGATCGAATACACAGTACGAATGATTTGTAGAGAAGATGAAGAAATTTTGAAAGCGTAATTGAAAAAGTGAAGTGTTTAGATATTTATATGTTGACAGCGCCAAGCCCTAGTGAAAATAACTAACAGTGGCACTGTTAGTTATGCACCAACAGTGGCACAACCAACACATAACACTAACAGTGGTTACTTCACTTGGTCAAACTTCAACATTGACTCCGCATCAAACCAACAGAGGTAACAGCCTTAGCAGGGGTACACTAGAACTAACAGGGGCAAAATACTTCATTTTTTTTTTTTTTTTTTTTTTTTTTTTTTTTTTTTTTTTTTCAAACACAAAACAAATAAACATTAAATTCCAGCTCCATTAATGTCTCTTGACAGTGGCTGAAACCTGTAAAATGCAGCTAAAAACAACCTAGCAGGGGTTAAATAAACAACATATACAACAGAGGTTGAAAATATACTGACAGTGGTATAGATAAACTAACAGTGGAACCAACTATTATCATGAAGAAGCTAACAGTGGTAATACTTAACCCTGTCACTATATTCTTCACCTCTGTTAGTATCAAATCCTGACCAAAACACTTAAGTGAGATTGATCATACCAATATTAGTTATCAAAAATGTAAACCTTCCTACATCAAATGCTTTGGTAAAAAGATCTGCAAGTTGATTATCAGTATGAATTTTGAAAATATGAATCAATCTTTTATCATAACAATCTCTTATAAAATGATATCGGATTTCAATGTGTTTGGTTTTTGAATGCTTAACAGGATTTTGTATGATACTAATAGCAGAAGTATTATCAATATAAATAGGAGTGTTCATGAAAGTCAAACCATAGTCCATCATTTGATTCTGAATCCAGAGTACCTGTGCACAACAACTAGATGCTGCAACATACTCTGCTTCTGCTGTAGATGTGGAAACTGTGGTCTGCTTCTTACATTGCCATGACACCAACCTATTTCCAAGAAATTGACATCCTCCACTTGTTGATTTCCTATCCATGTTTTCCCCTCCATAGTCACTATCTTGCCTTTACCTGTGATTTTTCCTCCTCTAGGGTTACTGCCAAATGCCACATCTCCTCCTTCAAATTCTTTAAAATCCTGCAGTTTCTCCCTATCTCCAGTCATGTGCCTTGAGCATCCTGAATCAATATGCCATAAGCTTGGCTTGCTCTGCACATATCAAAAGAGAAATAATTAGTTTCTCTTGGGAACCCAAACCAATCTGGCTTTGGGTTTCCCTTTAGCATTTTTGATATCAACCCTCTTAAAGGTGATTGATCTCAATGCTTCATTGGTTTTGAATACTTTTGATGTATATGCATTCTTATATCTCCAAAAACAATCTGTTTTAGACCTAACAGTAGTTATTGGTCTGACAGTGGTCACTTTTATGTTAGTGTTTATTACCCTAGCAGTGGTAGCTTTACTTGGTATACACATTTTATTCAAATGTTTAATACTAGCAGAGGTACCATGCCTGACAGTATTCAAACCTTCCCCTGTTGGTGTTCTGCCTCTGTTAGCCTTTGACAGTGGCACTGCTGCAGTATTAACAGTGGCTGAAGCATTGCCTCTGTTAGCTTTTGACAGTGGCACTGTTGCAGTATTAACAGTGGCTGCAGCATTGCCTCTGTTAGGCTTATTTCTCAGTACTTGACTTGTACCACTGTTCCTATTATTTTTAGGATTGTGATAGCAGTCTAGTTGAAGATGGTTATACTTACCACAGATAAAACATGATTTTCTTTTTACACATTCAAACCCATTACCCAGTCTTTGTGAGACTAATTGATTCCAATTCCTCTGATTCCCTCTAGGTGTAGGTTTGATCATTCTATTTACAGAATTTTCATCATGTTTGCAAGCACACTTACTACATTCAGCTTTGATGTTTGACACAGATCCTAGAGTGATTCTAGACTTTTTAATCCTATTCTTCTGTGCAATCTGTTCTTTAGATTTCTCTATGAACATCCTCTTGCCTTCTAATAGTTTATCACTCTTAAGTTCTGAGACAAGACCAGTAATAGACTTGTTGCTCTCATTCACAGACTTTGCACTAGAGGAACTATCACTATCATTCTCATCTTCCTCAGTCCAATCAGATATGTCTACTTTATCAAAATCTACATTATCATCACAATTAACTACTGGATCTACCTTAATAATCTCTTCTGACACACTTTTCTTAAGTTGTCCTAAGTCAAACTCAATTTTAGATGGAAAGTAAGTATGATTATAAGGTGGGGGAACAGCATTAAGATTGTATCCTAATCCAGTTTTTAATTTATCATGAATTTGAGACTTGATTAAGTTTTGAACACCTTTTGAAGCATTTTCTAATTCATCAACTTTCAGCTTAATTGACTCTTTATCAGAAATTGCCTCAGCCAACTTGGCACTTAGCATATCAACTTTTGTTTGTAAAGCTTTCTTTTCCCAATTTAGATATTTAATATCTAACTGAAATTGTGATTCATTTTTTTCAAAAGCTTTAATTTGTGTTTCCAAATTTTCAATAGCTAAAGTTGCATGTTGACTTTTTATCTCAGATGCTTTTAACTCATTGCACACAACCACATTATGATCCCTATAAAACTTAACCATTTTCTTGCATTCAGGAGAACATAATTTAACTTGTACCTCATGTGGAATATCTGAAGAATCTGATTCTTCTGTGACAGCCATCAAAGCTTGATTATTCATCACAAGCTCTTCTTGATCACTCCAATCAAATCCTCCCATTCCATCCTGTGCAACCAATGAGTCTGAAGTGGTGTTCTGTACAGGTACCATCCTTCTCTGAGGACCAGAATTATTCCTCACAATTCCATTAGCAGTATTCATTGAACCTCCTTCCTTGGTGTTCCTGCATTCTCTAGCAAAGTGACCCATCTTGTGACAATTAAAGCACTCCACCTTACTCTTGTCAAACCCTGCTACACCATCTCTCTTGAATGTAAAGTTTCTGTTACCAGATCTTTGCATAAACCTTTTAGCTCTTATGGTTATCATAGCCATTTGCCATCTTAAATCCATCTCCTCAAGGTCTTCTTCATTCACCTGTTCTAAATCTTCTGTGGTTAAAGATGAATTTATGTGGCTAGCAAAGAATGCTTCTAGCACATTATCATTGGCACCAGATATGCTATTGCTTCCAGTATCACCAACAGAAACAAAAGCAGCATTGTTAGAGATCCCATTGGACTGTTTCATAGCTACAACCTCAGGCTCAAAGTTTCTTAGATCATTGTACAGATCCTCAATCTCCTTTTGATCAAGATCTGTACTTTGCCTAAGACCCACTGTGTACATGTTCCATTCAGTACCAAGTGATCTTAAAAATTTCCTATTAAGATCATCCTTGTCAATCTTAACATTATGATTTTCAAGATCTCCTACCAGCTTTTGAAACCTGTCAAAGGTTTGAGTTAAAGTTTCTGACTTAACTCCAGCAAAGTTCTCAAACTGTTGTTTGAGAAGAGACCTCTTGTTCTTCTTTGTATTGTCATTCCCTCCAAATCTGGTAACAATAGCTTCCATGAGTACTTTTGCATCTACACATTTATCAAACTTCTTCTGATACTCATTGGGAATGGACAAAAGTAGAGTACTTAATGCTTTCCATTCTGTAGCTCTTTCTTTTCTCTCAGCATCTGTTTTGGGTGGTGGTCTTGCTAGGTTTTCACCATCTGGACCTTTTGGATAGTTTGGTCCATTGATAACCACCTCCCACATCATATAATCTGTGAGAAGCATATACTGCCTTATTCTTGTCTGCCATAACTCAAACTCATCTGGTTTGAGCATAGGAATCTTGGTAGCCTGTATTCCTTCCATTGTTTCAGTAGACATCTTAATTCTTCAAACAAACAGTTTGAACCTTCAAACAAATTCTTCAAGATCAAAGCAATATCTAGCTCTGATACCACTTGTTGATCCCAGTATGGATCTTAATATGTATTACTTTGATTGATTATTAATAAGCTTGCGGAATAGTTTATTAATAACTTGAAGAATAAACTTAGAACACAGAATTAATCAAAAGCTTCAATATTATTATCAAATAATACGAACACACAAATTGTGCTAGGGTTTACAACCTTGAAGCTAATAACTAGAAAAATCATCTAATCAAGTATTCTACAGGATCTCTATTTATAACATATAGAGTCCTTTACAGAATCAAACTAATATGGAAATCATATCTATTCCATAATTATCTCTAACCGACAACTAGCAGTGGTTGAGCTATATACTAACAGGGGTTGTACCCTTATATAACCAACAGTGGTTAAACACTTATATACACAATACACTTATACTAACAGTGGCACTGTTAGACTAATTATAACCAACAGTGGTACTGTCAATACAAAACTAACTAACAGTGGTTCAATGCTAGCAGTGGCAAAACACTTGTATTCTGAGCAAATCTGGCAGTGGCTCAGGTCTTAACATACTCTGCTGGCTTCTTTAGTCATTTTAACAATCTGACCATTCTCAAGCATAACATCCACTTCATCAACCTCAGATGTATGCACTGACCTCTGTACCTCAGGTGCTCTCTTTTCTGTTCTTATCCTCTCCTGCTCATCCAACTCTGCTTGCAATCTCAATGCATATTCATGATCATGCTCAATACTCCTCTGTACCAGTTTGACCTTTGACTTTTCTACCAATTTACCCTTACCTTTGTCTTTTGGATCAATCTTTGGAAGATTAGACTCAGGTTTATTCACTCTAGATTCTTTGATGATGAAAGGTACTTCTGGAGTTCTAGCAGTGGTTGATAAATTTGTAGTAGTTGTGGCAGTGGGTTGTGGAGTTGAGGTAACAGTAGGTTGTGGAATTGAAGTAACAGTAGTTTGTGAAGCAGTAGTAGTAGTAGCCACTTTAGCAGTGGGACTACTTGACTTGGATTTTCTGATTTCTTCCATCCTTTTAGCTTTTATACTGAACACTGAAATGGATTTCTTCCTACCATATGTACGTTTAGGATCTGATTTTGACTTTGACTCCCCCTCAGCCTCTGCATCATCACCATCTCCTTCCATCTGTTCAGTTTCTATACTCACCAACTCATCAACTAATTGTACCACTTCTTCACCATCTTCTACATCACTAATCACTTCTGTTTCACCATCAACCCTCTCCACAGACTTTTGAATAATACTTTCAACAATCTCAGTCTGCATATCATCTTCATTGTTAATATTAGACAAAGCATCTGTCTCACCTATACCTTCATCATCATCATCATGTATAAACACATCATCATCAAACATTTCCTCTGCACTCTTCTCCCCCTTGTTGAAAGTGTTCTTCAATAAAGCTTCTAAAACCCCAAACCTTTCTTTTAATCCATCACTGAAAATATTATGCATCAACAAAGCTTCCAACACCCCAAGTCGTTCCTTTAATCCATCAATTTCTTTCCCCTGCTCAACAATCTTAGCATCCTGCTCTGCAATTTTAGCATGTTGAGCTTTGTTCACTCTCTTCTCCTTTACTAACTTCTCCCAAAGCAAATCCACTGCCTTTGTCAATTGTACATTCGTCAATTCAATGTGAGGACTAGTCTCATCATCATTAGAGTGTGACCTCCTAGATGAATCATTGACAAAAGCATCTTCTGCCTCATGCCTAGCATGGTCAACAGAAGTTCCTTTTTTTTTGGTACTGGGACCTTCACCTGCTTCATTACCCGTAGGTTCAGCATTAGAAGTTGCCTCTGATTGGGTCTTATTTATGTTACCACTGCCCTCCTTTGTTAGTGGACTAGAAAGAGTAGTGGCAGCCCTTCCAGAATGACCACCCATCTCCTATGGGGCCACTTGCTGTGATACAATAGATGGCTGAGACAAATGAGCAGCAGGAACCTCACTTGCCTGTTTTCTTGTATTTTTCTTTGGCTGTACGTGGGTAGGTTGTTTGGTCCTTTGTTTTCTTTTTGTACCCCCAATTAGTGTGTGTTCAGACTCAGTTGGTACTACTGGCCTGTCACCAATTGGTTCAGATGTAGTTGGTGGTACTACATCTGTGGTGGAAGGAGCAGGAAGCATTGTAGAGAATAATGTTGTTTCCTTCCCAGAAAACTTCTTATTGGTATTCTTACTCATCTCTGTAAAAGTTCTAGCAGAAAGAGTACTAACACCAATAATAAGTTCTTGTGCAACTAAATCAGAAATTTATTTATTTAAAACAAGTTGCACAAATCTAGGATACATAATAAACATATCCTTTTTCCCTTTTGTTATATTTCTTATCATGCCTTCAAGAATGTATTTAGAAAAATTAAATTTTTGACCCGTAGCCAAACACACAAGTGCATAGGCTATTTGGGTACCAAATTCATTAAAAGCAGTTCGTTTGGATGACAAGCAGTGGAGAAGTGTCTGTATTAAAAATTTCCATTGAGGACTAAAGAGTGATTTAAAAAATGTAAAACATGTGTAGTCACCCTCATACCCCATTAATCTAAGATTATCATACAAATCTCTGTCATCGATAGAAGATATACCTGAAGCGTCATCAAGAAGAAGTACTTCTCGAAGAGAATCCTCGGATATCACCACTTTGGTTCCTTGAACCATAGAGACCACTTGACGGTTGCCCTCAATTACTTCCAATCGGGCATTCTTCCGAAATTCGTTCAAATGACCCCTGGAAACCCTTGGAGATACAGTAAGCGCATGAAATATAGAACTCGAACGCAGAAAATCCACAATTTGTGTGAAGTTTTGCGCCGATGAGGGTTTCATCAAGAAGGCGATCATATTGTGTTCTTCGTAAACACTCAATGTAAGATCGGTGGAAGAAGAAACCATGACTGTTGAATTGATCGTAATAGAAGTGAGGGTTTGATTTGAAGTGTAATTGCAGTGGTTATGTGTGAAAATAAGAAAGCGTAATGAAAAATTGAAGTGTTCTAAGTTTATATACTGTTAGTCATACGAACAGAGCCAAGACCTAGAAAACTTAACTAGTAGTGGCATTGCTCAACATAACTAACAGTGGAAAGGTATAAAATACCTTAACAGTGGCAGACATTCAATTTTTCTAACACATACTTAGAAAGCTAACAGCAGTTAGTAGCACTAGCAGTGGTAACCGACCAAGGTAACCAAAACTTAGTACTAGCAGTGCCAAATATTTAGCTTTATAAGCAGAATACTTATAATAATTTTTTTTTTAGCAAACGAAATAAAGTAAACAAATAGAATAAAAATTAGTTCCAGCAGTAGCAATGTCTTCTGACAGTAGCTAAGAACCTGTACAGTGGTTAGCTAGAAAACAATAAACAATGGCAATAATATACACAAGTTTACAAGCAGTGGGAACTGTATAAGGAGCAGTGGCTAGAATGGTCTAACAGTGGTACCAACTGAAAGCAACTGTAGGCTAGCAGTGGTAGACACTTAGAACATAAAGCAATGTTCTTTATACAGTACCACTGTTAGTATCTATTCTAATACCAAACATAGGTTAGGTTAGATTGATCATTCCAATACTGGTGACCAAAAATGTAAGCATTCCCACATCAAAAGCCTTTGTGAAAAGATCTGCATATTGATTATCAGTATGAATTTTAAAGATTTGGATCAATCTCTTTTCATTGCAATCTCTTATGAAATGATAACGAATTTCAATATGTTTGGTCTTAGAATGCTTAACAGGATTGTTAATGATACTAATTGCAGAGTTATTATCAATATAAATAGGAGTATTTAGAAAAGTCAGACCATAATCCAGCATTTGATTCTGAATCCAAAGCACTTGTGCACAGCAGCTTGATGCAGCAACATACTCTGCTTCTGCTGTTGAAGTGGATACAGTGGTCTGCTTCTTGCATTGCCATGACACCAATCTTTCTCCTAGAAATTGACAACCCCCTGATGTAGACTTCCTATCTAGATTCTCACCACCATAATCACTATCTGTGAATGCCATGAGTTCAAAGGAAGAACTCTTGGGATACCAAAGGCCCAATTGTGGTTGACCCTTTAAATATCTGAAGATCCTCTTTACTGCATACAAATGTGATTGCTTGGGATTGGCTTGATATCTAGCACACACACACACACAACAAACATTATATCTGGTCTAGATGAGGTGAGATACATGAGGGAGCCAATCATAGATCTGTATAGATGCACATCTACATCCTCCCCCTCAAGATCTGCATGTAATGCTTTGTGTGTCTCCATTGGTGTGCTAGCTATTTTAGCATCTGAGTAACCAAATCTGTCCAAAATGTCTTTGACATATTGGCTTTGATTAATGAAAATGCCATCAGTCCCCTGCTTAACTTGAAGTCCCAAGAAGAAAGTAAGTTCTCCCATAGAACTCATCTTGAACTTCTGATGCATTAACTTCTCAAACTCCTTGCACAGGGTATCATTAGTAGAACCAAAAATGATATCATCAACATACACTTGTACCAACAAGATATCATTGTGAATCTTCTTGGTGAACAGTGTTTTGTCAATGGTACCTCTTTTAAAACCATTCTCCAATAAGTAAACAGATAGAGTTTCATACCAAGCTCTAGGTGCTTGATGCAAGCCATATAGAGCCTTATCCAATCTACATACTTTATCTGGATACTTGGGGTCTTCAAATCCAGGTGGTTGACAAACATAAACTTCATCATCAATTTTCCCATACAGAAAGGCACTCTTGACATACATTTGATAAACTTTAAATCCATGATATGAAGCATATGCCAAGAATAATTTGATTGCTTCTATTCTTGCAACAGGAGCAAACACATCATCATAATCAATACCTTATTCCTGTGTATACCCCTGTGCCACCAACCTTGCCTTGTTCTTGATTACAATACCCCTTTCATCCTTTTTGTTCTTAAAGATCCATTTTGTGCCTATAGCTCTTTTTCCTTTGGGTAGATAAACTAAGGTCCACACATTCTGTATCTTAAACTGAAGCAATTCCTCCTACATTGCTTCAATCCAACTGGGATCTTTAAGGGCTTCCACTACCTTCTTTGGCTCAGTTTGAGATAAGAAACATACATATAAAGAGGTATAGAGTTCCTCTTCATTGACCTTGGTCTGCTGTCTAGTTTGCACAGTAGAACCAATATCACCAATTACTTGTTCAAGAGGATGATCTCTATGAACAGTGTATTTGGATGTAGGTGTTTCATGTATCTCAGTATCCAAATTGGTATAGTTACCATTGTGTCCAGATCTTTCACTTGATGCCTCTCTTGAGATCCTTTTTGACAAAGGAGTAGAACTCATATAATTCAAATAATCTAACTTCTCCTTCTCCTTATCAAGTTGTTGAGTTGGACTCATCGCACTTTCTTCTTCATTGTCTTCCATGCTTTGTCTGTCAGATTCAACAAATCTAATCGATGGTTCATCTGATTCTTCTAACTGTAATCTCTGTGTTGACTTTGAATGATCAGTTTCAAACATTTCTGGGGGATCAGGAGACCATATTGGAAATACAATGTATTCCACTGAATCTTTCTTCTTCTCAGTTGACATTCCTGATTCAGAAGTGCCAGATTCATTACTTGTTTCTGCATTTGTACCTGCACCTGTACCTGCACTTGTACCTGCACTTTTGTCGACAGTGGTATATCTAAAAGCAGAATTAAGTGCATCAATATCAAACAAAGACTTTGGACCTTTTCCATCTGGATTAGAGATATTCTCATTAAAAGTGATATTCATTGATTCTTCTATCACCCTGGTCCTTTGGTTGAATACCCTATAGGCCTTATTTGAATGGAGTAACCAACAAAAACATCCTCATCTACCTTGCTTTCAAACTTTCCTAAGTGATCTTTGGTATTTAAAATGGTACAAGGACATCCAAAAGATTTTAGGAAACTAACCAATGGTTTGTTCTTAAACAGCAATTCATATGGTGTTTTGTGATGAGGCTTCACAACTAGTACCCTATTCTGAACATAGCAGGCTGTGCTAACTGCCTCTGCCCAGAAGGACATAGGCAATTTTGCATCAGATAACATAGTTCTAGCAGCCTCAATCAGTGTCCTATTCCTTCTCTCTGCTACTCCATTTTGTTGAGGATTTATAGGTGCACTAAACTCTCTCTTAATACCTTTAACCTCACAGAATTTATCCATCTCATGATTTTTAAACTCTGTTCCATTATCACTCCTGATGATTTTAACCTTTTTATCCAATTGATTTTCCATCTTAGTTATAAATGATCTAAGTGTTTCACCTGTTTCATCTTTTGTTCTAAGAAAGAAAACCCATGTAAATCTAGTGTAATCATCAATAATGACAAGGCAGTAAGACCTTTTCCCCATACTACTTATATTGGTTGGTCCGAATAAGTCCATATGCAATAAGTGTAAGGGTGTGCAGTTGGTATTCACAGCTTTGGACTTAAAAGAAGTTTTGTGTTGCTTTCCCTTTAGGCAATAAACACAATGATCATCATATGAATATACCTTTTCAGGCAAACCTCTAACAAGCTTGTTTTTGACAAGTTTATTAATGGTTTTATAATTCATGTGACACATCCTACTATGCCACAGTTCAGATTCATTCAAACTTGCTTTTGAAATAAGACAGTTTAACTCAGATTGAGGTGACATGTTTGCTAAGTCACACTTATATACATTATCTTTCCTTGGAATTCTCATTAAGATCATGTTTTCTGGTATCTTAAATTCCTTGGACAAAATAAGGCATTCAGTGTCAGTAAAATAAACTGGATTCTTTATATCTGTGATTTGACTCACACTTAGGAAATTGTACCTCAACTGTTCCACAAAATACACATCACGAAAACTTATCTTATCACTTTGCACTGTTCCTTTGCTCGTAATTTTCCCACCTTTGGGATTACTTCCAAATGCTACATACCCTCCATCAAATGATTTGAAATCATGTAGCTTTCCTTTGTCTCCAGTCATGTGCCTTGAGCAGCCACTATCAACATGCCATAAGCTCTTCGGCTTGCCCTGCACAAACAATAATCAGAGAATTAGTTTCTCTTGGGAACCCAAACCAATTTGGTCTTGGGTTTCCCTTGTGCATCATTAAAATCAACTCTCTGGAAGACAATTGATTTTGATGCACTGTTAGATTTGGAAACTTTGGATGCAACAGTGTTCTTTGGTTTCCAAACCCAACTAATTTCAGACTTAACAGTGGGAATATGCCTAACAGTGGTAACCCTTAGGCTTGTGTTAATTATTCTAGCAGTGGCAGCCATACTTGGTGTAAACATTCTTTTGGAAATTTTATCACAAGCAGTGGCTGCATGCTTAACAGTGGTAACACTTCTCACTGTATTAGTCTTCTTACCTCTGTTGGCTTTATTTGGTGGTATCACTGCAACATTAGTAGCAGTGGCTGCAGTTGTACCACTGTTAGCCGTATTCTTCATCCTCTTGACAGTGGCAACATGATTAACTTTAGATTTGAAATTTTGTTTATTAATCATGTTTGCTGCTGTCCATAATGGTTTCACAACCCTAGTGAAATTCTTAGGATTGTGATAATAATCATGTTGAAGATGATTAGTTTTTCCACAGATATAACAAGACTTTTCTTTGACCACTCGAAAATTCTGCCCCAATCTTTGTGAAACTATTTGATTCCAGTTTCGTTGATTGCCTCTTGGAGCAGCTTTAGTAAAAGGTTTTGGTGAAGAAAGTCTTGTTTTGCAATCACAGTTAATACATTTATCATTTGTCACAGATTTTGACTCCTGCTTAACTGTTTTACTAATAAATCCTAGACCCTTTCTAGACTTATTAGTATTGAACACTTGTTTTATCTGTTGTTTAGCCTGTTCTTGAAACAATCTTTTACCCTCTTCTAATTTATCAACATTTAGTTCAGAAACTAGACCAATAACCTTTCTGCTACCTTCACTTGATGAATTAGATGATTCAAAACTTTCAGATGTATTATCACTCTGATCATCTTCCTCACACCACTCTCTTATTTCAGCTTTATCAAAATTCAAATCTTCTTCTAAAATTTTAACTGGATCAACCTTTTTAACATCATCATTCATTCCTTCTTTAAGAGAATTGATATCAATATCAGTTTTGGAAGGAAAGTAGTTGTTGTTATAAGGAGGAGGTACATTACTGTATCCTAATCCAGTCTTAAGCTTATCATGAATCTGTGAATTGATAAGTTTATTGACACTTTTCGATGCATTTTCTAAGTTACTTACATTAAGTCTTATGCTATCTCTCTCACATGTGACTTCAGCAAGTTTCTTAGTTAACAAATCTATCTTATCTTTAAAAGTGTCTCTTTCCCACTTAGCATATGCAATGTCATATTTAAACTGTGTTTCATTGACTTCATGTGCATGTATCTGTTTTTCAAGATTTTCAATTGCTAAGATAGTGTGTCTACTTTTGATTTCCCATTGTTTTAGTTCATCACACACTTTCTGATTATGATCCCTGTAATGTTTAACAGTTTGTTTACAAACAGCAGAACATAATTTGTTTTGTACCTCATAAGGAATTTCTGACTTCTTATCAGATTCAGCAATTGCCATGAAGCACTGATTCTTTACTTCATGCTCTTCTTGGTCGCTCTAGTCCCATCCACATCCATCCACAGAAACAAACACATTTGATGAAGCACTCTGGATTAGTACATTCTTTGTTTGAACCACATTGCTTCCAGTTCTTTGTCCATTAACACTACCATTCTGTTCATTCTTTGGACTTCTGCATTCCCTAGCAAAGTGCCCCATCTTATGACAGTTGAAGCATTCAATCTTGCTTTTATCAAACTAACTTGCATCATTCCTTTTATATGCAAAGTTGTTTCTCCCAGTTCTTTCATAAATCGTTTTGCCCTCTGAGTGATTAAAGCAATTTGCAATTTGATATCCATCTCTTCAAGATCATCTCCATCAAATTGTTCCAAGTCTTCATTAGTAAGTGAAGAATTCACATTACTAGCAAAAAAAGATTCCAGTATCTGATCATTAGAGCAGTTTGATGATGATCCATATCCTCCTGAAGTATAAGTAGAGCCTTTGAGATTTGACTCTGCTTTAGTTCCTTCCATTGACATGAAAGCTGCATTGTTGTTGATATTTACAGAACCCTGCTTCTTGCTTTCTACTTCAGTTTCAAAGTTCCTAAGATCATTATAGATATCTTCAAGCTCCTTTGACTCCAAATCTGCACTTTGTCTTAATCCTACTGTGTAGATTGTCCATTCCTCACCCAATGACCTCAAAAAAATTCTGTTTAAGTCATCCTTATCAATTTTTACTTGATGATTCTCCAGATCTCCTACTAACTTTGTAAACCTGTCAAAGGTTTGAGTCAAAGTTTCTGACTTTGCAGAGTTGAAGTTCTCATATTGCTGTTTCAATAGAGATCTTTTATTCCTTTTAGTGCTTTCGTTACCACCAAATCTCTTTTCAATAGCCTCCATCAGAACTCTAGCATCTTGACATGCTACAAACCTTCTTTGATATTCATTGGGAATAGACAACAACAGAGTACTTAGTGCTTTATACTCTATAGATCTAACCTTTCTTTCTGCTTCAGAAGTTGGTGGTGCTCTAGGCTGTTCAACACCATCACTATCACGGGTTACAGCAGGACCATTAACCACCACTTCCCACATCTGATAATCTGTGAGAAGCATGTATTGTTTGATCCTGTTCTTCCAAAGATCAAACTCATCAGGTCTAAGCATAGGGATCTTAGTTGCCTGGATTCCTTCATTGCTGTCTGTTGCCATTGATTCAATAAACAGTTTGAAAATCAATCAAATAGTAATACTAGATCTTCTCGTTTAAGCTCAGATTGTTTATATCTAATCTAGGATCAATGATAACAAAGATAATAATATGCAACGGAATAATAATGAATCAATATTATCACAACAAGCCCCAATTTTATTTGATCAAAATAAAACGGTTACACGATTATAACAGATCAAGAATACCTTGATCTTGAGGCTAACCAAAAACTCTAGACGTCTACATCTTTTCTGTGCACACTTTTTCCTACATCCCTAATGTCTCTTTATATAATAGAGTTAATTCGGTGTACAAAGAAATCATTATTGTACTAGGAAACTAATTAAAATAAAACCTTTATCTTTAGTCCCTCTTGTTTCATCTTTTATTTATTTTGTATCATCAAATCAACAATTCTCAACAATCTTCCCCTATTTGATGATGACAAAATATCTATCTTCTTGCACAAACTTCTCCTTAACTCTTGATTTCTTTTAAACAATGCCATGCATAATAACAAGCTGCAAATCTTGATCTTCAATTCTTCTTCCCCTTTTTGTCATAATCCAATAGGGATCTTCCAAAAGATAAGCAACTTCAATCTTTACAACCACATGCTATATAATACACACGTAATTTTCTATAGCAAATGTGAGCATTGAGCACCATAAGTTTATAAATCACACACGTTTGCTAGAATTGTCAAGTCTTCACCGTCATCATACAAACCAAAAAAGTTATCTTCAAAGTTTAATACCCACACTTTGAGATATGATAAGATACACGTCTGTCAAACTCAACTCCAATATCAAATAAGCTATAATCAATCTTCTTCGTAATCACATCTTCAAATAATCTTCAAAAAAGAGCCATAAAATCAATAAGAATAAATTATTATGAAAAACAATTCCATTCGAGATTCAAATCTATCGGTTATAACTGTTTTGTTCTAACAGTTTTAACCTCTTCAAACTAACAGTTTTAACTGTTTTTGCACTAACAGTTTTAACTGCCTTCATCAATTTCACAAACAGTGGTAACTTTATTCCACTTCCACAAACAATTTTAACCTCACTTTTCTCTAACAGTGATAACTGTTTTTCAACTAACAGTTTTAATCTCCACTCAGTCAACTAGCAGCAATAACATACTGAACAAACCTTCATGGCAGCAATAACCATAAAAACCTTCTGCGCATGCTGCAAAGATCCAATCAAATCCAATTTGCCATACATCATATCAAACAAACCTTTACCTTAAAATCCAAAGAAAATAACATAAGTTACAATTTTAAAAATTGAAAACCCCTGACGAAAAACAGAAACCCCCAAAAAAACTTTTGTGATTCGTTTTGTAGTGTTCTCCACGTGAGGTGATCTTATCATCTTTACATTACGGCTTCACAATTGAGAGATTCAATATTATAATGTTCTTTTCACTTTGTTAAACGGCAAAACAGAAGCCTCAAACGAATTATAATCCTCAAGCAAAATCTTGAATCTTCCAAACCCTTTGCATGACCAACACCTTTTTTATTTTATTTTGTGTTGTCAACTCCCACTCAAGCCACCTATGTCGGCTTGAATTAATTCCAGAAATTCAGCTATTATAAAAACTCATAGCAACAAATAGTTCTTTGCGTAATAATAAACAAATCCACTCACAATAACTATGAGTCTTTTAAGTAATATGTCAGCAAGAGTGATTTTCAAATACATCAAATTAATGATTTAATATGGAGGAGAATTGACAACAATTAAAGAGAAACGAATTATGAATCTTAGGATTGACTTTCTTTTTCAAACTCTTGATATTGACTTTCTTGATACAAATGTAATAATACAACTTAGATCGGTCGGCAATACCTCAATCGCCAATATTACCATATCGGTAAATCAAATCAAACAAAGAAACCATCCTAGATAATGAGCCACCACTGATACTACTTGTTAAACCCAGAATTATCTAATAAATAATTCAATAAGCCTTGAATTATTATTGAGTAGTTGCGGAATCACACTCAATAATATTAAGAAGATTAAGAATTATAATAACTTGTAATACACAATTGATTATCAAAAGCTTCAATCTTATTAATGATATAAGACGAATACACTTAAGTATTAGGGTTACAGAAAACCTTGAAGCTGCGTGAAACTTATGTTAACCTAATCTTGGTCTAAGGATCTCTATTTATAATACATAGAGTCCTATACAATCTCTAGTTATTATGGAATTCAAATCTATCCCATAAATAACTCTAACCGACTTATACACAATAATAGTGGGAACAACTTACTTTATACCAACAGTGGTAAGTTCCCTTTACAAACACAAGTATACTTACACTAATAGTGGCACTGCTGCTACAAATATACTAGCAGTGGCTAGTTCTTCAATCCTTCTAGCAGTGGCTGTCATTATATCGAACAGAGGCTAGCACCAACACTTTGTCAAATAAGCTCAGATCCCAACAGGTCGACTATAGGTACGAATTTGGAGGCTAAGGAGCTAGGGTTTGAAGGTTTTCAACCCTAGGAAAAGCTAGTTCGTCAATTGGTTCGGTTTCTTTATCCTTGTAACTTTATTAACCTTTTGGGTTACTATGGATATTGTTTATTTGAATTAATTGCTTGTTAGATTTTCGTTATGAATGTTTAAATGTATGTTTATTAGGTTTATTATAAGAATTATATGTTTATGTTGGAACTATATTATTGAATATTATTATGTAAGAATTAGGTGTTATATTATGTTAATGATCATAATTAACTGATTTATAGATAAACTTTATTAATCTTTTGGGTTTCTAAATTAAGTGATTATGTTTCATTAAATGTTAAGTAGCATTGTAATTCAACCGACCCTGGAATTGTATCAATAATATGTTGATAGGTCTTAATAAATAGTAATACTTTACATAACATTTGACTGTATTGCTATATGAAAATTATCTTAACCTTTGTGGTTTTCTACATTAGTAAATCACAATAATAATAGCCAACACGCAAATAGACATAAGTTAATATAATAAGGTTAATAAATAATAGTTTAAATAGTCATAATCTTCTATCCAATTGAGTTCTTAAGTTGTTCCTTAAAACTTATTTATTAAGAATCGGTATCAATTATAAATATGTTCGATTGGAACTAAAATGTCCCCCTATCTTGTATATTATTGTGTATTATTGTAAGTTTGTATATTAATTGTAATAATTGTAATTAGGATAAATAAATAGTTAGTTATAGATTAAATCACGTTCCCTGTGTTCGAATCTGGACTTACTTATAAAACTATATTCTATGATCAGGATAACACTTGCCTGAATTGTGTGATAGTATTATTTAGTATTTCCTTAATTAAAACTTGTGATTATAATTGCCTATACTTAACACACATCAATTCTTCATTCCGTTTAGCTGAACCAAGGGCTCGAACCATGCTCTATCAAAAGCTTCGTATACAGGTCTGCTAAGTTATCCACAGTCGGAACCTTAACTAACCGTATCATCTTCTTCTCAGCACAATCATGAATGAAATGATGTCTAATATCAATATGCTTCGTCTTACTATGCTTGACTGGCTTGTTAGTGATGGACTTCGTTGATTCATTGTCTATCATGATAGGAGTGTTCTTCAAATTTAATCCATAGTCTCGCAGTTGCTGTTGAATCCAAACAATTTGCGAACAACAGCTGCCAGCTGCAACATACTCAGCTAGGGGTGTAATCGAGTCGAGTCGAGCCGACACAGTGCCAAGCTTGAGCTTGACTCGACTCCAAAACTCGAGGCTCGAAACTCGACTCGAGCTCGACCGAGCTCTATATTTCAAGCTCGAACTCGAGCTCGTTGATGTATCGACACTTTCGAGCTCGGCTCGGCTCGGCTTGATAAGCTTTCAAATAATTACTCAACCAGGCACTATGATTTGCAAAACACACAAACAATACAAAAAACTAAACTATACATAAAACCATACTTAAAGAGTGAACGTTCTCACATCAAGCATTCCAATAATACATACTGATATGGATACTAAATGTATCAAAAATTGTGATTACAATGAAAATATGATGCAACACAAAAAAACCCCAGGAGAGCAACATGTCTATAAGTAATGGGGTCCAAAAATCTTTGTGATCTTCACTCTTCAATCTAATATATCTGATGATTGATGATCTGAAACAGTAATCACATATAGTATAATAAGCCAAAACCCAAAGAATAGTAAGAGAATTAATTAAATATTTTTGAGGTTAGCTTCATTTATTTGAAATGTCTATTACTGAACTTACTTCAAGGAACATGTAGATTGATCACACTTGACTTCATTTGTTTCTGAGTTGCATAACAAATGGGAGAAGTCAGTATATAATCATATCAAATAATAAGAACACAAAATTAGTTGGTAAAACCACAAAATGCACACCTTGTTTTTCCTTTTTAAACCATGAAGACTTCGACACCAATCTCCTCCACAAAGCAAGACTTGAACTGTTTTGGGAAGTAAAGATGCTCTATAAGTATCAATTACTCTACTCCCTGCACTAAACGAAGCTTCCGAGGCAACCGTCGTGATCTGAACAGCAAGTATATCTCGAGCCATTTGAGACAAAATATGATATTTTGAAGAATTCAACCGCCACCATTCTAAAACATCAAAGGATGAATTATCATCACATAGGTAAAGTCCATCTTCTAGATAGGTAGTTAACTCAGATTTTTGAGGTTGGACATTTTCAGTTGTCTTCACAAATTGAGCAAATTCAGAACATCCGGAAGAGGAATCTTGAACCTTTACATTGTTACAAGATGAGCCAACCGTATTAGCATTTTATTCATGTCTAATACGATAATATTCGACCTCGTATTGACTATACAACTCAGCAACCGCATCATCCACTATTCCAATATTCATCTTAGCTTCTTCTGGTGTGAACATTTTGGGAAAACAAAACATCTCAATTCCCTTCACTTTACACCTGGGATCCAAAACAGCAGCAATTGACATCATTAAGTTACACTCCCCCCAATATTTATCAAAATTTTCCTTCATAGCTTTAACCATATCATGAAACAAACTTATCTTCATTAGAGTCTTTAAACGTCTTATCCAACAGAACTTTCACCCGATAGACTTCGTTAAGAAACAAATTTGAAGTCGGATATTCACTCCCTGAGATAAGGTTAGTGGTAGCACAAAAAACTTGCAAAATAGAACAAACTTTTTTTACCTTCGACCAATCTTCATTGGTTGGACAACAAAGATAGCGTAGCTCTCTATCTCGGAATCTTGGAAACACATGTTGAAACTATAAGCTGTTGAGAGCATCTCATATGTAGAATTCCACCTTGTTTTGCAATCAAGAATAAGCTTTTTATTTGGCGAACCCATTTGTTATGCAATCTCTGAAAATAACTTATGTCTTGCTTCACTTTTATTTATAAAAGCCACACTATCATGGATATCGTGGGTGATATCTGTGATCTTTGAAAGCCCATCTTGAACCATAAGATTTAAGATGTGTGCACAACAACGCACATGAAATAAATTTCCTTCACAAGGTAACTCTTTAATGAGCTCATAAGTTTCCTTTAGGCTTTAAATAGCTGAATCGTTGTTTGAAGCGTTATCAACTGATATAGTATACAACTTATTCTCGATGCCCCACTCCTTCAAACACTTGTAAATATTGTCAGTTATGTCAACACCCGTGTGAGGAGGAGGTACATGAACAAAATTCAGAATGCGTTTTTGCAGTTTCCATCTAGAATCAATAAAATGCCCCGTGAGAACCATATATCCAATACTCTGATTAGTAGACATCCACATATCGGTGGTCACGCTAATCTTGGGAATAGATTTCAAAAGATCCTTTAACTTCTTTTTTTCTGTCTCATAAACTTTTTCACAATCCTTTTTTATGGTGTTACGAGACACCTGATCCCATTCAGGCATTCCACGCCTTTGCATCATATTAAAACCTTCCTCCTCTACAATCGTGAAAGGATGTTCGTGCATCAAAATCCAATGTGCAACTGACTCCCGCATTTTCATCATATCAAACTTCCCATTAGTAAGAGCCGGACACACAACTTGAGAATTAATATCTGGATCAACTACTTCGAGTGTAATCCTTTGTTGCTTTCTTTGAAAGATTTTTCGCTTTAAACAATTCTCCAAGTGTCTTATTAAGTGACTGGTACTCTTGCTTTTAAGTTTAGCAAGCCTACTCTTACAGTGGATGCACTCTGCCTTTTTAGTCCCATCTGGAAGGTTGACATCTTTGAACTCTAACCAAACTTTAGATGACCTTTCCCTTTTCTTAGTTTCAAAATCACAATCTTCCTCTACTTCCTCATTTTCTCCATTATTATTAGCAGTTGTATCATGATTTGAAGTGGCAGTTCCTTGTGTTGAGCCCGCAACAGATGAAACTTCAGGTGTAGAAACCATATCTACAAAATAATTGCAAATGAGATACTGCATACTTTGGATCAAGTCAAAAAGAGTATAAAGATATATAATAACAACATAAACTCAGGAAGTAGAACACATCAATTTAACACAAATTAAATCAACAAAGTACGTACTAGACATATAATGGATCACATGGTTTTTTAATAATCAAGTAAATGCAGTAGTGCTCGATAACATAGTTGTTATTGTACTTAATAAAAGGTTACCTCTAGATCTATACAAATAAAAGTTAAAGATCATTGATCTATACAAATTTGTCATGCATTGTACTGTGTGTGACGAAGAACATCAAGAACAAAAACAACACCTTGAAGAAAGTGTTACAAAAGTGTTACAAATTTTGTCAATTTTCTATTTTGGGTAATCAACTAACTTTATCCAAGACAGAACCATCAAAATTTAACAAATTTTATTTGAAGTAATAAACAAAGCATTATCAGAATCTTTAAATTCGACAAGGACTAGTGGACTACCACAAAAAACAAAACACATACTAATTAATAAAGCAAGGATAATCAAACAATAAAGTTACTAGTATCTTTAAATAATCAGAAACAGAGCAAGGTCATAAGATTTATACAAATAAAGTTAAAGATCATTTATAGGATTAAAGAACTTACAAATTAGAAAGGATGAAGCATCAAGAAGAGTTAGAAGAAAGAAATCATAGAAATATAAAGCGCCGCTTCAAAGGATCTGTCTATTTGTGGTCTGAATGAATATAAACTGATTTAGGGTTTCTTGTTTTTATATATATAGTGGTGTACTTAGGTAAATACATTAAAGAGCAAGGGTAAAATAATAATATTATATAAGCTCGGTAAGGCTCGCGAGCTTTACGAGTCAGGTATTATGATACTCGAGCTCGGCTCGATAACATACTCGAGTAGCTCGAGCTCGAACTCAACTCGACTAATCCCGGGTCAATTTCGAATACTTTTCGAGTCGGTTTCGAATAGCTCACGAGCTGTATCGTGTCGTTTACACCCCTATACTCAGCTTCACATGTAGAAATGGCTACTAAGGTTTGCTTCTTGCACTGCCACGACACCAATCTTCCTCCTAAGAATTGACATCCACCAGTTGTTGACTTTCGATTTAGATTGCATCCTCCATAATCGGAATCTGTATAAGCAACAAGATCCAAGTCTCCATCAGAAGGATACCAAAGTCCCAGCTTAGGCTTCCCTTTGAGGTAACGAAAAATCCGTTTCACAGCTTGCATGTGAGATTCTTTAGGAGTGGCTTGATATCTTGCACACAGACAGACATCAAACATTATATCAGGTCACGATGCAATTAGATATGTTAGTGATCCAATCATGGCCCTATAAAGAGTAGGATCCACATCCTGATCACTCGATGTATCGGGACCAAGTCCATGATTGACTGGAATGGGAGTATAATAGATTCTACTTTCATCCATCTTGAATTTCTCTAATAACTCTGCAATATATTTAGATCAGAGAATAAAGAATCCATCCTTCTTTTGATCAACTTGTAATCCTAAGAAGAAATTCAACTCTCCCATTGCAGACATATCAACACGTTTCTTCATGACTTTCTCAAATGCTTGACATATCTTTTCATCAGATGATCCAAAGATAATGTCATCAACATATACTTGTACAAGTAAAAAGTCATTCTTCTTCTATTTGACAAAAAGTATACTATCAATTGATCCTCTTGTAAATCCATTCTCAAGTAGATACGATGATAGTGTTTCTTACCACATCCTGGGTACTTGATGTAATCCGTACAGAGCCTTATCTAAACGATATACTCTATCAGGATATGACGGGTCAGTAAAACCAGGTGGTTAAGAAACATACACCTTTCTCTAATCTTGCCATACAAAAAGGCACTTTTAACATCCATTTGATTAACTTTAATTCCTTTGAATGTTGCAAAAGCTAAAAATAGTCTAATTGCCTCAAGTCTAGCAACAGGTGCAAACACTTCATTATAGTCAATACCTTCTTCTTGGTTAAAAACTTGAACCACTAAACGAGCTTTATTGCCAGTCATGATTCCTCGATCGTCTCTTTTACACTTAAATACCCATCTTGTACCAATCGGGTATTCACCAGGTGGAAGCTCAACTAACTCCCAAATTTCAAGTTTCTTGAATTGGGATAGTTCTTCTTGCATGGCTTCTACCCATGAGTTATCTTTTACGGCCATCTGTACATTCTCTAGTTCTTCTTGTGAGATAAAGCAAGAATACATACACTGATGATATTCTCCAGCTTCAACTATAGAAGTAAACAAACTAGTACTTCTAGATAACTCATTTCTCGTTTTTACACCTAAATTTAAATCACCAATAATTTGACTCGTTGGATGATCCTTATTTATATGTGATGTAGAAACGAGTTCAACTACTATCTCATCTTCCAGATTAGTATTTATTTCCTCCATAGGTGGTATCTCACTATTCTCACCAACATTTTCATCAATATGCTGATCCGAATTTTGAGAGATATCCTATGTTTCAGTGTCAACAGTAGTCTCTTCAGTAACAGTGATAGGAATATTCGACCTAGGAATTAGGCCGATTTCTTCATCCACATAAATAGTGTCATCACATTCTGAACTGATTACTTCATCACTGAGAGGAATATTGAATGATTTGAAGTGATCTGAGTAATTAAACTGCCAATCCAATCCCTTATGAGTATCGCATGAATAACTCGTAACTTCAATGTTATAAGCTATTTCAAGACGTCCCGTGACAATATTAAAGACACGCTTATTTGGAGAATTAGCAACATAACCTAGGAAGTATCCTTCGTCATCTTTTTCACCGAACTTTGGTTGAGTTTGTGTTTTCAATATCATGCACTTAACTCCAAAGGGTTCAAATCCTTTCAAGTTAGGTTTTTTATTGTTCAAAAGCTCATAACATGTTTTGTCAAGCCTTTTTACCATAAGAACCCTATTTAAAATTGTGACATGCTGTATGGTGCAATGAATTGTTCTAGCAGTTGTATGGTGCAATGAATTGTGACATGCTGTATGGTGCAAAGAATTGTGACATGCTGTATGGTTCAAAAGCTATTTCAAGAAGATGACTGGAAGCTTTGAATCTGCAAGAATTGTTCTAGCAGCTTCGATCAATGTTCTATTTTTCCTTTCAGCAACACCATTTTGTTGTGGCTCATATGGTGCAATGAATTGATGATTGATTCCTTTACTCAAACAATAGACATTGAGAGTTGAGTTTTTAAACTCAGTTTCGTTGTCACTATGAATACTCTTAACCCGTGTTCTATAAGTATTCTCTACTAGATCTAAGAATTCCATAAGTATTCTAGGAGTTTCATCCTTAGATCCCAAAAAGCATACCTAAGAGAATCTAGAGTAATCATCGGTAACAACTAAACAATACCACTTGCCACCTATGCTTCTCTTGCTTATTAGGCCAAAGAGATCCATATGTAGCAGTTCAAATGGCGAGGATATAGAATTTTCTGTTTTAGACTTGTGTGCTTTCTTGTGCTGCTTTCCTTTCTTACAAGGAACATACCTGTCTTCAAACTCAAAATGCTTTTGTGGAACACCTAGAACTAAACCATTTTTGGTTATATAATCCATTTTGCGAAAGTTCAGGTGCACCATCCTCTTATGCCATAATAATGAGTCTGTTTCAGAAGCTTTGGATAACAAACATGTCGACACCATTGAAGTGTTAGGAACACCCACGTTTATGGCATAAATGTCCTTCTTCCTTGGGGCCCTCATTAATATCCAATCTTCAGGAATTTTAAATCCTAGCCTTAGAACTAAAGCCTCCTTTTCATTAAAATGAACTGGATGACCTTTATCACAGACTTGGGAAACACTCACTAGGTTGTGAACCAGTTTTTCAACATAGTTTACATCTTCAAGAGTCAAAGTTCCGTTAGAAACTTTTCTTTTCCCAGTTATCACACCACCCTTTTCACCAGCGAAATTAACACGCTGTTTCAATCCTCCTTTGAAGTTGATGGGTGTCCGACCATTGCAAACGTGAGTGATCACAACGCCTATCGGTGGGTGTTTTAAATTTGTAAATGCTAGGGTCTAAGTGCGACTTATTACTACTGAACCAAAGGCTAGTAGATGGTAAGTATGACCTAGACTCGTTCTTAAAGAGAAACTGAATTGAAACGGAGGTGATCCAATCAATCGTTACTTTCTAGTATAGGTTTTTATAAAAGTGCGTTGGGGGTTTTGGTTCAGTTAACTAATAAACTAAATAAAGCGAATAAAAGATAATAATAAATCAGATTATGGAAAGTAGTATTTGTTATGATTTCATTAGCTCATAATATGGGATGATGAGTTCTTAGAGAAAACGTTTATCTAAATTGGGAATGTTTACTAGATTCGATAGCTTATGGTATAACCCGTAGATCCTTATCAGTCGGTTATCAACTGATATGTCACGAGGAACTAGGGTATCATGATTCTGATCAGACAAACAATGCTCAACTCTCCACACTCTCTTGCGAGGGAGTCAGTGGCCCTTATTATTGAACGCGTTCGCTCATGGGCAAAGGAAAAGAGTAGCAAGTCCATAACAAGTCTAACTGTTCTTAATACCACAAGAGCTATAAATCCGGCAAACGACTAACTTAGAAAATATGTTCAGACTTATTTGATTAATTCCTATTAGTGAAACTCAAGAATGGTAAACGAGGGAAAGTGTTTAGGTTTCTTGCGTACCTTACTTTAGGTTTCATGGTTTAAAGAAATATATCATTTTAAATTGGATTTTGAACTTCCCTTTCTGAATACAATTAACAAATCTCTAGGTTTTCATGAATGATTATTTAGCCTATAGCCTTCCTACTCTAATCTAATCTAAACTAATCTAATTAAAATGTTGACGGCTTTTGCATAAAGTTAAACCCAGACCATATCGAAAAATACTACAGTAGTTCACAACGTATTTAATTGTTTACCGATGTTTCCGTTGTGAATTTAATTGCTTCGAAATGTTTTCATGATAAGTACATTGTGATTGGAGGTGTACTATACTCATGGCAATTCCACGTAATCAAATTGCATTTTATGATGATTGCATGACATTACAATTAAGCCGTAGTTTTGACACAGATAATTATTGACCGAGTATTAAGGCTCACGACTCCTCTTTACAAGGTTACAATCACGTTTGTTAATCGAAAGGCGAATATAAGTTTCATGTTTAAAATCACAAGATAAGTCTGTTCATAAAGTTTCCATTTTTATAATGTCGATCCATAATACAACTACCTTCGGTTGTTTACCGACTTCCATACATTTGTACTCCGCTTAACTGCGTTTCCAGTTCTATATCAGGTAAATAGTCGAATAGGGGCCATCATATTACTTCATGACATATTTAAGATCATCCCATAATTATTTATGCTAATTACATCACAACAAATAAAATAGTAATCTACTCGCTAATCATGGCACAAACTATCTCTAGCATAATTAAAGTATACATATTTAATTAAGATAGATAAGGATAGAAATAACCGATATAAATGCGCGAGAAGGAATAGATTTGAATTAATAAGAATAACTCCAAGCTTACACCAAAGATTACAAACTCATTCCTTGCTTTTGTTCTATTCTAAACAAGTTTCCTAAACTAGCCCAACAGAATGAGAAAGTAAATCTAACAAGTTATGAAAGAAATAACAAAGTGAGAAAGTATTTAAGAAAGGTGTGTGATGGTGTAGGAAAGGTGTAAAGGTGTGTGTTCAAATGAACCATGGCTCCCTATTTATAGGGGAAAATTGATGCATTCTAGCAACTTGAGGCACATGATAGCAAAAGGTTAAGTTGCTAGCACATGTACCCTAAAGCGCGTAAAGGTCTAGCACGTGTACCCTAAAGTTGCGGAAAAGGTCTAGCACGTGTACCCTGCGAGGATGAAAAAGTGCACGGGAGACGGGTACAGGCCAGCCGGCGGCGGTGTGGTGGTGGTCGGCGGCGGCTGCCTCTCCCCCGCCCACGTTCACCGTCTTTCATCTCGTTACTTGATTCATGCGTATCTCCTTCGTTATGCGTCCGTTTGCATCGATTCTTTTTGCGTTAGATCCATTTTTCAAAAATGAAGACTTTGATGAAAAGAAATCCCAAAAATATGTCTCCGATTTTTGGATGTCTTATACGAATCATTTGAATCTTCCGGCGTACGTAGAAGCTTCATTCTTCATCCGTTTTTATTGATTATTCTTCTGTTAGATTTGTATTTTGAAAACGGACATCTTGGATAAGAGAATTATCAGTGATGGGAACTTTTGCCTTTAAATCTTGTCTCGATGTCTTGAAATTTCAAACGTGTGTGGAATCTTCGTTTTTTGTCCGTTTTGCTTGATTTTTCTTGTGCAGCTCTGTTTTGACCTTCTTGACAAAGTTTCATTGATTTGAACATTATTTGAGTTTATTTGTCAAGTATTGTTCCAGAATGAGAGAGATATCGGTGGTAAAAATGTGACTTTTTACGCGATATCAAGTATCTCACACTTAGAACTTTGTTTCTCCTCAAGCAAACTCGAATTTCAAGCATGGTTAGAAATAAGTAGATAATGAAATATTTCGAGGTAGAACTTTTTACTATGGGGGTTTTGGTAAAATAAAATATTTGTGCTTTTGAAAAAGTGGCGTTGTAATATTTGGGAGCATACTTTTGATCTTTGATCTTGGATACATGACTAGGCGATCCTCTCACAGTGCTCACTCCAATCACTCAAAGTGTTTAGGGTTTCCTATTCTAATTTTATCAATCACTCAGGATGCCAGTCATATATCATTTATCATCATAGGCTTGATCGAGAATCAAATCGTTACCTTTTAAGTGAGTGCGAAGTCGATCTAGCCACAATCATTCTAGGAGAAGTGGTGTAGGGTTTTTGGAGTGGAGTGTTAGTGATATGAGGAGGGTTGTGTTGGTTTTTCATAGGTTTATATATATTTTTCCGTGTGAAGAGGAAAGCTGGAATTTTTGAGAGGATTGACGCTCTGTTCTTATGATTTTTGGTAGGGGTCTTTTTCTCCATTTGACTTTCTTTTCTTCGAATTCTTTTTTTTGACGTCATATCCTTGTAGCTTCTCTTCTTTCATCTTTGGAACTTTCTATGAGTTTTGAGGAATGTTTTTGAGAGAGTAGGGATAACGTATTTTCATTTGTTGGGTGTATGGATGGGTTCAAGAATGATGTGATTTGATCTCCTTTTCATTCATTAATTCGGATTCGGAATGCATAACATGAGCAAGTTCTGATTCTAAACGCATACATCGGCACACTCAAGAATCGAAAACGTAAAGCATTATAAATGAATGCTTTATATGGCTCAAGATACCTCACGAATCAAAAGTTGGTTTGTTGTGTGCCTAGTCATGCGATGCTCTTTATGGGACTACTAAACTAATCTTTTTCAAAGGAATTCATATTTTATTTATCCTTCTTCCCCAAAGTAAATCATTCTTTGTCTAAAAATTTTCATTTTCAACATATTTTTAACACAATTTTGAAAATTTTTGTTTACTTGTTGGAGAAGGATGGTCTAAAGAGCAACGAGCTCAGAATCAAGCATATACCATTATCCATTTCACAGTAGTATAACTACTGCTATCCCACACTTAAAGGAATATCATCCTCGATGTTATTCTAAGCTCTTGTTGGGGTAAAATCCCACACTTTAGAATTGAAACATCTAAGACGTATTCTTTTAGCGGTGTGTGTTGGGTTTGAATCCCACACTTAGTGATAAGCATAATGGATATGGTATATTTATAACGAAGGAAAAAGATTGGTAGAGAGGTACTCCCCAGTGGATGCAGTTTTCCTTGGTACATGGGTGCCGAACTTTGTCTTGCTGGGGTCATTCTTGATCAAGTCTTCTTGTGATTTGTCTCGTAGGTGTGAACACGTCGGATATAAGATATGTTAGATGCGATTACTTCCTTGAAGGGGGAGGTATTCTTTGCATAACCGAGTGTGAAAGATAGTCGGAGATTTCATCACTTCTTGGAAAGTAAAATTTGCAGAAATGTAAAATACAGGTTGCCTCCCGAGACGCGCTCTTTTAAAGTCGAGAGCTCGACTTAGTCCTTTTTTTCAGATGATGATGTTGGATGCATCCCAGGTGCTGGAGTTGTTACCGTGGCTTCTAGGTAAGCTGTAACATGGAGGAAAGTACTGAAGAAATTGCTCTATCATGTCAGCAATTAGGGTTGGTGGATTGGTAGATTCCATCCTGAAGCTTTTGGAGTGATCAGTGGCTAATCGATCGAAGATTGCCATCCCGTAGCTGATGTATCTAACTGACCGTGTGACTGGTTCATTAGGGTCAACTCTTGAGCAGGTGTGAGTTCGAACAATCTCACGCTGGGGGTGGTTTCGGCCTATTGAAGTGATTAGGGCCATGAACTGAGTTTTCACTTCTTCAAAGTCACTAGCCAAAAGGTCTCCTCTAAATGATCTGGTTGCTTGGCATACTTGTCTGATGAGTTGATGTTGCTCACGGTTGAAGGGGAAATCCGAGTCCGTGAAGACATAGATTAGCTTGCTGAATATTTCATTGCATCGGTTGCGATAGACTTCAAGCTCTACATCTTCTTCAGTATACATTCCGTGTAGTCGAGTCATCACATATGTTGCTAAGTTGATTTGCGACAAATGCAGAATGAATCTTGGTACTTCATGAACTTCTTCTTCATATACTGAGTCATTTAGTTCATTAATTATTAGCTCAACGTGATGACCAATAGTGGAATGAATGACGATTATGAAATTCTATGAAGCTGTGAGGTGTTCTCTGGTTTCGATGAGATCTAGAAGGGTTCTAAGATCTCCCACCATTTTGAGATCAGCATAATTCCACGGGTTTCCAGTAGCTCTTTCTAAATGGGCTCTCATTGATGCTAATGTAGCCTTCTGACTTGATGAGTAGGGGAAAGCTGATCCGGCTAGGGCACAATATACTTTTTGGTATATTTGCCTTCTGACTTGATGAGTAGGGGAAAGCTGATCCGGTGAGGTTCTTGCGATCCATAATTGGCAAGGTATGAATCGTATTCTCGTTCGATTTCCCTTATCAGGTGCCTTTGAACGGTGGTGTAGCATTGGTTGATTCTCTGATAGCTTCTACGATGATGCGAACATCGTCGTTTTCATCAATCAAGTCAATCATCTCTTGGTAGGTATCTAAGAGGGGGATTTCCAATATCTCGGTTGTTGAGATAGAAGAATTTGCTGGAGCAGGGGGAATAGAGTGTTTGTCGAGAGTGACATCGATACAATCGTCGTCATACTCAATTTCTTCTTCAGAATCTTCATCACGGGAATCCGGAAATTGGTGGAATTCTTCATCTGAGGGTGCGTTATTGAAAGGTTGGGAGCTATCGATTTCAATGGTCCTGACTTCCGTGGCTGAATCTTGAAGGTTTTCTTCCACAAAGCCATTCGTTTGACTTGCCTTATACGCAGCGATTCCTTGTAAGAGCTTGTCATATTTCCGATTGGCTTGAGGATCGAAACTCTTCTTCAATTGTATCTATATCTCGGAGTCGGGTTCAGGTGAATGGTTTCGAAGGGTCGAGATGAGAGTCGAGCATGGTTTCCATTCTCTTGAGATGAGTGGATCTGAAGTATTGACCGACGGATTCATAATCAACGGATTCTTCTGATGAATTGTTATCTTCGAAGCATTGTATCCTTTTGACTTCAGCCATTTGGGGTGAATTAATTTGATCTTCATCTTCCTCCATTTCTTCAGATCTTTCTTCTTCTTCGGTCTCTTCGTCCATTTCTTCTTTTTCCTCTTCAGTTTCTTCCTCTTCCTCAGTGGGTTCTTCCACTTCTTCAGGTTCTTCTTCAGATTCCACGTCTTCTTCTGCAAGTTGATACTCCTCTTCCTCTTCTGGGCCAGTTTCAGTGTCAGAGATGAAGGTTGACGATTGTGTGAAAGGTTGTTCTTCTTCGGGCTCTGATTCATCATTATAGGTAATTCTGCCTGTTGATATAGCATAACATTATTCTTGTTCTGGATTGCATTTTGGTTGGTCGATCTTGTAAGTGATGCTTTCACCATGTGAGTGTAGGACAATTGTGTGGTTATACACATCAATTACTGCTCGGGCTGTATTCATGAATGGTCTTCCAAGGATAATCGGGATGTTTATGTCCTCGTGGATGTCCATTACCACGAAATCCGTAGGAAAGAAGAATTTGTTAACTTGAACTAAGACGTTTTCAGCTATTCCTTTTGGGTATCTAACGAATTGGTCAGCTAGCTGGACAGTCATCTTAGTGGGTTTCAAATTTTCATGTTCTAGCCTCTTAAATATGGAGTAGGGCATGAGGTTAATGCTAGCTCCTAGGTCAGCTAAGGCGCTTATATCTCCGAATTGGTAAAGAGAACAAGGGAGTGTAAATCTATCGGTGTCTCCTAGTTTTTCAGGAAGGCTATTTTTAAGTAGGACTGAGCTTTCAGAACTAAGAGGAATGTTGTTTACTTCGGGCAGTTTATCCTTAGTGGATAGCAGTTTCCTAATATATTTATTACGACCAGGAACTCTAGACATAGTATCGAGGAATTTTCCATCTAACTTAAAGGATGATAATTTCTTAGGTTGGACCTTAAGTCTAGCGGGGTAAGGGATTCTAACCTCCTTGTTCAGGGTCGGGGTGGTTTCCACAGCTGGTATCTTGATCTCTGGTTCTTCCTTGATAGGGATAGCAGCAGGGGGTGGTGTGGCTGCTTCCTTGGTGGTGGTAAATTGCTTTGCCTCCTCAACATGTGGGTTGTGAACTGTGTTGCTAGGTAAACTTCCTCTGGGTCTATTCTTAAGACGTTGTGCAAATTGTCCAATTTGAGCTTCCAAGTTCTTCAGTACGACCAATTGATTTCGCATGAAGAGATCAGCTTGATCTTGCCTAGCGGATGTCTTTTGGTTGAGTATGTGTTAGCCTTGCATGAACTGGGTGAAGGCGTCTTCTGAACTCGAGGCTGGGGCATTTGTCTTGTTGGGTTGCTCAGTGGTTTGGTTTGTGTCGGAAGTGGGTCCAGGAAGTGCGAGGGGTTGGTTGTAGGCAAGTTGTTGTTGCTGTGGGTAAGGTGGGTATCTAGGTGGGTATCGGGGTTGGTAAGGTTGGTTATTTCTTTGTGGGAATGGAGGTCCTCTAGGTTGGTTGTTGTTTTGGTTGAAACCGGGTGAAAAATTCTGTGGTCGATCGGGATATTGGGCATAGTAAATGGTGCCATCTGTCTCTTCATATTCAACTTGATATTCACCGGGTGGTTGCGAGTTGGTGCAGTTCTGACAGGATTGCACTTGGTGTACTTGGTGTTGTTGTTTCATAAGTTCTCCAAACTGTTTAACAAGTGTGTCCATCTTCTCCGTTAATACGTTAATTGCTTCGAATGGAATTGAATTCGATGCAGCGAGAGGTGCTGAAGATGATGAGTGATCTCCAGAGTTCCAATCATGGTGATGCATATGTTGGGTTTTCTATTCCCTAACTAGATTAATATGCGCAACGGAATATAACAAAATAGCTAATCTAAGGCAATTAGGAAACTAAACCATAAGGGATCTTAACTTGAATAAATAAAAGCATTAAAATAAATAAGATAAATAGGAAATTACTAACCTTTGAGAAAACAATTTCTCGCGCGTAAAGCAACTAGTAGAACCTTCTTGCTTTGGAGGCGAGTGCCCAAACTAGAACACCTCTAATGCTTCACACCCACGAACCAAGAGAAATTCCCAAGTCTCATATGGTCACGACTCTTAGTCGTAAAACTCTTACAAGGAGCAGGAGTAAGAAAGAGAGAAAAGGAATTGAAAACAATTCAATTCAAAGGTGCAAGGAAAACCAAAGGGATAGGCCCCTACTTATAGGGGAGGAGGAGGGCATGGGATTCATATCCTAGCCGATGTGGGACAACATGTTTTCAATCCATACGGCATATGGAATTCCATACGGCATATGGATGATGTTTCCAGAATATTCTGTCAGCCGTTCCACCCCCTTTGCCCTATTTCATCCATACGGCGTATGGAACTTCCATACGGCGTATGGATTGATTTTCCATAATTCTCTCCCTTTTTCTTTTAGTTTCAATTAATATTCAATTAACAAACTAAATGTAATATTAATTCCAATTAATATTATCTCTCCATTTATTTCTCTTACTGTTCATTGAGGGCGACCCAAAAAAGACTCCACTTTTAATGATGTACTTACCAATTAGGTATGATATTGGACACTATTCCAACAGACTCCCACTTGGATAATTCATCAACTATTATTGGTCTAAGCTTATCCATTAAGTAAGCAGAGAGTGCCATCCAACGCAACTGCCGAACTCTGATTCTTATCTTAGAGTTAGCCCTTTAGATAAGTGATCAACTATACCTTTGTTCTATTGATATCGTATGAATCGAGACATGGATCTTAATCAATCTCGAAATTCATGATTAGTTTTCTGATTTCTGATTACATTGACTTTATGAGACTATTGAACCATCAACTTAGTCTCGGCCAGGCCTAGCACTTTAGAGTCAATCTTTAATCATCAGAGGGCCCAAGATATCGCTTTCCCCATTAGGCGAAAAGGAACAAATAAATTTTGACTACATAGTACTAGTCAACTCATCATGTCATACCTAGCATACCCTTTATGACTGGCATTTACGCACAACGTTAGAATAGGCTTAAGTATAACAGATTTGAAAAACTAGAAACTCAATGCATCTCAATTTCAAGAATAGAGGATATTATCATCTTAAAATCACTCGTGATTTAATCCATGAAGTGATCTCTTTAAGTACGGGTCTCTCCTATACTTAAATCTCCATTAATACCCATGAGTGTTGCAGCAATCTCCATGCCATGTCTAATCTCCATAGACAATCTACTAACACTCCATTACAGTCTTGATTCACCACTTACTTCCAGGAGTGTGAACGACTGAGGAGGTTTAAGTAAAAACTGTTTTACTTGGGAAGTGGTGTCTAAACATGCAAAACAGAAATACAATGACAAACAATAGTAAATGGCAGAACTCCTTCCAATAAATAAATCTCTATTATTTAATCACCAAATCTATTACAATTTCCATCATTGTTTACAATGTTTCAAAAATCAAACTAACAACTAAAACTTTACATTATCTCTTAAGCCTATGCTCCTAGCATGCTCATCATGTTTGGATTTTCCAAGTGGCTTTGTGAACGGATAAGCCGGATTATCCTCTGATCTTATGCTCTTCACAATCACGTGTCCTTCTTCTACTTTTCTCCGAACAAAATGGTATTTTCTTTCAATGTGTTTTGACTTTCCGTGATCCTTAGGTTCTCTACTCAAGGCAACCGCACTTTCGTTATCACATAATATTTCAATGGGGTCACGAACTGTTGGAACAACTCCAAGATCTCCAATGAAATTCTTAATCCAGATGGCTTCCTTTGAAGCCTCGCAAGCCGCTATGTACTCAGACTCGCACGTTGAGTCTGCCACCGTATCTTGCTTGGAACTTTTCCATGTCACCGCTCCCCCATTCAGTAAGTATACCCAACCAGACTGTGAACGGCTATCATCTCTACCTGTTTGGAAACTTACATCACTATAACCCGTTACTCTAAGTTCCTCTTCTCAACCATAAACTAAGAACCTTTCTTTAGTATTTCTCAAATACTTAAGAATATTCTTTACAGCTGTCCAATGACCTTCACCAGGATTCTGCTGATGTCGACTCACTAAGCTCAAAGCAAATGAGACATCAGGCCTCGTACACGTAATGGCATACATGATCGATCCTATAGCTGAAGCATATGGGACTCGACTCATTTTATCCGATTCTTCTTTAGATTTCGGATAAAGATCATTACTGATCTTAATGCCATGATGTAAGGGTAGATTCCCTTTCTTAGAGTTCTCCATTTTGAATATTTTCAAAATTTTATCTAAGTATGTGTCCTGGCTAAGTCCTATTAGACATCTTGACCTATCTCTATAAATCTTTATACCAAGAATATATGCTGCATCTCCTAAGTCTATCATAGCGAAACATTTTCCCAACCAATCCTTTACACTTTGTAATGTTGGGATATCATTTTCTATGAGTAGTATATCATCCACATATAATACTAGGAAGACTACAACACTCCCACTGAACTTGACATATATACAGGACTCATCTTCGCTTCTAGAAAATCCAAACTGTGTGACTTTCTCATGAAAGAGATTCCAGCTATGAGAGGCTTGTTTAAGTCCATAAATAGCCTTTTGAAGCTTGCACACTTTATTAGGATACTTTGCATTTTCAAAACCCTCCGGTTGTGCCATGAACACATCCTCTGTCAGTTTCCCGTTAAGGAAAGCGGTTTTGACATCCATCTGCCAAATTTGATAATCATGAAATGCAGCTATGGCTAGCATAATCCTAATTGATTTTATCTTAGCTACTGGTGAGAAGGTTACCTCATAATCAATCCCGTGGGTTTAAGTATAGCCCTTCGCTACCAACCTAGCTTTATAAGTGTGTACTTTCCCATCCATGTCGGTCTTCTTCTTGAAGATCCACTTACAACCCACCGTTTTAAGACCGGGTGTAGTGTCAACCAAATTCCAAACTTGGTTGTCATACATGGATTGAATTTCGCTTTTCATAGCTTCCTTCCACTTAGCAGCCTCAGGGCCTGCCATCGCTTCCTTGTAGTTAGCAGCTTCATCTAAGTCATTTAGTGTACTGTCACTAATTTTATCCTCTTCTTCTACATGGTAACCATAATAGAATTGAGGAGGCTTGCTAACTCTACAAGATCTGCGAACGGGTAAGGATATGTCTTCAGGTTCAACAGGTGTTTCCACCTCTTGTTGAACATCAGTGTTTACTGTAGGTTCTTCATCGACCGACTCTTGAATTTCTTCAAGATCTATCTTACTCCCACTGTCCTCTTTAGATATCATTTCTCTCTCAAGGAACACTCCTCTTCGAGCTACAAAGACCACATTAACCGCGGGTCTATAGAATAGATATCCAAACGACTCTTGTGGATACCGGGCGAAAAGACACTTTTCAGATCTGGAGTCTAGTTTTTCCTGAGTTTCTCGTCTAACGAAAACTTCACAACCCCAGATTTTGATGTGACCAAGAGAAGGACGTTTTCCCTTCCACATCTCATAAGCTGTCTTTGAAACCTTCTTGGTGGGTAATAGATTTAAGATGCGAGCGGCTGTTTCTAATGCATAACCCCAAAAACTTATCGAAAGTGTAGCCCAACTCATCATAGACCGAACCATGTCCAACAAGGTTCTATTTCTCCTCTCAGCAACTCCGTTAAGCTGTGGTGTTCTAGGAGGAGTCAATTGTGAAACTATTCCACAATCTCTAAGATGATCGAGAAACTCAATACTAAAGGTATTCTCCTCCCCTATCGGATCGGAGAACCTTTATCTTTCTGCCCAATTGATTCTCTACTTCGCTTTGGTATCTTTTGAATACCTCAAAAGTATCTGACTTATGCTTAATCGGATAGACATGTCCAAATCTACTGTAATCATCAGTAAATGTAACATAATACCGATTTCCATCTTTTGTGGTGCATCAGAATGGTCCACAAACATCCGTGTGTACCAAGTCGAAGAGTCCTTCACCTCTTTCACACGACCCGGTGAATGGTGATTTAGTCATCTTGCTCAATAAGCAAGATTCGCATAAATCATCCGATTTGAGGTGGAATGATTCCAACACTCCATCCTTTTGGAGTTGGCCGATGCATTTCTTGTTTACATGCCCAAGACGATAATGCCACAATTTAGATTTATCAAGCTCATTAGATGAATCAACATTTAAAATCAAATTGCTTACACATCCAACATTTTCATATATGCCATTGTAAGGAGAAGCTTTAAAAACAAAACAACCATTTAAATAAACCAAAATATCACCATTCTCATTATAAAATGAAAATCGATAACCATCATTAAACAAATCATTAAATGAAATAATATTTCTAGTCATTTCTGACGAATAACAACAATTATTCAAATCTAACCTAACTCCAGAATTCAGCACGAGCTCATACTTTCCAATCTCGGTAACAGGCGTGATTCCTCTGTTTCCCATGACTAGATTAAGCTCTCCATGCTTCAACTTTCTACTTTCCTTTAGACCCTGCAATACAGTGCAAATGTGAGTACCATACCCTGTATCCAGAACCCACGAATTAGAAGTTGTAGTATTATGGAGTTCGATCATGAACATACCTGAGTGAACACTCTTTTTGACCTTTCCATCCTCAAGGTCTTTCAGGTATTTCGGGCAGCTACGTTTCCAGTGCCCCTTAGTGTTGCAGTAAAAGCACACTGCTTCTTTCGGATCATTCACTGGTGCAATATCATAATCAATTTTTCTTTTGGACCCACGATTGGACTTTCCATTCGTAGTCTTTGCTTTCCAATTTGACCTCTTTCTTTTCTTTGCAGTTTGACCAATTGCCAACACAGGAGCTGCTGAGCTAGAGGACACATCATCCTTTTTGATTCCTTGCTCAGCGGTTTGTAGCAAATTATGGAGTTCCATTATTGAGCCTTCTCTCTCATTCATATTCATCTGATATGATATTACAAACTGATTGTAGATAGCTGGCAGACAGGACAAAATTATGGCAATGGAAAACTCTGTGTCAAACATCATATTCAATGATTCCAACCTATCAAAGTACCCTTTCATCTCCAAGACAAAAACACGGATAGATGCTCCAGGTTTAGGTTTGCAAACCATGAGTGACTTAACCACATCAAGGCGTTCTTTGCTCGCCTTTTCCTGGAACATTTCCTTAAGCTGTTGGTTCATTTCATAAGCCCAAGTATTCTCAAAAGTCTTTTGCAACTCGGGGCTCATGGAGGATGCCATGATACAAGACACTTTATTCGCATCATCATAATGTTTCCTGTGTGCCTCAATCTCCTCTTGGGATGAGTTTTCATCAATCACGGGAATCTGCTCATCGAGAACATACTCCTTGTTCTCGTACCTCAAGGTGAATCTTAGTTACGCATCCAATCCATATAGTTTGGACTAGTCAGTCTTTCCCTTCCAAGAACTGAGAGAAGTGAGAAGTTCGAGTTGTGTATGGAATTGGGAACGGGAGGATTATTACCATTTGTAGAAGACATCTATAGGATAAACAGTTTTGGTTAGTTTGAATATTTCTTAATTAATTACCCAATTACAAATTAAGGCTAGGATCCATATTTTAGATTCGTTTTATGAAAAGGTTTGCCGTAATCATATTGCGAATTTATTTTAGGTAGACAATTCCTTTGTCAATTTCATTCTCTATGAAACTCCTAGTTCTTTTGAGATTCATTGATTCTTATCAACGGCATGTTAATCTTGGATATGCTCATCTACTATTCATGACTGGTATGCCGAGGATCATGAACAAGATGGTGAATTTAACCATGCAAAACCCGCGTGGTCCCCGGCCCAGTACGCTCAAGAATCGCGAGTTCCACATCACCTCTCAATATGATCTCATATTAATGTGCCGGTAAACCACACATGCTCCATTAACAGACCATACGAAAGATGTGCGGTTTTTATGAGTTAGCATACTATTCACATTTTATAGTATCTATAACGGGATTTTGTTTTAGTACTTTTAGGTCATACTTTTGATCTTAACATCATCCTATCAAAGTCCTTGGCAGCTCCATTGAATGCACAAAGAAGCAGAGAATACCTCTCTTATAGTTTGTTCACTATGGGTGAGCCAATTCATCAACTGACTGACGATGTATTTAACTTTAATGATACATATACTTATAGCTCATAATATATGTAACGTCTCTCTTTAAACTCTTAAAGTCTACGGTTCTATTTTAAAACATTTTAAAATTTATGGGTATATTTTAAACGTTTCAAAATAAAGGGTCTAAAGTGTAAATTCATTTTACCAATTTGGACAATTCATTTCCAATTTATCTTTACCTACATACTATTACAGATAATTAAATGCTAGTATTTATCAAGCTAAGGCTCTGATACCACTGTTGGGCTTTCTATTCCCTAACTAGATTAGTATGCGCATCGGAATTTAACAAAATAATTAATCTAAGGTAATTAGGAAACTAAACCATAAGGGATCTTAACTTGAAAAAATAAAAGCAATAAAATAAATAAGATAAATAGGAAATTACTAACCTTTGAGAAAACAATTTCTTGCTTTGGAGGCGAGTGCCCAAACTAGAACACCTCTAATGCTTCACACCCACGAACCAAGAGAAATTCCCAAGTCTCCTATGGTCACGACTCTTAGTCGTAAAACTCTTACAAGGAGCAGGAGTAAGAAAGAGAGAAAAGGAATTGAAAACAATTCAATTCAAAAGTGCAAGGAAAACCAAAGGGATAGGTGATGTGTTGAATCTAGTTATTAAATTTATCGTTGAAAAGTAGCAAGAAAATACCGCGCTAGAATAAAACACAACCGGGCAGTGGACCCTATCGTATAGTAGTATAGTTGGGTAAGTTCGGGTTCGAACACAGGGAACTTAAGTTCAAGTAATCAAGATAAGTGTGAACAATTTAGAAAGTGAAAATAAAAGTTGGTTTTGTGTGACCGAATTGTCACGTTGCTTTAAACTACAAATTTTAGTTAAACTGGGCAAGTGGACTCTTAAGAGTCAAAGTGATTGATTCAAAAGTTTCATATATTAAAAACAATACTTGCTTGGATTATTTCACTAGTGATTTCGGGGTGTGAAGTTATAACCAGGTAAAACGTATGCCAAAGTAAAATTCATCAAACATAAGCTCAACTTTCGCCAAAACCAAGTGTTCAACTTCAATTAACAATCCTATGATTTAATCTAGTAACGGACTTTCGCCATGATTACCAACTCACACAATTTAGCTTAAGTCATTTGACACATTCCAAAACTACATTTGCAATTTTGTTAAATCATTTATAGACAAATAATCAATAGTAATTTATTTGGTTGAAAACGTTCGCTATATCAATAAGTAAATCACCAAATGGTTAAATTCTTGAGATTAAGCTCAATCACACAAGGTTCTCCAATTAAACATAAGTTAAGATTTTGTGAGTTTGCAAATCATCCACACGATAAACATTCGCTAAATCGCTAATTTGTTTGTTTTTAACTAATTGTTATTACAATCATCAAATTCTTTCTTCCACTATGATACACAACTTATTGGGTATTTTTCAATAAGCAAGAAACGTTCGCTATATTGCTTAGCTAAAAATGCCACAAGTTTAATAACAACAACAAGCTAACTACATACCAATCCATGGATGATTCACAAACTCAAAGCATAAATTAACACCAAAAGTATACACCCCTAATCAACTAGTTAGTTCATCCAAACAAGCATAATAATCTAGCCACTAATCGTCATAACAACAAGATAAACACATATCATGAGAGAAATCAAAGGAAACATAGATTACTTCAAACTAATTGGAATGGAAATTGTACCCAAATGATTACATAAACCAAGCAATTGTTCTTAGTGAAATAGTTGGTAGCTTGATGTTCTTCTCACAATCTCCAAGTGAAAGTGAAGGTTTTTGTAAGTGAATAATGGTGAGGTTAGGGTTTTGGTTCTTGAGAGAAAACTCAAGAAAAATGGTAAGTGAGAGATGATGTCTTTGGGTGGTGTTTTAGTGTTTTTATCTCACCCAAAAAATGCTAGCTAAACCTGCCCCCCCCCCCCCCACTCTCATTTTTGCACAGCACAGCATTACACCAAAGTTTAAACGTGGTCCGCCAAGCTAGCCGATCGGCTGAACAAGTGTAGCCGATCGGCTCACTATCCTGAGCCGAACGACTGGTTGCGTATAGCCGAACGGGTGGTGATGCTTAGCCGAACTGCTAAGATGAAAAACCTTGGATTTAATCTTCAGCTCGAACACCGACCAGTTGTTGTTGTAGTTTTGAACTAAAGTAGCCGATCGACTAACTTTAGCCGATCATCTGAGAAGTTCCATCCGATCGGCTGGTGAGCTTCAGCCGAACGGCTATCGTGCACAGTCCAGCCCAGAATTTGACCACCTCGCCCAATAGCATGCATTTCCAGCTTTTCAACCTGAGATAAATTTCCGAATGCAATAAGTACCAAAAGTTCCCGAAATCTACTCAAATATTAATGCAAAACAATGATATCGCGATAGATTTATATAGCCAAAATGAGCAATATCAAATATCTCCACACTTGAACTTTGCTTGTCCTCAAGCAAACCATAAGTTTACCATTTCAAAGCCCACTCTTGCAACATCATAAGTGAAGATCAAGTTTACCAAAACAATATTAACACTAACTACTAAAGCAATTAGGCTAGAAACATATGTATAAACAATAGAAACTTGAGATGATAAATTGTCAAGCCCGAATACACGACCTAGCACCTCACAATAGGATGAGTGTATAATCACTCACTCTCAACCTATAAAACTACAAGGTAAGGAAGTAGATGATATAACACTCAATTAAGCCAAGTCGTGATGCAATGTTACCATAGACTTGCAAAAGGATCAAATCTCCACCGTCTTGGCGTGAGCACCAAGTGAGATCTCGAAGGAGGTATTCTAAACATGTGTTGCATAAGTGTTGGTTAATACGGAATAGGTATGATCGATGCAAAAATTGGTGAAAAATGGTAGCCAAAACCCGCAAAAAGTATGGAATGTTACCTAGTGGTTTAAACATGTGACAGTAATAAAACGTAGGATTCTCATGCCAAATCAATTCAAATTATATTTCACTCTCAATTACAATTCATATTCAATGATTTCACCCAAATAACTTGATTTGATTTACGAATTCGGTCGGAATAACTGCATTCTATGACTTTCTATGAACCCTTTGTAACGAACTTTCGGACCAACCATCCTAGACCGGATAAAGGCCTTAAGTGGCTAGGTGTAAAACACCCCTCGGGAACTACTTGTTCAGGAATTCAAAGGCCATTTAGTTGACTACAATCATCCAATCTTAGACATTAAGCTCACTTGTTAACTTCCAATAATTTACTTGCTCTCAACTTCAATTATTCAACTTAATATTCAAACAATTTCCATTACGCGCAACTCAATTATAGACTTTAACACTAGAATCCCATTTCAAAACGATTTAAGTCACATTCGGATAAAACTCGGAAAAAATCTCAATTAGGCAACATCTTAGAAAAGTAATCATTCGGGAATTAACTACACAAAAATAAGGCTAACATTTTTAGTGGAGTGTATGTGGAAGTTTTCTAAGGGTTTCTTAGCACTAAAGATGAGTGCTAACGACCTGGGTGGACTGGATGTAAATGGTTTTAAAAGAAAATAGGATCCAAGATAGTCGAGTTTCCTTGACCGATTAGTAAGTTTGTACAATCCATAAAAGATCAAGCACAAATTCAATAATTGGTTAGAAAGTCCAAACTATAAGGATTAAGCTCCAATTCCTAAGAATACCTCCTCGTCTTCGACCCCACCTATATCACATTTCTATGATCCCACAGCGGTCTCGAAATGCATCACTCGGGCAAGTTCTAGAACAAACTACACTCACCGGTACACTCATAGCAATAAACAATGCAAACACTAAAGATAAGTGTTTCTCTCAACAAGGCTCAAATTTCTCACAATTTAATAATGGGGCTACAAGTGTGCTAGTCATGCAATTCACCCTATGCGGTTGCTTTTATGACACATCTAAAAAATTTTGGTTGCAAGAGGGAAGATTAAATCACTTTCAATTAATTTTCAATATCCGTTTTCAAGGCAATCAATCTTACAAGGACAAGCGTATTTCTAGCAAGTTATCATTTCTCGTCCTTTCATTGTAATTTGCAAAAAAAAAATTCTATTGGACCCAAGATCAATGACAGACCCAATAAGTGACCAATGGCCCGTTAGTGGGATTTGTGAAGTTCGAGTGGAGAGCCAATAGACTTCACAAACCCAATAAAAGGTAAGAAACAATAATTCACTAGAAATAGAATTCAAGTGAATACCTCCCCACACTTAAGATTTGTATTGCCCCCAATGCAAAGATAATCAATGAAGTAAACATAAGTGCGAGGGTAAAAAGAACAAGAACTTTCCCGGGGGTTTTGCAAAAAGAGCATGGAAAGAGGAGCTGGCTCTTGATAAGCGTGTAAAGATCCCATCCAGCTCGGCATGCTACAAAAAGGGTAACAAACAAACAAACAAGCACTGATGTGTGCTAAGTATAGGCAATTATAATCACAAGTTTTAATTAAGGAAATACTAAATAATACTATCACACAATTCAGGCAAGTGTTATCCTGATCATAGAATACAGTTTCATAAGTAAGTCCAGATTCGAACACAGGGAACGTGATTTAATTTATAACTAACTATTTATTTATCCTAATTACAATTATTACAATTAATATACAAATTCACAATTATAAACAATGATATACAATAATATATAAGATAGGGGGACGTTTTAGTTTCGATCGAACATATATATATATAATTGATACCAATTCTTTAATAGATAAGTTTAAAGAACAACTTAAGAATACTAAATTGAATAGAAGATTATGACTATTTAAACTATTATTTATTACACTTATTATATCAACTTATGTCTATTTGCATGTTGGCTATTATTATTGTGATTTACTAATGTAGAAAATCTCAAAGGTTATGACAACTCTCATATAGCAATCCCATCAAAGGTTATGTAAGTACCACTATTTATTAAGATCTATCAACATATTATTCATGCAATTCCAGGGTCGGTTGAATCATAATGCTATTTAACATTTAATAAAACATAATCACTTAATTTAAAAACCCAAAAGGTTATTGCAGTTTATCTATAAATCAGTTAATTATGATTATTAACATAATATAACACATAATTCTTGCATAATAATATTCAATAATATAGTTCCAACATAAACATATAATTCATATAATAAACATAATAAACATATATTTAAACATTCATAATGAAAATCTAATAAGCAATTAATTCAAATAAACAATATCCATAGTAACCCAAAAGGTTAGTGAAGCTACAAGGATAAAGAAACTGAACCAAGTTGACGAACTAGCTTTTCCTAGGGTTGAACCTTCAAACCCTAGCTCCTTAGCCTCCAAATTCGACCTAAAGTCGACCTTAAACCTTAACTTTCGACTTTGTATTCTAAGAATCGTATATGGTATAACCAAAACTAAGCCTCTATTTATACTAATTCTGGCCGACCTTCCAACCGCCGGTTGGGACCTCCAACCGCCGGTTGGAGGTATTTGAGTAATACTCCAACTATGCGTTCTCCCACCGTTTGAACCTTTTAGGCCCAACCGCCGGTTGGGCTTATTTTCCAGAATCTTCCAAAATCGGTTTGGGCTTCACATTGGACCTCTTTTTCTTCTTTAAACGAATTTACTTGTTTTCTTGGCCCAAATCTTCAATATTATCTTTTTAGTCTTTATTTCTTAAGGTTTAGATCTTCCTTTCCTTCAATTGCTTTAATTACTTCAGTTTCGGTCTTATTTTCGTTCATTTTCCTCAATCTTCAATTAAAATACGTTTCTGCAAATATTAACAAAATAAGTACCTAAAATCATATAAATGCATAAAATATATATAAATATAGGGATAAATTACTATAAAATATACTATATATTTGATGCTTATCAAATATCCCCACACTTAAGTTCTGTTTGTCCTCAAGTAGAATACTGAATAAAATTCAAAAATAAGCATCAACTTAATATTTAATAATCAAAATACCAAAACTAAAAACCTGTTTTTAGTTTAAAAATTTTAACAATTTAATTAACATGGATAACTATAATGTACAAATAAAAATCATTATTATTTGTGTAATATATAGCCCATGAATAATTACTAATATATTTATCCATTTTAAACAATCTATATTTATACTTCTGAATACATCTTTATTATTATTATGTGTATTACTTATGATTTCCATATATGATATACTTTTAAACTTAATCATGCAATTTACTTTTATATTCCAAATATATATATAAAATCCATTTTTAAGAATCAAGACATTGGTGACAGGTCTGCATTTACATGTAACAGAGCGACATAACTTGATTCAGGTAAAGTAATTTTTTAAATCAAACCAGCGGTGACAGGTCTGTACAGCCGTACAACAAAGCGACATAGTTTGATTTTTATTTTTATTTTTTCTCTTTTGAAAGAACTTCTCTTTCTTCTACTTTATTTAAGAATACTAATTAGAGACCAGGTCTGTACTTACGTACAACAGAGGAAACAATTAGTAGACTCCCAAATGTTTTTATATAAATATGAAGATATATAAAATTATCGCATGATAAATCTAAGAATTAAGACTTTTATGTCATATTTCATATTATGTACCATAATATAATAAACAAGTTATTTAATTTCTTAAAATTCAGAAATCTTCATATAGATTGCCTATTAATACATCATATCATGTAACTATATATCACTTATTCATTAAGTTGCTTACGTTATATATACAAAACAGTTAATCCATATTAAAGTCTAAACTTTTAAATACAAAACAAATTTTTAACAAAAGTATTCTAATTAATAAATACTCAATTATACACTTAAAATTTTAAATTTTAGTAAAATATTAAGAACAAGAGAAACTTAAATAATTAATTAATTAAAGAAATTCTTTTTCTTACGAACCCTATCCCCACACTTAAATTATACAATGTCCTCATTGTATAAAAATGATAAACAAAAGTGAGTAAAGGAAAAGAAAAATAGAACAGAAAAACTCCCCTGACTGAATTTTCAAAAATTCATCATTGGCTAAGAAGATTCCTGATTAATTGAATTCTTGATCTCTTGAAAAATAATATACAACATCCACACTTTCGTAGTTAATCACGATTGCATTTATCATATGCAATAAGCCTTTAAACCCCTCGGTATCCCGAGTGGACGAGTTATAGTCTCGTGAGGGTTTCCACGGAACATACCCACAAAGTTCATTAATAAAATAGACTGTATGAAAGAAAGTGCTGAACTTACTGCCAGTCTTGTGCTATAAAAATAAAACAACCAAATTAGCACAATCATAATAATAATAAGTACTAATGATAGTAATAATAAATACAGTCATCCATAATGTATATCAAATGTATCAAACATAAACTAATCATCATCCGAATCATCCTGCCCAGAATGCCTCGAAGGTCCAGCTCCAGCATCAAAAAATGAAGGAACATATGGCTGGTACTGAATAGACCTCTCACGTAACAACTGCTGCAATAACTCGTGCTGATAATCAGATCTGTGATAACTCTCCCTCTCAAATCTATCAAATCGCTGCTCAAACCTGGTAAAACGATGATCAATCATATCAAATCTCCTACCATGAGCAATCTCCATCCTCTCTAACCTCTGCTGAATATCCTCTAACATATCACCTCTGCCACGCCCTCTACCACGAGCTCTACCTCTACCTGCTGGTAACTCAACCTCAGGTACTGGGATCTCAGGAACTAACGGTAGTGGAACAGGTGGTCCTCTCAATCTGGCTCTATGGACCGACTGCTGTCCTGGCGCAACCTCAGGTGTCCATAACAAAATCCCCTTCTATACACCAACCTGAATAATCCCTAGCTCAATCAACTTATCCTCGCCGAGCAAGGACATCCCAGGGGTAACGGGTGTGCAAGTCAAAAAATCAGCAGCAGTCAAACCATAATATCTAGCAATCCTAGTGACATACTGTCCTCCACATATACTACTGGTCGACCTATACCCAGTGGCACATGTCGTCATCCAATGCACTAATTTCCAGGGAACATTGATCAGTGTCCCCTGAATCATAGTGTGCAAGAAAAAGAAATCAGGCTGGTAGACCTTCTCAGGTCCCGTATGCCTGCCACAAATAGAAGATGATAACAACCTATGCAATAACCTATGAACAGGACTACGCATGTGAATGTCAGAAGGTGCTCTCTCCCCATAATCAACAATCGCTAAATCCCTCCAATAAGCAGCTATCTCCACAGACGAATACTGACCCACCATACCCGCAGTCAAATGATCCATAAAAAAAATGGGTTGTGGAGCTCATCTAATGTATAGAGCCCCACAGCAATACTAAACTCAATCAAACTCATCGTCCTAGGCTGACCTCCTAAGCAAAAAGAAATCGAGGGTTGGTCAAACTGCCTAGACGTGGAATCAAACCTAAGGGTGGTATAAAACTCAATAACAAGCTCTCTATAGATAACCTCCTGAATCTGAAATAAACGAAACCAAGCCTGTGACACAAAACCAACATCACCTGATGGTAAAGTATAACTCTGAGTCATGAGCCTCCTTAGAGTAACATCCCCAGTCTCCCCGTCTTGGCGAGGGTCAATAACTCTCTCCATGAGAGACCAATCAAGTACCTCCAGAACCTCAACAGGCTGAGCCACCAACTCCAGTAATCTGTCAGCGTACTCTGTCCTGCGCTCCTGAGTGATAGACTCATGCTCAAATCTCAAAAATGTATGTAACTGGAAGTCATCTCTGGCTAACAGTGAAAGTCCTCTCTGTCGTCTCGTAGCCATATCTGTAAAATAAATATTAAAACTTTCTAAAAATTAGAAATTTGGGCAGCATTTCTGCTTAATATTTGATAGCCACCTGTTAATTATATCTAATAAATGAAGCATAATATATGTTTTTATTTTGAAATATAATATCGAATCAAATAAATGAACATTTCATAAAAACAATTGGTTTGTAACTAAATTTTTAATTTTTGGAGACTTATGTATTTTAACTAATCGGTGTATGGTTATAATCTTATAGTTTTCATTATTTTTAAACATATATAGAGTCTAAAATATATTTTATCTAAAAACTTTTATAATTATATATTAAATTTATTTATTTTGTAAAAAGTTTGAAATAATCATAAAATTTTAAATTGTATATTTGTTAATATTGTTTTTTAAGAAATTTTTATAATTTTAATTTTAAGAAATTTGTAATATTATTGTTTTGAATATATCCAGTCATAAAGTATACAAAAATCATTATAGTCGAATTGTATTTATAATTATAATTTTAATCAAAGATGTAGTTTTTAATAAATATCATTTATTCAAATAACTAACTAAAATTTAGCCCTAATCCTAATCAATCCACAACAATCCGCAAAAATCCCAACTTAATTATCCTAACTAATCTCTAAGTATTCCTAATCATTTAAACTATCAAACTCAATCCACAATTCGCAAATAACATAATAATAATAAATATTACGAAATTAAAATGCGAGAAATAATAAACACGGGTTAGAAATCATACCTTTGATACGAAAAACGTGAAAATGGTATGAGATGACGATGATAATGTGATGTTCGTACGTGTGTGTGAAATGTGTGTTTTTTTGGGTGTGTAAATGGCAGAAACCGAAAGGTTTCTGGTTTAAGCGGAAAAGAGCCCAACCGCCGGTTGGGTTTTTACCCAACCGCCGGTTGGTTCAAAAATTGGGCTCAGGCCATTCGGCCCGAAATTTTAATTGGGTTTAATTCTTTTTTTAGCCCATTTTCGATTAGTACATAATTTAGACATATTTTAAATGCAATTCAATATACAATATTATTAACTAACAATACTAATTTATACGTAATTTTTAACGTATTTTAAAAGTAGTCTTCTTATAAATGCAATATACAATATTGTTACATATTAACTATATACTATTTGTATCTTATTTGAAGAAAATTAAATGTATTTGAAAAGAAGACTTACCATTTCGTTCCTCCAATTAATATAAATACCTGCATTGCTGTTAGTTGTTACGAGCAATAGATATATAAACCTATTTTGGTATACATAGATTTATAATTAGTGATTGTGTCGACTCATTCACTATCTGAAAATTCAATTGTCGACTTTATCGAATTTCAAATACATTATTTCAATCTATTTGTCACCAAAATATTAAATTTAATATACCTGCAACTATGTAATCAATGTTAAGCATCCATTCAAAATTTATAGTATTAAGTATTTTTAATCAAACTCTTATCACTATTGCAACTCGTGTAAAAATTCAATTCTAAATACTTAGCTTTCTAATATTTGTGTAGCTAATACAAATAAAGAAGAGATAAACATATAAATCCGAAAGCAATAAACTTATATTAAATAAGCACGAGAATAAATTCTAATTATTCAAATAAAATTCAAATCCTAAAAAAAATAGAAAACAGAAAAATATAACTAGCTATTAAGAATGAAAAAGTTGCAAATGATCTTCAGAAGTGATTTTTTTGGTCTTCAATCCTAATTCCCATAGATAGGTTTTCCAAAATTCTCAGGATAAATCCTTTGAAAATGCACATAGATTTTATTAGCTAACTCGGGTATTGGTGAAGCAAATTCAGAGAAACTCTCATGATGAATTCTTTCAGCGTTCTCAGTTTCTATGAGCATGGCAGCTATTCTTTTTAGCTTTTTAGCTATTCTGCCATCTTCGTCTGTGCTCAAGTAGTTGTCTTCAATTTTCGTTTCACGCTCTACATGATTGTGCCTTAACGAATCTAATAGCCCATAGAAACCTAAATGTATATCATGATAATCATATGTGATGTGGGTTCTCACTGCCGTTCCTATATCCTTTAAGATCCTATTATAGTATCCTTCTTGATGATCCGTTGTTAACCCAGAATACCTAAAAGTATCTAGTAAATGATAATAAACCTCTGATAGACCTAAATGAAAAAGGTTATTTCTTTGATTATAATGAATTCCAGGGTAAGCCAGTTGCAACTCCTTCTTAGCATAAGTGATCAAGTTTGCCATTGGTTCATCAAAAAAGTACTCAGGAATTGTACGTGTAATTTCATCACATTCTCCATAGTAAAATTCATCAATAATGTCTTGAATGTAGAATTCTACTGTACAATCAATGTAGAATCTTCCAGAATCAATGTGTTCTCTCACCTTTATCGAATTGAAGAAGTCTTGAAAGTTCCTTAGCAAGCAGATGTCAGCCATATTGCGCAAGTTTCCAGTGGCATACTCTATTATTTCCTTCAGTGCTTTTAACATTTCTCTTTGCTTCTCAGAATAAGGAAACAAAGATTTCTCAAATGTATTATACACATAAGTGTACTTCAATAGCTGTTCTTCACAAAAAGTTGGATCTACATCTTCACTCACAATATCATATTTCAGCTCATTCACATAGTGAATAAAATTATCTGTATCTCTGGTTTCATTAGATATAACCCAAACAATGAATTGTTCTTCCATCTTCTTAATCAACTCTTTTTGATAATCCGTATATTCTAAAGTAGACCTACGTACGAGTTCCATAACAAATCTAATCTCATCCTCATGGTCATCTAAGTAGTAAAACATTTCATCCTTGGTTGAAATCACAGGAGGATGTTCAAAACACTCGTCTCCCGTTGTTAGCTTGATTTTCTTGTTTTGTTCAAAAGAATGGTCGTCTATCTCTATATCTTTAAAATTCTCATTTTCACTTCCAAAGTCCACTTGCATTGACTCCATTTCTTAATAACAGTTAAATTTCTCTGTGCACATAAAATAGCACATAGTTTAGATTACTTATCTAATCCTATTTTATCTAAAGTGAATAATTATATTAATTTCTTATACATTGCTGATCAAAAGATCTCGGTAGCTCCATTAATAGTACACAAAAGCGGAGAAATAGGTCAGCGCGAAGCATGTTAAAAACCTATTTCTTTCGAGAAGCACCTTACCTCTTATATGATAAATCAATGAGGTAGGGCTGAACTCTCCTTATACCTATGTTTTTTAGTATTCTCAATGGGTGAGCCGATATTTCTTATTGATTTTGTAACACATAAAAAAAATATAATTGTTTTACAGGGAAATAGTTAGTCTTAAAATAAAATACACCGTTCCCCAGCAGCGACGCCAAAAACTTGATGTGTGCTAAGTATAGGCAATTATAATCACAAGTTTTAATTAAGGAAATACTAAATAATACTATCACACAATTCAGGCAAGTGTTATCCTGATCATAGAATATAGTTTCATAAGTAAGTCCAGATTCGAACACAGAGAATGTGATTTAATCTATAACTAACTATTTATTTATCCTAATTACAATTATTACAATTAATATACAAATTCACAATTATAAACAATAATATACAATAATATATAATATAGGGGGGACGTTTTAGTTCCGATCGAACATATATATATATATAATTGATACCAATTCTTTAATAGATAAGTTTAAAGAACAACTTAAGAATACTAAATTGAATAGAAGATTATGACTATTTAAACTATTATTTATTACACTTATTATATCAACTTATGTCTATTTGCATGTTGGCTATTATTATTGTGATTTACTAATGTAGAAAACATCAAAGGTTATGGCAACTCTCATATAGCAATACCATCAAAGGTTATGTAAGTACCACTATTTATTAAGATCTATCAACATATTATTCATGCAATTCCAGGGTCGGTTGAATCATAATGCTATTTAACATTTAATAAAACATAATCACTTAATTTAAAAACCCAAAAGGTTATTGCAGTTTATCTATAAATTAGTTAATTATGATTATTAACATAATATAACACATAATTCTTGCATAATAATATTCAATAATATAGTTCCAACATAAACATATAATTCATATAATAAACATAATAAACATATATTTAAACATTCATAATGAAAATCTAATAAGCAATTAATTCAAATAAACAATATCCATAGTAACCCAAAAGGTTAGTGAAGCTACAAGGATAAAGAAACCGAACCAAGTTGACGAACTAGCTTTTCCTAGGGTTGAAAACCTTCAAACCCTAGCTCCTTAGCCTCCAAATTCGCACCTAAAGTCGACCTTAAACCTTAACTTTCGACTTTGTATTCTAAGAATCGTATATGGTATAACCAAAACTAAGCCTCTATTTATACTAATTCTGGCCGACCTTCCAACCGCCGGTTGGGACCTCCAACCGCCGGTTGGAGGTATTTGAGTAATACTCCAACTATGCGTTCTCCCACCATTTGAACCTTTTAGGCCCAACCGCCGGTTGGGCAATCCAACCGCCGGTTGGGCTTATTTTCCAGAATCTTCCAAAATCGGTTTGGGCTTCACATTGGACCTCGTTTTCTTCTTTAAATGAATTTACTTGTTTTCTTGGCCCAAATCTTCAATATTATCTTTTTAGTCTTCATTTCTTAAGGTTTAGATCTTCCTTTCCTTCAATTGCTTTAATTACTTCAGTTTCGGTTTTATTTTCGTTCATTTTCCTCAATCTTCAATTAAAATACATTTCTGTAAATATTAACAAAATAAGTACCTAAAATCATATAAATGCATAAAATATATATAAATATAGGGATAAATTACTATAAAATATACTATATATTTGATGCTTATCAAGCACCAAATACGCAAGTGCAACATAGATAGATAATAAGAATGAAAATAAAAGGTAAATGAATGCTAATCATCCAAAGTACCAAAAGGAAAAATAACAAAGAATAAAAATTGTTCAACAGATTACAACTCAAACAAGTAAAATAACATGCTACAACCAACTTCCGCCTGGAGGCGGATCTTGGGTGTCATCCTGCTGCTGATACGGTGAGGGTGAGCCAAAAAGCCAATGATGGTGAGCCTCTTGCTGCCAGTTGGAGGGCTCGGGAACGGGCCAAGTGTTTTGCTGGGAGAAAGATGGGGGGAGGACCAAGTAGTGTCCCAATCCTGCTGCTGTCGATGATAGTTAGCGGTTTGTGCATAGTCCTGATGATGCCTTTGGAGTTCAAGCAAGGCGGCATCTCTATCATAAACAGGGGCGGGAAGAATACCGCCCGGTTCGCCCCAACGGGGTGGGGGATGATAAGGGGCGGGCACATGGTTGGGCACATGGTGGCCCATCCGCTCATGGTCATGAATGAGCCAATAATTTTGGTATCGATTAACTCTCTTTTCATACCGAGACTCATCCCTAAAATCAACTTGCTCACGATGCCACTCTTCTTGTTGGTTCCACCTCCTATCCTGCTCGATGCGCAAACTCTCAAAACTCGACATAAAACCCTTCCAATATGAAGGTTCCCCAGTCTAAGAACTCTGACCCAGATCTCCCTTACCCTACTCTTCATCTTCCTCATCTTCACCCTCCTCATCATCATCATCTTCTTCGGATGCATTTTGAGAAGCGGGCCGCTTTCCCCGGGCCTCGGATCGAGATACCAAACGGGCTTCCCTACTGGAGGGAGCGAAAGGAGCATACGTTCCTCCTTTATGCCTCACCACCTTCGTACTACAATACAATTCAATCCCAACTCGGAGACCCAGGTCCTCAACAAGGGTGTAAGGGTTGTTGCGGGGTTTCAGGTTAACCTTAAGGGTCTTGGCAAACCGGGTAATGAAATGCCCTCCACTTAGCTTGGATGTTGGTTTGGTCCCACAGGCATATGAATGAAGAAACTTACCCACAGCAAACGTAAGGTTGATTCTCTCTCGGCTCTTAAGCTTGTACAAAAACCACAAATCAATGAGAGTGACCTTTTCCCGATTGCTCCCCCTAGTAGTGAGAGTGTGAGAAAGCATCTTCTGGACTACATTATACTTTGGGGACCTAAGGGTTTTAGCTAGGTCATTACCCGAGAGGTATGGTGCATCGCTAAAATTTGACCAAACATCATTATTACATTCCCCTTCATCTAACCTAGCACCGGTCATGATATATCTGTCAAACCAATCTGATTCAAATTCCTCGTCGGTGTAGATACCAAGGCTGGCAGCAACTTCCCTCAAGGTTAAACTTCTGGGTGATCCTCCCATTTTGAAGACCAAGAACTTCTCATCCATCTCACTCACATTAAACATTTCCAAGGTGGCCAAAAATTCCATTACCAGCTCCTCATAAATCGGTTCTTGAATGGCAATAAGCTTCTCAAAGTCATGCACATCAAAAACCTCACCATCGTAGCGCATACTTTGAACAAAGACCCTTCTGATTTTGTGAGAGTAATTTATTACATCCAGCGGATTCCAATCGATCACCCGCGGGTACTCACACTGCTTTTTATAGATCTTATACAAAGCCTCATTGTTTTCCAGGTAGCGATGTTGATGGGGCTCGAAAACTAAGTGTGGATGGCGGTTCCTTGGAAGCAAGTCTGCGTAAACACTGAGAGTGTATTGGGAGGAGGTGTTCATCCTGTTTTTCTGTACACACAACACAACAAGCATACAAAATTCCCAAGATAAGTGTTAGTGTTAGTGTTAACTTGACAAAATGAGTGATGTATGTCACAAACAATCAAATCCCCACGAAGCAAAACACATGAAGCTATAGCATTATTACACATCATAAAACAAATCATGCTATCCATAATCCAAACCGATTATCATTGACAATTTTACAATCAAGATGTAAACTTTGCAAGGAGTGGCATGCAACCTAATATTAAACAATACTTGAATCATGCCGATGACATATAATGCAATTCAAGTAAGCCTTACAATCAAAGTTGCATACTATACCAAGTGACTATCACATAAGTACCTAACTCCAATATCACACATCAACTTGAACTGAGAAAAAGAATCACTCAATTGGAATCAAGACATGTATTACAATCAAAAGTTAAGACTACAAAGTCCAAGTCAAAGTTTGACCAGAAAAGTCAACTTCATCTTCCCCAAATGTCTCATGAACCCTAATTGCTAGAATTTGCAAATAATCATCTAATAAGCAACAATACCTCTAACATTTATGCTATTCATGTTAACAATCACTAAATAACAAGCTATTATCACAGAATTCGAATTACCCCAAAAATTAGCTATAAGAACCCTAATTTTCAAAGTACCAAAATCAAGCAATTCAACCATAACAATGTGATAGAAGCAAGTTAAATACGTGAATGTAGAATGTAAATCAACAATCCCACACAAGAAATCATCCCCATACTTGAATTTAGCTAAACCCGTATCTAGGTGTTCATAGCAAGAATTCAAGTGATTTAGCAAGTAGAACATGTTAATAAGTACCTTAGAAGGCCTGGACATGAGTAGGGAGTGATTAATTGCAAGATTCTTCAAGAAATTTTGGTTGAGTTTGTTTGTGAGTTAGTAATGCGAGGTGTGGAGTTGAGGACAGCAAGGAGAATAGCAGATCGGTTGGGTTAGATATGTGATGTGAGAAAAACAAAGTGTTTTATGCTATTAATTTTCGCCCAGCACGTACACCTACCCGATCGGCTCAAAAGACATAGCCGAACGGCTCACGACAACTACACCCGAACGGCTCGAACGCCTCAGCCGAACGACTAAACCAATTTACCCGAACAACTCAGACTCTTAGCCGAACGGCTATATTGAAATAGATTGAGCCCCTAGACACGGTGTAGCTACTGATCACTTTTTTCAAAGAAATACCCGATCTACTCATTTTACCCGTTCGGCTGTGCTAACCATACCCGATCGGCTATGTGTTCAGCTGATCGGCTCATACGTCAATAAATTTGATGCAGCAAACATGTAGCAGATTTAGCAAATAACGGGACAAAACATCAAGCAGGCGACAGCAGCAGCAGTTCAAAAATAAGTAAACAATGCAAACAAGAAATTACAATTATAACAAAAAGGATATAATCACGAGTTTTCTCGTGCTCGGGCTTCATTTATGAACGAGACCAAGATAGACTCGATCCTGAATTCATTTGTTCTTGGGGTAGGTTGCGATCTCCTCCCACTCGCTACCAACATCTTCCTCATGGTAAAGCTTCAAACGATGTCCATTAACAATGAACATTCCACCATCCGAATCGCAAAGTTCCACGTATCCGGATGGGTAACCATGCTTCACCAAATATGGACCGGTCCACCTAGGCTTGAATTTGGGTTGCTTTAATTTGAAGCGAGATTGGAACAAAAGGACTTTGTAACTGGCCTTAAATTCATTTCTCATTTTCAACTTTCAATCATGCAACACTTTGGTGCCTTCCTTGTAAAGACGTGAGTTTTCATCAGCTTGCAATCTAAGCTCATCCAATTCGTGGAGTTGTAACATTCTCTTCTCACCCGCCTCAACCAAATCCATGTTGCAATTCTTCAAAGCCCAATAAGCCTTGTGTTCGATTTCAAGAGGCAAATGGCAAGTTTTGCCATATAGTAACTGGTATGGTGTTGTCCCAATAGGTGTCTTGTAGGCGGTCCGAAATGCGCACAATGCATCTTCAAGCTTCTTGGACCATATGGCCCGGTTCTCTTTCACCGTCTTCTCCAAAATTCTCTTCAAGGCTCGGTTTGTGTTCTCAACTTGACCACTCGTTTGTGGGTGGTAGTAAGTCAAGAACCGGTGATTTACCCCATATCTTTTAAGCACTTTTTCAAGTTGAGCATTAGCAAAGTGGCTCCCCCGGTCACTAATCAACGCTTTAGGCGTCCCAAATCGAGAAAACAAACTCTTTAAGAAGTCGATCACCACCCGAGCATCATTCGTGGGCAAGGCTTTAGCTTCTGCCCATTTGGACACATAATCAATCTCCACAAGAATGTATTCATTTTTGAAAGAAGGAGGGAACGGTTCCATGAAGTCGATGCCCCAAATATCAAATACCTCACAAACTTGGATGCTAGTTTGAGGCATCTCATCCCTCTTCGATATATTACCCACTCTTTGACACGCATCACATGTTTGGCACAAAGTGTTTGCTTCCTTGAATATGGTTGGCCAATAGAACCCCGCATCAAACACCTTTTTCGCGGTTACCGATGGGCCATAATGCCCACCAGTGGGCCCGTGATGACATGCATCCAAAACCTCCCTAATCTCACCACCCGATATACATCTCCTAACCATCCCATCCGCACAAACCCGAAACAAATATGGCTCCTCCCAAAAATAATACTTGAGGTTGGAGAAGAATTTGCTCTTTTCTTGACGGCTCATGCCTTTCCTCAACACACCACCTACCAAATAATTTGCCAAGTCGGCATACCAAGGTGCCTCGTCCTCATTTTCCACCTCATCACCTACCTGCAAAAGAAATTCCTCGGGAAAGGAATCATCAATATTAGTATCGCCATGCTTGTCGAGATTTGGATTTTCCAATCTCGATAAGTGATCGGCGGCAAGGTTCTCGGCACCCCTCTTATCTTTGATTTCAATGTCGAATTCTTGTAGGAGAAGAATCCAACGAATAAGATGCGGTTTTGCATCTTGTTTAGCAAAAAGATATTTGAGGGCCGAATGATCGGTAAATACAACGGTTTTGGACAAAACAAGATATTGCCTAAATTTGTCAAAGGCAAATACCACGACGAGCAATTCCTTCTCGGTTGTGGTGTAATTTTGTTGGACGTTGTTGAGTGTTTTGCTAGCAAAGTAGATTGTTTTGAAATGGTTTTCCACTCTTTGTCCTAGGACGGCTCCTAGGGCAAAGTCGCTAGCGTCGCACATGAGTTTGAATGGTATGGACCAATCGGGGGAGACTATGATAGGTGCCTTGGTCAATTGGTCTTTTAGGGTCTCAAAGGCATCTAAACACGGTTTATCAAATACAAAAGGGGCTTCCTTCTCAAGAAGTTTGGTCAATGGTCTCGTGATCTTGGAAAAGTCCTTGATGAATCTACGATAGAAACCGGCATGACCTAAGAAACTCCTAATGCCTTTTACATTCATGGGTGAATGTAGCTTTGCAATCACATCAATTTTAGCTTTGTCTACCTCTATACCCAAACCCGACACCTTGTGTCCCAACACAATGCCTTCTTTAACCATAAAATGACAATTTTCCCAATTTAAAACCAAGTGGGCTTTCTCGCACCCCTCTAACATCTTGTCCAATTTTTTCAAACATGACTCAAATGAATTGCCAAATACCGAAAAATCATCCATGAAGACTTCCATGGAAGTTTCAACCATATCGTGAAAAATGGCAATCATACAACGTTGAAATGTGGCGGGAGCATTGCAAAGACCGAAAGGCATCCTCCTATAGGCATAAGTACCAAAAGGGCAAGTGAATGTGGTCTTTTCTTGGTCTTCGGGGTTTATGGGGATTTGAAAGTATCCCGAGAACCCATCTAAAAAGCAATAGAATTCATTACCCGTAAGCCTTTCTAACATTTGGTCAATGAAGGGTAAAGGGAAGTGATCTTTCCTAGTGGCCTCATTTAACCTCCTATAGTCAATGCAAACTCGCCACCCGGTCACGGTCCTTGTAGGAATCATTTCATTTTTATCATTAGTCACCACCGTCATACCCCCCTTTTTCGGCACACAATGTACTGGGCTCACCCAAGAGCTATCCGCGATGGGGTAAATGATACCCGCATCAAGAAGCTTGATAACTTCTTTCTTGACCACATCCACCATATTGGGATTAAGCCTCCGTTGTCTTTGGACAACGGGTTTTAAATCATCAACAAAGTTGATTTTGTGCTTACAAAAAGATGGGCTTATTCCCGGTATGTCGGATGTGCGCCAAGCAAAAGCTCCTTTGTGAGCCACAAGCACATCAGTCAATTTAGAATTTTCATGAGGTAAAAGAGATGAAGAAATGATTACGGGCAACAAATTTTTCTCATGAAGGTATGCATATTCCAAATGACTTGGAAGTTCTTTCAACTCCAAATCCTTTGGCGGATCTTCCAAGGACGTTTTGATTCGCATTTGATCATCCCTTGTGAGCTCCTCAAAAGTGTCCTCATCAATTAGCTCATCTTCATCATTTATCTCTTCCATGCCCATGACCAACTCCTCCTCGGTCATTCCTTCAACATTTGACTCTAACAAGTCAACTAGCTCCGATTCCATGCCAAGTAGAGTTTGCAATTCTTCGTCCACCGCTTCATCTATAACATCAATTCTAACACAAGAATCATCGTTAGAATAAGGATGCTTCATGGCCTTGTCGACCGTGAAGGCAATCCTTTCATTACCTACTCCTAAGGTCCATTTCTTGTCTTTGACCCCTATTATAGCATCCGCGGTGTGCAGAAATGGTCTTCCTAAAATTAAGGGCACTTTACTATCCTCCTCCATTTCGAGGATAACAAAGTCAACCGGGAAAGTGAATTGGCCAACCCCTATCAACATATTTTCCGCAATCCCAACGAGATATTGGAAAGATCTATCGGCCAACCTAATACTCATGCGGGTAGGGGTCAAGGATCCTAGAGCCAACTTAGCATATAATGAAAATGGCATCAAATTTATACTAGCTCCTAGGTCTACAAGTGCATCACAAGTGATAATTTTACCCAATTTACACGAGATTATGAAGCTCCCCGGATCACCAAGTTTTGGTGGGATTTGGTGTTGGACAAGTGCCGAGCATTCTTCATTTAAAAACATTGCCGAAGCTTCCGAAAGCTTTTCTTTGTTGCTCACCAAATCCTTGATGAATTTGGCATAGTTTGGCATTCCGGCTAATACATCAACCAAAGGCACATTGATTCGGATGCCTTTGATCATGTCCACAAATTTCCCGTATTGGGTCGCCATCTTTTCCTTCCTTAACCTTTGAGGATAGGGGATCTTTGGTTTGTAAGCTTTCATAACCGGTGTAGGTGACACCGGTGTATCCGTTGGTGTAGAAGCATCAACATTCTCTTCACCTTCTTCCTCCTCAATTTCCTGCACAAAAGAGTTAGAAATGTTTTTGTCTTGGGCTTGAGGTGGTGGTGGAAGTTCCTTCCCACTCCGTGTAATAATAGCATTCACATGCTCATTCCTTGCGGGCGGTGGTTGGTACGGCTTTGGTCCTCCACTAGAAGATGATGGTTGTTGCCTTCAGTTTTGTTGTGTATTACTCGGTAAGCCACCGGTTGGCCTACTACTTTGCCCCTCGGACAACCTATCCATCTTTCTCTCTAAGTCTTGTATGGAAGCTTGATGATTCTTTTGTCCTTGTTCCACACTAAGCCTTATGTTTGTCATTTGGGTTTTCAACCTCTCTGTGCAAGCGTCTTGCTTCGCCATGAACTCCTTCATCATTTGTTCCATTAGCGACAAGGTGGGTTCTTGTTTTTGAACCGGTGGTGGATTGTTGTCTCTTGAAGAACTTTGGTGTTGGTTTTGGTTTTGATTGTAGTTTTGGTTTGAGGATTGGTTGTAACTTTGGTTTAGTCTAGAAAATCGGTTATTTTGATTGTAGCTTCCTCCTTGATAACCTCCCGAGTTTCTATTTTGGTAACCCCCTCGTTGGTAGTTTCCACTTTGATAATTTCCTTGTTGAAGAAAATTGACATCTTCCTCATCTTCAACCATAGGCAAATCATCTTGTGCACAATTCGCCGTGGCATGGTTACCACCACAATTACCGCAACCTTCTCTAAGCTCCTTGATTTCACCTTTGATTGTCTTGAATTGAGCATCAAACTTTGAAGACAATGCTTTTATTTCTTTCATCATTGCTGATTCGTTGGAGCTTCCACCTCCACTACTAGTTCCTTCCACCAAAGCAACATGCTTTCTCACCGGCTTTCCTTCTTTATCCTTAGCCCAATTCAAGCTTTGGATCACTTTATCTTCAAGAACCTTCCAAGCTTCGTTTGGTGTCTTATAAAGAAATTGACCACCACCCGAAACATCAAGAATACTAGTTGAATTTAGGTCAAGACCATTGTAGAACAACACAATAATTTCCCTCTTTTTCAAATCGTGGCCATGACAATTTCTCAACATTTCCTTCATCCGACAACACGCTTCTACCAAACTTTCGCCTTCTTGTTGTTTGAAGGCCCTAATCTCATTCAATAATCTTTCGGCCAAAGCCGGAGGGTAATACTGTCTAACAAATGCTTCTCTCATCTCGTCCCATGTTGTAATGGTGTTTAGCTCCAATTCTTGAAACCATATCTTCGCCTCACCACATAGAGACATAGGAAAAGTCCGTAGGCGAATTGCCTCATCCATATTTGGTCCATACTTGAAATAACTCCCAATCTCAAGAAAACTAGCAATATGTTTGTGCGGATCGGCCCGCACCCTTCCATCAAATTGTTTATCCCTAATGAGTTGCATGTGATGCCCCTTCAAAGAGAAGTTATCATTTTCAATATCTTGAACCCGTATGGCCGACTCGGGTGTCGGTGCTACGGTTCTAACCTGTGAGCAAATAGGAGTATCATCCTCATCCGCCATATCATCTTCGATTATGATAATTTCTTCCTCGTGCTCCGGTGTTACAAGCTCGTCTTCAAAAACCTCTTCAACCAAGATGTTTCCCGAAGATGTATCTGAATCCGTGCGACTACCAGTTGAATCCGTTGGATTATTCTTTGGCTTCCTCCTTCATTTCTTTTTAGTGGCTTTCTCCGGATTGGACAAGGGACTAAGTAGTTCGTGGCCCGAACTTCTTGTGCTCATCCACAACCAAATCAAACCTATAAAGCACAAAAGATAAAACCGTCAAATGCACCGGCGCAACACAACTTAAAAAGTAACTTTCAAAGAATAAAATTCTGAGAAAGGATCAATCAATCACACTTAAATTAACTTCAATCAAAAACTAAGTTCCCCGGCAGCGGCGCCAAAAACTTGATGTGTTGAATCTAGTTATTAAATTTATCGTTGAAAAGTAACAAGAAAATACCATGCTAGACTAAAACACAACCGGGCAGTGGACCCTATCGTATAGTAGTATAGTTGGGTAAGTTCGGGTTCGAACACAGGGAACTTAAGTTCAAGTAATCAAGATAAATGTGAACAATTTAGAAAGTGAAAATAAAAGTTGGTTTTGTGTGACCGAATTGTCACGTTGCTTTAAACTACAAATTTTAGTTAAACTAGGCAAGTGGACTCTTAAGAGTCAAAGTGATTGATTCAAAAGTTTCGTATATTAAAAACAATACTTGCTTGGACTATTTCACTAGTGATTTCGGGGTGTGAAGTTATAACCGGGTAAAACGTATGCCAAAGTAAAATTCATCAAACATAAGCTCAACTTTCGCCAAAACCAAGTGTTCAACTTCAATTAACAATCCTATGATTTAATCTAGTAACGGACGTTCGCCATGGTTACCAACTCACACAATTTAGCTTAAGTGATTTGACACATTCCAAAACTACATTTGCAATTTTGTTAAATCATTTATAGACAAATAATCAATAGTAATTACTTGGTTGAAAACGTTCGCTATATCAATAAGTAAATCACCAAATGGTTAAATTCTTGAGATTAAGCTCAATCACACAAGGTTCTCCAATTAAACATAAGTTAAGATTTTGTGAGTTTGCAAATCATCCACACGATAAACATTCGCTAAATCGCTAATTTGTTTGTTTTTAACTAATTGTTATTACAATCATCAAATGCTTTCTTCCACTATGATAAACAACTTATTGGGTATTTTTCAATAAGCAAGAAACGTTCGCTATAATTGCTTAGCTAAAAATGCCACAAGTTTAAAAACAACAACAAGCTAACTACATACCAATCCATGGATGATTCATAAACTCAAAGCATAAATTAACACCAAAAGTATACACCCCTAATCAACTAGTTAGTTCATCCAAACAAGCATAATAATCTAGCCACTAATCATCATAACAACAAGATAAACACATATCATGAGAGAAATCAAAGGAAACATAGATTACTTTAAACTAATTGGAATGGAAATTGTACCCAAATGATTACATAAACCAAGCAATTGTTCTTAGTGAAATAGTTGGTAGCTTGATGTTCTTCTCACAACCTCCAAGTGAAAGTGAAGGTTTTTGTAAGTGAATAATGGTGAGGTTAGGGTTTTGGTTCTTTAGAGAAAACTCAAGATAAATGGTAAGTGAGAGATGATGTCTTTGGGTGGTGTTTTGGTGTTTTTATCTCACCCAAAAAATGCTAGCTAAACCTGCCCCCCCCCACTCTCATTTTTGCACAGCACAGCATTACACCAAAGTTTAAACGTGGTCCGCCAAGCTAGCCGATCGGCTGAACAAGTGTAGCCGATCGGCTCACTATCCTGAGCCGAACGGCTGGTTACATATAGTCGAACGGCTAGTGATGCTTAGCCGAACTGCTAAGATGAAAAACCTTGGATTTAATCTTCAGCTCGAACACCGGCCAGTTGCTGTTGTAGTTTTGAACTAAAGTAGCCAATCGGCTAACTTTAGCCGATCATCTGAGAAGTTCCAGCCGATCGGCTGGTGAGCTTTAGACGAACGGCTATCGTGCACAGTCCAACCCAGAATTTGACCACCTCGCCCAATAGCATGCATTTCCAGCTTTTCAACCTGAGATAAATTTCCGAATGCAATAAGTACCAAAAGTTCCCGAAATCTACTCAAATATTAATGCAAAACAATGATATCGCGATAGATTTATATAGCCAAAATGAGCGATATCAATAGGCCCCTATTTATAGGGGAGGAGGAGACATGGGATTCATATCCCAGCCGATGTGGGACAACATGTTTTCAATCCATACGGCGTATGGAATTCCATACGGCGTATGGATGATGTTTCCAGAATAATCTGCCAGCCGTTCCACCGCCTTAGCCCTATTTCATCCATACAGCGTATGGAAATTCCATACGGCATATGGATTGATTTTTCCAGAATTCTCTCTTTTTCTATTAGTTTCAATTAATATTCAATTAGCAAACTAAATGTAATATTAATTCCAATTAATATTATCTCTCAATTTATTTCTCTTACTGTTCATTGAGGGCGACCCAAAAAGGACTCCACTTTTAATGATGTACTTACCAATTAGTTATGATATTGGACACTATTCCAACAGCATAGTCATATTTTCTATAAGGTTCCATCCTTCTTCGTACGTCTTTGTCATAAAGCTTCCTTGTGCGGCAACGTCAAGGGTGGTTCGATGGTTAGGGTCTAAACCATTATATAAGGTACACAATTGTGCAGATTCGTTGAGCCGGTGATTGGGGCATTTCTTCAGTGCTCCTTTGAATCGTTCCCATGCGGTGTAAAATGACTCATCAAAAGCTTGGTGAAAGTTCATGATATCATTTCGGAGTTTCGTTTGTTTAGAGGGTGAAAAGTACTTGGTTAGAAACTTTGTTGCCATCACCGTCCATGAAGGAATAAAACCGGTTTCTAAACCTTCAAATCATGTTTGTGCATGATGTGTGAGCGAATAAGGGAAGAGATACAAGCGGATTGTATCTTGGCTAACTCCATTTTGTTTGTAGGAGTTTGAAAGAGATATGAACTTGTCGAGGTGAGAGTTTGGATCATCACTTGGTAATCTGTAACACCTGCCAAATTAGGGCTCGTCATTAGGTCCTAATCATTTTGCAATACATGTAATTAATACTGTATTAGGCTAATTTGTGTATCAAGTAATATATATTGTTGAATATATACAATTACGCGATTTGGCTAAATCGTGTGCTTTCAATCGAATGTAATTCGGTTCAATTAATACAAACGTTGGTAAACAATTTTGTTAAAATAATATAAACTTATTTAATAACACTATTTTATTCAAAATATTATTTTGATAATATTTCGTAATTAATTCGTATCGCACAAACAAACGTCTACGCGATTAAACTATTAAGCGCGCAAACAATCAAAACGAAGTTAAGTTATATTTTATAACTCAAGTACTAAGTATTTGGTAAAATATTTCAACAAAAATATCGAATAATTATTCATATTTTAAAACGTATATTTAAGTGCGTAAAAATATTATTTAACGTATAAACGGTCGGGAAAACGAACGCCGCACGGAGCACGAACACGGGGAAACAAACCCACCTCATCCATGGCTTGCCACTCTTGTGGACCCCACCCATGGCTGGCCCCCTTACACCCCTCCCCCACCCTCCTTCCACTTCATTCATTCCCAAACACACCCACCTCATCTCTCTCTCTCTCTCTCTTTCTTTCTTTCTTTCATCACCACCACACCACACCACCAACTTAAATCGCAAAATAACAACATTAAATGACCTTAAATCACTTAGCCCATTTGAAGAAAAAGAATCACGGAGTCACGATCTACCTTCCTATCTTTTCGAAATCTTCACGCGTTAACTTGTAAGTTTCCGAAAAAATCTCGAAACTCCTCAATTTCAAGTGTTTTTGACATGTTGTTGTTTATTTAAGCTTGAAATGTCCAAATATGGGTTGGGTAAAAGTTTTAGGCAAAACGGAAACCGGAAAACACATTTTCGACTCAAAATCCGGCCATCAGACGTAAGTGTCGCATGGGCCACAACAGCGTAGCGTAACTTAATACGTCACTTAAGTGTCGCATAAAACCCTAATCTTGCGTCACTTGCCTAAGTGCCGCATAAAACCCCTTTTTCCCGAAACTTCCTAAGTGTCGCAAATTCAATATCCGACACTCCTAACCGACACTTCTAGCGACACTTGTCTAAGTGTCACCTATAATTGAATTCTGATATCATCCGATACTAACCCTAGTGACACATGACCCTGATACCGACACTTGGATCCGACACTTGCTTAAGTGTCGCCCCCTTATGCGTCACTTCCTGAAGTGACGCTATAAGTATCGCATGAAACAGAACCCAAATTTTTACTAAGTGTCGAAACCTAAAATTTTATCACTTGATTTCACCCAAATTCAAATTTTGGATATGTATTTCAATAAAGCAATATAGTAGAAATAAAAGTTTTCCAAGCTGACCTGGCAACTCGACCCCAGCCAGGGGCTCTGCCCCTTGGACCCCGCCCGGGGTTGCCACCCCTGGAACCCCGCTCGTGAGGGGCGCTGCCCTCAGACCCCCCATCACCCAAAATTTTTAAATAGTTTTAAGTATAACACTCCAAAAATCATAACAATATTAATGAGATTATTATTACAACCAGTCACCAACGGGCCGTATACGTTTTCAAAACTCAGACTTATCAATCAAATCAAATCATTGGACATTACCTTATGTAGCGCGAATGTTAGTGTATGGTACCATATAGGACTGACCATCCTCGTCCAGGTCAGCAAGCACTGACTGGTTAAACGGACACATTAACTTTTGTTCATACGAGTGTGGATTAGACACTCGCCCGGAGGCACCCACGATCAGGCACTTTATTGTGATCCTGACACCCACGTTAAGCGCAGACTATGACCTCACGGCAGACATATACATCATTGGATTCATTTCAAAAGGTTATCATTAAATCTTGTGGTTCACACTTACATAATTATTATGCAAATTTGTGAGCTCACCAGTGTCAACTGACCTATGTGGCATGTGTTCTCAGGTACCCAACAGCAGTAGGACCTGTTCACTCAGGATGCCCATAGCTCGAGTCAACATACACATCAGGAGATTATTTTGCATTACTACATTTTGTAACTAATTTATGCCGATTAATCTCTAAACATTGTAATTATTGGGCTTTTGTAAACATTTATACATTGTAAAACTTTATATTATCAATGTATCTGTAAAATGACGCATATAGAGTCGTTCATTATATGCCTTGTGTGTTTTAATTATTGATTATTAGCACCCCAAAGCTTGCTTTCGCTAAACAGTAAATTTGGGGGTGTTACTAAATAAAGCGAATAAAAGATAATAATAAATCAGATTATGGAAAATAGTATTTGTTGTGATTTCATTAGCTCATAATATGGGATGATGAGTTCTTAGGGAAAACGTTTATCTAAATTGGGAATGTTTACTAGATTCGATAGCTTATGGTATAACCCATAGATCCTTATCAGTCGGTTATCAACTGATATGTCATGAGGAACAAGGGTATCGTGATTCTGATCAGACAGACAATGCTCAACTCTCCACACTCTCCTGCGAGGGAGTCAGTGGCCCTTATTATTGAACGCGTTCTGTGACACCCGCCAAAGTAGGGCTAGTCATTAGGTCCTAATCATTTTGTAATACGTGTAATTAGTGTGGTATTAGGCTAATTGTATGTATCATTACGTGTATTAATATATACGCATCTACGCGATTGAGTTAAATTGTGCATTTTATTATATCGGTCGAATTCCGATACACTCATACGGACGTTGGTGAACATCATTTTATAAAGTAATATTAAATTATTTGATAAGCCTAATTATTTCCAAGCATTATTTCAATAATATTCTATAAGTATCTTGTATCACATTAAAAAGGCCTACGCGACCGAAACGCGCAAAACGTGCCCGACAACCGAATAAAGATCGGAATATATTTTATAAGTTTAAAATATATCATTTTATATGAGGACATTATTTAATTTTTAGTATTTTAAACTAATAACTAAAACATTTTATTTATGAGCGAAACCCGAACTGGTGAACATGACCAACACATTTTTAAATCATTTTAGTAAATGTTTCGAGTATTAACAATAAAGATTTCAAATAAAAATATTGAAGAGTTAGTTTTAATTTAAAAATGTATGTAAAATAATTAATTAACATCACAAATAAACGTTTAAACGACCGGGGAAACGAACACCGCACGGAACGAGATTTAGCACACACCCACATAGGGGTGGGCCCCACGAAAAATAAGACAAAAATGGGGGGGAGGGGGGGACTCATCCTCTCTCTCTTATTTCTTTCCTCTCAAAACACCCACCACTACCACCACACTTCCACCACCAAAATCCACCATCAAACAACCCCGGATCATCTTGTCTCTTTGAAGAAAAACGTTCACCTCGCGACGATCTACCTTCTAATCTTTTTGAAATCTTCACGCGATAACTTTAAGTTTCCGACAAAATCTCGAAACTCCTCGATTTCAAGTGTTTTTGACATGTTGTTGTTTATTTAAGCTTAAAATGTCCAAATATGGGTTGGGTAAAAGTTTCAAGTCAAACGGAAACCGGAAAACACCTTTTCGGCTCATTTTTCGGCCAACAGCTCGTTATGTCACAGAGGCTCCAGGCCACCTGCGACATAAGCTCTTATGTCGCCAAATCAGGTCTTATGTCGCATATAGCGACATAAGCCTCTATGTCGCACTACATCACAGATGTCACATATAGCGACGCAAACGTTTATGTCGAAATACTTACGGACGTCGCATATAGCGACACAAAACACTATGTCGCAAAACTTATTCCCGTCGCACATAGCGACACAACACCTTATGTCGCATTAAATTGCGGATGTCGCACTTAGCGACACAAGCCCTTACATCGCAGTCATGATCTGCGACACAACAGACTACGTCGCACTTAGCGACACAAAGTCTTATGTCGCACCTAATATCGCAGATGACAGAACCTAGAAAACTCGGATTTTACTAAGTGTCGAGACCTGAAATTTTATCACTTGATTTTACCCAAATTCAAAACTTAGATGCGTTTTTCACTATAACAATATAGTAGAAATAAAAAATTTTCGACCCCAGCCAGGGGCTCTGCCCCTTGGACCCCGCCAGGGGTTGCCACCCCTGTGACCCCGCTAACCAGGGGCGCTGCCCCCGGACCCTCATCACCTAAAGTCTGTGAATACTTTTTAAGTATAACGCTCCAAAAATCATAACAATATTAATGAGATTATTATTACAACCAGTCACCAACGGGCTGTACACATTTTCAAAACTCAAACTTATCAATCAAATCAAATCATTGGATATTACTAGTTGGATGAACAACTAGCATAGATTATCTTTTAAGATACCTACTTATTTTATTTAAACTTGCGCGTCATAAACGGCCGGCAGGTTACAATCTTCGGACACCCCATTTTACTTCACCACATTTGCTTCATTGTAACTCTTAAGGCTCAGGTGAGTCTCATAGCCCCGACTTTTTACTGTTTTTACTCCCGGGGTGGGAATAAATGCTCTAACTGTTTTACATGTGAACACGAGTATGAAACTCGCTATATTCTACATGAGCTGTTTTCTAATCACTTTTTAAGTCCTCTACGATCATAGTTCTGGTAATACTTTATGTAGCGCGAATGTTAGTGTATGGTACCATATAGGATTGACCATCCTCGTTCGGGTCAGCAAGCACTGACTGGTTAAACGGATGCATTAACTTTTGTTCATACGAGTGTGGATTAGACACTCGCCCGGAGGCACCCACGATCAGGCACTTTATTATGATCCTAACACCCACGTTAAGCGCAGACTAAGACCTCATGGCAGACATATACATCAATCGATTCATTTCAAACGGTTATTATTAAATCTTGTGGTTCACACTTACATATTTATTATGCAAACCTGTGAGCTCACCAGCGTTAGGTGACCTTTTTAGCATGTGTTCTCAGGTACCCAACAGCAGTAGGACCTGTTCACTCAGGATGCCCATAGCTCGAGTCAGCATACACATCAAGAGATTATTTTGCATTACTACATTTTGTAACTAAGTTATGCCAATTAATCTCTAAACATTGTAATTATTGGGCTTTTGTAAACATTTATACATTGTAAAACTTTATATTATCAATGTATCTGTAAAACGACGCATATAGAGTCGTTCATTATACGCCTTGTGTGTTTTGATTATTGATTAGTAGCACTCCAAAGCTTGCTTTCGCTAAATAGTAAATTTGGGGGTGTTACACGTTCGCTCATGGGCGAAGGAAAAGAGTAGCAACTCCATAACAAGTCTAACCATTATTAATACCACAAGAGCTACAAATCCGGCAAACGACTAACTTAGAAAATATGTTCGAACTTATTTGATTAATTCCTATTAGTGAAACTCAAGCATGGTAAACGAGGGAAAGTGTTTAGGTTTCTTGCGTACCTTACTTTAGGTTTCACGGTTTAAAGAAATATATCATTTTAAATTGGATTTTGAACTTTCCCTTCTTAATACAATTAACAAATCCCTAGGTTTTAGTGAATGATTATTTAGCCTATAGCCTACCTACTCTAATCTAATCTAAACTAATCTATATAAAATGCTGACGGCTTTTGCATAAACTTAAACCCATACCATATCGGAAAATACTACAATAGTTCACAACGTATTTAATCGTTTACCGATGTTTCCGTTGTGAATTTAATTGCTTCGCAATGTTTTCATGATAAGTACATTGTGATTGGAGGTGTACTATACTCATGGCAATTCCACGTAATCACATTGCATTTTATGATAATTGCATGACGTTACAATTAAGCTGTATTTTTAACATAGATAATTATTGATTGAGTATTAAGGTTCGCGACTCCTCTTTACAAGGTTACAATCACGTTTGTTAATTGAAAGACGAATATAAGTTTCATGTTTAAAATCACAAGATAAGTCCCTTCATAAAGTTTCCATTTTTATAATGTCGATCCATAATACAACTACCTTCGGTCGTTTACCGACTTCCATACATTTGTACTCCGCTTAATAGCGTTTCTAGTACTACATCAGGTAAACAGTCGAATAGGGGCCGTCATATTACTTCACGACATATTTAAGATCATCCCATAATTAATTATGCTAATTACATCACAACAAATACAATAGTAATCTACTCGCTAATCATGGCACAAACTATCTCTAGCATAATCAAAGTATACATATTTAATTAAGATAGATAAGGATAGAAATAACCGATATAAATGCGCGAGAAGGAATAGACTTGAATTAATAAGAATAACTCCAAGCTTACACCAAAGATTACAAACGTGTTCCTTGATTTCGTTCTATTCTAAACAAGTTTCCTAAACTAGCCCAATAGAATGAGAAAGTAAATCTAACAAATTATGAAAGAAATAACAAAGTGAGAAAGTATTTAAGAAAGGTATGTGATGGTGTAGAAAAGGTGTAAAGGTGTGTGTTCAAATGAATCATGGGCTCCCTATTTATAGGGGAAAATTGGTGCATTCTAGCAACTTGGGGCACATGTTAGCAAAAGGTGGGAAAGTTGCTAGCACATGTACCCTAAAGCGCGTAAAGGTCTAGCACGTGTACCCTAAAGTTGCGGAAAAGGTCTAGCACGTGTACCTTGTGAGTACGGGCGAGGACGAAAAAGCGCACGGAAGACGGGAACAGGCCAGCCTGCGCCGCCACCCTGGTGGCCGGCGGCGGTGGGGTCGTGGCCGGTGACGGCTGCCTCTCCCCCGCCCTGGTTCGCCGTCTTTCGTCTCGTTACTTGATTCATGTGTATCTCCTTCGTTATGCGTCCGTTTGCGTCGATTCTTTTTGCGTTGGATTCTTTTTTCGAAAATGAAGAGTTTGATGAAAAGAAATCCCAAAATATGTCACTAATCTTTGGATGTCTTGTACGAATCGTTTGAATCTTTCAGCGTACGTAGAAGCTTCATTCTTCATCCGTTTTTGTTGATTCTTCTTCTGTTAGATTCGTATTTTGAAAATGAACATCTTGGATAAGAGAAATCTCAGTGATGGGAAATTTTGCTTTAAAATCTTGTCTCGATGTCTTGAATCTTCAAACGTGTGTGGAATCTTCGTTTTTCGTCCGTTTTGCTTGATTTTTCTTGTGCAGCTCTGTTTTGACCTTCTTGACAAAGTTTCATTGATTTAAACATTATTTGAGTTTATTTTCCAAGTATTGTTCCAGAATGAGAGAGATATCGATGGTAAAAACGTGACTTTTTACGTGATATCATAAGTCTTTTAATAAACTTCTTTCACCTATCATGTGTCTTGAGCATCCACTGTCCACATACCACCAGCTATCTACGTTCACAGCCTGCTCCCTCTTTTTATCAGTATTGATTTCATCCATTTGAGCAACAAGGTCTTCTGGAATCAAATGCTCAGTTGAATCCATGTAGAGCACATTATCTTCATTAGACTTCTCTTGCATGTATGGTACTTGAAATTTAGAATCTTCAGCTTCAGGCATATAAGATGTCGATTCAACAGTCTTTCTTCATCCATAATCTCAGCCATTAAAGCTTCTTCAGAAATTGCTTTCCAATCATAAGATCCATCCAACTGTTGAACTACCAAAGCCTTGGAAGTTAGAGACTTACCCGAGCTTTGATTATTCTCATTGTTTTGGCTACTTTTTGTCTTTGACATTCCCTAGCAAAATGTCCATAACTTTGACAGTTAAAACATTTCACTTTGGATTTATCAAACCCAACTTTGATACCAACAAGATTTCTTCCAGTACGCTTCAAAATTTTTTTAACTCTCCTTGACACCATAGCAAGTTGCCACTAGAGATCCATTCCTTCTAAGTCGTCAGGATCAACTTGGTCACAATCCTCATCAAATGTGATTGGATCATTAATCTTTCCCTGGATGTAATTTTTATATGAAGCAACAAATGAAGAAAGAACAGACGGTTCTGCTCAGCAGATTTCACACTCATAGGCATCTTATGATGCTCTTGAGTGGACTTCTCAGTTGCTTAGCTTTGTTTTTCACTTCCAGCAACAATATAGCACAAATCTTCATTGACAAGTTCAACATTGTTTTCAGTAACATCACCAACTAACAATGCAGTAGTGGAACTTGCAGATGCATAAGAGGGACTAGCCTTACCAAAGTATAGCTTAGGATCTTGAACCTGATCATTATCAGCATCCCTTGTTTTCTTAGTGAATGCATAACCTCTGAGTTTTTCTATTGCATCTTCCAGAGTCATTGATGCATAGCGATCCTCATTATCTTTGATCATCACTCCATGCATTTCCCATTGATGCGTCACCAGCGTTCGGTAAAGATTTTACCCTTGTCGTTGCACCGGCTACTGGCGACGGGCATCAATGGGTATTTTAAAATTGTAATTGCGGGACCTAAGTTTTCCCTAACAATGCTAATCCTAAGGGTGAGCAAGTGGTAGGTATGACTTAGAGTCGTTCTTCAAACCGAGTGAATTGAAACTAAGGTGTGGCAGATCAGGGCTTTCAAACTAGTGAAGGGTTTATGAAATAGCGGGGGAGTTTTGGTTTTTCTATTAACTAACTTAGGCAAGTAAATAAATTAAAGCGAAATAAGAGTAAAAGCTAAAGTAAATAAATAAAGATAGTGTTTGCTGAGACTTCGTTAATTAAGTTATGGGATGATGTTTGGAGAATCTATTTTGAAAGATATTAGTTAATTATCATTCTTGAATATTTGTAAGTAAACACTAGATTCCCTACTAATTAAAATTCCATTAGCATGTCACACCGGGAGCTAGGTTAAGGTAACATTACAAAGTATTTAGAATAATAAGCAAAATCTTAATTATGGTTTAATAATACTTTCATATGAACAGGAACAAAATCCTAAGGTACTAGACATAACTGAATCATATAACGATTCCTCGTCATCCTAACAGATTCGTATATTTAAAAAGTTCATTTATGATTTTAAACTAGCCCTTGCTTAAGACTACCCAATAAATCCCTTGATTATCCACAACGTTCCTCACTTAAAGTGGTTCCGCCGCTTCAAACCTTGGCCATGTCTTGTCCTACGATAATCCCCCATGTAGCCTTGTGATTCCATAGTTTCATACATTTGACAAATTATATTGACATAGATGACTGATTACCTTTCAATTGGACGTCGTTAAAAAGGTGTTGTAATCACGTTTATTGGAGGAAAGGCGATTAGATTAATTTGAAGTTTAAAAGTCTATTTAGAAAGGTTAATTAAACTAGGTTTCTCATTTTATATGTTAGTCTGTAATATAACTACCTTCGGTCGTTACTCGACTTCCATACATTTGTACTCCACCGTGTAGTGTTTCCAGTACTATATCGAATAACAGTCGAATAGGGGCCATCATATTACTTCGTAATATTGTACCGTTTTGTAATATGACTACCTTATGTCGTTCCTGGACTTCCATACATTTGTACTCCACCTTGAAGTGTTTCCAGTACTATATCGAGTAACAGTCGAATAGGGGCCATCATATTACCTTACGATAATTAAGACCGTTTATATTTTGCCACTATGGTGATCCTAAGGCAACAATCAAACAAGAACATGCAATAAGATGATCAAAGTAATTCTACCGATCTTTAATATTTAATTATAAATCATCCCATAATTAATTAACTACATCGCAAGCAAACACAACAAGTATACTACTCTCTAATCATGGCAATAACTAAATCTAGCATAATCAATATACACGTAATTAATTAAGATAGATAAGGATTAGAAAGCACCAGGATTAAATGCGGGAGGAAGTAGACTTGAATTAATTGACACAATTCCAAGCTTACACCAAAGATTAACAATGCGTTTCGTACTTTCCTTCTATTCTAAACAAGCACCTAAACTAGCCTAAAACTAATTTTTAGTAAGAAAATAGAAAAAAGTAAAAGCAATATCTTAAGAGAAGTATATTGTTCTAAGAATGATGTGAGTTGAAATGAAGCCTAATGCCTCCTATTTATAGGTGAAATTTGGCTCACGTTAGCAACTTTAGGAGCACTTTAGAAAAAGGTGGAAAAGGTAGTGCATCAGGTACGTACAATCGCGTAAAGGTGTGGCACCGGGTACGTACAATCGCATAAAGGTGTGGCACTGGGTACACGCAAGGACCAAAAAGCGGAAATGGGACGGGGGACAGGCGGCAGGCGCCGCCCACCAGCTGGCCGGCGGCGGCTGGTGGCTCCCCGGTTCGCCATCTTTTGTCTCGTTTCTTAGTTTGTGCGTATTTTCCTCGTTATGCGTCCATTTATGCCGATTATTTTTGTGTTGGATTCGTAATTCAAAAATGAAAATTTTGATATAAAGAAATCCCCGAGATGAGTTTCCTATCTCCAGATATTGCGTATGAATCATTTGAATCTTCCGACGGGCGTAGAATCTTCATTCTTTATCCGTTTTTATTGATTCTTCTTCTGTTAGACTCGTATTTTGAAAACGGACATCTTGGATAAGATGGATGTTGATGATGGGTACTTTAGCCTTTAAATCTTGTTTTGATGCCTTGAATCTTCAAACGTGCGTGGAATCTTCGTTTTTCATTCGTTTTGCTTGATTTTTATCATGCAACCTTGTTTTGACCATCTCAGCATAATATCACTGATTTGAACTGTATTTGAGTTCAATATGCTAAGAATCGTTCCAGAATGAGAGAGATATCAATATTAAAAACGTGACTTTTTACGCGATATCAAATATCCCACACTTAGAACTTTGCTTGTCCTCAAGCAAACTCGAATTTTAACATGGTTAAAGATAAGAAGATAATGAAATATTTTGAGGCGGAACTTTTTATTAAAGGGGGTTTTGGAAAAAATGAAATATTTGTTCTTTGAAAAATAAGGTTGTAATCTTTGGGAGCATGCTTTTGATCTTTGATCTTGGATACATGACTAGAAAATCCTCTCAAGGTGGTCACTCCAATCACTCAAAGTGTTTAGGGTTTCCTATTCTAGTATTATCAATCACTCTGAACGCCAGTCATGTATCGTTTATCGTCATAGGCTTGATCGAGGATCAAATCGTTACCTTTTTGGTGAGCGCGAAGTCAATTTAGCCACAATCATTCTAAGGGAAGTGATGTAGGGTTTCTGGGGTGAAGTGTTGGTGATGTGAGAGGCAGTTTTGTTGGTTTTTCATTGGTTTCTTTATGGTGAAGTTGGAATTTTTGAGAGGATTAATGCCCTTTTCTGTTGGTGTTTGCAGAAGGAGTCTTTTCTCCAATTGATTTTCTTTTCTTTGAATTTTCTTTCTTGGGTTTTCTTCTTTGACGTCATATCCTTGTAGCTTCTTTTCTTTCATCTTTGGGACTTACTATGAAGTTTGAGGGATGCTTTGGAGAAGGTAGGGATAACGTGTTTATTTATGGGTATATGGATGGGATTAAGAATGAAGTGATTCGATCTCCTCTTTACTCACCAATCCGGATTTGAAATGCATAACAAGAGCAAGTTCTGATTCTAAACGCATACATCGGCACACTCAAGAATCGAAAACGTGAAGCTTTATAAATGAATGCTTTATATGGCTCAAGATACCTCACGAATCAAAAGTTGGTTTGTTGTGTGCCTAGTCATGCGATGCTCTTTATGGGACTACTAAACTAATCTTTTTCAAAGGAATTCATATTTTATTTATCCTTCTTCCCCAAAGTAAATCATTCTTTGTCTAAAATTTTCATTTTCAACATATTTTTAACTCAATTTTGAAAAATTTTCTTTACTTATTGGAGATGGATGGTGTAAAGAGCAACGAGCTTAGAATCAAGCATATACCATTATCCATTTTACAGTAGTGTAACTACTGCTATCCCACACGTAAAGGAACATCGTCCTTGATGTAATTCTAAGCTCTGACTGGGGTAAAATCCCTCACTTAAGAATTGAAACATCTAAGACGTATTCTTTTAGCAGTGAGTGTTGGGTTTGAATCCCGCACTTAGTGATAAGCATAGTGGATCTGGTATATTTATAAATGAAAGAAAGAGATTAGAATAGACGTACTCCCCATTTATATATGTGGCTTGTTGGTGATGATGAGGAGTGCTCCCAAGAACATGATTGCCGACTTTTCCGTAGAGTCCCTTCGTTGATGTTGTGTGCTCCAATTTCTTCAAGTCTTTTGTGATTTTTCTCGTAAGTGTGAACCCGTTGGATATACTTTTCTTAATTCCGGTGCCAAAAACCTAATGTTTGATGCGGTGCCAAAAACATGATGTGTCGGTCTTCTTCGTATATCCAAGTGTGAAAGATAGTCGGGGACTTCATCACTTCTTGGAATGTAAAATTGCAGAAATGTAAACACGGGTTGCCTCCCGAGAAGCGCTCTTTTAAAGTCGAGAGCTCGACTTCTTCTCTCCTAGCTAGATGGAGATGGATGCATCCATGGGATTCCCGTTGATGTTTTGGGCCCTAGGTTGCGGAAGAGTATATCGAGGTGGATAGAGTCTTATGAAATGATTGACTATTGTCGTAATCAATTCAAGTGGACTATCTCTCAATGTTTCCTTGTAGTTCAGAAGGTGCTCTGAAGTTGTCCGTGCAAGTCCGTGAAGTCCGCAGGTGATGTAATCGACTGCTTTAGTGACAGTCCCACTAGGGTCGGTCATGGTGGTTGTGTCTGTCTTAACAACCTCTCTTGGCGGTGGGTTTTGCCAGAGAGAGCATACAAACACCAAGAATTGCAGTTTTATGTCTTCATAATTCTCGGTCTTGGGGTCTCCGTTGAATCTTCTGATGGACGTGCACAGATCCTCTATTTTCCGATGTTGATGGTTGTTGAATGGGAAGTTAGATTCTGAGAAAACTAGAATAAGCTGATGAAGTATCTCCTTGCATCCTGAGTAGAATAAGAACTTCGTTCTGGAGTTGCTTTTCCGTTGTTGAATCTCCCTTAGATGGATCGTAACAGAAGTAGCGATATCAAGTAGTGATTCATATGTAACCCTAAAGGGTTGTTCGCGCCTTGATTCCTTCCAAACGAGATCACTAAGTTCTTCAATCATTCACTCAACTTGTTTTTCCATAGTGGAGTTGATAACCATAGATCCGCTTCCCTTGGAACTGAGGTGATCTTCTCTACTTAGCAAGTTAAGCAATGATGTGAGGTCATTCATCATTGAAATGTCGACACGACTGCTCGGATGTCCAGTAGTCTCTTTCATATGCGTTCTAATGGATCCTAACATCTCCTATTGCATTGAGGTGAATGGGATGTTAGATCTTTTAAGGGCATTGTAGATCCTAGTGTAAGTCCATTTCTGCTGTTGATAGAATTGCAGTTCAGCAGGGGAAAGAGCCAGCATGTTGACTACGCGCTTATTCCTCCTACTACTTTGTCAAATCTTTGGATCAATTCTTCGAGCACTTTGTGATCTATGATGGTTTTCGGTTGGTATTTTGTGCTTTTGAAATATTCCTCCAGTGTTTCTCTTCTCGTAGGATGGTCATGGTTACTTCCCGCCATTTCTTCAGGGGTAAATAGATTGGTTGGTGGTATGCATCTTTAGTTTTCTTCTTCCATCTTTCTCTTTCCGATTATTTCTTCCATCGTTGGTTTGTTTGATGGAGATGCTTTTTTCATCTCTTGTCCTATTCGTCGGAGGTCAATCGGGAAATATGGCATGATTACCATTTCCTTATTAGATTTACTTTCACTTGTTGACCTAGCAGTTTCTTTGTCCTTTGTGGTCTTGTTCATGGAGATCATGTACATATCGGCTTGCTCTCCATTATTAGGATTGTCGATATGGACGGTGATGGTTTCTCCCTGAGATTGCAAGCTGATGGTTTGTGCGAAGACGTTGATGATTTCCTTGGCCGTATTCATGAAAGGTCTTCCTAGTATGATTGGGATGTGTACGTCTTCCTGCATATCCATTACTACAAAATCTGCTGGGTAAAGAAATTTGTCAATCGTTACTAAAACATTTTCAGCTATTCCCTTAGGGTATTTGACCGAGTGGTCAGCAAGCTGTATGGTCATTTTGGTAGGTCGAAGATTTTCTAACTCAAGCCTCTTGAAAAGAGAGTATGGCATAAGATTAACACTAGCTCCTAAATCGGCAAGAGAACAGATGATGCCTAAATTGTAGATAGAACATGGGAGAGTAAAACGTCCGGTGTCTCCGACTTTTTCTAGAATGATATTTTTCAAGATAGCTGAACATTCCTCGTTCAGCGGGACATTGGGTACTTCGGGTACCTTATCCTTGGTTGTAAGAAATCTTCTGAAGTACTTTTTATAGTGAACTTCAGAGGCGGTGTCTAGGAATTTCCTATCAAGCTTAAAAGACTTAAGCTTGTCGGGTCATTATTTAAGATGAGCCAGAAATGGAATGCTTACTTTCCTATTTAGTGTAGACTCTAAATCCATTGTCGATGGGACAATAGGTGGTTCCTTCACCGGAGAAGAAGTCGTAGGTAGGCTATGGCTACCTGAGAGTCTTGAATATGAGAAGCCTCCTTATGGCAACTAGTTGGACTATCCTGAGGTTTAGTGTTAATACGTTGTGCTAATTGTCCTAATTGGGATTCAAAAGCCTTTAACAAAGTCAATTGATCTCTTAAGATGAGATCAGTTTGGTCTTGTCTAGCAGAGATTCCTTGAATGACTTGTATCAGGGTGTCATCAAACCTAGAGGTTTGTGAGGAAGAGAGTTCGAAAGGTTGGAATTGGTAAGTTGGTGGGCTATTCCTAGGTGGGTTAAGAGAAGGGTTAGTATTGGGTGAAGTTAGATGAGACTGAGGAATTTGGGCTGAGTGGTTCAGATTAGTACAATTAAGGCAGGTTTGAACTTGACAGACTTGTGGTTGTTGACTTTCAATTCCTTAATCTACTTGGTTAGGTGTACCACTTGCTGAGTGAGAGTTTTGAAAGCTTCATTTCCAAGTGTAGTAGGTGAATTCACTAGTGAGGGGTGATTTTCACTGTTCCGCTCATGGTTGTGTATTGTCATTTTCTCAATAAGGCTCCAAGCGTCATCGGCCATACAGTTCATAAAACTGCCTTGAGAGGTGGTATCAAGTAAAGGACGATGATGTGGGAAGAGACCATTGTACAAAATGCGCAACTGGTCTGAGCGCTCAAATCGATGATTTGGACATTTCTTAAGCAATCCCTTAAAGCGTTCCCATGCATCGTAGATTGATTCATCATGCACTTGATGGAAGTTTATGATGTTGGACCTAAACGTGGCTTGTTTTGATGGGGGGAAATATTTGGCTAAAAATTTGGTTGCTAATTCTACCCAAGAGGTTATAGAGTTAATCTCTAGTTCCTCAAATCAGGTTTGTGCATTGAGAGTGAGTGAATATGGAAATAGATATAGATAGACTATGTCTTGGTTAACCCCAATTGGTTTAAAGGAGTTGGATAAGGAAATGAATTCGTCAAGGTGGGAGTTGGGATCATCATTTGGTAGGCCACGGAATTGACAGAGGTTTTGAACTAACTGAACAATGTGGGGCTTTAATTCAAATGAAGTTCTATCGGTTTCCGGATAGACGATTGGTCTTCCTCGACCTTCAATCAAAGGTTTAGAGTCATCAGCCAAAGTGATACGTGCGGCTGTCATAGTCTCATCGGCAGGTGGTTGACTAGTTAAATGGATAGGGGTGGTCATTTCTAAAAGTGGTAAAAGGAAAGAAAAATAAAGACAGACGTAGGGGTCTAAGAAATCCTTAAGGTTCACTAGTAAGTAAGTTCGTCTTAATGCCTAAGGATCGTACAGTTGGTTCCCTGGCAGCGGCGCCAAAAACTTGATGCGTCACCAGCGGTCAGTAAGGATTTTACCCTTGTCGTTGCACCGGCTACTGGCGACGGGCATCAGTGGGTGTTTTAAATTTGTAATTGTGGGGCCTAAGTTTTCCCTAACAATGTTAATCCTAAGGGTGAGAAAGTGGTAGGTATGACCTAGAGTCGTTCTTCAAACTGACTGAATTGAAACTAAGGCATGGCAGATGAGGGCTTTCAAACTAGTGAAGGGTTTATGAAATAGCGGGGGAGTTTTGGTTTTTCTATTAACTAACTTAGGCAAGTAAATAAATAAAAGCAAAATAAGAGTAAAAGTTAAAGCAAATAAATATAGTGTTTGCTGAGACTTCGTTAATTAAGTTATGGGATGATGTTTTGGAGAATCTATTTTGAAAGATATTAGTTAATTATCATTCTTGAATATTTGTATGTAAACACTAGATTCCCTACTAATTAAAATTCCATTAGCATGTCACACCGGGAGCTAGGTTTTGGTAACATTACAAAGTATTTAGAATAATAAGCAAAATCTTAATTATGGTTTAATAATACTTTCATATGAACAGGAACAAAATCTTAAGGTACTAGACATAACTGAATCATATAACGATTCCTCGTCATCCTAACAGATTCGTATATTTAAAAAGTCCATTTATGACTTTAAACTAGCCCTTTCTTAAGACTACCTAATAAATCCCCTAATTATCTACAGCGTTCCTCACTTAAAGTGGTTCCGCCGCTACAAACCTTGGCCATGTCTTGTCCTACGATAATCCACCATGTAGCCTTGCGGTTCCATAGTTTCATACATTTGACAAATTATATTGACATAGATGACTGACTACCTTTCAATTGGACGTCGTTAAAAAGGTGTTGTAATCACGTTTATTGGAGGAAAGGCGATTAGATAAATTTGAAGTTTAAAATTCTATTTAGAAAGGTTAATTAAACTAGGTTTCTCATTTTATATGTTAGTCCGTAATATAACTACCTTTGGTCGTTATTCGACTTCCATACATTTGTACTCCACCTTGTAGTGTTTCCAGTACTATATCGAATAACAATCGAATAGGGGCCATCATATTACTTTGTAATATTGTACCGTTTCGTAATATGACTACCTTCAGTCGTTCCTCGCCTTCTATACATTTGTACTCCACCTTGAAGTGTTTCCAGTACTATATCGAGTAACAGTCGAATAGGGGCCATCATATTACCTTACGATAATTAAGACCGTTTATATTTTACCACTATGATGATTTTAAGGCAACAATCAAACAAGAACATGCAATAAGACGATCAAAGCAATATTACTGATCTTTAATATTTAATTATAAATCATCCCATAATTAATTAACTACATCGCAAGCAAATACAACAAGTATACTACTCTCTAATCATGGCAATAACTAAATCTAGCATAATCAAAATAAACGTAATTAATTAAGATAGATAAGGATAAGAAAGCACCAGGATTAAATGCGGGAGGAAGTAGACTTGAAATAATTGACACAATTCCAAGCTTACACCGAAGATTTACAATGCGTCCGTACTTTCCTTCTATTCTAAACAAGCTCCTAAACTAGCCTAAAACTAATTTTTAGTAAGAAAATAGAAAGAAAGTAGAAGCAATATCTTAAGAGAAGTATATTGTTCTAAGAATGGTGTGTGTTGAAATGAAGCCTCATGCCTCCTATTTATAGGTGAAATTCGGCTCACGTTAGCAACTTGACGAGCACTTTAGCAAAAGGTGGAAAAGGTGGTGCACCAAGTACGTACAATTGCATAAAGGTGTGGCACCGGGTACATACAATCGCGTAAAGGTGTGGCACCGGGTACACGCAAGGACCAGAAATCGGAAATGGGATGTGGAACAGGCGGCAGGCGCCACCCATCAGCTGGCCGGCAGCGGCTGGTGGTTTGCAGGCGGATGGTGGCCGCCACCCGCCCCGGTTCGCCGTCTTTTGTCTCGTTTCTTAGTTTGTGCCAATTTTCTTCGTTATGCGTCCATTTACGTCGATTCTTTTTGTGTTAGATTCATAATTCAAAAATGAAGATTTTGATATAAAGAAATCCCCGAGATGAGTTTCCTATCTCCAGATATTGCGTACGAATCATTTGAATCTTCCTGCGGGCGTAGAATCTTCATTCTTTATCCATTTTTGTTGATCCTCCTTCTGTTAGACTCGTATTTTGAAAACGAACATCTTGGATAAGATGGATGTTGATGATGGATACTTTAGTCTTTAAATCTTATTTTGATGCCTTGAATCTTCAAACGTGCGGGAATCTTCGTTTTTCATCCGTTTTGCTTGATTTTTATCGTGCAAACTTGTTTTGACCATCTCGGCATAATATCACCGATTTGAACCGTATTTGAGTTCAATATGCCAAGAATAGTTCCAGAATGAGAGACATATCGGTAGTAAAAACGTTACTTTTTACACGATATCCCCTATCTTTGTGGTAAACCTTCAAGAAACTTGTTTATTTTCTCTCGATTATTTATCGAGCTCACTTAGAAGATGATAATACCAAGTGATATAAGCATCAAGTTCCTCTCCTGTGAAGGCCTTAAAGACGACAAATTGTTTCTTTAACAAATCCTTTTTGCCTTCTTTCATCTGAGGACTTCCATCACACCTCTTCTCTAGAGCTAACCATAACTCTTTAGAAGTGTAAAAGGATTTAAATAGATGATTGACTTCCTTAGGTAGACACATTTTAATGCATGAATATGCTCGTTTTCATTTTTGTAACTTTCCTTCTGTTCTTCATTCATATGATTATATTGAAGAACCACAGATTTGGAAGTTCCCTGTACCTGTTGAGTTGGAGCAGTGTATCCATGAGTGATACACTCCCATATCATAAGGTCATGAAAATGACAATAGGACTCAAAATGGTCTCTCCACCCATAATAGTCATCAAGGTTGAGTAACTTAGGTGGAACATTTGATTTTCCCACCTCATGGTCCATCTCTATCATTCGGCTAAGATTAGACATCTTAAATCAGTTCAAAAACACGAAAAATCAGTTGAAATTGCGAACTCGGAAAGTTTAGTTCGCAAACCACAGATCAGTTCGTAACTCTCAGTTCACCTCGCAGAAACTCAGTTCGCAAGTCCAACTCAGTTTGCAAAGGCAGTTCAGTTCGCAAACCAAATTCAATTTGCAAGCTCGGCTCACTTCACAAATCTCACTTCGCAAAGTTCAGTTCAGCTCGCAAACCCAATTCAATTCGCAAGCTCAGCTCACTTCGCAAATCTCAGTTCACAATGTTCAGTTTGGCTCGCAATATACGCCTCAGTTCGCAAATATGGCTGTTAACCCTAAAAATGAAAATTCTAAGTGTGTTTACGTTGAAACCTAAAGATTTCGAACGTAAATCAACCTAAAAATGTCCAGAAACAACTATTGGTCATAAAACTTACGTAAAACAACCCAAAATTGTTAGTTATTTAATCCAAATAACCTCGAACCACAACGTATTAAGCCCGAAAGCTCTGATACCAATTGTAAGTCCCTAGTTCTGTGGATCGATAACGAGGTTATCTTAATATTGAGGTGCGGAATTCCTCAATACTCTAGTTATACGAATATAACTTTGGTATCACGATATATTCGTGATTAGAAATAATATCTAACTTTAATCTTGATTGTTAATAACGTTAACCTATCAAGAACCAAGCACAATATACTTAGAATTTCGTAGGGTTGTTTGCAGAAGCCAAATTCGCAGATTGTAAAGTTGTTAGGGTTTTCTAAACCGAAAACATATATATTCACGTTTCAGTTCGCAGGTTTGGGCTCTGCGAACTGAGTTAGTTCACAGCCCATGAGTCCAACGAACTGACTCGGTTCACTTACCACCTTGTAAACTAAAACTCAGTTCGCATCGCATCTTGAAGTTTGTAGTTTCATATTTGTCGAATACTGATAACTGTGTAAAAGTAGTATTTTTATATAGTATTTTGTCCCAAATCCTATATGTTTTTATTGAAAATTGTTTAGTTTAGATTTTAATTTCGTTCATATTTGTAATTAACAGTGGAGATGAAGGATCTGAGGAAAAGAGACGGAAAACACTAAATAATCGAGTTAAATGATGTATTATTGGAGAATAAAATGAAGACAGAAGATTAAAAGAAGAAAAAAGAGAAAAATCAATTGAAAACTCAATTCATACGCCGTATGGATGTCCATACGCCGTATGGATTGAGGCGGTGGAAGTCCAGGTCACACGGACTTGGGCTGGGCTTGTTTTCCATCCATACGCCGTATGGATGGTTTTTCCAGAAAGCATAAATTGCGATTTTTAACCAAAAAACGGCAGAGAATTCGTACTAGGGTTTTTGTATTCGACTATTTTTGGTTCAGTAGGGTTTATTTATGAATTTCTTTAGCTTTTGGAGGCACGGGGAGTGAAGATTGAGGATAGTTCATCTTAATTCTTCGTGATTCGTCTTTTTAATTCGGTATACTTTCTTTTATCAAGTTTTATTGATGACTTTAAGCTTGAATAATCTTTTGTTTACTGTTTTAATGATGAATTGAATATTAAAGTGATAGTATGATTGATTTAGCTTAGATAATGATTATTGAATGATTATAATTGCGTATTGAATAAGTTATTTAATTGAAAACGGTTATATTACTCGTGGATCCTTATTTATTGGTAACTGGTAATTAATAATTCTCAACGTGGTTGATAATGTTAATGAGATTGAGTTCCTTTAATGTTATTAATTATTGATAGTTAAAAGTCCAGGGTTTTGACTATTGCTAAATATGTTGAGTTTGATAGGTTGAGAAAGTAATAATTATGCACTTTAAAATGAATGAGACAATAAGTTAATTATTGGATATTGTTGATTCATACCACTAGAGATAATTATAACGAGTTGTGAATGTTTAATGCATGATTTAAGGGAAAGCACACAATTGACTGATCATCTTGTGACGACGGACCGTTGTTTAATGTTGGAACTTGAATTATAGGAATTAGTTGGACCAGGAAAGTTGGCTAGTTCACATTTAATTTATGATCTTTGATTAGTGACTAAGTTGATATAAAAGAAATCACAATTAGATAATCAATACGTGATAAATCAGGATAGATGAATCTGAGTAACATTAATTATATAATTACTTATTCCTTCCTATTGTTTCTTATTTAATTGTTTTAATTTAAGTTTTATTTAATTTAGTTATTTTAATTTATTATTTTATATACAATTGTTCGAACGGAACTAAAACGTCCCCCTGGTTACTGTTTTCTAGTTAATTAGTATTTTCGGTTTTTATAAATAACCACCGTTCCTGAGATCGGCTCGGTCTTACCAATTCTATACTTACATTTGATCAGGTATTCTTGCCTGGTAGTGTGAAAAGTATTAATTAGGTATTTCCATTTATAAATTATAAAACAAGACGCGCTTTCACACGCATCAAGTTTTTGGCGCCGCTGCCGGGGAACAGTTGCGTTGTTTATTTAAATAGGAATTATTAATTGTAAAAGTTTTTGTGTTTAAAAAGTTTTTAATTAGATTTTTGTGAAGTTATTTCATTAGTTACTTATTTGTAGCAATAAGTTTTTGTTAATAAAATTGGTTGAAACAAATTACTCTTTATTTGGTTAAACCTTTTGGTAATTAGTTTCAACCGATGGATGGAAATCCATCCGCTGGTTGGAGTTCTCTTGTAAAAATTGTGTATATGTTGTTATTTTTTATTTATTTTGTGTGATCTAACTTGTTTTTCGTTAATAGTGCTTTTGTTTCATATTTAATTGTTATTTAGGTTTGGATCCAATGGCTAGGAGTTATGAGAGTGACGCTAATGATAACAATTTGGTTAAGGTTGCTGATTCTGCTAATTCAGATCTGATTTCCACCGACATGGTTCCTTCTACCACCTATTTGGGCCGTAGGCCCGTTCCTGTCATTTCATCTTGCCAGGGTTTGTTAGATGCTATGGAGAAATTCGGAGAGGATGTTCCTTTTATGGTCGAGTTGTTGAAGAAATCTACGCTGGATTTCACTGATAACCAGTCGGTTATGATTCAGGATGTGTTTGAGGGTGCAAAGATAGAGATTAAGTATGGGTTTATCCGACAGTATTACAATGCGCTGGCTGAATTAGGGGAATCATTAGACTCGAGGATTGATGAAGAAAAGAACTTTTTCACTGCCCAGAAGAAGAGATGTACTGAGATTTATGAGATTTTGCGACATTCTTCGTTTCCTTTTTCGGGTAATCAGGGATCATGTCTTCATCGTATGTTGATAGCATTGTATCAGATTACTGGGCATCCTAATTCCGAAGCGGATAAAGAATTCATGACTGGTTTAAGGGATTTGATCCGTCTGATGGATTCGGATGACCATCTTAGGGATCCGACACCTCCATTTCTATCTCCAAAGGATGGTGACTCAGTTGGATATTTTGGGTAAGGAGGAAGCAAACAGACTTCACCCAGATTTTATTCACCCGCATAGTAAGATTGACCTAGGTATCTATTTAGTGGTGAATTTGGGAGCATTAGTGGATACAACTAAGATTCTAACCCCGAGAGAACATTTCCATTATGGGATGGTGGAAATCTACACGAGGTTTGTTGATATATTTAAGAATTCGGGATTAGAGTTTAGTGTAGTCCAGAATGAGATCATCAGTGAGATTGAATATAGAGTTAAGAATTTGAAGGAAAAACCACTGATGATTAAGCATGTGGGGATTGTTAATGCTTGTCGTGAGTTTATAAGCGAGTTAGAGGAGGATAACCCCGACCGTGAATACAAGTTGGAAGGTGATAAATTGGTGTTGGCACCTGAGGGAGTGAATAATAGAGCGATAAATGAAATCAGTTATGACTTGGTTTATCTTCGTCCCTTGGCTACTGAACACTTAGCTAATTTTCCGAGTTTTGGTCATGGAGTTGAAAATGTCATTGCACAAGTCATGGAGCGTTTCTTAGCTCTATATCCCATTCATTAGTTCTCATTTTATTATATAACTCTTATTTCATTGGATTATGTTTGACATTGGTTATGTTAGATTCTATTATTGCGTGATTTGTATATTTATTTTGAGTATGATTTATGTATGCATTTTTTTTATTTTCTAGATTGTTAATTTTTTGTTACTTATTTTCATAGTTTGGAATTAAGAAGCTATGAAGTTATTGTACAACTCCACGTATGTGGTTTAATCACAAAAATCGTGTCGAGTCAGTAGCAGGTAGTGGAAAACGTTTTTGAAAAATTTCTGTTTTTCAATTCATACGCCGTATGGATGTCCATACGCCGTATGGATTGAATTGGGCTAACGGGCCTGGTTGACTGGGTTAAAAATACGTTGACCTGGGCCTTTTTAATCCATACGCTGTGTAGATATCCATACGCCGTATGGATCAAAATGGGTATAAACCGGTTACAGCCCCTTCTTTTCCATTTTGAATTCTCAAACCACCACCACCACCCACTGCTGCGGCTGTCCACCACCCAACCACCACTTCCGGCCACACATTCCCCCTCATTTTTATATTTTCGCATTCAGTTCACTCTGCTCTACAAGGTATAACTTTCGATTTTAATTTTCGTTGATTAAATTTTGCAATTGAAAGTTAGGGTTTGTGTATGTGATTTTGGGTATTTCGAATTTGAGTATGATTGTAGGTATATAATGTTTTAATTATGTTGTTCATAACATATATTATGATATCCCATGCTCAATTTTTGTAATGTGATATATTTGTTGATTCAATTTATCCGTTAGTGTGTATAGAAGGTGATGATGATATGTACTCAATTTTGCTATGTTTTGATTTAACGCTTGTTAAATTTCTGGATACATGATGATTAATGCAAATGATTGTTTGGTACACGAATGTTTGTGATTACGGTTGTGATAAAATTGTCGTTGTTCTATTTTGTGATTATGATAATTCATGTTGAATATATTAAATGATTGCTAGTTACTAAGACTAATATTGTTATGGTAAAAAGTGATTATTTTTATGTTCAGATTGGTACCAAATTGTTATAGTTCACTTTGAATCGACAATTGCCATGATTATTAATTTAGTATTTATTTTTATTAGCAATTTGAGAAATTTTTAGTTCATAATGCAATAAGGTATTTGAAATTGTGTTTGTTGCGGTAGTTTAGGCTAAACCTTAATGGTGGATTATTCCATATTAAGCCGTAATGCTGCCGAAATTTCTTTTGAAACCTTATTTGCATTTCCTGTTTTGTTAATGATTGTTTTTCTTAGCAGTTTAATGGCTAGCAGGAGAACCAGAGGTGGCCAGACATTGGGCAATCCCCTGATTAGAACCCACATATATCTTACTTTTCATGATTCTTATTCGGAGACTACAAGATATCAGTTTAGTGAGCGTTTGGCTGAGAATATTGATCAGCCAATTGAGTTTTTTCATGCTGTGAATTGGAATGCTTTGGAGCATGTGGTGGAGAGAAACTAATTTGCCACTGGGCACGAGACAATTAGGAACTTACTTTCTATTCTGTATAGGCTGCAGGATGGTAACATTGGGTTTATTTCTTATGCATGGTACAGGATGTTTAGTATTCGGGAGCATATCTATAGGGAGCTAGTTGTGGAGTTTTATAGTACATTCCGGTTTGATCATCGGTCGACTGACTGGACTACTCACACTATTTCTTTTCAGTTAGGTGGCCAACCGAGATGGATGTCTCTTGTTGAGTTTGCCATTGGGGTTGGACTGTATGAGCCCAATGAGATCCACAACCCACATTTTCTGGATCATATTTCAGCTGGTGCAGTAACTAAGCTTACTGATTTGGAGATTGTGGAGGAGTGGCAGTCTATTGCTCAGGGCAGTTATGGTTCTCATGCCCCTTCTTATCGAGCTATTCGAGATCCTCGTTACCGTCTCATTCACCGGTTGTTGACATTTACCATCGTTGGTCGTCGAGAGGGACCGGAAAAGGTTTCTAAGCCTGATCTTTTCTATCTGAGTTCGATTGTAAGGAAGAGGCTTGTGAATGTGCCCTGGAGATTGGCTAGGTGGATGTCTAAGAGAGCTACCGGTTCGAGGAGTTCGAGTAGTTTGTGTGGTGGTCAGTTTGTTACTAGACTAGCTAGGCATTTTGGGTTGGAGACTGCGGCTGAGATGGGTACTTGCACAGTTGTTCAGCCAGGCATGGAGTGGCTGACTGCACGGAGGTTAGAGGCTATGGATATTATCGAGCCGTGCAGTATTTATGGTGGTGATTCTGAGATGTTTTATTGGGTAGCGACCACTCGAATTGGGTAGACTATACAGTCTAGATAGGTTAGGACTACTGAGGCAGGTAGAGGAGCAGCTGCAGGTAGAGGAGCGACACGAGGCCGTAGTAGAGGATATGCTGGGGAGTTTGATCAGTTATCGCAGCAGTTAGATCAGATGAGCATCCATCACACTCAGAGGTATGATCAGATGGAGCTTATGCAGAGGCAGCATTTTCATCAGATCAGTGCTCATTTGGACTATCAGGATGGTCTTTTCTCGCAGTTGTTTGATTTTAGCCATTTGCCATACCAGCCTTTTCAATACCAGATGCCACAGGAGTTCTACCCATCACCACCACCAGATCAGGGGGCTGAGCCATCTCACCAGTACCGGAGTATGGAGCATGATGAGGATTATGACAGCGATTAGGATGATGTTCATCCTATGTGGTTTATGATTCCAAACACTATTTCTATTTTTATTATTATGACTGATTTTATTTGTAGGATTTTTAATTATGTTGGATTTGTAGCTATTAGGTTTGGTTGTTTTTATTTTTATTTAGGATGTTTAATTTGGTATTGTTTAATCTTGTTTGTTGATTAATCCCTCAAAATTGTGTGTGAGTACGTGTTATGCTGGCAGTAAGTTCAGTGCAAGAAATTGATCCGAGAGGATGTGGGAATTTCATATCATCCTTGTCATGACCGTTAACCACACTTTTCCAGGGGAGTTTTTCTGTCTTATTTCTTTTCTCTTTTTCTCGTTTTAGAAATTCATTATTTGTACAATGAGGGCATTGTACACTTTAAAGTGGGGGATGGGAGAGAAAACCTTTAATTTATGATTCCACTTGTTTTCGACTTGATAACTACGAGGTTATAGGTTGCTTATTTTCGGTTAAATTTTTAAATTTAATTTTCTGTATTTCTAAGGTTATATTATTTTGTAATTATGGAGGTTGGATTTTTAAAATTTTTTTCTACACGAAATAAAGGTTAATTTGTTGGTAAATGTTGTTTAGTTTCATTATATGATGTACTGATAGGCAATTTTAATAAGAATTTTTTAGCTTCTAAGAAATGATAATTAAGGGAGTAAATGTACTTTGAGATAAACTTTAGTTATGTATGACATAAGTCTTAATTTTCATATTAGTAGCATGTGATATGTCATAAGTTTTAAATTCAATAAATATCATTTGGGGATATACTGGGTGTTGTTTCCTCTGTTGTACGTAAGTACAGACCTGGTCTCCGTCAATATATTAAAAAAAAAGAGCAAAAAGAGTTTACATTAACTCCTGAAAATGTAGTCAAATTAAGTCGCTTTGTTGTACTAAGGTACAGACCTATCACCAATGATTTGACTAAAACATCATTGCTAAACCAAAATCAAGTTATGTCGCTCTGTTGTGTTGAGGCACAGACCTATCACCAATGTCTTGATTTGAAAAATGATTATTTAAATTGAATTTCCAATATGTATGATATATTTGTGTGCTATGAGTATGAAAGTATATAATTATTGAGAGTTTCAGGGGACATTTACATTAATAATAAAAAGTTAAGTTCAATTATTTGAATATAGATTGTTTAGATGGACAATAATATCAGTAATCATCGTGGACTATTTGACATCATTATAATAATAAATTTGAGTGTAGATTATTTTTTTATATATACCTCATAGTTACTTAATTTCTAACTTTAGTTTTATTAGATAATTAAAAGTAAAGATTTTTAATTAGGAATGGGTGATGTTATTCTTTGTTAAGTTATTACTTTTGAACGATAATTGATAGTCTACTTGAGGACAAGTAGGATTCAAAGTGGGGGATATTTGATAACTGTGTAAAAGTAGTATTTTTATACAGTATTTTGTCCCAAATCCTATGTGTTTTTATTGAAAATTGTTTAGTTTAGATTTTAATTTCGTTCATATTTGTAATTAACAGTGGAGATGAAGGATCTAAGGAAAAGAGACGGAAAACAGTAAATAATCGAGTTAAATGATGTATTATTAGAGAATAAAGTGAAGACGGATGATTAAAAGATGAAAAAAGAGAAAAATCGACTGAAAACTCAATCCATACGCCGTATGGATGTCCATACGCCGTATGGATTGAGGCTGTGGAAGTCCAGGTCACGCGGACTTGGGTTGGGCTTGTTTTCCATCCATACACCGTATGGATGGTTTTTCCAGAAAGTATAAATTGCGATTTTTAACCTAAAAACGGCAGAGAATTCGTACTAGGGTTTTTGTATTTGACTATTTTTGGTTCAGTAGGGTTTATTTATGAATTTCTTTAGCTTTTGGAGGCACGAGGAGTGAAGATTGAGGATAGTTCATCTTAATTCTTCGTGATTCATCTTTTTAATTCGGTATACTTTCTTTTATCAAGTTTTATTGATGACTTTAAGCTTGAATAATCTGTTGTTTACTGTTTTAATGATGAATTGAATATTAAAGTGATTGTATGATTGATTTAGCTTAGATAATGATTATTGAATGATTATAATTGCGTATTGAATAAGTTATTTAATTGAAAACGGTTATATTACTCGTGGATCCTTATTTATTGGTAACTGGTAATTAATAATTCTCAACGTGGTTGATAATGTTAATGAGATTGAGTTCCTTTAATGTTATTAATTATTGATAGTTAAAAGTCCAGGGTTTTGACTATTGCTAAATATGTTGAGTCTGATAGGTTGAGAAAGTAATAATTATGCACTTTAAAATGAATGAGACAATAAGTTAATTAGTGGGTATTGTTGATTCATACCACTAGAGATAATTATAACGAGTTGTGAATGTTTAATGCATGATTTAAGGGAAAGCACACAATTGACTGATCATCTTGTGACGACGGACCGTTGTTTAATGTTGGAACTTGAATTATAGGAATTAATTGGACCAGGAAAGTTGGCTAGTTCACATTTGATAAAACGTATGATCGTTTAAGCTCTAGACTTTTTAGGTCTTGATCTAGGATATAATGATAACAATGATAAATTATGCAGCGGAATATAAATATGAACATCAATGTTATCTCAAGCCTCAATTTTATTCGATCACAATAAAACGGTTATACAACTATAAAAGGATCAAGAAACCTTGATCTTGAGGCTAAACAAAAACTCTTAGACGTCTACATTATGTGTGCACACCTAAACCCTATGCCTATATCCCTTTATATAATAGAGATATTAGGGTTACAAAGAAATCATAATTGTATAAGGAAACTAATTAAAACAATCGTTACTTTTAGTCCCTCATCTTTAATTATTTTGTATCATCAAATCAATAATTCCCTACAATCTTCCCCTATTTGATGATGACAAAATATCCATCTTCTTGCACAAACTTCCCCTTAATTCTTGATTTCTTTTAAACCATGCCATGCATAATAACCAGATGCAAATCTTGATCTTCAATTCTTCTTCCCCTTTTTGTCATAATCCAATAGGGGTCTTGTGAAGATAAGCAACTTCAATCTTTACAACTACATGCTATATATTACACTACTAATCCAACCTTCTAATGACTCAAATTACCCTCCATGACGCATAATAAGAATAATGAATTTGAGCATTAGAAACTTACACTAGTAGTTGTACTATACAACTAGCAGTAGTAATAAAACCTTTATCCCAAATAATTATGCATGAACATCATCCGATGGTTAAACACTTTTTCCATAAGCTTCCCCTCAAATCAATATGTTAACCATCTCTTGACCAAAAGCAATAGAAACAATCATAAGAACTGTACGAATAACTAACCAACAATAGCAACAAATACCATGTAGTACCATCCATGACGAGCATCACTAATTCCGCTAGTGTTTGAAAAATGACTAACAGTAGTAATCGGTACCAAGTAGCAGTCATAACGAACAGTACAAATGATTAATACTCTAACAGTCATAACTTTTGTCAAGCAGTAGGAAATTCCTTCAGTCACTTTCCAATAATAGTGTTAACCATTTTTAACTAACACTTTGTTAGCCATCTCTTGTATCTCGAATCTTTATAGGCTCTAAGTAATGATCACTGATGAAGAAAATAGAGTATGACAAACTTAATAAAGAAATTAAATCTTCCAAACTTGTACCTTATATCTTGTACTATTCACGACGTTGAACTTATAATCCTATGTATAAGTAGATCGCAATCTCTTTGACAAAAATCCTTATTTTCCATAATAAGTCACCGAGCCCACCATAACTCTTTCAAGTGATAGCAAATGTGAGCATTGAGCATCCTAAGTTTAATCTCACACGTTTGCTAGATTTGTCAAGTCTTCGTCGTCACCATACAAACCAAACAAGTTATCTTCAAAGTGTAACACCCCACTTTAAGATATGATGAGATACAAACCTGTAAAACTCAACTTCAATATCAAATAAGCTATAATCAATCTTCTTCGTAATCACATCTTCAAATAATCTTCAAAAACGAGCCATAAAATCAATACGGATAAATTGTTATGAAAACAATTCAATCGAGATTCAAAGCTATCGGTTGCACTAACATTTGTAACCAAGTAGTACTAACAATTTTAATTGTTTTGTACTAACAGTGATAAAGACAATCAGTGTTAACCACTTGGAATTCATAAACAGTGGTAATCACTTTGCATTTCACTAACAGTGGCAAGGATTGTGCTAACAGAGGCAACGTTGTACTAGCAGCGGGAACATTGTACTAGCAGAGGCAAGAATACACTAACAGCGGCTAGTTTGTACTAACAGCGGGAAGAACCTTCTACTAGCAGTGGCAAGCATATTTTGTACTATGAATATGTATTACTTTGATTGATTATTAATAAGCTTGCGGAATAGTTTATTAATAACTTGAAGAATAAACTTAGAACACAGAATTAATCAAAAGCTTCAATATTATTATCAAATAATACGAACACACAAATTGTGCTAGGGTTTACAACCTTGAAGCTAATAACTAGAAAAATCATCTAATCAAGTATTCTACAGGATCTCTATTTATAACATATAGAGTCCTTTACAGAATCAAACTAATATGGAAATCATATCTATTCCATAATTATCTCTAACCGACAACTAGCAGTGGTTGAGCTATATACTAACAGGGGTTGTACCCTTATATAACCAACAGTGGTTAAACACTTATATACACAATACACTTATACTAACAGTGGCACTGTTAGACTAATTATAACCAACAGTGGTACTGTCAATACAAAACTAACTAACAGTGGTTCAATGCTAGCAGTGGCAAAACACTTGTATTCTGAGCAAATCTGGCAGTGGCTCAGGTCTTAACAATCTCCCCCTAAACTTGATCATTCTCAGTAATGACTCAAGTTTCTTCATCTTTCTTCTCATCATTCAAAGCTTGATTCTGTTTTCTTCTCTTCTCCTCCTCTCTTATCCTTTCCAATTCCATTCTCTTATGAAACTGATTTACAAACATATACAAAGCATTGAAAGCACCTTCTGAGACCACAGTAACTCTTAATCTTGAAGCAAGCACATTCCTCAAAATCTGAGTTCCCAAGACATATTGTCTGTCATCAAACATGAAAATTGTAGCTCCATCTCTAAACATAATCATGTGTATCCCAGCTCTAACAAAATGCCTCCAATTTAGCACATGTTCAATACAGTTCAAAAACAATTTTGTGAATGGTTCAGGCTCAAACATCATATTCAAACAACTGCCCAAATCTCTTTCCATTATCACCATAGATGCTTGCCTGTTCATCTGACTGTTTAGCTCATACAAATCCACAATATCTAACCTATTCACTTTTCTGATCACATCAACCACAGATGATAGATATTGCTCACTCCCATCCTCTCTCACAAGTTTGATCTGCTCTTTAATAACATCATCAATCTCTGACCTCAGTCCTTCCCATTGAACTATCTTTGAAGACCTATCATGATGAATATGAATATTTTCTTTATTATCATTCACTTCTTTGATATACTTTCTCAACTCTGTAAGATCTTTTTCCAGATCAGGTATCAAACTATCATTAGCAAGAACTCCATCCCATCTAATCTTAAGATTCTTATCAGAAAGCCTTTTTAATTCTCTTTCTTTGGCTTCTATCTGTTCTTGCTCTTCTCTTTCAATTCTTTCCTGTTCCTCCATCCTAACCTGCTTTTCAATCTTTTTCCTATCTTCAGAAAGCTTCTTCTCAATAAATTTATCTTTTATAAGCTTCTGTTCAAAATCAACCAGACCCTCATTTTGATGTCTAGCATAGGCCTTCTCCAATCTATCCAACTCCCATCCTTCTAAAATACTTCTAGGTGCATACCTTCCACCAAGAATTTTAATTAAATCCTTTTTCCTCTGAGCAGCAGTTGGAGGTTTATTTCTTTTCTTTTCTAGCTCTGCCTGCCTTTTCTTTCTAGCCCTTTCTTCATTTGCTTGTTTCAACATGGCAAACCCTGGGCTCAACTCATCCTTATCTTCCTTCTTGTTGATCATCTTATGAATTTGTTGTGCAGTTATCCCTTTCCCTTTTGTAGCCATATCATTTAACATTTTTGCAGCTCTTTGAGATAAAGTCACTACACTCATATCCTCCAACACAACATCAACATCATGACCCTCATTCCTTCTGGACTCAACAGCCCTTCTCAACATCCTCTCATCATGCTCCTCCTGAGCTCTCCTTGCCTCAATCAAATCAATCTGAGGTTCTACCACCTTCTTTTTCTTTTCTTCCTCTACCAATTTGCCCTTACCTTTGTCTTTGGAATCAATCTTTGGACCATCAGACTTAGGTTTGGTTGGTGAAGATGGTTCTCTAATGATAACAGGTGGTAAAATGGTTCTTGTGACAGTGGTTGAAGGTGTAGTAATAGCAGTGGTTGATATAGAACTGACAGTGGTTATAGGTGTATTGACAGTGGTTACTACTGGAATACTAACAGTGGTAATATCTCCAGCAGTGGTTGATATATTACTAGCAGTGGTACTAGCAGTGGGTATAATGCTGACAGAGGTAGTTTTCTTTGATTTTCTTTTCTTTGCTATTGACTTTTTCCTACCATAGGTCATCCCTATATCTTTTCCCTTAACATTCACACTTAATGTTCTGCTCTTAACATCCCTCACAAAAATATCCACTGCTTCCTTGTAGCTTAAACTGCTGTCAATTGGAAACACCTTGTCATCCACCACAACAGGTTCTGACTCTTTGGGTACTAATACTACCAACTGCTTTTCACCATCATCCATTCCTTCATTCACAATATAATCATCCACAGAAACATCAAGCGCATCCTCCATTACCTCAGTACTCTGCATATCATCACCAATATTCTCATCACCAATATTTGCATCACTAATATTTGCATCACCAGCTTCACCCATATCATCATCATTATCTTTCCTATCTTCAGGCATATTATCTCTCCCTTGATTTTCATCATTTTTCTCCCCCTTGCTTGAAGATTGCTTTAAAGCTGCAGCAGGTTGCAAGACTTGTGTGACTACATCTTCTACCACAGCTAGTCTAGCTCTCAAATCTGCAATCTCCTGTTGCTGCCTTTGCAGTAAATCATCCTGAGCAGCCAATTGTACTTGTTGTGCTCTTCTCAATTCTCTCTCCTTCACAAATTTCTCCCAGATCATTAGAACATCATGTGCCAGATCATCAATCGTCAATTCCTCAGTTTCATTACTAGTCTCATCAACATTAGAGTGTAACCTCCTAGAAGAATCATTGACTACATCTGGCACTTGCTCAGATGCCCCTTGATACATGGTACTGGGACCTTCACCTGCATCATTACCCTTAGGTTCAGCATTAGAAGTTGCCTCTGGTTGGGTCTGAGTAATGTTACCACTGTCCTGTCCTGCCAGTGGGCTAGAAACAGTAGTGGCAGCCCTTCCAGAATGAACATTTTCATCAAATATGTTCACCTGTTGTAAGATTTCCTGTGACTGAGACTGTGAAGAAACAGGAATCTTCACAGCCTGTGTAGCTTTCTTGGATTTCTTAGCTTTGGAGTGGGTAGTTTGTTTGGTCCCTTGTTTTCTTTTTGTGGTGCCACCTCTTGATGTGTGTTCAGAAACAACTGGTGTGGTTGTTCTGTCATCAATTGGTCCAAGTGATGTTGGTAATACATCACCAGTAGCAGAAGGAGTAACTAACATAGTAGAAAACAATGCAGTTTCCTTCTTTGAAAAAGTGTTTTGATACTGGTACATAGCTTTAATAGTTTTTACAGACAAAGTAGAACTAACTATGACACTTTTATCTGCTGGCAGATTTGGCAATTGTTTATTCAACAAAAGTTGAACAAACCTAGGATACATTATGAATGTATCACCCTTTACATTCCTAATCATATTATCTAAGATAAACCTAGACATATTAAACTTAATACCCTGTGCCAAGCAGATTATAGGATATGCAATACTAGAACTAAATTCATTAAAACTAGTTCTTTTCTGAGATAAACATACCAGGAAAGTATGAATATAGAACTTCCATTGTGGACAAAACCAAGACTTCAAGAAAGTATATTCTGATCTTGTCTTTCCTGTACCCTCATATCCCATAGCATTGATTCCTTGAAAAAGATCTGCTCGTGACAATTCCATAACTCCTCCTTCATCATTGAACTGTAGAAGTTCTCTCAAAACAATCTCAGTAATCATTACTCTATTCCCTTGAACAGTTGAGTGAATGTGAGAAATGCCATTGACAGTGCCTTCTTTAGCATTCTTCCAGAATTCCTGGATGTGTGATCGACTCAAACGAGGAGCAATAGTAAGAGCATAAGACACTGGACAATTACGCAAGAAATCGATAATAGGGTGAAAGTAATCATCTGCTATTTCTTTATTCAAGAAAGCCCTCATATTGTGTTCAGAATGAACACTCAGAGTCGAACAATCATTATCAGAAGAAGATGATGAAGCCATTTGTAAAAAAAATGAAAGAACAACAATTGATCGAATACACAGTACGAATGATTTGTAGAGAAGATGAAGAAATTTTGAAAGCGTAATTGAAAAAGTGAAGTGTTTAGATATTTATATGTTGACAGCGCCAAGCCCTAGTGAAAATAACTAACAGTGGCACTGTTAGTTATGCACCAACAGTGGCACAACCAACACATAACACTAACAGTGGTTACTTCACTTGGTCAAACTTCAACATTGACTCCGCATCAAACCAACAGAGGTAACAGCCTTAGCAGGGGTACACTAGAACTAACAGGGGCAAAATACTTCATTTTTTTTTTTTTTTTTTTTTTTTTTTTTTTTTTTTTTTTTTTTTTTCAAACACAAAACAAATAAACATTAAATTCCAGCTCCATTAATGTCTCTTGACAGTGGCTGAAACCTGTAAAATGCAGCTAAAAACAACCTAGCAGGGGTTAAATAAACAACATATACAACAGAGGTTGAAAATATACTGACAGAGGTATAGATAAACTAACAGTGGAACCAACTATTATCATGAAGAAGCTAACAGTGGTAATACTTAACCCTGTCACTATATTCTTCACCTCTGTTAGTATCAAATCCTGACCAAAACACTTAAGTGAGATTGATCATACCAATATTAGTTATCAAAAATGTAAACCTTCCTACATCAAATGCTTTGGTAAAAAGATCTGCAAGTTGATTATCAGTATGAATTTTGAAAATATGAATCAATCTTTTATCATAACAATCTCTTATAAAATGATATCGGATTTCAATGTGTTTGGTTTTTGAATGCTTAACAGGATTTTGTATGATACTAATAGCAGAAGTATTATCAATATAAATAGGAGTGTTCATGAAAGTCAAACCATAGTCCATCATTTGATTCTGAATCCAGAGTACCTGTGCACAACAACTAGATGCTGCAACATACTCTGCTTCTGCTGTAGATGTGGAAACTGTGGTCTGCTTCTTACATTGCCATGACACCAACCTATTTCCAAGAAATTGACATCCTCCACTTGTTGATTTCCTATCCATGTTTTCCCCTCCATAGTCACTATCTGTGAAAGCTTTGAGCTCAAAATCTGATCCTTTAGCATACCAAAGTCCCAAAGCTGGTTGACCCTTTAAATATCTAAAGATTCTTTTCACAGCATACATATGTGACTGCTTTGGATTTGTTTGATACCTAGCACAAAGACACACTGCAAACATAATGTCAGGTCTAGATGCAGTTAAATACATCAAAGAACCAATCATGGACCTATATAAATGCACATCTACTTCCTCCCCCTCAGGATCAGAATGAAGATGTTTGTGTGTCTCCATGGGAGTGCTAGCTATCTTCACATCTTGATAACCAAATTTAGTTAAGATATCTTTCACATATTTCCCTTGGTTAATGAAGATTCCATCTGACTTCTGTTTAACCTGTAGTCCTAGAAAGAAGGTGAGTTCTCCCATTGAACTCATTTTAAACTTCTTATGCATTAGCACCTCAAAATCTTTACACAAATAATCACTTGTAGATCCAAAGATGATATCATCAACATAGACTTGTACCAGCAGAATATCTTTCTGAATTCTCTTGATAAACAAAGTCTTGTCAATAGTACCTCTTTTAAAGCCATTCTTGAGAAGATACTCAGATAGAGTGTCATACCATGCTCTTGGTGCTTGATGTAAACCATACAAAGCTTTCTTCAATCTGCACACTTTATCTGGAAATGTTGGATCTTCAAAACCTGGAGGTTGACATACATATACCTCATCATCAATCAACCCATGAAGAAAAGCACTCTTCACATCCATTTGATAAACCTTGAAACCCTGATAAGATGCAAAAGCTAAAAATAACCTAATAGCTTCTATCCTAGCAACTGGAGCAAAGACATCATCATAATCAATGCCTTCTTCCTGTGTATATCCTTGAGCAACCAACCTGGCTTTATTCTTGATAACTATCCCTCTTTCATCCCTCTTATTCTTAAAGATCCACTTGGTGCCTATAGCCTTCTTTCCTTTTGGTAAATCTACCAAATCCCAAACATCTTGTAGTTTGAATTGCAATAACTCTTCTTGCATAGCTTCAATCCAACTATGATCCTTGAGAGCTTCCACTGCTTTCTTTGGTTCCATCTGAGAAAGAAAACAAACATATAGTGAAGTATGTAAGTCTTCTTCTCTTACCTTTAACTGCTGTCTTGTCACCACAGGAGTACTAATATCACCAATCACCAGATCCAAGGAATGATCTTTATGAACCAGATATTTAGATGTGGATGTATCAAGCAATTCCCTTTCCAAATTCTGACCCACAAAATCATCCATGTCTGATTCAGAAAAAGAATCTCTTTCCTGTCTTTCTTTTTCAACCTGTGGAGTTGTTTCAGAATCTGATAGAGAATTCCTTTCCAAGACTTGAAATGGTGAAAATCCCTTTGGAGATATCTGCTCTTCATCTGAATCATTCTCTACATCTGATCCATTTGGTGCAGGATTTGATTCTTCAGATTCTGTTTGATCCTTTTGGAAAACTGCTGGTGGATCTGGAGTCCAGTTTGGAAATAAGACATATTCCAAACCATTCTTTTTAGATTGACTGGAGTTGCTCTGATCATGTGCACCATCACCTGCACTAGTACCTGCACTAGTAGATACATCTGGATATCTAAAAGCATGAGTTAGTGCATCAATATCAAACAACACATCTGGACCTGTTCCTTCTACATTTAATGTATGTTCATTAAAAGTCACATTCATGGTCTCCTCAATAATCCTAGTCCTTTTGTTAAATACTCTATAAGCCTTGCTTTGAATAGAGTATCCAACAAAAACAGCCTCATCCACCTTACTTTGAAATTTACCTAGGTGATCTCTGGTATTTAAAACAGTACAAGGACATCCAAATGGTTTTAAGAAGTTAACCAAAGGTTTTCTCTTAAAGAATAACTCATAGGGTGTCTTGTTATGAGGTTTGACTATCAAGATCCTATTCAAAACATAACAAGCAGTGCTAACTGCTTCTGCCCAAAAGGACATTGGAAGTTTAGCATCTGCTAACATGCTCCTAGCAGCTTCAATTAGTGTCCTATTCCTCCTTTCAGCTACTCCATTTTGTTGTGGAGTCCTAGGTGCACTAAACTGTCTTTCTATACCTTTCTCATCACAGAATTTATTCATCTCACAATTCTTAAATTCTGTCCCATTATCACATCTGATGATCTTAACCTTTTGATTAGTTGAATTTTCAATCCTAGTTATGAAAGATCTAAGTGTTTCACTTGTCTCATCTTTTGTCCTAAGAAAGAATACCCAACTCATCCTAGAATAGTCATCAGTTATCACCAAGCAGTAAGATTTCTTCCCTTGACTAGCTACATTGGTAGGGCCAAATAAATCCATATGTAACAGGTGTAGGTGAGTGGTATTGGTATTAACAAGCTTGGACTTATAAGAAGTCTTGTGTTGCTTGCCTTTGAGACAAGCTACACAATGGTCACTACATTCAAATAACTTTTCAGGTAAGCCTCTCACTAGCCTATCCTTAACAAGTTTATTCATGGTCTTATAATTCAAGTGACACATCCTCCTATGCCATAAATCAGATTCAGAAACAGTAGCTTTAGATATAAAACAATTTGCATTTTGAGAGTCCATCTTGTTTAAATCACTACAGTATACATTGTTCTTTCTTGGAACTCTCATTAAAATTTTGTCTTCAGGAATTTTGAGTTGTTCAGAAAGAATAATGCATTCTGTGTTAGTGAAATAAACAGGATTTTGCTTATCTGTGATTTGACTCACACTAAGCAAATTATATCTCAATTGCTCAACATAATAAACATCATTGAAAGTGAGCTTACTGCATTTTACCTTGCCTTTACCTGTGATTTTTCCTCCTCTAGGGTTACTGCCAAATGCCACATCTCCTCCTTCAAATTCTTTAAAATCCTGCAGTTTCTCCCTATCTCCAGTCATGTGCCTTGAGCATCCTGAATCAATATGCCATAAGCTTGGCTTGCTCTGCACATATCAAAAGAGAAATAATTAGTTTCTCTTGGGAACCCAAACCAATCTGGCTTTGGGTTTCCCTTTAGCATTTTTGATATCAACCCTCTTAAAGGTGATTGATCTCAATGCTTCATTGGTTTTGAATACTTTTGATGTATATGCATTCTTATATCTCCAAAAACAATCTGTTTTAGACCTAACAGTAGTTATTGGTCTGACAGTGGTCACTTTTATGTTAGTGTTTATTACCCTAGCAGTGGTAGCTTTACTTGGTATACACATTTTATTCAAATGTTTAATACTAGCAGAGGTACCATGCCTGACAGTATTCAAACCTTCCCCTGTTGGTGTTCTGCCTCTGTTAGCCTTTGACAGTGGCACTGCTGCAGTATTAACAGTGGTTGAAGCATTGCCTCTGTTAGCTTTTGACAGTGGCACTGTTGCAGTATTAACAGTGGCTGCAGCATTGCCTCTGTTAGGCTTATTTCTCAGTACTTGACTTGTACCACTGTTCCTATTATTTTTAGGATTGTGATAGCAGTCTATTTGAAGATGGTTATACTTACCACAGATAAAACATGATTTTCTTTTTACACATTCAAACCCATTACCCAGTCTTTGTGAGACTAATTGATTCCAATTCCTCTGATTCCCTCTAGGTGTAGGTTTGATCATTCTATTTACAGAATTTTCATCATGTTTGCAAGCACACTTACTACATTCAGCTTTGATGTTTGACACAGATCCTAGAGTGATTCTAGACTTTTTAATCCTATTCTTCTGTGCAATCTGTTCTTTAGATTTCTCTATGAACATCCTCTTGCCTTCTAATAGTTTATCACTCTTAAGTTCTGAGACAAGACCAGTAATAGACTTGTTGCTCTCATTCACAGACTTTGCACTAGAGGAACTATCACTATCATTCTCATCTTCCTCAGTCCAATCAGATATGTCTACTTTATCAAAATCTACATTATCATCACAATTAACTACTGGATCTACCTTAATAATCTCTTCTGACACACTTTTCTTAAGTTGTCCTAAGTCATACTCAATTTTAGATGGAAAGTAAGTATGATTATAAGGTGGGGGAACAGCATTAAGATTGTATCCTAATCCAGTTTTTAATTTATCATGAATTTGAGACTTGATTAAGTTTTGAACACCTTTTGAAGCATTTTCTAATTCATCAACTTTCAGCTTAATTGACTCTTTATCAGAAATTGCCTCAGCCAACTTGGCACTTAGCATATCAACTTTTGTTTGTAAAGCTTTCTTTTCCCAATTTAGATATTTAATATCTAACTGAAATTGTGATTCATTTTTTTCAAAAGCTTTAATTTGTGTTTCCAAATTTTCAATAGCTAAAGTTGCATGTTGACTTTTTATCTCAGATGCTTTTAACTCATTGCACACAACCACATTATGATCCCTATAAAACTTAACCATTTTCTTGCATTCAGGAGAACATAATTTAACTTGTACCTCATGTGGAATATCTGAAGAATCTGATTCTTCTGTGACAGCCATCAAAGCTTGATTATTCATCACAAGCTCTTCTTGATCACTCCAATCAAATCCTCCCATTCCATCCTGTGCAACCAATGAGTCTGAAGTGGTGTTCTGTACAGGTACCATCCTTCTCTGAGGACCAGAATTATTCCTCACAATTCCATTAGCAGTATTCATTGAACCTCCTTCCTTGGTGTTCCTGCATTCTCTAGCAAAGTGACCCATCTTGTGACAATTAAAGCACTCCACCTTACTCTTGTCAAACCCTGCTACACCATCTCTCTTGAATGTAAAGTTTCTGTTACCAGATCTTTGCATAAACCTTTTAGCTCTTATGGTTATCATAGCCATTTGCCATCTTAAATCCATCTCCTCAAGGTCTTCTTCATTCACCTGTTCTAAATCTTCTGTGGTTAAAGATGAATTTATGTGGCTAGCAAAGAATGCTTCTAGCACATTATCATTGGCACCAGATATGCTATTGCTTCCAGTATCACCAACAGAAACAAAAGCAGCATTGTTAGAGATCCCATTGGACTGTTTCATAGCTACAACCTCAGGCTCAAAGTTTCTTAGATCATTGTACAGATCCTCAATCTCCTTTTGATCAAGATCTGTACTTTGCCTAAGACCCACTGTGTACATGTTCCATTCAGTACCAAGTGATCTTAAAAATTTCCTATTAAGATCATCCTTGTCAATCTTAACATTATGATTTTCAAGATCTCCTACCAGCTTTTGAAACCTGTCAAAGGTTTGAGTTAAAGTTTCTGACTTAACTCCAGCAAAGTTCTCAAACTGTTGTTTGAGAAGAGACCTCTTGTTCTTCTTTGTATTGTCATTCCCTCCAAATCTGGTAACAATAGCTTCCATGAGTACTTTTGCATCTACACATTTATCAAACTTCTTCTGATACTCATTGGGAATGGACAAAAGTAGAGTACTTAATGCTTTCCATTCTGTAGCTCTTTCTTTTCTCTCAGCATCTGTTTTGGGTGGTGGTCTTGCTAGGTTTTCACCATCTGGACCTTTTGGATAGTTTGGTCCATTGATAACCACCTCCCACATCATATAATCTGTGAGAAGCATATACTGCCTTATTCTTGTCTGCCATAACTCAAACTCATCTGGTTTGAGCATAGGAATCTTGGTAGCCTGTATTCCTTCCATTGTTTCAGTAGACATCTTAATTCTTCAAACAAACAGTTTGAACCTTCAAACAAATTCTTCAAGATCAAAGCAATATCTAGCTCTGATACCACTTTTTGATCCCAGTATGGATCTTAATATGTATTACTTTGATTGATTATTAATAAGCTTGCGGAATAGTTTATTAATAACTTGAAGAATAAACTTAGAACACAGAATTAATCAAAAGCTTCAATATTATTATCAAATAATACGAACACACAAATTGTGCTAGGGTTTACAACCTTGAAGCTAATAACTAGAAAAATCATCTAATCAAGTATTCTACAGGATCTCTATTTATAACATATAGAGTCCTTTACAGAATCAAACTAATATGGAAATCATATCTATTCCATAATTATCTCTAACCGACAACTAGCAGTGGTTGAGCTATATACTAACAGGGGTTGTACCCTTATATAACCAACAGTGGTTAAACACTTATATACACAATACACTTATACTAACAGTGGCACTGTTAGACTAATTATAACCAACAGTGGTACTGTCAATACAAAACTAACTAACAGTGGTTCAATGCTAGCAGTGGCAAAACACTTGTATTCTGAGCAAATCTGGCAGTGGCTCAGGTCTTAACAACATTCAATTTATGATCTTTGATTAGTGACTAAGTTGATATAAAAGAAATCACAATTAGATAATCAATACGTGATAAATCAGGATATATGAATCTGAGTAACATTAATTATACAATTACTTATTCCTTCCTATTGTTTCTTATTTAATTGTTTTAATTTAAGTTTTATTTAATTTAGTTATTTTAATTTATTATTTTATATACAATTGTTCGAACGGAACTAAAACACCCCCCTGTTTACTGTTTTCTAGTTAATTAGTATTTTCTGTTTTTATAAATAACCACCGTTCCTGAGATCGACTCGGTCTTACCGATTCTATACTTACATTTGATCAGGTATTCTAGCCTGGTTGTGTGAAAAGTATTAATTAGGTATTTCCATTTATAAATTATAAAACAAGACGCGCTTTCACACGCATCAAATACTTATATACATATACATATACATATACATATACATATACATATACATATACATATACATATACATATACATGTATATACATATAATTATTTATATAACAAATATTACTACAAACTAATATATCCAATATCAAAATTAAGATCAATGTACAAAACTTGATTATAAACTAAATACTGTTACAAGCTAGAACTGTTGTCACTCAAACATGTCCCAACACATAAGGAACTCAACATGAGACAACGACGATGGGTTGAACTGTTAAACGATTACGACTGTGAAATCAAGTACCACCCGGGCAAGGCAAATGTAGTAGCAGATGCCCTGAGTCGTAAGGAAAAAGTTAAACCCCGCAGGGTTCGAGCTTTGGGATTGATTATCCACTTGAACCTCATCACTCAAATTCGTGACGCTCAGCAATTAGCTTTCATTCCCGAATGCCTTAAGGAAGAATCCTTGAAAGGAATGGAAAAACAACTTGAAACCAAAGAAAATGGAGTGTTGTACTTTATGAACCGGATTTGGATTCCGTGTGTAGATGAACTACGTAAGCTGATATTGGACGAAGCTGATAAGTCCGATTACTCGATACATCCCGGTGAAGATAAGATGTACCAAGATCTGAAAAGTTTCTATTGGTGTCCTGGCATGAAACGAGATATTGCCACGTACGTTAGTAAATGTCTGACCTGCTCTAAGGTCAAGGTCGAATACCAAAAGCCGTCTGGACTTTTAGAACAGCCTGAATTGCGTAAATGGAAATGGGAGCAAATAACGATGGACTTCATTACAAAGTTACCCAAAACATCATCAAGAGCTGATACCATATGGGTGATTGTCAATCGATTGACGAAATCAGCCCACTTTTTAGCCATCAAGGAAACGGATCGGATGGAGACACAATCAAGAATTTATCTTAAGGAAACCGTATCCTGAAATGGTGTACCATTATCCATTGTCTCTGATAGAGATGCCCGATTCACATCTCGCTTTTGGCAATCACTTCAACAGGCACTGGGTACTTGACTCGATATGAGTACTGCCCACCACCCATAAACTGATGGCCAAAGCGAGCGAATGATACAGAAGCTCAAGGACTTGTTGCGAGCCTGTGTGTGACAGACTTTGGGGGTAGCTGGGATACTCATCTTGTAACACCCCCAAAATCACTGTTCAGCGGAAGCAAGCTTTGGGGTGCTACTTAATCAAATATCACAGCACAAAAGTAAAGCAAACAACATCTATATGCAACATTTGTAAAATAGTTACATTTCCATACATAAAATGTTTGAAACATAGAGTTTCTGGTTACAAAATGAAGTTCCCTAGAGTCCGCGTGTAAAGCGGGAGATTCTATTACATAATCATAATAAATACAAAATATAATGCTAAGAATCTCCATTAAATGCAATGTAGAAATCATGCGACTCTAGCTGGTATCCTGAGGGAATCCTACTCCGTCTGTGTACCTGAGATACAAAGCTAAAAAGGTCAACACGAATGTTGGTGAATCTCACAGGTTTGTAAATAATATAAGTATTTGAACACAAGATTTCATCAGTTTTGCCCGCAGGCGTAAATCAGGTATTTGTAATCTCGCAATTTGTAAAGTAAGTAAGTTATACCGTTGCCATGAGGCTCATAATCGAAGCTAAACCCGTAAATAATAAATTGCTCCAATGACATGCTCGTAATTGAGCAAGCATAAGTAACGAATAGTAGTCGCCCGTTTATACATAACGGTTCGTGGTAGCACTACTACCCCGGGCGGGGAGGGTCATTTCCCTAATGGATCCATTAACTAGTGTTCGCGCTTAAGTACATAAATAACGATATATGATGGAGAGACTTCCGTAAAAGTAAGTAACTCATGCAATCCCGTACAGTAAAGTAAGTAGTTCGTACTTGTGTTAAAGAAAAATAAGCAATGTATCTCACCCCGTAAGTAAAACAGTAAAAGTGGGGCTGTAAGACTCACCTGAGCCTAGTAAATACGTATGTCAAATCAACCAGGTAAAGCGGTTGTAAGTCTGTGTAACGATTCTCAGAACCCTGCAACCTTCTGGCGTCCGAAACGCACAAGGTTGCAAGTAAACAAGTAAACGAGTTGGTGTCTTAAAAGATCACCCATGCTAGTTATCCACTCAACTAGGACATGTCCAAGTGTTTTTTTAGTAAACCGTTTGTATTTTGAAAACAAGTATGGCCCGTTGGTGACGGTTTATAATAATAATCCATGAGTGTTATTATTATATGTATCGTTTTATTAAAAATCGTATCTGGGATTTAAATTCGGAAAATTGGTCAAGTCGGGTTGTGGACTGAAATAGTGGGGCGAACAGAGTTCGCGGTGCGAGCCGAGTTAGGCTCGCAAGGCAGTAGGCTGCGAACCGAGTTGGGTTCGCAAGGCAAGGTGGGTTCGCAAGTGGTAGGCTGCGAACTGAATTCGGTTCGCAACACAAGGGTCAACTCGCAGGTCAACTCGCAGGTCAACTCACAGGTCAACTCATAGGTCAACTCGCAGGTCAACTTGCAAGTCAACTCGCGAGTGGGTTCGGTTTGTAGCTTGGGTTCGCGAGTTCAGTTTTTGGTTCGCAGTTTAGGTTCGCCTCGCAGGACGAACAGATCTCGGTTCGCAGAACGAGCTGCTCGAACACTTATCTTTAAAAATGCATTTTTAAGTCGGTTTTTGGGCAAATCTTCGTTGAGTAAACGTTATAGCATGTAAATAAAAGCTTTTTAAGTAATTACATCGAGTTTTGAAGCGTTTCATACCAAGAATCGAAAATGGGGATGATGAAGGTGAGGTAGAAGATGATGGTGGTCCTTGTGCTTTTTCTTGATGATGATGATGAACGATTTTGATGACGGTGGTGTTGATGTTGCTGCTGATTTGAAAAAGGAAGAGGGGAAAGAGAAGTGAGGGTTTTGAGTTGTAAATTTGTGTGTGTATTTGTGAAAATTAGAGGAATTGAAGGAAGGAGGGGGGTTTAAAAGGAGGTGGGTCGGGTTGGAGCTTGGATCCGCGGGTTTGTGCTGACCCATTTGGGTCTCGATCTCATGAACTCGTTGCTCAGATCTTTATGTTACGTTCCGCGATTATTTAAATGTTGTTCCGTGTTTCGTGTTTAAGTATATCCAAAATATTTTAACTGAAACATTTTATCAAAACACTAAATAACGAGTTATAGAATTATAATTTGAATTATTTTCGCTTGACTGACGCGCTTCGTGCGTGTTTGTCGTGTATAGAGTGTTTTTGTCAATAAGAAGTACTTGGAATATATTCTCACGATATATTAATGTAAATAACGTTTGTTTGGATAAATCCACCTTATTATAAAGTTTTGTCACCAACGTCCATTTATTAAAGTCGGACCTTGTCCGGTTCATAAGTGTACGATTTAAATTAGATCGCGTACGCGTGCATGTATTCACACCACAATGTTAACTTTATTTAGAGTATTATAAAACTAAATACACGTAGATTTCAAGTAATTTAGGCACAAACCAAAAGTCCTAAATTGGTGGTTGTTACACATCTACCTCTAGCTAAATTCTCTTACAACAATAATTATCACACTAGTATACAAATGGCACCATTTGAAGCGTTATATGGACGTAAGTGCCGATCACCACTCTGCTGGGCAGAGTTGGGTGACAGGCAGTTATTTGGGCCTGAGATCATCCAGGAAACCACTGACAAGATAACTTAAGAACCGATTAAAAACGGCATGAGATAGAAAAAAGAGTTATGTTGATAACCGCCGAAAACCTCTTGAGTTTCAAGTAGGAGACAAAGTCCGACTCAAAGTATCACCTTGGAAAGGAGTAGCACGATTTGGTAAACAAGGAAAACTGAACCCACCTTACATCGAACCTTTTGAAATCCTTGCGAGGATTAGTCCTGTCGCATACAAGCTCAAACTACCCCAGGAGCTTAGTAGCATCCACGACACTTTCCACGTTAGCAATCTGAAAAAGTGACTTTCTGACGAAACCTTAATCATCCATCCCGACAAAGTTTTCATTGACTCGAAACTCAACTTTGTGGAGGAACCTATCGAGGTTATGGATTAAAAAACTCAAAAATTTTGATGTAGTCGAATCAAACTTGTCAAAGTTCGTTGGAACTCGAAACGTGGCCCAGAGTTCACCTGGGAACACGGGGATGAAATACGATAGAAATATCCACAACTTTTCGAACGCGTGACCGAGACTCACAACCAAACTTAAATCTCGGGACGAGATTTCGCTAATGGAGGGGAGAATGTGACACTCCTCCAAATTAGGTATAAACTTATACTTAATCTCATGCATTTCTTACGCTAATTCCCTACTTAACTTTAAACTAAACTATTGATGTGAGATAGGTCTAGCGAGCCCAAAACTTTTGACAAAAAGTATTACGAAAATTTATAATTATTTATAATTATAAATTAAACGATACGAAACAATATCGAAGTGAATCCGGCAAAACAAATACAATCGTTGGTGATACAAAAGTTCTGAAAGAACGAGGAAAATAATTTTAAAAATTATTTATTTGAAAACATTATGCGAACAGTCAGAAATAAAAATGAAATAAAAACATTATTACGTTTTATATAAAACGTGTCGTACGCGACAAAGACAATACAGAAACGTACCCAAAAGTCAAAAGTAATAAAAATTATATTTCTATTATTCATAATCAAAGTATTTGGAGAATACCTCAAAATAGATTTACAAATATTAAATGAAAATTTGCACATAATTAAACCGGTGTACGAAACTAACGGGTTAGAAACCTAAACAATTATCACAATCTAAAATATATGCTTGACATATTGCTGTTCACCCTCCATGCCTCAGTTAAATTTGAGTGCAACTCAAATATAATATAAACTCCCTCCTCCCTTCTCTGTGCCAACAAACTCCAATTATTTGAGCACCAAACTTTCTTTATCCTGGAGCTCCATCGACAGAGGTAAAGCAGGAGCAAGAAGGAGCAGAGACAAACCTTCTTCACAATCATTTTCATCCACTCTAACAATCATCAAACTAATCACAACAAGAACATTTATATTATCATCATCATCATCATCACCACCAAATCATCATCAACATCAAAGTGAGGAAACTTCCTACTCTTTAAATTCTTACATAAATTTAGTAAATATAGTGTTAATCTTAGATAATATATGTATATATTTGATAAATTTGATGATTTAATTATTTTAATGCTTAAAATAAAATTTGGGTAAACTAAACTTATGATCACGAGATCTGATACGTATAAAACTTGTTAATATGATATATTACGTTGTTGTGAATGATGTAAACTTTGAGAAAATGATTGGAACCAAAACAAACCATTTATATTTATACTGGACTATGTAATGAACTACGAACTAAACAAAACAGACGAACACACCCGAATGGGTAAGAGACCCTACCCGATCAGGTGAACAAAGATACCCAATCGGGTAAGTTTTGTAACCCGGTCAGGTTAAACCCATGAAAACATGTAAAAATTGAAAGTACCCGTCGGGTACCAAGTTATCCACCGGGTACACACAAAAATCAACCGATAGCCGACTGGGTGAAGAATCTTACCCGATCGGATAAGACATGGCACCTAATTGGGTGATGTAACACCGGGTCAAAAAGGTCAATATTCGCGCCCAATTTTTACTTCAAATAATCGTACTTAGTACGCAATTATAACAAAGTATTCGAAAACTTTATGTATATATAATTATTATATATGTAATGCAAGATTATTATTTCATAATCACTAGGAAATCTGATAGAACGCAGAATATCACGTCCGAATTTCGGTGATGAATTTATATAAATAATGTTTTGTTATATAGATTTGACATTATACATGTGAGAAAAAATATTAAACATTCGAAAATGTAAGTTGTTTTAATTAACAACACATTCTAGTTATCTGAAACTGCGCGAAATTTAGTTATAAAACTTTAACCCAAACATTTTATTTTTATAAAATGTTTCAACTCAAAAATATTTCGAAAACATATAAAAGAATTTTATAAATTAAAAATATTATTTATTTTGCGATCGGGTAAAAAACACAGGTATTTTGTACTGTGGTTGGAGACCACAGTTCCCAAATTGGGGATCTGAGTTTTGAGAAAACCCAAATCCCCTTCTCATTTATTTTCCATTTCATTTTCTTCTTCTTCTTCAACCTCTCATCTCAATCTCTCTAAAATTAACAACAACAACACAAATCATCAACAACAATAACAAAGTAGCAACAACACTAAGACCATCATCTTCATCTTCTTCATCTAGTTCATCATCAAGTTCATCATCATCATTCTCAAACCCTCGATCTTCAAATCGTAAGAAATTACACTCTTTTTCTTAGTTATTTCATGTTTATATCATCTATATTATCATATACTAGCTTTGTACAAGCAGATTTAGCCCAAAAATAGGTTAGACCTTGATTTTGTGGGAAAAATCGTCGAACAGACGTAAGTGACGCACGACCAAGAACAGTATAGCGTCACTTCCTTATGTGACGCATTAAGTGTCGCCAAAAACCCTCATTTTGCATCACTTGCTCAAGTGCCGCCTAAAACCCTTTTTTGCGACACTTGCCTAAGTGTCGGTAACTACCCTACCCGAAACTTACACTGATACTCATACCCGACAGTTGTCTAAGTGCCACCACCATATGCGACACTTCCTAAAGTGACGCCAATAATTCAGAACTTACCATTTTATGCGACACTTCCTGAGTGATGCCAAAATCATTAAGTGTCGCTATAAGTGACGCTAAAAACAGAAAACTATTATTTCACTAAGTATACGACGTTTATAACAAACAAATACTCGAACGACTAACTTAGTCAGACTAATTAGTTGCTTACGTATATAACCTCGCGTGTTTAGGACGCTAGGAGGTTACTGTTGGGTTTTCAATTCCCTAACTAGATTAATATACGCAACGGAATTATAACAAAATAATTAATCTAGGGCAATTAGGAAACTAAACCCCAAGGGATCTTAACTTGAATAAATAAAAGAAATATAATAAATATGATAAATAAGAAATTACTAACCTTTGAGAAAACCAATTTCTCACTCGTAGACGAACTAGCAAAACCTTCTTGCTTTGGTGGCGAGTGCCCAAACTAGAACACCTCTAATGGCTCACACCCACGAACAAAGAGAAATCCCAAGTCTCGTAAGGTCACGACTCAAGGTCACAAAACTCTTACAAGGAGCAGAAATAAGAAAGAGAGAAAAAGAATTGAAAACTATTCAATTCAAAGGTACAAGAAAAACCTAAGGGGTAGGCCCCTATTTATAGGGGAGGAGGACAGCATGGGATTCATATCCCAGCCGATGTGGGACAACATGTTTTTCATCCATACAACGTATGGAAGTTCCATACGGCGTATGGATTGATTCTCCAGAATGCTCCTTGATCGTTCCACTGCCTTTGCCCTATTTCATCCATACGGTGTATGGAACTTCCATACGGCGTATGGATTGATTTTTCAGAATTCTCTCCTTTTTTTTCTTTTAGTTTCAATTAATATTCAATTAACAAACTAAATGTAATATTAATTCCAATTAATATTATCTCTCCATTTATTCTCTTACTGTTCATTGAGAGCGACCCAAAAAGGACTCCACTTTTAATGATGTACTTACCAATTAGTTATGATATTGGACACTATTCCAACAGTCTCCCACTTGGACAATTCATCAACTATTATTGGTCTTAGCTTATCCATTAACTAAGCAGAGAGTGTCATCCAACGGAACTGCCGAACTCTGATTCTTATCTTAGAGTTAGCCATTTAGATAAGTGATCATATATTCCTTTGTTTCTGATATCATATGAAATTGGGACATGGATTTTGATCAATCTCAAGATTCAAAATTGTGTTTTCTGATTTCTTATCAATTTGACTATATAGGACTACAAAATTGTATACATCAACTAATCCTGGCTTGGCTAAGCGCTTTATTAGTCAACATTTAATCATCAGAGGGCCCATGATATCGCTTTTCCCATTAGGCGAAAAGGAACAAATAAATTTCGACTACATAGCATTAGTCAACTCATCATGTCATACCTAGCATACCCTTTATAACTGGCATTTATGCACAGCGTTTGAGTAGACTAAAGTATAACAGACTTGAAAAACTAAAAACTCAATGTATCTCCATTTTAAGAATATAAGATATTATCATCTCAAAGATACTTGTGATTTCAATCCATAAAGTAACTTCCATGAGTGCAGGTCTCTCCTATACTTAAATCCCCAATAAGTACCCATGAGTGTTGCAGTAATCTCCATGCAATATCTAATATCCATAGACAATCTACTAACACTCCATGACAGTCTTAATTCACCACATACTTCCTATAGTGTAATCGACTGAGGAGGTTTGAGTAAATCTTGTTACTCTGGAAGTGGTGTCTAAACATGCTAAACTTGAAACACAATGACAAACAATAGTAAATGGTAGAACTCCTTCCAATAAATAAATCTCCATTATTTAATCACCAAGTCTATTCATGTTTCCATTATTGTTTGTAACGTTTCAAAATCAAACTAACAACTAAAACTTTATGTTATCTCGTAACCTCATGCTCCTAGCAAGTTTACTGTGTTGGACTCAACCAATGATGTTGCGAACTGATTAGTTTGACTATCCTCTAATCCTCACAATCACATGTCCTTTATGCTTCTAGCGGTTTCTTGTGTCTGGACTTAGTCAGTGTCTTTATGAACGGATCAACCGGACTATCCTCTGATCTTCACAATCACTTGTCCTTTTATACTCCCAACATTCTCTTATGTTCGGAATTAGTCAGTGTCTTTGTGAACGGATCAGCCGGACTATCCTCTAGATTTTCACAATCACTTGTTCTTTTCCGAATAAAATGGTATTGCTTTTCAAAACATTTTGAATTTCCATGTCTCCGCTCCTCCATTCAGTAAGATTCCCAAATCAGATTGTGAACGACCATCATCTCTATCTATTTGGAAACTTGCGTCACTATGACCTGTTACTCTGAATTCCTTTTCTCCACTAAAAACTTGTCTTCAGTATTTCTCAAATACTTGAGAATGTTCTTTACAGCTGTCAAATAACTTTCACCAGGATTGTGCCGATGTCGGCTCACTTTGCTCCAAGCAAATGAGACATCAGTCCTTCTACACGTCATGACATATATGATCGATCCTATAGCCGAAGCTTATGGGACTCGACTCATTTCGTCCAATTCTTTCTAAGTCTTTTGGACATAGATCCCTTCTAATCTTTTATGCCATGATGTAAGGGTAGATTCCTTTTCTTAGAATTCTCCATTCTAAGACCTTTTAGAATTTTATTCTAAGTACAATTCCTGGCTAAGTCCTATGAAACATTTCGACCTATATCATTTAAATCTTTATACCAAGAATATATGTTGCATCTCCTTAATCTTTCATAGCGAAACTTTTTCCCAACCAATCCTTTACACCTTGTAATGTTGGGATTCCATTTCCTATGAAGTATTATATCATTTACATATAATACTAGGAAGACTACAACCCTCCCACTGAACTTGACATATATACAGGACTCATCTTTGCTTCTAGAAAATTCAAACTCTTGGACTTTCTCATGGAAGCAGATATTCCAGCTATGAGAGGTCTGTTTAAGTCCATAAACCAACTTATGAAGCTTGCACACTCTATTAGGATACTTTGCTCTTTCAAAACCATTCGGTTGTGCCATAAGCACATCCTCTATTCGTTTTTCATTAAGGAAAGCGGTTTTGACATCCATCTGCCAAATTTCACAATCATGAAATGCAACTATGGTTAGCATTATCCTAATTGACTTTATCTTAGCTATTGGTGAGAAGATTTCCTCATAATCAAACTCGTGGGTTTGAGTATAGCCCTTCGCTACCAACCTAGCTTTACAAGTGTGTACATTCCCATCCATATATGTCTTCTTCTTGAAGATCCACTTACAACCCACCGTCTTAAGACCGGGTCTAGTGTCAACCAAATTCCAAACTTGGTTCTCATGCATAGACTGAATCTTGCTTTTCTTAGCTTCTTTCCACTTTAACAGCCTTATGGCCTGCCATCGCTTCCTTGTAGTTAGCAGGTTTTATCTAATTCACTTAGTGTACTATCACTAATGTTATCCTCTTCTTCTATATGGATATCATAACAGAACTGAGGAGGATTGCTAACTCTACAATTGCGAGCGGGTAAGAATATGTCATCAAATTAACAGGTGTCACCACCTCTTGTTGAACGTCAGTGTTTACTTGTAAGTTCTTCACCGGTAGACCCTTGAAACTTTTCAAGATCAATTGTACTCCCACTGTCCTCTTTAGATATTGTTTCTCTTTTAAGGAACAATCCTCTTCGAGCTACAAACATATATCTAAATGACTCATGTGGATAACCGATGAAAAGATACTTTTCAGATTTGGATTTTGTGCTAAGTTTCTTGTCTAACGATAACTTCACAACTCCAGATTTGGATGTGCTAAAGAGAAAACATTTTCCCTTTCACATCTCTTCTTGGTGAATACTAGATTTAAGATATGCGAATGTCTCTAATGTCTAACCCAAAAAGTTCATTGGAAGTGTTGCCCGACTCATTATAGATTGAACCATATCTAACAAGGTTCCATTTCTCTTAAACAACTCCATAAGACTATGGTGTTCTAGGAGGAGTCAACTGTGAAACTATTCCACAGTTTCTAAGATGATCAAGAAACTTGATACTAAGGTATTCTCCTCTCCTATAGTATTGGATTCCCTTTATCTTTCTACCCAGTTGATTTTCTACTTCGTTCTGATATCCTTTTGAACATTTCAAAATTATCTGACTTTTGTTTAATCTGATGAACATATCCAAATCTACTGAGTAGTGATTTCCATCATTTGTGGCGCATCGGAATGGTCAACACACATCCGTATGCATCCAGTCCAATATTCCTTCACCTCTTCCACACGACCATGTGAATGGTGATTTAGTCATCTTGCCCGATAAACAAGATTCGCATACATCATCCGATTTGTGGTCGAATGACTTCAACACTCCATCCTTTTGGAGTTGGGTGATGCGTTTCTTATTTTGGTGCCTAAGATGAAAATTGCCACAATTTGCATTTATCAACCTCATTAGACGAACCAACATTTAAATTACCTTGCTGACCTGTTCCACATTTTCATACATGCCTTTACTAGGTGAAGCTTTACCACCATTCTCATTATCAAATGAAAACTGATAACTGTCCTTAAACAAGCATGAAATGAAACTATGTCGAATAACAACAATTATTTAAATTTATCCTAACCCCATATTTTAGCACGAGCTCAAACTTTCCAATGGACCTGACTTTCTTATCTCCCATGACTAAGTTGAGCTCTTCATGCTTCTAACTCCCACTTTCCTTTAGGTCTTACAATACAGTGCAAATGTGAGCACCACACCTTGTATCCAAGACCCACGAATTAGAAGCTGTAGTAATGTGGAGTTAGATCACTTATATACCTGAATCCTTTTCTGACCTTACTGTCTTTAAGCTCCTACAGATATTGTGGGCGGCAACGCTTCTAATGCCCCTCTGTGTTACAGTACAAGCACATTGCTTTCCATGGATTCCTTGGTAGGTGCAATCTCAGATTCGATCTTTCTCTTAGCCTTACGATTGGACCTTCCATTCGTAGCTATTTCGGATCTCATCCTTTCTTTGCATCATGACCAATTTTACAACACAGGAGCTGCTGATCCAGAGGGCAAATCCTTATTGATCCCTTGCTTAGCGGTTTGCAGTAATTTTGGAGTTACATTATTGAGGTGTATATCTCATTCAAATCCATTTGTCATGAGAATACAAACTGTTTATATACAGCTGATAGATCGGACAGAATTATGGGGATGGAAAAGTTTTGTATCAAACATTGTATTCAATAATTCCAACCTATCAAAGTACCCTTTCATCTCCAAGACGAAAGCACAATTGGAGGTTTCAGGTTTAGGTTTGCAAGCCATGAGGGATTCGTCCACATCAAGGCGTTCTTTGCTTGCCTTTGCCTGAACCATTTCTTTTGACTGCTGGTTCATTTCATGAGCTCAAGTATATTCAAAAGTCTTTTGCAATTCAGGGCTTATGAAGAATACATGATACTTTATTCGCATAATCATAATGTTTCCGGTGAGTTTTAATCTCCTCTTGGTTTGAATCATTATCATTTGTGGGAATCTGCTCAATGAGAACACACTCCTTGTTCTCGTACCTTAGGCTAAACCTACGATTCGCATCCAGTCCATACACTTTGGACTAGTTAGTCTTTCCCACCCAAAAGCTGAGAGTAGTGAGAAAGTCGAGTTGTTTGCAGAATTAGGAACGAGAGGATTATTACCATTTTAATAGACATCTTTGAGATAAACAGTTTTAGTTAGTTTGAATATTCCTTAATTTAAATTACCCAATTACAAAATTAAGGCTAGGATCCATATTTTTTAGATTCATTTTATGAAAAGGTTTTCCGTAATCATATTGCGAATTTATTTTAGGTAGACAATTCCTTTGTCAATTTCATTCTCTATGAAACTCCTAGTTCTTTTGAGATTCATTTATTCTTATCAACGGCATGTTAATCTCGGATATGCTCATCTACTATTCATGACTGGTATGCCGAGGATCATGAACAAGATGGTGAATTTAACCATGCAAAATCCGCGTGGTCCCCGGCCCGAGTACGCTCGAGAATCGCAAGTTCCACATCACCTCTCAATATGATCTCATATTAATGTGCCAGTAAACCACACACGCTCCATAAACAGACCATACAAAAGATGTGCGGTTTTCATGGGTTAGCATACTATTCACATTTTATAGTATCTAGAACGGAATTTTGTTTTAGTACTTTTAGGTCATATTTTGATCTTAACATCATCCTATCAAAGTCCTTGGCAGCTCCATTGAACGCACAAAGAAGCAGAGAATACCTCGCTTATAGTTTGTTCACTATGGGTGAGCTAATTCGTCAATTGACTGACGATGTATTTAACTTTAATGATACATATACTTATATATCATAATATATGTAACATCTCTCTTTAAACTCTTAAAGTCTACAGTTCTATTTTAAAACATTTTAAAATTTAGGGGTATATTTTAAACATTTCAAAATATAGGGTCTAAAGTGTAAATTCATTTTACCAATTTAGACAATTCTATTTCCAATTTATCTTTACCTACATACTATTGCAGATAATTAAATGCTAGTATTTATCAAGCTAAGGCTCTGATACCACTGTTGGGTTTTCTATTACCTAACTAGATTAATATACGCAGCGGAATTATAACAAAATAATTAATCTAGGGCAATTAGGAAACTAAACCCCAAGGGATCTTAACTTGAATAAATAAAAGCAATAAAATAAATATGATAAATAAGAATTTACTAACCTTTGAGAAAACCAATTTCTCACTCGTAGACGAACTAGCAAAACCTTCTTGCTTGGTGGCGAGTGCCCAAACTAGAACACCTCTAATGGCTCACACCCACGAACAAAGAGAAATCTCAAGTCTCCTAAGGTCACGACTCAAGGTCACAAAACTCGTACAAGGAGCAGGAATAAGAAAGAGAGAAGAAGAATTGAAAACTATTCAATTCAAAGGTACAAGGAAAACCTAAGGGGTAGGCCCCTATTTATAGGGGAGAAGGAGAGCATGGGATTCATATCGCAGCCGATGTGGGACAACATGTTTTTCATCCATACGGCGTATGGAAGTTCCATACGGCGTATGGATTGATCCTCCAGAATGCTCGTTGATCGTTCCACTGCCTTTGCCCTATTTCATCCATACGGCGTATGGAAATTCCATACGGCGTATGGATTGATTTTCCAGAATTCTCTCCTTTTCTTTTCTTTTAGTTTCAATTAATATTCAATTAACAAACTAAATGTAATATTAATTCCAATTAATATTATATCTCCATTTATTTCTCTTACTGTTCATTGAGGGCGACCCAAAAAGGACTCCACTTTTAATGATGTACTTACCAATTAGTTATGATATTGGACACTATTCCAACAGTTACTACTCGGACATCACGCGTATCTTAGGATCGCTGACAACTCACAGGTTAGTTCATAGCCACACTCTTTTAATTGTTTTAATGTTTTCGGGGTGAGACGCATGCGCAATTACTGTTTTCAAATTATAATGATAATACCTTTATAATTCACACTCAACTATATTATTGTTATGTAATACAAAATGTGTAATACTTAGAAATTACACCCATCATATTGTTGTAGAACAATATCACCACTTAATCTAGATAGGTTACCATTATACACTGCTAGATCGTTGAAAAACAATTACCATTATATAACTTGCTTAAGTTATCACTATACATTGGCCATATTGTCGCGGGACAATATTATCGAATATACTAGAACTGGTTAGTTCTACCTACGCTGAGCAACAACTAGACTCTTTACAGGATTAGTTTTCCTTTTAGGAACTAAGACTGCCTATATATTCCAAGACCACTCGAATGGACTTGTATTTAAGTGAACATTTCCCAGAGACCTCAATATACTTGCTAGGCTGAGGCTAGGAGTATACATTTGAAACATACGTTAGTATAGACTCTTTATACTAATACGAGACAACTAGGTGATGAGTTATTCATACCTAGGCTTATTGTGCTAGACCTAATATTTAAGTATTGTATATACATGCTTAGGTACACTAAAAACTATCATGTGTTACATGATACTCGGTAGATGTGTTTGTTGATTTGACTTATATATATATATATATATATATATATATATATAGTTATATATACATACTCATGCTCCATCTCGAGCACTTGGGGCTACCTACCACTTACTTATGAATATAGATATACATACACTTACACAAACACGATTACTTTAGACAAGCATGTCGTAGTACTGTTGGCTCTCATTTATACTAGTCAGGCATGTCGTAGTACTGCTGACTCTCATACATACCAGTCGGGCATGTCGTAGTACTGCTGGCTCTCAATTACTCAAGTCGGACAGGTCGTAGTACTGTCGGCTCTCAATTACAAACATTGCTTGCGAGCAATGCTATTCGATGCCATGATAAAGTGGGCACAAAATGATGTCACGGTAAAGTGGGCACAAAACGAGATCACGGTAAAGTGATTCAAAATGATATCGTGGTAAAGTGATACAAATCATAAACTCACGAGTTAATACTCGCACTCATTAGCGGATCGACGAGCTTACACTCGAGATCATTAACACAGTATTTGGCTAAATACTCAATCATAGTTCTGCGGGACTACAATTACATATTGTTGGAGGCAACACACTATGTCAAGGGCACACAAATACCTTACTACTAAATAAGTAATTTTATTACTTGTTATCATATGACGTGGTCATACACACACTCGAATAGTACTTAGGCAGGTATTGCCTCACATTGGTAGACCTACTCATACTTGATCGGTATCTAGGCATGGATTGCTACCCTCTCGATATAACTCGCTCATACCCTTACTCGATAATACTTAGGCATGTAGTGCCTCACGTCTGTAAACTCACTTATACCTGATAGGTATCTAGGAAAGGATTGCCATATTCTCTATGTACTTAGGTACACACCACAAATACTTAGGTATGGGATACCGTATTAGATGTATACACACTGATATTACAACGATATAACAATACAATTCAAAATCGTAGGTTTTGAATCATTTTCCAAAATATATAAGGTTTATACTTTATGTTTTCAACTAACAATCCTACGAACTCACCAGCTTTATAGTTGACTCGTTTTAGCATGTGTTCTCAGATGCCCAGCAGGATTAGGATTGCTACAAGATATGCTAGCTCGAGTCGCATATTTTCAAACATCTGGATTTCTCTGCATAACTTTTGTATTACAATTTATGTACTGAAAGTATTTTGTGAAATCGCAACTTGTATACGTTTTATTTTGGAAATGTATAACAATTTTTAAACGTCTCATTTAGAGTCGTTCATTATGTACCTTTGTGTTTGTGACATTTGATTTGGTAACGCCTCGACCCAACCGCTTCCGCAACCCGAAATTTGGGGGTGTTACATGTGACAACCGTCAAAATCTCAGGTTATTACCACACTCCAATCTTAGATTTCATTATGGCATTCCATATATTTCGGAAAAATTTATGGTTACGACTCCTTAGGTCTACTAAACCGTAAAAAGCCTTAGAGATTTCCTAGTAGATCATAAGTCTATAAGATAAACTAAATTAGATTACTAAGTGCCAAATTAAACAAAGAAAATTTATCTCTTTATGCTTTAACAAAATCCTTATTGAATCGCAAACTGAAATTTCCGTAACTCGTCAACGCAAACTTAATCGGATGAATAATACATGAACATTAAAATTAGAACAAATTAAGTGTATCATAACTTAATTCAAGAACTTAAAATTTCTCACTTTTTAAAACTCAAATTTTAATCACCAAAACATCACAAAATAAACCTTATAACATAACAATACTTATACACCTTTAATACAAATTAATTATACAACAATTATACATATTATTTAACAAAAAAAAAAAAAAATTAAACACCCCCCCCCCCCTAAAACCGGCCAGCCCCCCCCCCCCCCTCCCCCTCCTTTTCATTTCAAATTTTTTTTAATTCCCTATACACTCATTACTACTTCACTTCCCCAAAATCCATTCTCACACTCTTCACCTTTCTCTCTCAAAACACACACTAAACACACACTTCTTTCTCCCAAAAATCAGCCACATTCAAGCCTCTAAACCCAGAATTTAAAGGTGTTCATCACCAAATCAAAGCAAGAAAAGGTAATTTATTTCATTTACTATTATTATTTATCACTTCCTTCTTGTGTTTTCTTCAAAATCCAGATTTTAGCCCTTCTCATGGCTAAAAATCCTCATAAAATGCTTGATGTTTGTAGGTTATATCTTTTCACATCATTATGTGTTAGAAGAAAGAGTAACCCATGATCAAACCAAAAATCAAGTGAAACTTGGTGTTAATACTTGTAACTTTGTTGAATATCGTTTATCTTTATGTAAAAATTGTTCTTGTGATAAATAATCATCTCTAACACATCTTGATTGTATATCAACATCATGCATATGTTAGAACATGGATTTAAAGATCAAAAGAGGATAATCTTCTTCATTTCATGTTTGGTGTTCATTATTTTAAATGAAACACTCAAATAAGAGTTTACAACTTTCTGTCCAGAAAACTTATTATATTTCAACGATTTTTATAAACATCATTCCTTCATGAAAATGGACGTTTTTATAGTCAAAATTTAAGTTCTGGAAGTAAGCTTTCCAACCATGTAAGCCTCGTGTTCATACGAGTTTATTTGATATTTTTAATAGTTTTTGTGAGTAAAGATGTACAAGCTGTAACAGTAAGACAGAAACTTTCTTCTCAGTGTTTTAGTCATAAATGGAGCATTACAACTCCAAAAGACTTGAAACCAACGCTAAAAGTTTACAAATTTCCTTGGCTACAACTTTGAAGAAGACCAATTTTATTGATTCCATGTACATTTTTCTCAGAATTAATGATTGCATGCATGTGTTTAAATTCGACTCTAGAAGATAAAAGTAAAATCTAAAAATACTTGGACCTTTCTAATAGTTCTGTAAAAATTACACAAAGTAGATAACATATTTTAGAACATCTGTGATTTTTCTCTTAAACCATTTTTGAGCAGAAATATTTTTAATAAATACAACTAAGAGGAGTAATTTCTGGAAACTAGCAGAAGTGGACTGATTTTGGTATAACTTTAAAAACCGACACTTACGGACTTACTATGTAGAGAAAGACTAACTTCTATGACTTATAAACCTGATTAAGGATTGGGTAATAGTCTTGGGATAAACTAAGAAGTTTTGACAAGTCAACAATAATCGGTCTCGGTATCAAAAACGGGAAACTTTCTATGCTTGGAAAGATTGGTAACAAAAGTGTTTGAATGTCTTTTGATGTAATTATCTATTGTGTATGTTAATCATAAATTGTGGGGAACCAAAGTTCCAAAACTCAAACACTATAAAATTCGGACTCAAACAATCTTGTGACATTATACGACTTGTGTGTGACGTTCGATAATTTTAGTATGTTGTACAATCGTGTGACCATTATCATTTTCAACCGCGATTATTGGACATTAACAACTTCAAAGCAAACAAACTATATTGGCACTTTGTAATCTAAATAATTAGCTAAGCAATCCTTACAAACAAAACTAGATAAAAACCTAATTAGAACCTTCATGATCGTAGGTCTTGGATAGGAGTCATAAACGGCAAGCACGCGCGTTACATCCATCAATTTACTCTTGCGCTCAATTGTGAGTATTCACAGCCCCTCTTTTTACCGTTCATACTAAATATTTTGGGGTGAAAAGCATGTTATCTTGTTGCAAATACTTGTCTTGTATGTACTTTTCTATTTATACGCTCTTATTGTATGCTTGTGACTCTATCGTGTCTTAAGTCCCCGGTTTCTCTTACACAACCCATTAACTCATTATTGAGCCGATGGTTGATATGGATAGTACTATTTGGAAGGAGGCCACCTTCCCACTCATTCGTGCATATGAGTGCATACCACCAATCTTATATGTTTGCGATAGGACATATCTTTGGGGCGTTGCTTCGGGCCAATAGGTTTGGTTGTGGACTCAAGCTACACATGTCATTCTTAAATGAATCTTATATTGCGTATAAATACTATTTTCCTAATAATGTAAATCTTACTACGTGGTTTGATAACTTCTAAATGGTTTTCACATTTACATTTTATTTTCAAAACCTGTGAACTCACCAACTATTTTTATAGTTGACCCTCATTTTACATGCTTTTCAGGAAACGGTCAGTAGTTCTGGAATGAAGCATCGTTTGTCTTTATTAATTTTGAAGCTATTAGACTTACTTCGTTTTATCTTTTGGATGTATTCGGTTGTATGATTTAGTATTTGGTACTGTAAACTTATTGTAAGTGCTAATAGCTGTATTTTGTAAACGATGAATTAGTTGTACTTTGTGTAATGAAACCATTGTGCTGTTACATCTCGTGTTTCCGCTTTAGCGGGGTGTGACATTACAGATTGGTATCAGAGCCAAAGGTTATAGGAACACCGCTTGACCTTAGGGAAGCCTAGACTATAACCATTAAGTTAGTGTGCCTTTAAGTATGACTAGTTCGGGTGATTGCATCATTCGAAATTAATTTAACATAGCCTGATCAACTATGTATAATTAAAGGCGAAGAGATGCAAGACCGGAAATGGTTATAGAAATAAGGTGCATCATAGAACTCAATTAAGTAAAGAAAAAAACTTCTCTATGGGTGCTTAGTACCTTCATATTCTAAGTTTTACTATACCTCTAGGAACTAAGTTCTCTTTTTGCAGCCTTACCATGTCGAACTCCTCACTCCACGCTCTAGGATCAGCTGATGACTCTGGCTATTTTACTGGTCGCCCTCGCGACAACCCACCTAGCTCTGAGCCAGAGGAGGACCCCTCGGAGTGTTCAGAGTCAGAGAATGAAGCTAGTAGCCGAGAGGTCACTAGGGAGAACACTAGGATTTCCCCGACACGTGTACCACCCCAGCCACCTCAAGAAGGTGTGCGCATGAGGACCACTGCTCGTATGAGCGTTGCTCCACCTGTTAGATTTGCAGTCAGAGATTTCCCTCCCGGAACTGGACCATCAGGAGCTGAACCTTCAGGGACTGTACCTTCGAGAACTGTAGCTGGAATTCCGATATCTCAAGACCCCGACATGACTTTTAGGATGGCACGTAGAGTGGATGTTATGACTCATGATCTTCAGACTCAGAGAGCTTGGATTGCCCATCATGGGGAGATGTTAGGTTATATGACAGACCTAACAGAGCGGTTAGTTTATCGTACAGACGATGCCAGGGAGACAGCACGGGCAGCGGTGTTTTGGTGTAAGGTGTTTGCAGGATTCACTTTTGTGTTGGCTATGATGCTCATTTGGGTAGTTTGGTTTGCTTAGGAGAATGTATTTGGAGATGGATCTAGATTTTGAAGACCATGTAGTGTTTACAATGGTGTATGTCTTTTATTTTAAGTATTTGTGAAAAATTGTGATGAAATGGGTTATCCAAATTTTGGAACTTTTGACTTATCAATGGAAAAACCCTATTTTGTTTATTTAATATTATTGCGACAATTATTTTGATGCTTGATTTATTTTAGAACTCTTACCATAACTTATTTTCAACTTATTTCTTTTTTGTTGTTATCTAACCTTGCAAATACCAAAGTTTCCAACAATCAAAAACATGCTACATAAACACTAATCAACAACTTTCAAAAATGTGTCATAGGATCATGCCTCCAAAACGATCCACTCGACGCACTCAAGAAGATCAACAACCAGACATGGCCTAGGTCATTGCCCAACAACTCTCTGCTGCAATCCCAAACATCATCGCCCAGGTGACTGCTGGTATCCAGGGAGCCCAGAGGAATGAGGGTGGTCCTAACCCCAATGGAAGACAGAATGTACCACCGGTTTTTGCCAATGATGGTCGAGTGTGCACTTATAAATACTTCATGTCTTGCAAACCCAAGGAGTTCCATGGAACTGAAGGTGCTGTAGGTTTACTAAAATGGTTCGAAAGCATCGAGTCAGTACTACATGTGAGCAACTGTGCTGAAGATCACAAAGTAGGCTATGTATCTAGCTTACTTCAGGACGTAGCTCTGACCTGGTGGAACACTCAAGTGCAGACCCGAGGAAGGGAAGCAGCATACAACCTTTCGTGGGACACATTCAAAAGGTTGCTCACCGAACAGTATTGTCCTAAGAATGAAGTGCAGAAGCTAAAAGCAGAACTCTGGAATCACACCATGGAAGGTGCTGAGATAGAAAAGTACACGACTCGTTTTCATGAACTGGCAAAGTTGGTACCTCATCTTGTAACACCGGAGTACAATCGAATAGACCGTTACATTTGGGGATTGGCATCCGGAACTTCGAGGAATGGTTACCTCATCTAATCCAACAACCATCGAAAGTGCGGTAATTCTGGCACACCGTCTGACTACTGATATGATTCGCTCGGGATTCCTGACCAAGGTGAATTCTGGTAATAAGCGAAAATTTGAGAATCAATCAGGAAAGAAGACTGGGAATACTTCGAATAGAAATCATAAATCAGCCAAGAATTTTGCAATTACCACTCAAGAGCCGAAAGGATACACTGGTCCCCTCCCTAAGTGTAACAAATGTAAATTCCATCATGAGGGAGTTTGCCCGAAATGTGACACCTGTAATAAAACCGGACACACCGCTAAGTATTGCAGGGCTGGAAAGGAACGCAAGGAAAGTGGAGATGGCAACAGGGCGTGCTATGAATGTGGAAGTCTGGACCACTTTAGAAATACTTGTCCAAAGTTGAAAAGAGGTCCAAACAACAACACCAGAAATCAGGTAGGACCAACTAATCAAGGGAATCGGAATGTGCAGACGCGAGGACGGTCATTTGTGATGGGAGCTGAAGAAGCACGCCAGGACCCTAATGTGGTGACAGGTACGTTTCTCCTTAACAACCACTATGCATCCGTACTATTTGACTCTGGGCAGATAAGAGCTTTGTTTCACATGAATTTAGACCCTTCCTTGGCAAAGAGTCCAAACCATTAAAACCTGCATACACTGTCGAACTAGCTAGTGGTTACGAACTTAATGTTAGGGAGATCGTACGAGACTGCATTTTGCATCTTGAAAATGAGCAATTTAATATTGATCTCATCCCAATTAAACTAGGCAGTTTCGATGTGGTAGTCGGTATGGACTGGTTAGCCAAGAATCATGTAGACATAGGCTGCCACGAAAAGGTGATACGAATACCCATCCGAGAAGACGAAACACTAGTTGTGTACGGAGACAAGCCCGATAGGAGTTTGAAAATGGTGTCATCCATGAAGATTCGCAAATATCTGAGGAAGAAGTGCTTCGCCATTTTGGCGCACGTTGTCAAGAAAGAGTCGGAGGAAAAACTCGCACAAGATATTCCCATAGTACGTGAGTATTTAGAAGTATTTCCAGATGATTTTCCTGGACTTCCCCCACCTAGACAAGTTGAATTCCGAATTGATCTAATACCAGGAGCCGCACCGATAGCTAAGGCACCGTATCGCCTAGCACCAGCGGAAATGAAAGAATTGTCCAGTCAACTTCAAGAACTATTGGAAAAGGGTTTTGTTCGCCCCAGTTCATCACCATGGGGAGCCCCAGTCTTATTCGTTAAAAAGAAGGATGGATCATTACGAATGTGCATCGACTATCGAGAATTGAATAAACTAACAATCAAAAATCGATATCCTCTCCCTCGAATCCATGACCTATTCGATCAATTGCAAGGTGCCTCATACTTCTCAAAGATCGACTTACGGTCTGGATACCATCAATTAAGATTCCATGAAGAAGACATACCCAAAACCGCATTCAGGACCGATATGGACACTATGAGTTCATGGTTATGCCATTCGGTCTAACTAACGCTCCTGCGGCATTTATGGACTTAATGAATAGAGTCTGTAGAGCGTATTTAGATAAGTTTGTGATAGTGTTCATTGATGACATTCTAATCTACTCGCGAAGCAAGGAAGATCATGAGCAACACCTGAGGCAGATATTGCAACTACTCAAAGATGAGAAACTGTACGCTAAATTTTCCAAGTGCGAGTTTTGGATTAAAGAGGTACATTTCCTTGGTCACGTGGTAGGTGAGAACGGAATTCACGTGGATCCAGGAAAAATTGAGGCCATTAAGAAATGGGAAGCCCCCAGGACTCCAACGGAAATCAGGCAATTTCTGGGATTGGCCGGTTATTATAGGAGATTCATCGAGAATTTCTCAAAAATCTCCCAGCCACTGACCACACTGACACAAAAGGATAAGAGTTTTGTCTGGGGAAAACCACAAGAAGAAGCATTCCAAACTCTAAAATGTAAATTATGCAACGCACCGGTATTGGCACTACCAGAAGGGTCAGATGACTTTGTAGTTTATTGTGATGCCTCGCATCAAGGTCTTGGATGTATGCTAATGCACAACAATAAAGTCATAGCGTATGCTTCCAGACAATTGAAAACCCATGAGAAAAACTATACGACCCACGACTTAGAGTTAGGAGCCGTGGTCTTTGCACTTAAGATTTGGAGACATTACTTGTATGGAACCAAATGCACGATATTCACAGACCACAAAAGTCTCCAACACATACTTGATCAAAAGATGCTCAACATGCGTCAGAGGAGATGGGTAGAGTTACTGAATGACTATGACTGCGAGATCAAATACCACCCAGGAAAGGCCAATGTAGTGGCAGATGCCCTAAGTAGGAAGGAAAGGGTGAAACCCTCACGAATGCGAATGTGTGGAGCACTCGTACAAACTAGTTTAAAAGCTCAAATCCAACTTGCTCAAGAAGAGGCCTTAAGAGCTGAAAACCAGAAAGGAGAAACTCTGCACGGTCTCGAACTAAGGTTCGAAACTAAGCCCGACAGAGTGAAATACTTTAAGGACAGGGTTTGGGTACCCAAGATTAACGGATTGAGAGATCTGATCTTAGAAGAGGCCCACAAATCACGGTACTCAATACATCCCGGGGTTGACAAAATGTACAAGGATGTTAAGGAGTATTACTGGTGGCCAGGAATGAAGAAAGACATCACTGTCTATGTTGGAAAGTGCTTAACATGTTCTAGAGTTAAAGCCGAACATCAAAAACCATCAGGATTGTTACAACAGCCAGAGATACCCCAATGGAAATGGGAACAGATAACGATGGATTTCATCACGAAATTGCCCCGAACCGCTAAAGGCCATGACTCCATATGGGTTATTATCGACCGACTAACGAAATCAACTCACTTTCTTCCTATTCGGGAGGACTACAAAATGGAAAAACTCGCTCAAATCTATATTACTGAAATTGTGTCACGTCACGGAGTACCCATTTCCATTATCTCTGATAGAGATAGCCGTTTCACATCACGGTTCTGGCAATCCACGCAGAAGGCGCTAGGAACACGAATAGACCTGAGTACCGCATATCACCCTCAGACAGATGGGCAAAGTGAACGAACAATCCAAACTTTGGAAGATATACTTCGGGCATGCGTGATGGACTTTGGAGGAAGTTGGGATGTTCATTTACCATTGGTGGAGTTTTCTTATAACAACAGTTATCACACAAGCATTCAATGTGCACCTTAAGAAGCATTGTATGATCGTAAATGCCGATCACCTCTGTGCTGGCATGAAATCGGTGAGAAGCACTTGACAAGGCCTGACATTATCCAGGAAACTGTTGACAAAATCTCAATCATTAGGGATTGACTCAAGGCAGCCCAGAGTCGACAGAAAAGTTATGCGGATCACCGTAGAAAACCGTTAGAATTCCAAATCGGTGATAAGGTGTTCTTGAAATTATCACCATGGAAAGGAATGATTCGTTTTGGAAAAAGAGGCAAGCTAAATCCACGCTATATCGGACCTTATGAAATTTTGAAACGAATTGGTCCAGTGGCTTACAAACTCAAATTACCACAGGAATTAAGCAGGATTCACGACACGTTTCACGTATCGAATCTTAAGAAATGTCTAGCCGACAACTCGCAAATCTTACCCCTTGAGGGAGTCCAAATAGATGACCGTTTACACTTTATCGAAGAACCAACGGAAATCGTCGATAAGGATACCAAGCGTTTAAGACGAAGCAAAATTCCGATCGTCAAAGTTCGCTGGAATTCTAAGCGCGGACCTGAGTACACCTGGGAACGTGAGGATTTCATGAAGCAAAAATACCCTCACCTATTCACTAGCTGAATCTAGACAGTGTCACCAGTGGAAATTCGGGACGAAATTCTTCTAACTGGGGGAGACTGTGACAACCGTCAAAATCTCAGGTTATTACCACATTCCAATCTTAGATTTCATTATGGCATTCCATATATTTCGGAAAAATTTATGGTTACGACTCCTTAGGTCTACTAAACCGTAAAAAGCCTTAGAGATTTCCTAGTAGATCATAAGTCTATAAGATAAACTAAATTAGATTACTAAGTGTCAAATTAAACAAAGAAAATTTATCTCTTTATGCTTTAACAAAATCCTTATTGAATCGCAAACTGAAATTTCCGTAACTCGTCAACGCAAACTTAATCGGATGAATAATACATGAACATTAAAATTAGAACAAATTAAGTGTATCATAACTTAATTCAAGAACTTAAAATTTCTCACTTTTTAAAACTCAAATTTTAATTACCAAAACATCACAAAATAAACCTTATAACATAACAATACTTCTACACCTTTAATACAAATTAATTATACAACAATTATACATATTATTTAATAAAAAAAATAATTTAAACACCCCCCCCCCCCTAAAACCGGCCAGCCCCCCCCCCCTCCCCCTCCTTTTCATTTCAATTTTTTTTTAATTCCCTATACACTCATTACTACTTCACTTCCCCAAAATCCATTCTCACACTCTTCACCTTTCTCTCTCAAAACACACACTAAACACACACTTCTTTCTCCCAAAAATCAGCCACATTCAAGCCTCTAAACCCAGAATTTAAAGGTGTTCATCACCAAATCAAAGCAAGAAAAGGTAATTTATTTCATTTACTATTATTATTTATCACTTCCTTCTTGTGTTTTCTTCAAAATCCGGATTTTAGCCCTTCTCATGGCTAAAAATCCTCATAAAATGCTTGATGTTTGTAGGTTATATCTTTTCACATCATTATGTGTTAAAAGAAAGAGTAACCCATGATCAAACCAAAAATCAAGTGAAACTTGGTGTTAATACTTGTAACTTTGTTGAATATTGTTTATCTTTATGTAAAAATTGTTCTTGTGATAAATAATCATCTCTAACACATCTTGATTGTATATCAACATCATGCATGTGTTAGAACATGGATTTAAAGATCAAAAGAGGATAATCTTCTTCATTTCATGTTTGGTGTTCATTATTTTAAATGAAACACTCAAATAAGAGTTTACAACTTTCTGTCCAGAAAACTTATTATATTTCAACGATTTTTATAAACATCATTCCTTCATGAAAATGGACGTTTTTATAGTCTAAATTTAAGTTCTGGAAGTAAGCTTTCCAATCATGTAAGCCTCGTGTTCATACGAGTTCATTTGATATTTTTAATAATTTTTGTGAGTAAAGATGTACAAGCTGTAACAGTAAGACAGAAACTTTCTTCTCAGTGTTTTAGTCATAAATGGAGCATTACAACTCCAAAAGACTTGAAACCAACGCTAAAAGTTTACAAATTTCCTTGGCTACAACTTTGAAGAAGACCAATTTTCTTGATTCCATGTACATTTTGCTCAGAAATAATGATTGCATGCATGTGTTTAAATTCGACTCTAGAAGATAAAAGTAAAATCTAAAAATACTTGGACCTTTCTAATAGTTCTGTAAAAATTACACAAAGTAGATAATATATTTTAGAACATCTGTGATTTTTCTCTTAAACCATTTTTGAGCAGAAATATTTTTAATAAATACAAATAACAGGAGTAATTTCTGGAAAATAGCAGAAGTGGACTGATTTTGGTATAACTTTAAAAACCGACACTTACGGACTTACTATGTAGAGAAAGACTAACTTCTATGACTTATAAACCTGATTAAGGATTGGGTAATAGTCTCGGGATAAACTAAGAAGGTTTGACAAGTCAACAATAATCGGTCTCGGTATCAAAAACGGGAAACTTTCTATGCTTGGAAAGATTGGTAACAAAAGTGTTTGAATGTCTTTTGATGTAATTATCTATTGTGTATGTTAATCATAAATTGTGGGGAACCAAAGTTCCAAAACTCAAACACTATAAAATTCAGACTCAAACAATCTTGTGACATTATACGACTTGTGTGTGACGTTCGATAATTTTAGTATGTTGTACAATCGTATGACCATTATCATTTTCAACCGCGATTATTGGACATTCACAACTTCAAAGCAAACAAACTATATTGGCACTTTGTAATCTAAATAATTAGCTAAGCAATCCTTACAAACAAAACTAGATAAAAACCTAATTAGAACCTTCATGATCGTAGGTCTTGGATAGGAGTCATAAACGGCAAGCATGCGCGTTACATCCATCAATTTACTCTTGCGCTCAATTGTGAGTATTCACAGCCCCTCTTTTTACCGTTCGTACTAAATATTTTGGGGTGAAAAGCATGTTATCTTGTTGCAAATACTTATCTTGTATGTACTTTTCTATTTATACGCTCTTATTGTATGCTTGTGACTCTATCGTGTCTTAAGTCCCCGGTTTCTCTTACACAACCCATTAACTCATTATTGAGTCGATGGTTGATATGGATAGTACTATTTGGAAGGAGGCCACCTTCCCACTCATTCGTGCATATGAGTGCATACCACCAATCTTATATGTTTGCGATAGGACATATCTTTGGGGCGTTGCTTCGGGCCAATAGGTTTGGTTGTGGACGCAAGCTATACATGTCATTCTTAAATGAATCTTATATTACGTATAAATACTATTTTCCTAATAATGTAAATCTTACTACGTGGTTTGATAACTTCTAAATAGTTTTCACATTTACATTTTATTTTCAAAACCTGTGAACTCACCAACTATTTTTATAGTTGACCCTCATTTTACATGCTTTTCAGGAAACGGTCAGTAGTTCTGGAATGAAGCATCGTTTGTCTTTATTAATGTTGAAGCTATTAGACTTACTTCGTTTTATCTTTTGGATGTATTCGGTTGTATGATTTAGTATTTGGTACTGTAAACTTATTGTAAGTGCTAATAGCTGTATTTTGTAAACGATGAATTAGTTGTACTTTGTGTAATGAAACCATTGTGCTGTTACATCTCGTGTTTCCGCTTTAGCGGGGTGTGACATTACAGATTGGTATCAGAGCCTAAGGTTATAGTGAACTAGGTTGCATTTAGTGGGCCTAGACTATGACCGTTAGGCAGTATTCCTCATTAGGTATAACTGGTTCAGGGTTTACATCATACAAGTTTAATTTAACATAGCGTAGCTAACTATGTACAATTAAATAAAGATGATGTGATATCTGAAATGGGGTTATACTAGATCTGGACTACACTAGTTGACTCTGATTGTTTTGTGCTAGACACCCTAGGCTATTATATGTACTGTAGGTATATTTGAATAGGCCTTCCTTGTGTACTACTTCTACATATCTATATATGTACTGAGTATATATAACATAATTCTGATGTACCATCATATACTCATGAAGAGGCACATCACTGTCTTCCTCACCATCATGACTCAACACTTTCTCTTTATGTACGCATAGGAGAATATCATACTTATCACTGAACCTCGGGAAGGAGGCATAAACTTTGTCTATTGGGATAGAAACCCACACATGTTAATCGTTCACAAAACTAAAACAAACAACATATGGCACGTGGTGCTATGTCGTGCTTTAGGCACAACTCTGCTTCGGCACTACACGAGACACCGTGAGTGTCATACAAGTTTAATGGTTCGGCACTACACGAGACACCGTACTTTAATGGTTCGGCACTACACAAAACTAAAACAAACAACATATGGCACGTGGTGCTACATCGTGCTTTAGGCACAACTCTGCTTTGGCACTACACGAGACACCATGAGTGTCATACATACCAACACATTTGGCTACATCGTGCTGCGGGCACAACAAACGGTACTTTGGTACTGCAATTTGGCACATTAGTGCTAAACTCCCAGTATGTTGATACTGCATTACGGCACGTGGTGCTGCATTCCATAGTACTTCGGTACTACACTTTTAGCACATTGGTGCTACACTCACAGTACATGGGTACTGCATTACGGTGCTTCGGGCACTGCATTACGGCACGTGGTGCTACGTTTCCTAGTACTTCGGTACTACATTCATAATACATTAGTATTACATTACTGTGCTTTTAGCACTACATTACAGTACGTTGTTACTGTATTTCATCAGTACTTAGGTACTACATTCATGATACCTTAATACTACGTTATGGTGTTACTAGCACTACACTTCAGTACTTTGGGTGCTGCATTTTGACTCGTTAGAACTACACTCATAGTACGTTAAGACTGCAATATAGTCTATTAGACTACCACAATAATCTAGTCATGGTTGACCTACATTGGAAACATTATTTAGTCATTACCACGACTATACACTGAAACTACAACATCTCAACTTACTCATTATAAGCATACGTGAGCTATTCACGTCATGACAACTTAAAAGTCCGAGGACTTTCGAAAGCATAACTTAATTGACTTTCTGGATCTTATCACTATGAATCACTGATTTTCACGTCGCGCTAAATCAAAATCTTTGAATAAAGATCTCACACTTTGTCGTTTCATTCTTATTTAAGAATCATGCCGCCTAGACGACAATCGTACACTCAAGTGAAGCTTGACCAAATCACTGAACAAAGAGTGGCTGATGCTTTAGCTACTCGAAACCGAGCACGACCATGCACCTATAAGGAATTCCTCAACTGTAACCCACCAAACTTCGTTGGAACTGAAGGGGCTGTCGGATTAATCCGATGGATCGAGAGAATGGAATCTATATTCCACATTTGCAACTGCCCCGATAACTACAAAGTTAAGTACTCCACCTACACCCTCCAATATAATGCCCTTACCTGGTGGAATTCCTACGCCCAAACTGTAGGGATCGATGCCGCTCACAAACTTTCTTGGGAGGAACTGAAACAAATCATGAGGAACGAGTATTGACCCAGTGAGGAACTACACAAACTCGAGGATGAATTCTGGCACCTCACCGTAAAGGACAACGACATCATGGCATACACCAATTTTTTTCACCAATTGGAACTTCTTTGCCCAACCATGATGAACCCTGAATACAAACGAATCGAAAGGTACATCAGAGGACTCCCGATACAAATTGAGGGAATGGTCACCGCCTCTAAACCCGACACTATCCAAGATGCTGTTCGCATGGCCCACAAACTCATGGCACAGGTGGTTCGACGCGGAACACCTGCAACTGAAAACCTTAAAGGAAAATGGAAGGGAAATTCCAGCACCAATCATAACCCAACGAACCAACCCAAACCCTTGAGGTCCTTCACTACCGAAAAACGAGGCTATGCGGGGAATAAACCATTTTGTCACGGTTGTAAACAACATCATGATGGTTCATGTGGTTTACACTATGAAAGATGCCAACGATACGGACACGAAATCTGGGATTGCAGAGTTCCCGCCAATCCCGACTCACAAAGGACATGCTTCAAATGTGGTGAGCCCGGACATTACAAGAAGGATTGCCCAAAAAGGAAACGAAAAATTTACCTGATCGGCTCTGAATGAACCGAACTAATCTACGACAATGATGTAAGTACATCCTTCTTCAAAAACATAACCCTTCGATTTTGGTTTACACTAAGCGTGTACTTTTACTCTCCGATATCACTTTATTGACTTAATGCCGAATGCATCATGGGGCTAGTTAACCTAAGCCAACGTAAAACTCAAAGTTTGCTTTCAGCAAACTGGACAAACTGAACATTTACCAATCACTCAAGCCTGATAGAACTACTCACTAAACGGTCACCGTGTGAAAAATATCTGGTCTTGAATGGACTACAATGTAAATGGTTACTTAGTAACCACGACTTAATCATACCTTGAACAAATAATATAGTCAGAATGTGACTACAATGATAAACTGCGACACGGTCATGGATTGACTACTTTTCAACCCCGTCATAGACATGGTATGTCTACTATCCACTTGATGAACTTCTCGTACGAACACTTCTCCCCAGACTCTACACAATCACTGTTGGGTTTTCTATTCCCTAACTAGATTATTATGTGCAGCGGAATATTACAAAATTAATCTAAGGCAATTAGGAAACTAAACCCTAAGGGATCTTTAACTTGAATAAATAAAAGCAATAAAACAAATAAGATAAATAAGAAATTACTAACCTTTGAGAAAACAATTTCTCACGCGTAGACCAACTAGCAGAACCTTCTTGCTTTGGAGGCAAGTGCCCAAACTAGAACACCTATAATGCTTCACACCCACAAACCAAAAGAAATTCCCAAGTCTCCTATGGTCACGAGTCTCCTATAGTCACGACTCTTAGTCGTAAAACTCTTACAAGGAGCAGGAGTAAGAAAGAGAGAAGGAGAATTGAAACTCTTCGATTCAAAAAGGTGCATGGAAAACTAAGGGTTAGGCCCCTATTTATAGGGGAGGAGGAAACCAATAGTTTGGTCCCCCAGCCGATGTGGGACAACTGATTTCAGCATCCATACGGCGTATGGAATTCCATACGGCGTATGGATGTAATTCCAGAACTTTCTGACAGCCGTCCACCACCTTACAAACCCTAGCATCCATACGGCGTATGGATGGAGTTTTCAGAATCTCCTTTTCTTTTAGTTTCTAATTAATATCCAATTAATAAACTAAATATAATATTAATTCCAATTAATATTATCTCTCATTTATTTCTCTTACTGTTCATTGAGGGCAACCCAAAAAGGACTCTACTTTTAATGACAATCTTACCAATTTAATTATGACCTTGGACACTATTCCAACAATCTCCCACTTGGACAAGTCATCAACTACTATTGGTCTAAGCCTATTCCATTAACTGAGCAGAGAGTGCCATCCAATGCAACTGCCGAACTCTAATTCATATCTAGAGACAGCCCTTTAGACAAGTGATCATATATTCCTTTGTTTCTGATATCGTATGAAACTGGGACATGGATTTTAATCAATCACCAGATTCAAGATTGTGTTTTCTGATTTCCGATCAATTTGACTATATAGGACTACAAAATTGTATACGTCAATTTAGTCCTGGCTTGGCCAAGCGCTTTATTAGTCAACATTTAATCATCAGAGGGCCCATGATATCTCTTTTCCCATTAGGCGAAAAGGAACAAATAAATTTCGACTACATAGCACTAGTCAACTCATCATGTCATACCTATCATACCCTTTATAACTGGCATTTACGCATAGCGTTTAAGTGGACTAAAGTATAACAGACTTGAAAAACTAGAAACTCAATGTATCTCCATTTTAAGAATATAATATATTATCATCTCAGAGTTACTTGTGATTTCAATCCATGAAGTAACTTCCATGAGTGCGGGTCTCTCCTATACTTAAATCCCCATTAAGTACCCATGAGTGTTGCAGCAATCTCCATGCAATGTCTAATCTCCATAGACAATCTACTAACACCCCATGACAGTCTTAATTCACCACATACTTCCTATAGTGTGATCGACTGAGGAGGTTTAAGTAAATCTTATTACTCTGGAAGTGGTATCTAAACATGCTAAACTTGAAACACAATGACAAACAATAGTAAATGGTAGAACTCCTTCCAATAAATAAATCTCCATTATTTAATCACCAAGTCTATTCATGTTTTCATCATTGTTTGTAACGTTTCAAAATCAAACTAACAACTAAAACTTTATGTTATCTCGTAACTTCATGCTCCTAGCAAGTATATTGTGTCGGACTCAACCAATGACGTTGCGAACTGATTAGTTGGACTATCCTCTAATCCTCACAATCGCATGTCCTTTATGCTCCTAGCGGTTTTCTTGTGTTTGGAATTAGTCAGTGTCTTTGTGAACGGATCAACCGGACTATCCTCTGATCTTCACAATCACTTGTCCTTTTATGCTCCCAGCATTCTCTTGTGTTCGGAATTAGTCAGTGTCTTTGTGAACGGATCAGCCGGACTATCCTCTAGATCTTCACAATCACTTGTTCTTTTCCGAACAAAATGGTATTTCTTTTCAAAACGTTTTGAATTTCCATGTCTCCGCTCCTCTATTCAGTAAGATTCTCAAATCAGATTGTGAACGACTATCATCTCTATTTGATTGGAAACTTGCGTCACTATGACCTGTTACTCTGAATTCCTTTTCTCCACTAAAAAAAATTGTCTTCAGTATTTCTCAAATATTTGAGAATGTTCTTTACAGCTGTCAAATAACTTTCACCAGGATTGTGCTGATGGCATATATGATCGATCCTATAGCCGGAGCTTATGGGACTCGACTCAATTCATCCAATTCTTGCTAAGTCTTATGGACATAGATCCCTTCTAATCTTTTATGCCATGATGTAAGGGTAGATTCCTTTTTCTTAGAATTCTCCATCCTAAGACCTTTTAGAATTTTATTCTAAGTACAAATCCTGGCTAAGTCCTATGAAACATTTCGACCTATATCATTTAAATCTTTATACCAAGAATATATGTTGCATCTCCTTAATCTTTCATAGCGAAACTTTTCCCAACCAATCCTTTACACCTTGTAATGTTGAGATTCCATTTCCTATGAAGTATTATATCATTCACATACAATACAAGAAAGACTACAACCCTTCCATTGAACTTGACATATATACAAGACTCATCTTTGCTTCTAGAAAATTCAAACTTTTGGACTTTCTCATGGAAGCAGAGATTCCAGCTATGAGAGGCTTGTTTAAGTCCATAAACATCCTTATGAAGCTTACACACTCTATTAGGATACTTTACACTTTCAAAACCATCTGATTGTGCCACAAACACATCCTCTATTAGTTTTCCATTTAAGGAAAGCGGTTTTGATATCCATCTGCCAAATTTCACAATAATGAAATGCAGCTATGGCTAGCATTATCCTAATTGACTTTCTCTTAGCTACTGGTGAGAAGGTTTCCTCATAATCAATCCCGAGGGTTTGAGTATAGCCCTTTGCTACCAACTTAGCTTTTATAAGTGTGTACTTTCTCATCCATGTATGTCTTCTTCTTGAAGATCCACTTACAACCCACTGTCTTAAGACCAGGTGTAGCGTCAACCAAAATTCCGAACTTGGTTGTCATACATAGACTGAATTTCGCTTGCTTACTTCCACTTAGCAGCCTCAGGGCCCGCCATCGCTTCCTTGTAGTTAGCAAGTTCATCTAATTCACTTAGTTTACTATCACTAATTTTAGCCTCTTCTTCTATATGGAGACCATAATAGAACTGAGGAGGACTGCTAACTCTACAATTGCGAGTGGGTAAGGATATGTCAGCAAGTTTAATAGGTGTCACCACCTCTTGTTGAACGTCAGTGTTTATCATAATTTCTTCATTAGTAGATCCTTGAATCTTTTCAATATCAATTATGCTCTCACTTTCCTCTTTAGATATTGTTTCTCTCTTAAGGAACATTCCTCTTCGAGCTATAAACAAGTATCTAAATGACTCATGTGGATTACCGATGAGAAATACTTTTTAGATCTAGCTTTTGTGCTAAGTTTCTCGTCTAACGATAACTTCACAACTCTAGATCTGGATGTGCCTAAGAGAAAAACTTTCCCTTCCACATCTCTTCTTGGTGAATACTATATTTAAGATATGCGAGAATATCTATAATGTCTAACCCCAAAAGTTTATTGGAAGTATTGCCCGACTCATCATAAATTGAACCATGTCTAACAAGGTTCTATTTCTCCTTTTAGCAACTCCATAAGGCTATGGTGTTCTAGAAGGAGACAACTGTGAAACTATTCCACGGTTTCTAAGATGATCAAGAAACTTGATACTAAGGTATTCTCCTCCCTATAGGATTGGAGTACCTTTATCTTTCTGCCCAGTTGGTTCTCTACTTCATTCTGATATCCTTTTGAACATTTCAAAATTATCGGACTTATGTTTAATCTGATAAACATATCCAAATCTATTGAGTAGTGATTTTCATCTTTTGTAGCGCATCGGAATTGTCCACACACATCCATGTGCACTAAGTCTAATGTTCTTTCACCTCTTTCATACGACCTTGTGAATGGTGATTTAGTTATCTTTCCTGATAAACAAGATTCGCATACATCATCCGATTTATGGTCGAATGGTTCCAACACTCCATCCCTTTGGAGTTGGGCGATGCGTTTCTTATTTTGGTGCTCAAGATGAAAATTCCACAATTTAGATTTATCAAGCTCATTAGATGAACGAACATTTAAATTACTTTTTTGACCTATTTAACATTTTCATACATGCCTTTGCTAGGAGAAGCTCTATCATCATTCTCATTATCAAATGAAAACTGATAACTATCCTTAAACAAGCATGAAATGAAACTATGTTTCGAATAACAACAATTATTTAAATGTATCATAACTCCGGATTTTAGCATGAACTCAAACTTACCAATGGGCGTGACTATCTTGTCTCCCATGACTAAGTTGAGCTCTTCATGCTTCAAACTCCCACTTTCCTTTGGACCTTGCAATACAGTGCAAATGTGAGTACCACACCCTGTATCCAAGACCCACGAAGTAGAAGTTTTAATAATGCGGAGTTCGATTACTTATATACCTGAATCCTTTTTTGACCATTCTGTCTTTAAGGTCCTTCAGATATTTTGGGCGGCAACGCTTCTAGTGTCCCACTATGTTGCAGAAAAAGCACACTGCTTTCCATGGATTACTTGGTAGATGCAATCTCAAATTCAATCTTTCTCTTAGCCCCACGATTGGACCTTCCATTCGTAGCTATTTTAGATCTCATCCTTTATTTGCATCACGGCCAAATTTACAACACAGGAGCTGCTGAGCCAGAGGGCAAATCCTTATTGATCCCTCGCTTAGCGGTTTGCAGTAATTTTGGAGTTACATTATTGAGGTGTCTATCTCATTCAAATCTATTTGACATGAAATTACAAACTGTTTGTATACAGCTGGTAGACCGGACAGAACTATGGTGATGGAAAACTCTGTATCGAATATCATATCCAATGATTCCAACCAATCAATGTACCCTTTCATCTCCAAGATGAAAGCACAATTAGAAGTTCCGGGATTGTGTATGCAAGCCATGAGGGATCTAACCACATTAAGGTGTTCTTTGCTTGCCTTTTTCCTAAACCATATCTTGATTGCTGGTTCATTTCATAAGCCCAAGTATTCTCAAAAAGTCTTTTGCAATTGAGGGCTCATGAAGAATACAAGATACTTTATTCGCATTATCATAATGTTTCCAGTGAGATTGAATCTACTCTTGGGTTGAATCATTATCATTTGTGGGAATCTGTTCATCGAGAACATACTCCTTGTTCTCATACCTTAGGCTGAACCTAAGATTCGCATTAGTCCATACAGTTTGGACTGGTTAGTCTTTCCCTCCCAAGAACTAAGAGTAGTGAGGAATTCGAGTTGTTTGTTGAATTAGGAACAGGAGGATTATTACCATTTTAAACAGACATCTTTGAGATAACCTAGTTTTAGTTATTTTGAGTATTCCTTAATTAAATTACCCAATTTTAAATTAAGGCTAGGATCCATATTTTAGATTCGTTTTATGAAGAGGTTTGTCGTAATCATATCGCGAATTTATTTTAGGTAGACAATGCTCTTGTCAATTTCATTCTCCATGAAATTCCAAGTTCTTTTGAGATTCATTGATTTCCATCAAAGGCATGTTAATCTCGGATTATGCTCATCTACCATTCATGACTGGTATGTCAAGGATCATGAGCAAGATGGTGAACTTAACCATGCAAAACCCGCATGGTCCCCGGCCCGAGTACGCTCGAGAATCTCTAGTTCCACATCACCTCTCAATATGTTCTCATATTAATGTGCCGGTAAACCACACACGCTCTATTAATAGACCATATGAAAGATGTTTGGTTTTCATAGGTTAGCATACTATTCACATTTTATAGTATCTAAAACGGGATTTAGTTTTAGTACTTTTAGGTCATACTTTTGATCTTAGCATCATCCTATCAAAGTCCTCGGCAACTCCATTGAATGCACAAAGAAGCAGAGAATACCTCTCTTATAGTTTGTTCAGTATGGGTGAGCCAATTCATCAATTGACTGACGATGTATTTGACTTTATTGATACATATACTTATAGCTCATAATATATGTAACATTTCTCTTTAAACTCTTAAAGTCTACGGTTCTATTTTAAAACATTTTAAAATTCAGGGGTATATTTTAAACATTTCAAAATATAGGGTCCAAATTGTAAATTCTTTTTACCAGTTTAGACAAGTCAATTTCCAATTTATCTTTACCTACATACTATTGCAGATAATTAAATGCTAGTATTTTTCAAGCTAAGGCTCTGATACCACTGTTGGGTTTTCTATTCCCTAACTAGATTAATATGCGTAGCGGAATATTACAAAATTATCTAAGGCAATTAGGAAACTAAACCCTAAGGGATCTTTAACTTGAATAAATAAAAGCAATAAAACAAATAAGATAAATAAGAAATCACTAACCTTTGAGAAAACAATTTCTCACGCATAGACCAACTAGCAGAACCTTCTTGCTTTGGAGGCAAGCGCCCAAACTAGAACACCTCTAATGCTTCACACCCACGAACCAAGAGAAATTCCCAAGTCTCCTATGGTCATGACTCTTAGTCGTAAAACTCTTACAAGTAACAAGAGTAAGAAAGAGAGAAGGAGAATTGAAACTCTTCAATTCAAAAAGGTGCATGGAAAACTAAGGGTTAGGCCCCTATTTATAGGGGAGGAGGAAACCAATAGTTTGGTCCCCCAGCCGATGTGGGACAACTGATTTCAGCATCCATACGGCGTATGGAATTCCATACGGCATATGGATGTAATTCCAGAACTTTCTGACAGCCGTCCACCACCTTACAAACCCTAGCATCCATACGGCGTATGAATATTCCATACGGCGTATGAATATTCCATACGGCGTATGGATGGAGTTTCCAGAATCTCCTTTTCTTTTAGTATCTAATTAGTAAACTAAATATAATATTAATTCCAATTAATATTATCTCTCATTTATTTCTCTTACTATTCATTGAGGGCGACCCCAAAAGGACTCTACTTTTAATGACAGTCTTACCAATTTAGTTATGACCTTGGACACTATTCTAACAATCACGACTTCACTCGAAATTTTGGGACGAAAATTTTTTAACGAGGGAAGAATGTAACACCTGGTCAAAAAGGTCAATTTCCGCGCCCAATTTGTACTTCAATTAATCGTACTTAGTACGCAATTATAACAAAGTATTCGAAAACTTTATGTATATATAATTATATATATGTAATGCAAGATGATTATTTCATAATCACTAGGAAACAAATCTGATTGAACGCAGAATATCGCGTTCGAATTTCGGTGATGAAATTATATAAATAATGTTTTGTTATATAGATTTGACATTATACATGTGAGGAAAAATGTCAAACATTCGAAAATGTAAGTCGTTTTAATTATAAACATATTCCAGTTATCTGAAACTGCGTGAAATTTAGTTATAAAACTTTAACCCAAACATTTTATTTTTTTAAAATGTTTCAACTTCTTTAAGTGACGCATTAAGTGTCACCAAAAACCCTATTTTGCGTCACTTGCTCAAGTGCCGCCTAAAACCCTCTTTTTGTGACACTTGCCTAAGTGTCGGTAACCACCCTACCCGACACTTGCACCGACACTCATACCCGACACTTGTCTAAGTGCCGCTACCATATGCGACACTTCCTTAAGTGACGCCAATAATTCAGAACTTACCATTTTATGCGACACTTCCTGAGTGATGCCAAAATCATTAAGTGTCGCTATAAGTGACGCTAAAAACAAAAAATAGAAAACTATTATTTCACTAAGTATACGACGTTTATAACAAACAAATACTCGAACGACTAACTTAGTCAGACTAATTAGTTGCTTACGTATATAACCTCGCGTGTTTAGGACGCTAGGAGGTTACTACTCAGACATCACGTGTATCTTAAGATCGCTGACAACTCACAGGTGAATTCATAGCAACACTCTTTTAACCGTTTTACTGTTTTCAGGGTGAGACCCATGCGCAATTACGGTTCTCAAATTATTATGATAAAACCTTTATAATTCAAACTCAACTATATTACTGTTATGTAATACAAAATGTGTAATACTTCGGAATTACACCCATCATATTGTTGTAGAACAATATCACCACTTAATCTAGATAGGTTACCATTATACACTGCTAGATCGTTGAAAAACAATTACCATTATATAACTTTCATAAGTTATCACTATACATTGGCCATATTGTCGCGGGACAATATTATCGAATATACTAGAACTGGTTAGTTCTACCTACGCTGAGCAACAACTAGACTCTCTACAAGATTAGTTTTCCTTTTAGGAACTAAGACTTCCTATATATTCCAAGATCACTCGAATGGACTTGTACTTAAGTGAACATTTCCCAGAGACCTCAATATACTTGCTAGGCTGAGGCTAGGAGTATACGTTTGTAACATATGTTAGTATAGACTCTTTATACTAATACGAGACAACTAGGTGATGAGTTATTCATACCTAGGCTTATTATGCTAGACCTAATATTTAAGTATTGTATATACATGCTTAGATACACTCAATCACTATCATGTGTTACATGATACTCGGTAGATGTGTTTGTTGATTTGACTTATATATATATAGATGTATATATATACTCGTGATCCATCTCGAGCACTTGGTGCTACCTACCACTTACTTATGTATATAGATATACATACACTTACACAAACACGATTACTTTAGTCAAGCATGTCGTAGTACTGCTGGCTCACATTTATACTAGTCAGGCATGTCGTAGTACTGTTGGCTCTCATTTATACTAGTCAGGCATGTTGTAGTACTGCTGACTCTCATACATACCAGTCGGGCATGTCGTAGTACTGCTGGCTCTCAATTACTCAAGTCGGACAGGTCGTAGTACTGTCGGCTCTCAATTACAAACATTGCTTGCGAGCAACGCTATTCGATGCCACGATAAAGTGGGCACAAAACGATGTCACGGTAAAGTGGGTACAAAACGAGATCACGGTAAAGTGATTCAAAACAATATCTTGGTAAAGTGATACAAATCATAAACTCATGAGTTGATACTCGCACTCATTAACGGATCGACGAGCTTACCCTCGAGATCGTTAACACAGTATTTGGCTAAATACTCAATCATATTTTTGCGGGACTACAATTACATGTTGTTGGAGGCAACACACTATGTCAAGGGCACACAAATACCTTACTACTAAATAAGTAATTTTATTACTTGTTATCATATGACGTGGTCATACACACACTCAAATTGTACTTAGGCAGGTATTGCCTCACATTGGTAGACCTGCTCATACCTGATCGGTATCTAGGCATGGATTGCTACCCTCTCGATATAACTCGCTCATACCCTTACTCGATAATACTTAGGCATGTAGTGCCTCACGTTTGTAAACTCACTTATACCTGATAGGTATCTAGGAAAGGATTGCCATATTCTCTATGTACTTAGGTACACACCACAAATACTTAGGTATGGGATACCGTGTTAGATGTATACACACTGATATTACAACGATATAACAATACAATTCAAAATCGTGGGTTTTCAATCATTTTCCAAAATATATAAGGTTTATACTTTATGTTTTCAACTAACAATCCTACGAACTCACCAGCTTTATAGTTGACTCGTTTTAGCATGTGTTCTCAGATGCCCAGCAGGATTAGGATTACTACAAGATATGCTAGCTCGAGTCGCATGTTTTCAAACCTCTGGATTTCTCTGCATAACTTTTGTATTACAATTTATGTACTGAAAGTATTTTGCGAAATCGCAACTTGTATACGTTTTATTTTGGAAATGTATAACAATTTTTAAACGTCTCATTTAGAGTCGTTCATTATGTACCTTTGTGTTTGTGACATTTGATTTGGTAACGCCCCGACCTAACCGCTTCTGCAACCCGAAATTTGGGGGTGTTACAAGTGAGGTCTAACATACGCGATCGTGTATTTTTACTCGATTGCGTACTTTAGTTCAAGAGTGACACAGCAGTCCAACTCAGTGCACAGAAAAATTTCTTCAAAATGTTAACTTCGTGGGACTAAGTAAATGGATACGAATAAAACGAAAACAATACGAAATAATTGTAAACACGAAAATGTTAATGATATATACATATATATATATATATATATATATTTACATATGCACAACAACAATTAATACTGGTATATAATATATACACACTTATGAATATACGACGAACTAATTATATATATATATATAATGACGTTATATGTATTATATATATAACAAAAAAATTATTTATATGTATGTATGTATTTATTCATATATCTATATACATATACATATGCGTAACAAATGGCACGACTCGAGAAATACAAATGAATTTCAGACTATCATCACCAACAAATTGCACACTTTTCAAAACTCAGACGATGTTTCAACACGAACAAACTATTAACATAATGTGACAAACAATCAAAGTACTTATGTTAATACATATTTTGCGTATAGGTTGACTTACCTTGGGCGACATTCCTCTCATCTGCTAGCTATCATATCACTGCTTATACTGTGAGTTCACAGCCCCTTTTTCAATGTTTTAAGTGCTTTAAAACTAGGGTGAAAAACATAGCAAGTAGTTATTGCTATTACATTCGGTAACTATTTATAAATACTATTTGTATTTACTTGAACTGTTATAAATACTGTTATGTGTTTACATAAACTATTTACTTATTGAAATAACATTTTCACAACTATATTTTGGGGAACTAGACAACGAATCCTAGTACGAATCCAGACTTACAATGTGTGCATAAAAGCCCTTATGTTATGCATACTATAACCATTAGCTAGGTGACTCTAGCCACTGAGTATACAGATAGTACTATCGCCGTGACAACCCTCCCACAATTTGGAGCGTATACTTACTTGTCCTGTAGGCAAACAACATATACGTGGTTGTGGTTTGGTTATAGGGTTAGATCGTGATACTTTAATCTGTGAGGTTTAGCTCACCTTTCGGGGGATCATAGTCCAAGTTTTCCCACAAACTACTATTACTTAGAAATAACATTTCCTACTATTTAATTTAAACTGGAATACACACCGGTTACATTTTATACACCGGTGAACAACCAGTATTACATTTGGGTAACATCCCAACAAACTACATTTCGGGTAACAACCCAACATAACTGTATTTTGCATACATGCACCCATATTATTGGAATAACATACTAATAATACAAATATTTGTTTTAATTATGTTAATAACATACAAACAAACATGGTTTAACAAACCACACACAGAAAACCTGTGAATTCACTCAACATAGTTTTGTTGACGTTTTCTCTATGTTTTCCAGGGAATTAGCTACGTACTTAAGATCTGCATGCATTCAGGATGGACAACCCTGGACCTTTTAGGATGCCACTACTTTTGGGACGTGGGATTTCTTTTGTATAACTGCAATCGTTGCAGTCATACTTATGAAATCTACTTTTAAAATTATGTATTTTAAGACATCTATGTTTTAAATCATACTACTACTATTAAACTTGGCATCTTAATACATCATATTTTGCAATAACCATATGCTCTGTGATTGTATATTCATTTGATTACTATGCCCCGCCACATCACCAACTTTTGTATTTACTTAAGTTAATCGTAGATTACTGTTTGACGGGGTGTGACATTATGATTAGTTGATTATGATGATTTTTAGTTGCCAAATGTGCTGTTATATCAATGTGATATGATAGGTGATCAAAAGACTTGACATTCACAAGCATATGTTAAGTTGCATAATTGCCTAAAAAGTAAATGTGAGTGATATGGGGTTTAAATGAGTAATGATTGTATGTTTCGGCTTGTTGCCGAAAAAGCAAGTGGATTATACGTGTTTCTTACGCCTGTATCTTGTACTTGTATCTTGCGTTGAGATTCGTTGTTAACCATTGCCGTTGAATTATGTGAAATTATGTGGATTATGTGGAATGAGCATTGTAGAGATTCAGTGGTATTTAGCTAACTGTGGTTAGCACATGCTTGTTTCTATTAGCCTTAGTATCCATTTCGACGTGATTTGGTACTAAGTGCTGCTTGTTTCTATTGAGCTTGGTATCCATTTCGACGCGATTTGGTGCCTTGCATGCTTGTTTCTATTGGTTGTGGATCCACATGGTGTTCAGAGTATTCTTTACAATTACTCATTAGTTATCTGCTTAAGCAAATATATGTTGTTAATATCTGGTAAGTGCTGTTTCAGTGTTGTTTTGTGGATTATTCATTTAATTGCCCGTATGCTCACTAAGTTTTTTGCTTACATCTTTAGTTATTTCATGTTGTAGGTGCTATGGTTCGGTTGAACTAAATGGTGATAATGCATAGATCGTGGTTACAAGATGGTAGCGTGGATATGGAGTTTGCAATATGGTTAGACAGGCTCCTCTTTCTTTTGAATTGTCATTTTGAATTATCACTTGTATAAATTGCCCAAATAATACGTTTTGGAGTCATGTTATTAATTAACGAGTAACTTGTCTAGTGGTTGAAAAAATGTGTATTTGACTTGGTAAAGTCAAAGTTGAATATCTAGTGTCAAAATGGGCAAAGATCATGTTGAAAAGTGATAAGTTTGATTTGATGTGAAAATGTATAGTTTTGATCATAGTTTTGGTGAAATTATGATCAAAGCATTAAACATTGAGTTTTGGTTTATTTGTGTGATAATGAATCGTTGATCGTGTTTAGTTGTCAATAGAGTTGAAATTTGAGGTCTAATATTGATATTGTTGTTAGTTTTGGTGAAAGTGTCCAAATGGACACTAAAACGGGTCAAATTACTAAAGGAAACCAAAAATAGAGGTATGGTACTTTTATTGCTGGTTTACGACTCAATGTATGAAGCAAAACATGTTGGTAAAAGGTCAAAGTCTCAAAGCAAGTGGTTTGGAAACTTGGTTGTCCTAAAAAAAACAAGGTCAAAACGGCCATAAATTGTTCATACGTCTAAATTCGTCGTTTTTGAGAAATTTAAAAAAGTGTAAAAAGGGAACCTTCATTTTGGTATAGTGAAGGTGTCCGTAAAATTATTAATTGCTTCTTTTGTAACATCCGCTTCCGGGCCTAGTAATATAATAATAACTTCCCGAATTTAAATTATTATCTAATGTGATAGGAAATGATTTATTGTGACAGATAAATTATTAATTGTTTTGAATTAATATAATTATAAGAACAATAAATTAATTGAATTTGCAAAATGGTTTTTAAGTTCCAGATAATAGGTTAAAAAGGGAACGAAAATAATAAAAAGGAGACAGAGTTGGTTTGGGTGGACCGACTTAAATTACCTAAATCCCCAAATTGTTTCTATATTCTTCCACTTCACAATAAACACACACTGATTAAAAAATATAGCAAGTAAAAAAATAGAAACAATTAGCTTGGTGACTTGGATTTGATTTCTCCAACATTATATTACCATCTCGTTCCTTGCATCCTAATTTTAAGGTATTCTTTTTCTACTTTTATTTAACCTATCATCTATGATTTCGGTTGAATTTATACGAGCTAGTAAATTATGTATGAAATATAAGTTGAGATGATGATATTAAGTATTGATTGATGTTGTTAAGGTTACTTAAAGATTATAAAGTAGTAATAATCTTTGAATAAGTGTGGTTCTTGAATTATTTTATCAAAAGTTATGATTTTGATTTAATAAGTGGATTATCGAATTAGTATGAAATTGGATATAAAAGGCAGTTGCTCGATGATATGTGAGATTATTGATGTTAAATTTGTAAAAAAAATGTGATGATGACTTTGTAATCAGAATTGTAATACTATTTGGTTTATATTCGTATTTGGATCGGGTATGGATGTTAAGATAGCCGATCGGGTATGGATGTTAAGATAGCCGATAGAGTATTGTGTTGGAGTCGATCGGGTGGGGACATAGGAGGTAGCTGGTTCTGTTTTCTTGTAATGAACCGACGAGTTCTGTGGCCTGCGGGCTGATTTTTATTACTTCATATAAATGCTTATGTAATGGAATAGTAATATGATATGTGGTTATATGAAAATTGGAATATTATGTAAATGATAATACTAGGCAACTAGGTAAGGAATATTGATTATATAAGATGATAATTATCATGTGAAAATAAATAAATAAATAATTATTACTTGGGCATGGGTAGACTTAGTATCTATGAGTGTAATAACCTGATTATGTTTATTCTTTGATGCTATATGATGTACTCATCCATGATAGCTAAGTTATTGAAATATGATTCGAATAAATGATTAGGATTGAAAATTTTAAACCGGTTATGGTTTGTAGTTGTTATTAGATATATGTTATAACTGATTATTGTTTAATGTTTGATGCTATGTACTTGAGAGATGGTCATGTGAGTGTGTTAGGATCAAACCTACATATATAAATATGTCATAATGATAAGTGAGAACTAGATAATAGAGTTTGAGACATGATTTGATTTAATAGTTATAAATGATATTATAACATGAATATTATTAGTTGAGATTATACTTGTGAAAATGTTATATGATTATAACATGAGTATTGATTATGGGTGAGTTACTGATTCGTTATTATTATTTGAATTCTTAGATACGGAGAAGACTCAGTAACAATAGACTACTGAATGGACGACTGAGGTATTGGTGAGTGGACCTGTAACCCTCAGTGTAATTTAGTTGTAACAGGTTTGGTTCAACGAGTAATTATAATTGTTGATTGACTGCTTAGTTTACTATGATGATCATTATTATATTGTTGATAGACTGTTTAGTCTGAATTGAATTCCATGATAGTTTGGAATAAGTGATTATGTGATACATGAGCCGATAGGGGCATATGTTATTTTTCAGAGGCCAGCATGGGGCTGAGCTTGGGATTTGCTATTGTTTGGCCAACACAGGGGCTTTGTACATGCGTTGTTATAGGAACCTGTGTTGTGTGAGTCAATGGCACCAAGTAGTCGGTTCAACCACTGTATTGGCCTGCAGTTGGTTATAAGTGTTGCTCGATGGGCCATCCGGACTGCGGGCACCTCGAGAACCATCGATCCTTTGCAGTGTGTGTTTATAATTATTTTTTGTATACAAATTTGCTATGCTAAGTTGTGTTATTGTTTGCAAGTTCATTCACTTAACTTTGTGCTAATCCCCCCCCCCCCTCCCCCATTCCTTCTTGCAGGTTATGAGTTATGATATGACGGGTTGGCAAAAAGAGGGACTTGAAGGAATGTTTGACGATAAGGCGTATACTCTGATATTGATTATTTAAATCAATGTGTCTTGGAATTTCATAACACCCAACCTTTATGTTTTGATGTAACTAGATTATGATTTAAAAGTAAGGTTTTGAAATTGGTAAATTTTATATGTACATATATTATGTAATAAATATGTTTTAAATCTACGCTTCCGAGATAAATTCATTTAATAATGGATATACAAATGAGGGGTTTTATATGTTGGTATCAGAATATAGGTTTGGGTGAATTGGACATTGGTAAGTGTTCAATCCCAAATCTATTTTGTGTTGAGTCAAACATTCTAGAGTGTGGGATTAGATTATTATGGTAGAATTGGTTAGTATAATTGGTACTAACGATTAACGAGTTGTGAGTTGTTATTTTGACTACAAATATGGCTATTCACGATCAACCGACCAGTACCCTCAACAGATTCCCTAGACCGGATGCCCTGCATACAGAGACAAATACAGAAAGACGTGGTCAGTCTGGTATATTATTTTCAGCCGGTGAGAATGTTGACAGGGATGAGTACATTCAACAGTTAGAGAATGAGTTACGGAAACATAAAGAATTGAGACAACAAGAGTTACAGGATAGACATGTTGGATCTTCTCAACAGGAATCTCAGTCACAGTATCAGGTACCGGTGTTTCCATCACCATATCAGCAGAGAAAAGGTTGTTCATTTAAAACATTTATGTCTTGTAAACCTTCAAAGTATTATGTGACACCCGTCAATTTAGGGCTAGTAATTAGTGCCTAATCAATTATTAATACATGTAATTAGTTCTGTGTTAGGCTAATTAATGTACCGATATATATATTATTGAATATATACAATTATGCGATTCGATTAAATCGTACAAGTTTCAAATCGAATGTATTTCGGTTCAATTAAATACGGACGTTGGTGAAACAATTTTATTAAATAATATAACATTATTTAATGACAATATCTTTCCCAAAATATTATCTTGATAATAATACTATGTAATTAATTCGTATCGTACAAACAACGGTTACGTGATTTAAAATCCGTACAACGAACGAGCAAATCGAGATCCCTAAATTAACGAATCATCTATATAAATGTTTTTCCAAGTATTTAGAAAGAACACTTCAAGTGAAAGTATTGAAATTTAAAATCGTTACTTAAAAACGCGTAATAAACGTTTAAACACCAAACCGAACGAGAAAACGAACACCGCACGAAGCACAAATCGAATAAATGAGAAAATGACCAAAATACCCCTGAGTGGGCCCCCTAGGCCGGCCCCCCCCCCACAAACCCCATGAGCCACATGCCCACCTCCCACCTCACCCTCTAAACTTTCATGCACACCACTTACCGTTTCCTTACATGCAACAATGCAAGACCACTTTCATTTCCACTAACTCCTTTACTCACATTTTCTCCACCTTCTCTCTATCACTTTCTCTCTCAAAATCCAGAGAAAACTCAGTCATTTCACCACCACCACAACCACCATAAACCACCATAGCACCACCACCATCAAAGTCACTATTTTTACAAAGAACACAAGCTCAACAACAACTCCTCTTTCTCCTCATCTCATTACCATCAAAATCTTTGTAAGGAAACTTTTTCTTAATTTCATATTGTTTATTTACATGTTATAAGGCTCAACTAACAAGATTATGTCCAAATATAAACTTAAAATACGTTTTTATGAATTTTTCACAAAGAATACACAATCTGTCCAGAAAAACACAGATTACTAAAAATGTCATAACTTGAGTTCTAGGAAGAGTTAGAAGATGCATTTTTTTTTTACAATTTGCATATTGAAAAGATCTACAACTTTCATGTTTTACGTTTTTACCAGATCCAAACGTATTTTTCTCTATTTATCAATTTGTGGGACTGACTTGGTCAAAATCAGAAACTGGACTATGCATGACTAATTAAATTGTTTCTCTAGGATTATGGACTTATAACTCTTGGAAAACATAAGTTAGACACTACACACATAGAAGATCAGTTGATAAAAATTGTGAGACTTGACTTGGACCAGAAATTGGTAACATCACTTGGTGAATAAACCGACAAAAAGTCAAAAATGTGAAATCTTAAATATTTGGAACTTTTATAAGAATCGACACTCTTGGTGAACTTGGACATAAACCGACAATTTATGACTCTATAAACTGATATTTGGGTTGGGTGAAAGTTTCGGGTCAAACCGAGTAAGTTTGACCAAGTCAACAAAAGTGGCTAGTTTTCGAAAAACTTACTATATTTGGAAAGTGGTAACAAAAATGGGTTTGGTTGACCTAGTTAGTAACTTGGACCAAAAACTAAATTTAGAAAGTTACCCGAATGAAAAACCGACACTTAGAACACTTGGATTAAAATTAGAAATCTGGTCAGGCGTAAGTGTCGCCCTACTAGCGACACTTACCCAAGTGACGCCTATAGCGTCACTTACCTTTAGTGACGCCTAAACCAAGTGCCGCATATAGCGTCACTACCCCAAGTGACGCTGCCCATTTAAAAATCACATTTAAACGTCACTTGACCTAGTGCCGTTAACCAACTGAGTGCCGCCTATAGCGACACTTACCTAAATGACGCCCCTAAGTGACGCCCCTAAGTGACGCCTAAATCAGAAACTTCAAAACTAGTTTCACACTAAGTGTTGAACTTCATGAAACATCTAAACTTATACGATATAACTCAGTAACACATAAAACATGCTTTGTAAGCACACGATAGAACATCATAATGATAATGTCTTAAAGAATTATTATTACAAACTTTCACCAACGGGTCGTACACGTTTTTGATAAACAAAGTTGAACAATCAAACATTTGGACATAACTAATTGTTGGAGAACAAACATAGATGGTCTGTTGAGACATCTACTCACTCATATAACATTGCGCGTTTTAAACGCCCGACAGGTTACAAGTCTTCGGACATCAATCCACAGCCAATCAATTCAAGTTTATTTTAATAAACACTCAAGGCTCAGGTGAGTCTCATGGCCCCTATTTTACTGCTTTTCAATCAGGGGTATGATTACATTGCTCGTTTTATTTACATGTTGAACGCAAGTACAAATCAATCAAATACTACATGAGTTGTTTTCACTAATCAATTTAAAGCCCTCCATAACATAGTTTGGTAATACATCTGTAGCGTGAATGTTAGTATATGATATCATATAGGATTGACAATCCTCGTCCGGGTTAGCACGCACTAACTGGTCAAACGGACGTATTAGCATTTGGGAAGACGAGTGTAGATTAGGCACTCGTAGGAGGCAACTCATTTGGGTTTCCTTAATTGGACCTGACACTCAAGTTAAGCTCAGACTATGTGCTCATGGCTGTATAACTTTTATTTTGCTTAATTGCATTTTAAATTTAATTATATTATAAAATCTTGCGGTTCATACAAATATGTGTTGATATACAAACCTGTGAGCTCACCAGCGTTTCGCTGACCCATTTTAGCATGTATCACAGGTGACCAACAGTAGATTGAACTGCTTAATCAAGATCCATTAGCTCGAGTCAGCATGCAAACAATCAGAGATTTAGCTGCATTATTATATTTTGTATAGATTAATTATGTACTTAAATCTCTCAATTTCAAACCGAGATAATATAAACAATATTTTGATGTAAACTTTGGTTTTATTAATATCAGTGTAAAACGACGCATATAGTGGTCGTTCATTATATCTTATGTGTTGTGTATATTGATTAGTCGCGCCCCGACCCGATTCGCTTCCGCAACCCGAATTTGGGGGTGCGACATATTATGGGAGCTTTGATATATCTGTTACACTTGATTGGTTACGAGATACTGAGAGAAAATTGGAACTTTGTCAATGTGAGGAGAAATTTAAAGTTCCTTATGCAGTTCAACTTTTAAAGGGACGGACTATGGTTTGGTGGGATTCAATTACTGCAGCTTTAACACCACAACCGAAAGAATCTATACGATGGAATGACTTCTATAATGAGGTATGTCGACCGTATTGTTCTGAGTTTGATGTGTTTTCAGATGACATTTGGTGAAACTGTCAAGACATATGACATCATTATAGGTACCGTTGTATTACTTCTGTAACAGTAAATGTTTTATATATGATTTAGGAACCGATAGTTCCTTTATAATTGTTGGTCTATGATAAACTAAAATTAACCCTGTGACATTAATTCCCTTGAATAGAGACAGTTGTTAGTGATATGTTTTATGTTACCTGATGGGTGACTAGAGTTAAGGTTTGATAGATGGTCTATTTGTTATTACCTTGTTGTGTTAATCCTGACTCGATATGGATTTTAATAGAATTTGACTAAATCAAATTAACACAATGTGTTATGATATAAAAAATTGATAAATTACTTATCTTGGGTGAGTCAAATGATTTGACTGAATGAAATGGGAAAGAGGATTATTACCTTGGGTTTCCTGTAATTACGTTTAACATATGTTATTGAGGTAATAAAAGGAAATTTGTTATGATACTTGAATAGTGTGGAGTATTCGAAGGTAATTTTGACTATTTAATTGAATTACCTTGTCGAGAGGTAGACTACTGGATTGATGTAATTCCAAGTGTTTGTTGCAAAAAGGGGATATACCGTAAACTGCTTATTATATCAGTTATGACTATCATGAGTTTGATTATATTGTTGGATTAATGAATACTCATGTGATTTATGAAATTAATGAACTAGATATGTTGACTTTTCTGGTTAGATTTGTTATTAATTGATTGATAATATCTTGGGATATTTTAAACTGAATTTAAGCATAAAAATGCGTTGAGATTGATTCTTGAAACTTTGAAAGGAGGATTATCCTTGTGTTAATTTGTCAATAAAGTGAATTTTGACTTTAAAAAGTTAAAAGTTTGAGATATGTTAAATGCAGAGATGAAATTAAAGTAGATTATCCAAAGTTGAGATTATAATTTATTGAGATTTAAAGAAAATTTTTTGGATTAACTTTGGGATGAACCGGAGAAAATTGTCTTTAACATTGAAATAGCATTGTGTCATACTTTTGTTTTAAGTACTATTTGATGGAATTGGTGATTTTATAAATTATTGTTGTATATTTAGCGGGATGAGATTGACCTTTAATGCAAAAAGATCAGATTATTGATTTTAATTGTGGTAGCTTAAGTTATATGAGAGGATAACTGTGACTTGGATTTTATAACTGTGCATGAATTGAGAACATGGAGACATTATTTTGGACAGTATTTTATACATTTGGGAATTTTTCTAAATTTAGTGAATTGATTGGAAGCTGTATAGCTAGAGATCTTGATGGATTAAAATATGAAATGTGGAAATTGTGATTGAATGATTTCAGCGGATTAAAGATTATTTAATCTTATGTTTATGTTTGAGTTAATTAGTTAGAGAGTTTTGGGATGGGATTTTAACTTTGTCACACCCCGCCAAACAGTAATTACAATTAGTTATGTTTAGATTGCGGAAGCTTTAATGACGTGGCGGGGCTGCGAACAGTAATTTCAACCAACAGATACATACATACTCAGAGCATATGGTTATTGCACAACATAATAGATAAGGATGCCAGTTCAAACATTTGTTACAAAAGTAGTACGACTATGTAAGTTGTAACAGTAGTAGTGGAGTTTAAAACATTTTAGTTTTAACAATAATACATAAGTTTAAAGTAAGATTTCATAAATATGACCGCAATGTCTGCAGTTATACAAATGAAATCCCCAAAAGCGGTCCCGACAGTATGTGGCATCCTAATAGGTCCAGGGTTGTCCATCCTGAATGCATGCGATTTCTTACCCAGCTAAATTCCTGAAAAATATAGAGAAAGTCGTCAACAAATATGTTGAGTGAATTTACAGTTTATATGTGTATGTGGTTAGTTTAACCAAGTTTGTATAAATGATTTGTTATTCATTTATAAAATACAAGTTATGTAGGGTTATTACCCTAAAGTATTATTATACGTGGGATGTCATCCCAAAATATGTTACTGGTTGTTTACCAGTGTAAAATAAGATGCCGGTATGTTTTCCGGTGTTTAACAGTTGTAGGATTCGTTCTTCCTAAAAGTATGTGGGAATTTACTTAGGCTGTGATCCCCTGAAAGGTGAGCTAAACCTCGCAGGTTAAAGTAACGCGACCTAACCCTATAACCAAACCACAACCAGAACTTATGTTGTTTGCCTGAACGGACATTTAAGTATACGCTCCACCGTAGGAGGGTCGTCACGGCAATAGTACTATCCGTATACTCAGTGGCTAGAGTCACCTAGCTAATGGTTACAGTAGCATGTCATGAGGTCTTTCATGCACACAATCCAAGTCTAGGTCCGTACTAGGATACCTTGTCTAAATTCCCAAAATAACAGTGAATATGTAATATCACAAATCAACAGTTGTATAAAAGCAACAAAGCATTTATAGTTTGATTGCATGTGTTGGCATGCAATTTCTATGTTTAACACCCCTGTGTTTAAAAGCAGAAAACATTTAAAAGTAGGGGCTGTAAACTCACTGTGATGTGCTCGGTAAGGAAAGCTAGCAGCCGACAGGTAATAGCCCAAGGTGTGTTAACCTATATACAATAAATGTATTAACATAAGTACGTTTGTTTTATTTAATCAACTTATGTTAACGGTTTGTTTGTTTGAAGAAATTGTTGATTTCTTAATGATGTAAGTCGTTACATTTGTTGGTGATGTGTGTTGAAATATTGTTATATTTCTCACGTCGTATACCTTGTCAAGTGTATATACACGTATGTAGTCATATATATATATAGACATTTGAACGTTGTTTTGTCCCTTTTGTGCATATACATGAAAATTAGATAGTTATAGTTTCAATACATTGGATTTGTCGTGTGCATGTATATATATATTCATATATATATATGAGTTCTAAAGTTTACGTATTAAAACGTATATAAGTTTTATTTTTTATAAAACTTCTTATTGCATTTATTTCCTTTCATAAAATAAATAAATAAATGTTATCGTCATTGGAAAGTCGTGATTTGTATGTATATATGAAATATACATATAGGTTTGTAGTTTGTTATTAAGTGTGAATATATGTATTTATATATATATATATATATATATATATATATAGATTCATAAACGTTCTGTGAAATAAATCGGGTCGCGTCTTATGTTTGGAATGTTTTGGAAGTTTATTGGGCTCGGCCCGATTAGTTTTGTTTTCGACCCAATAACTTAACCCGATTATATAATTTGTTGGGCCCATTAACAAGTTTTGGCCCAATGGCCCGTTTATTTAATTTACTCATTTGTTCTTAAATTTCTTGGTTCAAACCCAAAGTTTCAGGCCCAAGAAACGTCCGGCCCAGCTCGCGACCAAAGCCCAGTCTGCATCCCAGCCCAGCCCAGCCGATCAGCTTGGGCCAGCCGTTCGGCTTGGGCCTTCAGCCGTTCGGCTGGAGGTTCCGGCCCAACCCAAACCCATTCGATCCAATCCAATTTAATTAGTCCATTATTCGTTTCGGTCCAGTCCACATCATCCGTTTGGGTTAAAAATCACAAACCGTTCGGCTCAAACAAACTAGCCGTTCGGCTCAGTTTGTTGAGCCGTTTGGCTCATCATAACCAGCCGATCGGCTGGCCCAAGCCAACCGATCGGGTTGGTCCGTCCCTGTCGTTCGCACTCTGTTTCTGTCTGTGTTCGATATGTTCATATATATATGTGTTTTGTTACGAGTTTTAGCTCACATTTTATACCATTTTCATATCATTACATCATTACATCACATTTATATCAACTTTTACATACATGTTTTGTGATTCTAAGTTTGGTTTCATATAGCCCATTCAAGAACAACTCAAACCATTTCAAGAACAATCCTTCCAATCTTCAAGTTTTGATGTTATATATACAGATTGTGATACATAAACATGTTAGATTACGAATTTTAAGCAAAGAATCAAAGATTTGAAAGCTCCTTACAAAGTAGGTTTGATGGTGGCGATGGTGATGCGAAGAAGATGATCCTGGTTTGTGGTTCTCCTACTCCTGCTGCTACTGATCTTGTGTGTGTAGCAAAGAAGAAGAAAAGGAGGGTAGATGATGATGATGATAGTAGATGTGTGTGTTTGAGAGGAAATCACAGAAGAAAGGTGGGAGTATTTTGAGTTTGAAGTGCAAGAGTGTGATGATATACAGTCGTATGTCTCACCAATAATTGAGGTGGTTGGGTTATTTTAGCCCGTTAATTTCGAGTACGGGTATAATTATAGCAATATAAAAGTAAACATTTTATATTTTTATTTTGTAGATGCTCTCCTGGTTCGTTATTTAAATTCGGAATAATGATGTTTTCATTATTTTGGACTGTTGTACAAATTTGTACATTGGACTGCTAACATTTAATTGAGTGCCAAATTTCAGTTGAATTTCGGGTTCATATTTTGAGGTAATGTTACAAATGTTTCCGAAAGAGTGAGAAAATTTGAATTTTTCTCATTTTGATCTTTGAATGCATTTTAAAATTGTTTCTGTTCGTCATATAATACGTTTTATGTTAAACGCATATTTAACTTGTTTTATCTATAGGTCATAGATACAATAGTACTCGTAATTAATAATTGAATTATTAATTATATTATGTCATCAACTTTTGCTGTATTTATCTGTTGGGTTTGTTCCGATACATTTGTACGCGACTTTAAATACTCACGTATTAGTAATACTTTTTGTTTGAAAGTACTGGGCTGCTAGGCTTACATCACATCAAAAGTTTTGTTTTAAACTTAATCAGGAAATTAGCGTAAGAATGCACATGCTTAAATGTTAATCGGTACCTAATTTGGAGAGTTGTCACATTCTCCCCCCGTTAGGGAAATCTCGTCCCGAGATTTAATTCGTGTCGTGAGTCGCGGTCACGATTTCAAATAGTTGAGGATACTTCTTTCGCATTTCATCCTCACGCTCCCAGGTGAACTCTGGGCTGAGTTTTGAGTTCCGACGAACTTTAACTAGTTTGATTCGTTTGTGTCGAAGTTTCTGTGTTTTCGTGTCCATAACCTCGATAGGTTCCTCCACAAAGTTTAGTTTTGAGTCAATGAAGACTTCGTCCGGAGGGATGATATGTGTTTCATCAGAAAGACACTTTTTCAAGTTAGATATATGAAAGGTGTCATGGATACTACTAAGCTCTTGCGGTAGCTTGAGCTTGTAGGCGACAGGACCAATCCTTGCAAGGATCTCGAATGGTCCGATGTATCGTGGGTTCAGTTTACCTCGTTTACCAAATCGTACGACCCCTTTCCAGGGTGCAACTTTGAGTAGGACTTTGTCACCTACTTGAAATTCTAAAGGCTTCCGTCTGTTATCGGCATAACTCTTTTGTCGGTCACGTGCTGTTTTCAATCGGTTAAGCACTTGAGATATCTTGTCCGTAGTTTCTTGGACTATCTCAGGACCCGATAATTGTCTGTCGCCCAACTCTGCCCAACAGAGTGGCGATCGGCATTTGCGTCCATACAATGCCTCAAATGGTGCCATCTGTATGCTGGTGTGATAACTATTATTATATGAGAATTCTGCTAGAGGTAGGTGTGTATCCCAATTACCTCCAAAGTCTATCACACATGCTCTCAATAGGTCTTCGAGTGTTTGTATCGTTCGCTCGCTCTGGCCGTCAGTTTGTGGGTGGTAGGCAATACTCATGTCGAGTCTAGTACCCAATGCATGTTGAAGTGTTTGCCAGAAGCGAGAAGTGAATCGTGCATCTCTATCAGAGATGATGGATAATGGCACCCCATGTCGAGAAACGACCTCTTTCAAATAGATCCTAGCTAGTTTCTCCAATTTGTCTGTTTCTTTGATAGCAAGGAAGTGGGCTGATTTCGTCAATCAATCGACAATCACCCATATGGTGTCAACTCCGGATGTTGTTTTCGGTAACTTCGTGATGAAGTCCATTGTGATGTGTTCCCATTTCCATTTGGGCATTTCAGGTTGTTGCAAAAGCCCAGACGGCTTTTGATATTCAACTTTGACTTTTGCACAAGTCAAGCACTTACTAACGTATGTGGCAATGTCTCGTTTCATGCCAGGCCACCAGTAAAATCCTTTCAAGTCGTGATACATCTTATCTGTACCAGGATGTATCGAGTAGTTAGACTTATGTGCTTCGTCCAAAATCAATCGGCGTAATTCGTCTACGCATGGTACCCAAATTCGGTTCATGAAGTATAACACTCCGTTGTCTTTGGTTTCAAGTTGTTTCTCCATTCCCTTCAAGGATTCTTCCTTAAGGCGTTCGGGAATGAAAGCTGATTGTTGAGCGTCACGAATTTGAGTAATGAGATTCGAGTGGATTGTCAAACCTAAAGCTCGAACTCTTCGAGGTTTGACTCTTTCTTTACGACTCAAGGCATCCGCTATTACATTAGCTTTGCCCGGATGATACTTGATTTCACAGTCGTAATCGTTCAGTAATTCGACCCAACGACGTTGTCTCATGTTGAGTTCTTTCTGGTCGAATATATGTTGGAGACTTTTGTGATCCGTAAAGATAGTGCACTTTGTACCGTATAGGTAGTGTCTCCAAATCTTAAGTGCAAAAACGACGGCTCCTAGCTCTAAGTCATGCGTCGTATAGTTCTTTTCGTGAACTTTCAACTGTCGAGACGCATAAGCAATGACTTTGTTGTTTTGTATCAATACGCAACCCAATCCCTGATGTGAAGCATCACAGTAGACAACAAAGTTTTCTACTCCCTCGGGTAGTGATAGGATTGGTGCGGTACTTAGTTTCTGTTTCAACAATTGGAACGCAATCTCTTGCTTCTCGCCCCAATCAAATTTCTTATCCTTTTGAGTTAAAGCGGTAAGTGGTTGGGCTATTTTCGAGAAGTTCTCGATGAAGCATCGGTAATAGCCGGCTAGCCCAAGAAATTGTCGTATCTCGGATGGTGTTTTCGGGGCTTCCCAGTTCTTAATTGCCTCGATTTTGGATGGGTCCACATGAATTCCCTTGTTATTGATCACATGACCAAGAAAATGAACCTCGCGCATCCAAAATTCACACTTAGAGAACTTTGCGTAAAGCTTCTCTTTCTCCAGTAATTCAAGAATCATTCTCAGATGTTGCTCGTGATCCTCCTTCGTTCGGGAGTATATCAATATGTCATCGATAAACACAATCACGAACTTATCAAGATAAGGTTTGCATACTCTATTCATGAGGTCCATGAACACTGCTGGTGCGTTTGTCAGTCCGAATGGCATGACTAGGAACTCGTAATGACCGTACTGAGTCCTAAACGCAGTCTTAGGAATATCCTCATCCCTAACCTTCAGTTGATGGTACCCAGATCGCAAGTCGATCTTCGAATAATAGCTTGACCCTTGTAGCTGGTCAAATAAGTCATCGATGCGAGGTAGTGGATATCGATTCTTTATAGTTACTTTGTTCAGTTCCCGATAATCGATACACATTCGCATTGATCCATCCTTTTTCTTAACGAACAAAACCGGAGCTCCCCAAGGTGAAAAGCTCGGTCAGATGAATCCTAAGTCTAAGAGTTCCGGAAGTTGTGCAGACAACTCTTGCATTTCTGATGGAGCAAGATGGTAAGGTGCGCGAGCAATTGGTGTTGCTCCAGGAACTAGGTCGATATGAAATTCAACCTGTCGTGGGGGTGGTAATCCTGGTAATTCATCAGGAAACACTCTCGGGTAGTCACGTACGATAGGTACGTCGTCTATACGTCGCTCCTCGGATTTCTTTTCTACAACGTGTGCCAAGAATGCTTGGTATCCCTTTCGGAGATATTTACAGGCTTTCAAGCATGTAATCATTTTTGTGGCACTTTTCCGTTTCTCACCTTTGACCATGAGAGTTTTTCCTGTCGGTAGTGGTAAGCGTACCAACTTATCGTAACAAATGATCTCGGCGCGGTTCTTAGACAACCAGTCCATGCCGACTACAACATCGAAACTTCCCAACTTAACCGGTAGTAAGTCTATTTCGAAGAGATGACCTTCTAATTCCAAGGTACATCCCGGTACTATTTCTCCTGACTCGATTAACTCACCATCGGCTAGTTCAATAGTATATTTGTTATCTAACTTACGTGACTCAAGTTCTAAGAGTGGTCTAAACTCATTAGACACAAAACTTAAATCAGCACCTGAATCGATTAATACAGAGGCATAATGGTTGTTTACAAGAAACGTACCAGTGACGGTGTTAGGGTCCTGGCGTGCCTCTTGTGCTCCAATCACAAATGCTCTTCCTTGGGCCGGCTGATTGATGATGTTGTTGGCTCGGTTGTTGTTACCAGGGTTGTTGGTGTTGTTGCGGTTTTGGTTGTTTTGGTTGTTGTTATTGTTGGGATTTTGGTTGTTGAGTCGAGGGCAACGGTTCCGATAGTGCCTCGTGTCGCCACATTCAAAACACCCTTGGTTTCAGCGTTCTGTGGTTTCCCTAGGGGTAGGGTTAGCTTTGCAGTTTTGGGTTTTGTGACCCCAACCTCTACAGTTGTTGCAATACCAACATTCACCTCGTGGTGTTTGCCACATTTGTCACACTTAGGTTTGTTACCCAAGTATGGCTTTGATTCCATAGTGGTGGCAGCATAGGACTTTGGGTTCCCAGACCCCTTCTTATTCGTTTGACCCTGACGGTCACTTCCTCTGTCAATCCATTTACGCTTTGCACCTCCAGAACTGCCAGATTCAGTATTGCTCGGTTCAACTTTGCCCGATGCAGTTTTCTTGGTCAGTGTTCCCATCCTAACTGCCTCATCGGTCAGACTTTGCGCTAAAACAACAGCGCTCCTGAATGTGTCCGGTTTGGAAGATGTAACCAAACTCCTGATTTGCGGTGCCAGACCATATACATAACGCTCGATGCGCTTGTACTCAGGTGTCACCATATGTGGCACTAAACGTGCTAGTTCCTGAAACTTGGTTGTATAACCAGCGACATCGGCACCAATCATAGTGATGTTCCACAGCTCAGTTTCGACCTTCTGCATCTCGCTACGGGGACAGAATTCCTCCAACATCATGTTTTTCAGTACATCCCATGACATGGAGTAGGCAGCTGGTCGTCCCAGTGATTGGACTTGACTGTTCCACCAAGTAAGAGCCTTGTCAGCAAGAGTGCAGGTGGCATATTTCACCATACAGTCCGGCGAACAGTCACTAATGTCCAATACCGACTCTGTCTTTTCTATCCAGTGTATAATCCCAATAGCACCCTCGGTGCCACGAAAGGTAACTGGCTTACAAGCATGGAATGTCTTGTATGAACACCCTCGGCGAGTATTCGCAGGTGCCTCAGTATTAACAGGGGTAGATCCGCTGTTATTCATTCCATTTTCGCGATTTCGGCTTGCTTCATACTCAGCAATACCTTCAGCTATTCGACGCGCTATCATTTGTTCAGTAGTTTCATTGTTGTTGGGTGGGGGAACAGTTTCAGGATTGGAAGAAGGTGTCGTTCGTCAACTGTTCTTAGTCATTCGTCGTTTTGGTGGCATGATTCCGTTCTGCGATGAAATAAAATGCAGAAGTCAATGCCAAGATAATGAATGTGATGAACAAGATTTCACATTGTTTAACAAGTGAACAGTATGAAGGATTGAAGGATGAGATTTTGTATCACATGTCGCATGACTTTGAAACGCCCATATGTAGTTAGTACAATATAATCACGTTGGCCAGGCGTCATTATATAATGCTAAATACATGTTTCTTTTCATCATCATTCAACACAATTGAGTTTAAAGAAAATTCAAGATAGGAATCAATAGTCAAGGTGTGGTATGTTTCATGGTTTTCAAGGAATGATCAAATGTTATTGATTGGTTACCGTTTCTAACACACACATATAAATGTAGATATAATACTAAAGTCGTGGTTGAATGTAATAAATACGAAATACAACCAAACATAAGTTGTATTATATCAAAAGGTGTAGCGCTGATACAATAGTTTATACAAAACAAGAGGGGATCCCTAATACGTCCCATCAGCGGTTAGCGCTATACAAAAGTCAATGGGTTTTCCTATACATATACCCATTCTAACAACTGTTTTTCCCGTCTAGTACATGTCTAGTACATACATACATCTACCCATCTGATACTAGTCTATACAACACGTGATGGACCTACTAACATATCCATCATCCAAAAGTGGTCGATCTGATGCCCAGTAGGCACCAACCGCCATACACAAGTCTAATGAAAATAAGGTAGAAACAACCCCACAGCTGTCCTCAGCACAGCTATCATCACACAAGCTCCAATCATCATCCCTGCTGTCCTCGCACGCCTCTCTAGTACCCTGACACGAGCACGTGCAGTCTCGGCTATCTCTCTGGCAACAACCACGTTGCTCAACAAGAAGTGGCAATGCTCATGTATGTCTGTCATGTCTCCATCCAGACGGGAGACATCACTCTGTAGCTCTGCAAGGTGAACACCCCTGCTACCAGAAATGCGAAATAATGTGCGAATCACAGCCACAATGGTAGGGAGAGTCAACTCCACGGGCTCTCCAGTAGTAGGCAATGGTGCGGAGGATCGGGAGGACTCCCCGGTCTCAAAAGTAGAAGGAAAACCTTCCAACGACCTCCACCGCCCCAACATAGGAGTCATCCACTCCAAGTGAGCAAGCCTAGGTACCCTCTGTGGCGTCTCATCACAGTGCATCACCCTCTCCTCTGCCATCGGCGCCTTATCACGGGGCGCAAGTGGTCCTCTAGGGAAGTCTCGGACACACATCCGTGGTGTCCTCCTAGGTACCGGTCCTCTGGAAGGTCCAGCAGTCGTATGGCGTGTCGCCATAAAGGTAGACCCTATCATACGAGTGGTAGGGTCAGTGGGAGTAGTAGCAGGTGGGACCACATGTGCAGTGGGTGGTGGGGTGATGTAGGCATCACCGGTGTCATCCGATAGAGCTCTCAGCTGAACTGGTGGACACGCAACTCCGGTGCTAGCGTCGCTATGGTAGGAATCCTCAGTCGGCTCCTCATCCGAAGCATACAAATGGATCGGACTGTGCCTCGACATGCTGAGACAAAGAAGTCGTAGGTGACGTGTCAGTCGTATGTTAGCTGTATGCAAAATGTGTATGCATGCAATGAATGTTTTAGCCAAGGCTATAGTCTAGGTCTCTAAGGTTTTAGGTCACTTAAAAACTTCTAGTTCGCTATAACCAATGGCTCTGATAGCAAGTCTGTCACACCCCGCCAAACGGTAATTACAATTAGTTATGTTTAGATTGCGGAAGCTTTAATGACGTGGCGGGGCTGCGAACAGTAATTTCAACCAACAGATACATACATACTCAGAGCATATGGTTATTGCACAACATAATAGATAAGGATGCCAGTTCAAACATTTGTTACAAAAGTAGTACGACTATGTAAGTTGTAACAGTAGTAGTGGAGTTTAAAACATTTTAGTTTTAACAATAATACATAAGTTTAAAGTAAGATTTCATAAATATGACCGCAATGTCTGCAGTTATACAAATGAAATCCCCAAAAGCGGTCCCGACAGTATGTGGCATCCTAATAGGTCCAGGGTTGTCCATCCTGAATGCATGCGATTTCTTACCCAGCTAAATTCCTGAAAAATATAGAGAAAGTCGTCAACAAATATGTTGAGTGAATTTACAGGTTTATATGTGTATGTGGTTAGTTTAACCAAGTTTGTATAAATGATTTGTTATTCATTTATAAAATACAAGTTATGTAGGGTTATTACCCTAAAGTATTATTATACGTGGGATGTCATCCCAAAATATGTTACTGGTTGTTTACCAGTGTAAAATAAGATGCCGGTATGTTTTCCGGTGTTTAACAGTTGTAGGATTCGTTCTTCCTAAAAGTATGTGGGAATTTACTTAGGCTGTGATCCCCTGAAAGGTGAGCTAAACCTCGCAGGTTAAAGTAACGTGACCTAACCCTATAACCAAACCACAACCAGAACTTATGTTGTTTGCCTGAACGGACATTTAAGTATACGCTCCACCGTAGGAGGGTCGTCACGGCAATAGTACTATCCGTATACTCAGTGGCTAGAGTCACCTAGCTAATGGTTACAGTAGCATGTCATGAGGTCTTTCATGCACACAATCCAAGTCTAGGTCCGTACTAGGATACCTTGTCTAAATTCCCAAAATAACAGTGAATATGTAATATCACAAATCAACAGTTGTATAAAAGCAACAAAGCATTTATAGTTTGATTGCATGTGTTGGCATGCAATTTCTATGTTTAACACCCCTGTGTTTAAAAGCAGAAAACATTTAAAAGTAGGGGCTGTAAACTCACTGTGATGTGCTCGGTAAGGAAAGCTAGCAGCCGACAGGTAATAGCCCAAGGTGTGTTAACCTATATACAATAAATGTATTAACATAAGTACGTTTGTTTTATTTAATCAACTTATGTTAACGGTTTGTTTGTTTGAAGAAATTGTTGATTTCTTAATGATGTAAGTCGTTACATTTGTTGGTGATGTGTGTTGAAATATTGTTATATTTTTCACGTCGTATACCTTGTCAAGTGTATATACACGTATGTAGTCATATATATATATAGACATTTGAACGTTGTTTTGTCCCTTTTGTGCATATACATGAAAATTAGATAGTTATAGTTTCAATACATTGGATTTGTCGTGTGCATGTATATATATTCATATATATATATGAGTTCTAAAGTTTACGTATTAAAACGTATATAAGTTTTATTTGTTATAAAACTTCTTATTGCATTTATTTCCTTTCATAAAATAAATAAATAAATGTTATCGTCATTGGAAAGTCGTGATTTGTATGTATATATGAAATATACATATAGGTTTGTAGTTTGTTATTAAGTGTGAATATATGTATTTATATATATATATATATATAGATTCATAAACGTTCCGTGAAATAAATCGGGTCGCGTCTTATGTTTGGAATGTTTTGGAAGTTTATTGGGCTCGACCCGATTAGTTTTGTTTTCGACCCAATAACTTAACCCGATTATATAAATTGTTGGGCCCATTAACAAGTTTTGGCCCAATGGCCCGTTTATTTAATTTACTCATTTGTTCTTAAATTTCTTGGTTCAAACCCAAAGTTTCAGGCCCAAGAAACGTCCGGCCCAGCTCGCGACCAAAGCCCAGTCTGCATCCCAGCCCAGCCCAGCCGATCGGCTTGGGCCAGCCGTTCGGCTTGGGCCTTTAGCCGTTCGGCTGGAGGTTCCGGCCCAACCCAAACCCATTCGATCCAATCCAATTTAATTAGTCCATTATTCGTTTCGGTCCAGTCCACATCATCCGTTCGGGTTAAAAATCACAAACCGTTCGGCTCAAACAAACCAGCCGTTCAGCTCAGTTTGTTGAGCCGTTCGGCTCATCATAACCAGCCGATCGGCTAGCCCAAGCCAACCGATCGGGTTGGTCCATCCCTGTCGTTCGCACTCTGTTTCTGTCTATGTTCGATATGTTCATATATATATGTGTTTTGTTACGAGTTTTAGCTCACATTTTACACCATTTTCATATCATTACATCACATTTATATCAACTTTTACATACATGTTTTGTGATTCTAAGTTTGGTTTCATATAGCCCATTCAAGAACAACTCAAACCATTTCAAGAACAATCCTTCCAATCTTCAAGTTTTGATGTTATATACACAGATTGTGATACATAAACATGTTAGATTACGAATTTTAAGCAAAGAATCAAAGATTTGAAAGCTCCTTACAAAGTAGGTTTGATGGTGGCGATGGTGATGCGAAGAAGATGATCCTGGTTTGTGGTTCTCCTACTCCTGCTACTACTGATCTTGTGTGTGTAGCAAAGAAGAAGAAAAGGAGGGTAGATGATGATGATGATAGTAGATGTGTGTGTTTGAGAGGAAATCACAGAAGAAAGGTGGGAGTATTTTGAGTTTGAAGTGCAAGAGTGTGATGATATACAGTCGTATGTCTCACCAATAATTGAGGTGGTTGGGTTATTTTAGCCCGTTAATTTCGAGTACGGGTATAATTATAGCAATATAAAAGTAAACATTTTATATTTTAATTTTGTAGATGCTCTCCTGGTTCGTTATTTAAATTCGGAATAATGATGTTTTCATTATTTTGGACTGTTGTACAAATTTGTACATTGGACTGCTAACATTTAATTGAGTGTCAAATTTCAGTTGAATTTCGGGTTCATATTTTGAGGTAATGTTACAAATGTTTCCGAAAGAGTGAGAAAATTTGAATTTTTCTCATTTTGATCTTTGAATGCATTTTAAAATTGTTTCTGTTCGTCATATAATACGTTTTATGTTAAACGCATATTTAACTCGTTTTATCTATAGGTCATAGATACAATAGTACTCGTAATTAATAATTGAATTATTAATTATATTATGTCATCAACTTTTGCTGTATTTATCTGTCGGGTTTGTTCCGATACATTTGTACGCGACTTTAAATACTCACGTATTAGTAATACTTTTTGTTTGATAGTACTGGGCTGCTAGGCTTACATCACATCAAAAGTTTTGTTTTAAACTTAATCAGGAAATTAGCGTAAGAATGCACATGCTTAAATGTTAATCGGTACCTAATTTGGAGAGTTGTCACAAACTTAGACTTCTAATTGAGTTTTGATTGTTTATCATTCGAGGATGATTAAGTTATACAATAAGTTGAAACCAGTGTCGATGGATTATCAGGAGAACTGAAGTGCCACTGGTTATGAATCTTGTTATTTATGTTTTTGAGTTAAAGAAGTCTGGAGAGTTATATGTATCGATGGATTGTAACTAAACTTTGTGGATTTTGACAATTTTGTCTTCAAGATAATAAAGGGTATTGAATGTTTATGGAGAATTAAGACAGCTTGGTATGCGCGAATGGAATAACAATACCCAATGATTGGATTTTAATTTAAACTTCACAGATATTAGTGGAGGAATACAAGAGATGGCATTGTTGAAATGAAAATCACAATTGGGATCAAGACTCATATAAGAAATGTGGATTTTAGGCGATTACATTATCTTGGATTATGGAGTGTGATTAGATTTCGAGGACGAAATCTCTTTAAAGGAGAGAGATTTGTAACATCCTCTTCCGGACTTAGTAATATAATAATAATTTCCTGAATTTAAATTATTATCTAATGTGATAGGAAATGATTTATTGTGACAGATAAGTTATTAATTGTTTTGAATTAATATAATTATAAGAACAATAAATTAATTGAATTTGCAAAATGGTTTTTAAGTTCCAGACAATAGGTTAAAAATGGAACGAAATAATAAAAAGGAGACAGAGTCGGTTTGGGGGGACCGACTTAAATTACCTAAATCCCCAAATTGTTTCTATATTCTTCCACTTCACAATAAACACACACTGATTAAAAAATATAGCAAGTAAAGAAATAGAAACAATTAGCTTTGTGACTTGGATTTGATATCTCCAACATCAGATTACCATCTCGTTCCTTGCATCCTAATTTTAAAGTGTTCTTCTTCTTCTTTATTTAACCTATCATCTATGATTTCGGTTGAATTTATATGAGCTAGTAAATTATGTATGAAATATAAGTTGAGATGATATTAAGTATTGATTGATGTTGTTAAGGTTACTTAAAGATTATAAAGTAGTAATAATCTTTGAATAAGTGTGGTTCTTGAATTATTTTATCAAAAGTTATGATTTTGATTTAATAAGTGAATTATCGAATTAGTATGAAATTGAATATAAAAGGCAGTTGCTCGATGATATGTGAGATTATTGATGTTAAATTTGTAAAAAAAAAATGTGATGATGACTTTGTAATTAGAATTGTATTACTATTTGGTTTATATTTGTATTTGGATCGGGTATGGATGTTAAGATAGCCGATCGGGTATGGATGTTAAAATAGCCGATCGAGTATTGTGTTGGAACCGATCGGGTGGGGACATAGGAGCTGGTTGGTTCTATTTTCTTGTAATGAACTGACGAGTTCTGTGGCCTGCGGGCTGATTTTTATTACTTCATATAAATGCTTATGTAATTGAATAGCAATATGATATGTGGTTATATAAAAATTGGAATATTATGTAAATGATAATACTAGGCAACTAGGTAAGGAATATTGATTATATAAGATGATAATTATCATGTGAAAATAAATAAATAATTAATTATTACTTGGGCATGGGTAGACTTAGTATCTATGAGTGTAATAACCTGATTATGTTTATTCTTTGATGCTATATGATGTACTCATCCATGATAGCTAATTTATTGAAATATGATTCGAATAAATGATTAGGATTGAAAATTTTAAACCGCTTATGGTTTGTAGTTGTAATTAGATATGTGTTATAACTGATTATTGTTAAATGTTTGATGCTATGTACTTGAGAGATGGTCATGTGATCCTACATATATAAATATGTCATAATGCAAAGTGAGAACTAGATAATAGAGTTTGAGACATGATTCGATTTAATAGTTATAAATGATATTATAACATGAATATTATTAGTTGAGATTATACTTGTAAAAAATGTTATATGATTATAACATGAGTATTGATTATGGGTGAGTTACTGATTCGTTATTATTATTTGAATTCTCAGATACGGAGAAGACTCAGTAACATTAGACTACTGAGTGGACGATTGAGGTATTGGTGAGTGGACCTGTAACCCTCAGTGTAATTTAGTTGTAACATGTTTGGTTACAACGAGTAATTATAATTGTTGATTGACTGCTTAGTTTACTATGATGATCATTATTATATTGTTGATAGACTGTTTAGTCTGAATTGAATTCCATGATAGTTTGGAATATGTGATTATGTGATACATGAGCCGATGGGGGCATATGTTATTTTCAGAGGCCAGCATGGGGCTGGACTTGGGATTTGCTATTGTTTGGCCAACACAGGGGCTTTGTACATGCGTTGTTGTAGGAACCTGTGTTGTGTGAGTCAATGACACCAAGTAGTCGGTTCAACCACTGTATAAGCCTGCAGTTGGTTATAAGTGTTGCTCGATGGGCCATCCGGACTGCGGGCACCTCGAAAACCACCGATCCTTTGCAGTGTGTGTTTATAATTATTTGTTGTATACAAATTTGCTATGTTAAGTTGTGTTGTTGTTTGCAAGTTCATTCACTTAGCTTTGTGCTAATCCCCCCACATTCCTTCTTGCAGGTTATGAGTTATGATATGACGGGTTGGCAAGAAGAGGGACTTGAAGGAATATTTGACGACAAGGCGTATACTCTGATATTGATTATTTAAATCAATGTGTATTGGAATTTCATAACACCCAACCTTTATGTTTTGATGTAAGTAGATTATGATTTAAAAGTAAGGTTTTGAAATTGGTAAATTTTATATGTATATATATTATGTAATAAATATGTTTTAAATCTACGCTTCCGAGATAAATTCATTTAATAATGAATATACAATTGAGGGGGTGTTATATCTTTTTTTGGATTAACCAAGTTATGGTTCATACTCAAAGATTATGATAACAATAAAACTGAAGGCTATAAAATTGAAGGATTTAGGGCGTTGTTCTTACCTCAATGATTGAGTCAATGATTGGTTAATTCACGCAAATGACCAAAACCCAAACTAAATTTGAGTGAGTGTTTTATTCCTCTTTGGCTCTCCCTCCTCTTTCTCGTTCTCTCTGAACCGGCCCAAGCAAAAACATCACCAACCAATCTTCTAAATCATTCCATTTTTTTAATTAACAGTTGTTCAAGTTTCGCTTTTGTCACATTATCCCCCTCTAGTCTCAATATTTATAATCAAACCTCAAAACTCTTTTCCACGTTACAATTAAATACTTTATACAATAATATAAAGACTAAATAATGATAATAATAATAATAATAATAACAACAACAATAATAATAATAAATGACTCAATTTATAATAATTTAAACACTTACAAATTTCTGAGTAGTTACAGTGTGTAGTTAGTTTTCTTTAGAGAAAATGAAATACAAAGAATAAAAAAGGAAGCGGCTAGGGTTTCAGTAGAAACATAAAAGAAGAATAAAGAGATGACAAGACATATTACCGTCTACGACTTAGAGATAAGTGGGTATAAAAGTGTATTTTGATGATGAGAAGGGACGACATACTATCATTTACGGTTTAAATCAATGGGTATAAAAGCGTGTGTCAAGTAAGTGTTTGGGTGTAAGGCCCAAAATGATATCAATCGTTTTATTTAATTTTACTTTTATTTTCGATATGAAAAATGAATAAAGGAATGGTAGTAACCTTGTGTACGTATTTTAAGTATATACAAATATCAGTATAAATATAAATATTAATAATAACCGATTTAATCGGTTAATTTGGGTAAGTTTTGAGATATTAATCATAACTATAATTGATTTAATCAGTTAATCGAAAATTAATAACCGAATCTTTGGTTAATACTTTATGTAGGCTAATTTAAATCGGTTAATCAGTTAATTTGATTATGTGTGGGTACTTTTAGTTTTGTTGCTCCCCCGTAGCTACCACATGCCTCTGGAACAATTTATCAAAATAATGAAGATTAACAATTAAAGGACAAAAAAAGAGAGTATTGTCTGCGTTCTTCGAAGCAGCTAAAGAAACTCATTTCTTTATTGATACTAATAATTAATTTAATAATTAAAATTAAAATTAAAATATTCGTACACACTTCTGTGTAACAACGAATTATAAAAAGACGCGCCGATTAGATACTACTTAAAATGACGAAACTACCCCTAACATTCTCTTAAGTCACCCTCATACACCCACATCCCACTCAAATCCTCATTTCACAAAACCGTTATCAAAAAAATGTCGAAACCGTCACCGGCGGCTAAAAAATTATCGCCGGAAACAATCAAACCTGAAGATTACTCACACAGCCCCGTTCATTACGCCGTTGCACTCGGTGACCACACCACGCTTTCACGCATCGTTTCCTCTTTACCACGATTGTCCGACCCGACCCGAATCCACTCCGAGTCCGACTCACTGACCCAAGAAAAGATAGCCGACCGAATCTCCGCAATACTTGACCGGCGTGACAACCCCAAACGTGAAACTCCGTTACACCTGGCGGTTAAAACCAACGACACGTTCGCTGCACGTGCGCTAGCAAACGCTGGTGCTGACGTGTCGTTACAAAACGCTGACGGGTGGAATGCGTTGCAGGAAGCCGTTTGCCGTCGTTGTACGGACGTTGTTGCGATTCTGTTTCAGTATCATCATGTATCCGCTTGGTCGAAGTGGCGCCGCCGTCTGCCGCGGTTACTGGCTGTTCTCCGACGTATGCGTGATTTTTACATGGAGATTTCGTTTCACTTTGAAAGCTCCATTGTGCCGTTCGTCGGGAAAATTGCGCCGTCGGATACGTACAAGATCTGGAAGCGTGACGGTAATCTACGTGCTGATACTTCGCTCGCCGGTTACGACGGATTGAAAATTCAACGCGCGAATCAGAGTTTTTTGTTTCTCGGTGACGGTGATTCCGATTTAGACATTCCGTCAGGTTCGTTGCTTGTTTTGAATCACGACGATCGGAAAATATTCGATGCGTTCGAAAACGCTGGATCTAGGTTAACAGATTCTGATATCGCCGCATTCTGTGCTCAGACGAGCGTTTACCGGCCGGGAATGGATGTAACGAAAGCGGAATTGTGTGCCAGAACGAATTGGCGACGGCAGGAAAAGATAGAATCCGTCGGTGAGTGGAAAGCTAGGGTTTACGAAATTCACAACGTACATTTCAGTTTCCGATCTCGTAAAATCGCTGTTGACTCCGATATCGCCGGAAGTGAACAGATCATGCCGTTAGAACTTGAAGAAGATTCCGACGACGGATTTCTGGTGGCGGAGAATCCACGGTTCAGCGTCTCCGTCGCTGATCGACGGAGACACAGCAGTTTTGTCGCCGGAGATAGAGAAGTTGTGTCTGTGTCAAGAAAGAGTGTTGATATAATACCCGAACGCCGGCGACGGTCACGTATGCCTCCGCCGCTTCCAATGCCGCCGGTAACGGTGGTTCAACCGGTGACGAAGGAGAAAGAATATGTGAAAACGTTACGTCCGTCAGTTTGGTTAACGGAAAACTTTCCGTTACAAACGGAGGAGTTACTTCCGTTACTTGATATTTTAGCCAATAAAGTGAAAGCTGTTAGACGGATGAGGGAATTACTAACGACTAAATTTCCACAGGGGACGTTTCCGGTCAAGGTAAGGGTATTTTCGTCTTTTTACCCTCTATAATTTTTAATATAAAGTATTTATACCATAGATCTTACTTATATAAGGGGACATGGGGCCTGGTTAGATTTTGCTTCTGTTTTGGAATTAAACACTTTTTGTTTTTTATTTATTTTTTGAATATTTAATTAATCACTTTTGATTCAATTAAGACAAAAAAAGGTTAGAAGTGGGAGCCATGGAACCTGATATCATCTGAAGAACATATTACATGCGTGATCCAATAGTTTTCATGAGTACCTGTGCATTAGTAATCCTTGAATAAAATTAAATCATATTTTAATACTAAAGTAAGTTTAGTTTAGTCATCATATAAAGTATTTGTAAAATCTGGCTACAGATAACTTGATACATACACAACTGCCATATCGCTACAGTCACAGATGATATTAGTACACCCTTGGACCTCGGTCCGGGTTAAAATGTCCACTAATTACCGTTTTCATCAATTAAATAATATTTCTTCTCATTTAAGGCTCTTTAAATTAGTTGTAACATGAAAGAGGAATATGAATATTTGTAATGGGCTAGATAAGTTTGAAATTTATCATGAATTGAAGACTAACAAATACATTAGTGCTGCTACTATTATTTTTAGGAATTAAATGAATAGTGAATGTGTTATTGATGGGCTAAGTATGCATTTACTTTTAGAAAAGGAAGTACAAACTGTTTAGGAATATAGAACAAGAATGTACCATATATTAGCATTGAATCATGACATAAAAAATATTTTTCTGTTACCAAATAAATGAAATGTTTTCCAGTTGTTACTTGTTACTATTACTCAAAAGATATTAATAGTATCATGTTTTAGCTTCTTGACCATCTGCAAGAGGTTGTTGATGTATGAATCTTACTTTTGTGGGTTTGGTAACAACAGAACAGATTGTACGAAAAGATTACTATAATCCAAGTGGGCTCAAGAAAATCTCTATATCTTCAATAAAGGATATATTTATATTTATATTATTGTTGTAAAATAAAAGTGCTTAACTATAACTATAAAATCAAATTCTCACCAACTACGATCTTGATTGCAGTAACTTTATTGCTAGCCCATGGACCTGATTAGATACTGCTGCATTGGTTGATTATAAAATAAGATAGTACTGTAATGTAACAATTTTTGTATGTATTCTTGATTTGTTACTTTGATTATCACTAGGAATTAACATTAAGCATCACTAATGCTGACTTCCAACTTTAATTGGTCTTTCCCAAAAAAGAACTCGACAATCCATACCCATATCAAACTACTTGGAGTGGGTCCCTTGTAATGAATTCATGATTCATCTGTCCCTAGACATGTTTAAAGTTATTTCACCATCACTTGCTTTCACTTTTTTGATCCTACAAACATATAGTACTTGTGGTGCCTACATTGACCATCTTTTCTTTTCTTTTCTTTTAGATCTTGGTTTTGGGATACTGATTTGATTGTTGTGATTTATAAAGGTGGCGATACCGGTTGTGCCAACGGTAAGAGTGATGATAACGTTTACAAAGTTCGTTGAGCTCCAACCACCTGAAGAGCAATTCTTTACGCCCTTTTCAAGTCCTCGACAGTTGTATAGTGGTAGAGGAAAGGATTGTGGATATGATGATATCAGTGATGATGATAACGATAAAGGGAACCATCGAGTTTCGGTTTCCTCTTCATGGTTGTCGAGGAGTGGTAGTCGATCAGGTCTTTTGCCAAATGGGGTGCCACATAAGGCAACACCACACGTTGCTGATCCTTTTGTTGTACCAATTGGGTATACATGGAGTAGTTTTGACGACAAAGGGAAGAAAATGAAAAAGTCAAAGTCTACGTGTAGGAGAACTAAGTGAATGTAACATGTAATGTGAATTCTTGTTGAGTTTTGTAAGGCGGAATTAGTTTGTAATCTCTGTTATATTAGCAGTCGTGTGTCTGCATTAATGTAAAAAAAGGCATCATATTACCCAGCATTGTATTTTCAATTAGAGATGGCGAAATGAAATGCTTGTGTGGGTAAAATCGTAAAATGTTAAATGTGTACGGGTTAAAAATCGGTAACTCGGCTCTACAATTTCTGAGAGGTGGTCAATCGAATCATCAACTCAAGTTCACATATTCAATTCTTATTTTTGGCTATGTTTTTTTGATTAATAATCTAACTTAGTAGTTGAATATGTGTTCTCTTTTGCAATGCCACTACTCCTAACTTAAGGTTTTCTGCCCCATGATTTTGTAATGAATAAAATTTAAAATCCAGGGGTCGATTTCAAGGTTGGAGTGTTGGACTGCTTATGTTTAAAATTTCTTGTCTATGAGATTCAATAGTTTGGGCTTTTTCATACCCTCAAAAATATGTGTTGGAGAAACTTGACCCATTATACATCATGACTAAAACGGAAAGCCCAAAATGCGTTGGAGAAACTTAAACCCATTATACATCACTACTAAAACGAAAAGTCCACAAGGCGTTGGAGAAACTAAACCCATTATCATATATTACTCGTAACTGGCTTATCATGCTTGCGGGGAAAGAAAAATGAGCAGTTTACGCTTTAGTAAATACCGCTTCACTGGCTCTAGTGTTCGCCGCCTTTCAAGGAAATCAATATTATTAAGCCTTTTCTCATACGTGGAACTCTCTATCTTCTTGGGTAGATAATCAATCGTCTTCGGTAAAAAATGAATGACGAAATATGTGAAAGATGAAATTTTATTTAAATAATAATTGATCAACAATAGGTTTGTTTAGTACTGTCTACGGAACTGACTTATGCCCTGAAATTTATAGGACATTAATGGGGTTTTCGTTTTAAGTATGAGAATCAAAATAATGTTTTTGGTCTTAGTAAAAAGAAATGGGAATCAAATTCACTAGTTTAGACGTACATTAAATTCAAGTAAAATGGTGAGTTAAATAAATTCTTTCCCATTTGCATCATAAACTCGTACTAGTCGTGCTATGAGTTTATGATGTGAATACTGAATACCCCTTTGATAGAGTCCAATGCACTGGATCGAGCTTCACAAATACTTAATTTCTTTCTTATCTCGTTAAGATGCCAAGATATTTACTAAACTTTCAAAGTACGTGTAACCGAAGGTTATAAATTTGAGTTACTGGTATGTGCGAATCTTATCGATCAATAGGTTGTGAATCCAAGTGTTACTTGAGAAAAATTGTATCCACAATGTGTGGTTGCATACATCAAAGGAGACTGATTTATACACCACTATTCTCCTCTTACATCATCGATTATGTTTTACGGTATTGTACAAAGATTGATGTATGAATCGTCACTCATACATCAAGTTGTACAAGTATGTTGATGTTTGTCGTTTCTAAAAGTTAAAAATAAAATATAATTGATGTATACGTCAATGATTTTAGATGATCAACCCATTTTCTATTAGTTAAATATATTTTATATATGGCAGCTTGTTGTTATAGGTTGGAACTAGATCATGACAACATGTAATGTGACGTTTTAGGTTGGAATTAATCAATATGGAGATCAAGAGAAAAGTTCATTATAATACAATAATTATTGAAAGAATAAAAGTGTCAATCAAATTGTACCATGTGTACAAAGAGAATATTCCACATGTAGAAAACCTATTTACTCCAAACTTAAATATTTTCACAAACGACAAATCGAAAAATCATGAAACTTGCACCATTGAATTCAGCGTTTTATCCTCTTTGATTTGCCGTCTCTCAAGGCATACTTTTGACGAGTTTTTTTTTCTCCATTTTTTGGTGGGTTTCATATTTTAGTAACACATGTGTTAATATTTGGTTGAACATTAAATTTAGATATAAGGTTTAGGATTTAGGGTTTAGTAGGGTTATGATTTAGTAGGGTTTAGAGTTTAGGGTTAGTAGGGTTTAGGGTTTAGTAGGGTTTAGGGTTTAGTAAGATTTAGGGTTTAGAATTTTGTAAAGTGTTTAGGGTTTAGGGGTTTAGGGGTTAGGGTTTAGGGTTTGAGTATTGGAGCCCCAAACCTCAAACCATAAACCCTAACCCCTAAACCCCAAACCATAAACCCTAAACGCAACACTTTAACACATGTGTCAGTAAAATGTGAAACCCACCAAAAAATGAAGAAAAAAAAACTCGTCGAAAGTATGCCTTGAGGGACGGCAAATCGAAGAGGATATAACGCTGAATCTAATGGTGCAATTTTCATAATTTTTCGATTTGTCGTTTGTGAGATATTTAAGTTTGGGGGTAAATAAGTTTTGTACATGTGAAAAATTCTCTTTATACACATGACACAATATCATTGATACTTCTATTCTTTCAATAATTCTTACACTCTAATGATATCATCTTTGCAGATCAAATTAGATAAGACGCAATAAAATGTTATTAAAATGGATGGTGAAAATCACATCACTTTATTATGATATGTCTTAGAATAAATTCTAGACAATTAGAAAATATTATTACTTTCTTTATTTAGATTTTAAAAAACAGATTAATTGAATATATCTGTTTAGTCCATGAACTTATTCTGTTGTCCAATAACTTTTAAGAGTACTTTTACATTCATTTTTTCATTCAGACACCTGGCAATTATTTTTAAATCATAGAAAATAGAAAGATTAAGGGTCTAAGTGAATATAATTGTACTTAACTTACATTGTGTGTAAGATTTTTGTTATTTATTATCACTGTATGCATTTTGGTAACATGTAAATTTGTAAAAATATCACGTAACACTATATAGATTACATGTTAGCAAAGTCATACAATAGCAATTAATAACAAGCGTATTACATACAATGTATGATTACACACTACACACAAACTTTATTTAGGAACATCTATAAGAACTTTATTAACTTGAAGATTAACTGGAACACTAAAGCTATGATTAATATATCTCCCTAACATTTTATTCATTTCGATTAGAGATGTGATAAAATATACTTTCGATAATTTTTTTTCGTTTGTTTCGTTGGGTTTTGAAAACTACTTAGACATATGTTACCAACAATTAACACATATTTTACCAGCGATTAAAACATGTGTTATCAGAGAGTAACACATGTGTTACCAGCTAGTAACATATATGAAACTAGCGAGTAACACATCTGATGCTAATTTTGTACAATTTGTAAAACCACAAAAAGGTCATTCAAAGTATACCTCATGAGATGGCAAATTGAAGAGAAAGAAATGTTGAGTTTTATGGTGTAATTTTTATAAGTTTTCGACTTACCGTTTGTGAGATATTCAATTTTTAAAAACGTGAGGATAAAGAGTTTTATGACTCGTGACACATTTTTATTGGTTTCTTCATTCTCACAAAAAATTTCATCCTCATTTAAATCTGTCTCTATAATTTATAGTTAAACTAAACTATATGTTTTAACTTTTAAGGAAGGGTGGTGATAGTTCCACGATCCAAAGTGATAAATCCACCACATGTATGCATTAACAGATTGTACAGTATAACCTGTTAATGCATACATGTGGTGAATTTATCATTTTGGATGGTGAAAATATCAATTGCCTTTAAGGAATGATAGAGTAAGATTCAAAAGAGTATAACAATTTTTTGTAAGAATGAGGGAACCAACAAGGAATGTGTCATGTGTCACTAGACTCATTTCTCCTACATTTTTAAAAATCAATCATCTCTCAAACGGTAAGTCAAAAAATCACAAAAATTGCACCATAAGAATCGTTGTTATTTTCTCTTCAATTAGAGATGTGACAAAGTCTACTTTCGACGAACTTTGTTTCCGTTTTCGATGAATTTTGAAAAAGGGTAAGCGAGTAACACAAGTGATACCAGCTAGTAAAACACGTGTTACTAATTTTGTACAATTTGTAAAACCCATAAAGTTTTTGTTGAAAGTATACCTTGTGAGATGACAAATCGAAAAGAAAAATATTCTAATTTTTTATGGTGCAATTTTTATAATTTTCCGACTTACCGTTTGTGAGATATTTATTTTCTTAAAACGTGAAGAAAAATGGATTTTATGACATGTGACGCATATTTATTGGTTTCTCTGATTTCACTAAATTTCTCATTCTCATTTAAACCCCAATTTAAAAAAATGATAATAAGAAATTTGTGAGGCATTGCTTCATTTGTTGGTAACACAAGACTATCATAGAATAAGTTGGCATCTTTTCTTGGACAGCCTAGCTACCCACATGCCTTTCTCCTTTATTTTTTGTTCTTTTTCACCTTTATTTATTCTAATGATTATAATTATTAATTTGTATAAAAAGGTCAGCCAACAGAAACCTCTCATTGATTTCCCCACAAACTTATTTCTTAAGTTTCATTCACTCCTTCCAATTCCCAATCATTATCTCTTTTAGTTTCTCCATCAAGGTATTTTTCTCTCTCTGTCTCTCCTTTAGTTATGAGCATGTATGTGGTAAATATTTGTGTTCCATACTTGAATATTGAATCATGAATCATGTGGACACATAGTTCCATTTTGGGGTTTATGTCTTGTACACAAGGACAGAGTTAGGTTGTGTCGAGTGGGGTTAGTCGACCCTTTCGAATATTTTGTTTAGCTCCGTCCTTTGGTTGTAAATGAATCATATATAATGAAATATAGTTTCATATTTTTTGCGATAAAGATTGTGGTTCAATTCTATGTAAGTGATGTATGGTATACAAAAGTTTAGATCTTTTTACCTAATAATAATCGTATGCATATATTCAAGTTGTTGATCTCTTTGTTTTCATGTTTTATAGATTCGGATCATAAGGCATGGCTAGTGAGGCACCAAGTTGGGCAGATCAATGGGGTGCTGGTGGGATCGGTGCTATTGAAGAAGAAAAGGTTGACGTAAAGAAAGAAAACGATAGCAACAAGAAAGGGGCATCAGCATTTGGTAGAGCGAATTCAGTAGCGAAAGAGGGAGCCAAGAAACTCAAGAACGGGACGTCGAATGGGATTAAATGGATCAAAAACAAATGCCAAAAGAAAAACTCCAACTCGGATACAAAAGAATAGAAATATGTTGGTCGTGATTTCATTTGTAACAAGATTCAAATTTTTATCCGTCTTTTTATTCTTTCAAAGTTCTAATTGAACACTAATGGAATTGATATATATTCACTTTTAGGCTTGTGCAAAGTGCTGAAACCGGCCCGAACCGAACCGAACCGTAAATCGTGAAACCACAAATATTAGAACCAAGAATCGTAATGTAGAGAAGCGGTTCCGGTACGGGATGGTACGGTTCCGGTACGGGATGGTACGGTTCCGGTACGGTTTGCCGGTTTTCACGGTTTGAACCTTGTTTTGCACACCCCTAAGTGTAGAACCAGCCCGAACCGTGAACCGTGAAACTACAAATATTTGAACCAAGAACCGTACCGTAGAGAAGCGGTTCGGTACGGGACGATCCGGTTTGCCAGTTTCCACAGTTCGAACCGTATTTTGCACACCCCTATTCACTTTCTTCTCCTAAATACCACCATTTCGTCAGATCTCAACCCCGACCCCAACCCCAACCGCTAATAGAAGTTATACATTCAAGTATTTTAGTTTTAGCCATGGGGAACAAAAGAAACATATAACAATATCAGTCGGGATGAAATTCTCGATTGGGTTGGGCTGACCTGACTTGTATAATAATATATTGTACGGAGTATCTATAAATTGTGTTAATATGGCCCATCTGTTTTAATTAGATAGAATTTCGTCGGGTGTAAATTGAAAATCCCTTCAGCCGTACCAATTGTATTAGGCTTATCAATTCGAGTTTAAGTTAAAAATGTTGGTTTAGCCCCTTCGAACTTAATAATAATTAGAACCTTCGGGTGTCCAAAAATCGGGTGGGACTGAAAAACCGAAGATGATAAGTAGTCAAATGTATTCCATTCTTTCCCAATTTTGTTGTTTACCTTACTATTTTTATCTGTCTCTAACAATTATAAACCATTAAACTCCCCAACTTACACTCATTTATTATTTTCAATCAATTACTTTATAAAAAGTTTAAGTCAAATTTACCTTGAATATATAAAGTTTAAATTGATAATTATCCACCATTCTGAAATCCAACAAATTTTCTTACGTGACAATATAAATAAGACGGAAGGAGTATATGTTTTTTATATAATAAACTAGTTTAAAACCCGTAAAAATTGTGGGTGTCTTTCAGGCTACACTATTGTAGATGGTTCGTGAAGCATAGCTATACATTTTGTAGCTGAGGTTAAGCATGTAGGTACAATAAGTCAACAAAGATTTATGTACTAATTCTGCAAGGTGTACAACACGTAGAATGTGCGACCTTTTCAATTTTTTCACCACCATTGCGTTAAAAACATAGTTATGAATAGGCTATTTGATGGTTTATTTGAAACCAAAATGAGAACGTGTGGAAAAATGCATCACAAATAAACAATAATCATCCATTAAGCTAGTAACATAGCTTCAAAACTTAAAAAAAGATAAACTATGTTTGTACTTATTTCATAACTAAAACGCCGTGTCTTCTGGAGCTACAATTTGAAAGTTGATGCAACCCGCAACATAACTTTCCAGAATAACGCACTCACCGCCAAGTAAATTATAGTAGGTGCAGAAAAAATCCCAGGTCCATCTAGTGAAAGCTACACTGATCGGTCCACCCGTGTTTCGGTCAATTCTGAAGTACACATTCACAAGCCATTCCATGTCTTCGATTCTTAAATTTGTCTGGTTCTCTTGATTGTCCAAAAGGCAGTGACGCACAAATTCATGTCTAACGGGCTGCAGGTAGAGACTATGATGTTAAGTATCCCTTCATATCATTATAATTGATTTAATGTAAAAAGAGTAGTTTGAGTGTGTATGAAACATTGTAGCAGCACATATTTATGATTCGGTAAGCGTTCAGTGTATGTATTATAAATGTTGACAAACTTACTTGTTCTTTACTCGATAACTCACTAATCAGTAACAAACAATATTTGTGTTCGCCGCTTTCATGCGGTTCACAAGTAATCTCTAATCCATGACTATCATACCCGGTTACATATAGAGATTTCCCTTCATGTGTCATGAGATGTAGAAAAATCAAACAATTATCAAAGCTTTCTATAATGAGATCATGTCGTCCCTGTCCCTTCATCAAAAGTGCAACAACGGTTGACTCGTAACTTAGGTCCACACTGTATACCCCTTGGTAAGTTGAGACTCTTATGTTTGACATATTTTCATCCACAAACGCACTCATAAGAGTGTTTGGCAGAATCTGCAATTAACCAAGAAGTTCGGTAAGATGGTTATAACACTAACAATAATGAAACATGAATTAGGTGTTTGAAAATATTGTACCTACATGCTTAATGAAACATGAAGATGGTTATAACACTAACAATAATGAAACATGAATAAGATGGTTATAACACTACCGTTGAATTTAAATGATACGTTTAGTTGTAAATGATAAATTTTATATAAATTAGGTGTTTAGTTGTTTTTCAGTATTATAACGTTTATAACAAAAGTAAATAATCAAGAGCATTCCGAAAGCAATATATACAACCACTATTTAATTGATATTATAGAAAATGAGCTCGTATATAACATAGGAAACTTTGAGACACATAGATGATGATGATGTTGATTATGATGATACTGCTGACGATAACGACGACGACGACGACGATGATGATGATGATGATGATGATGATGATGATGATGATGACAACGATGATGATGTTTGCAAATCATGATAGAAAGTTCTATCTAGATGCAGCAAAGTTACTGCGAAATCAAAGAACTTGAAGCAAAGTTAAATCTGAAGTGTTGGCATAGTATAGGAGTCTACCACAGGATGCAAGTTGGACTTGCTTTCAATGGCTGCAACACGACCGTTTAGAGTTAGTGTTTGGAAGTTCGCTTCCAAAAGGTCGTTGTTACTGGTTAAGCAAAAAAGGTAGCAATAAAACATGAGTATACACCAAAACAACTGGGTATTTACATACAACCGTATCAATGAAATGAATGTAGAACTCTGCTTATGTAATTATTGCAAATCAGTATCCTTATTGGTTAGTTAGCGAGTCTAAACATGCAAAAAAATGTCATCAAAACGAATACAAAAGTCATGAGCTTCTTCATGTTACGATTAAAGGTAACATTTTGATGACCCTATAAGGTTATGCCAAGTCAAAATAATGGAAGTACTCAGTTCCATCTTTATAAATGTTGTAACATTACATCAGCAAGTATCTTTTCCCAAAATTGCAGGGAAAATCAATGAAAGATTTAACCATCAGGCTTTATTAACTCAAAAATGAAAGGACAATCATATTGCAATAAGGAATAACTTTTAAAAATAACCTATAGACCAACCCATCTGGCCCTACGTACCCTGGTCTAATCGCACAAGTAGTAGAAAAATATGAACCATAAAATAACAGGCACTACGATATACAATAATTAGTATTATTATAGTCGCTTACAAAAGTAGTCTAATTATAAGCAAGATAGCATTAAGCAAGCCAGTTTGTTCGTATTCATCCATTTAGGCATTACTGCAAGGACAGAGTACTTCATTTCCACATACCCAAAATGCCACCTTATAGTTTATGTCCTCTATATATAAATAACCAAAGTATGATCCAAGCAGAGACAAATACTACCCTCTAACCATCTGTTCGATATATATAGACCTCATGGTCATGCAGAATTTTCAAGGGAAAAGTGTAAAATAGGCACATGAAAACGCTATGATAAGGTAATATAGCAATCTTAACAAAAAAGTAAAGCGTGCATTACATATAATAGGTTGTTCATAAAGCCAATATTTCCAAAGTAAAAGGAAACTGATTGTTCAAATTAAAACAAAGAACAGAATGTAGAAACCATGAGTTTGGTCATATAACATCTGACAAATTCTTGTAAAAAAGTGGACGTCAAAGGTACTACTGAAAGGCTGCAACAAACGTGGATGACCTCAACCGTCTGCGAGGAGTGGTTTCTTTGAAGAAAAATTTCCGGTGACAATGTCATCCTCCGGAGATTGACTTTTCCTTTTGTTGCTGCTTCCTTCCATGTCAAGGTCTTCAAATGGAATTGGCGACACGTTGACCCCAAAGTTAGACACAAGTCCTTGTGATAAAAATCATCTGTGATCAAAAAGAGTGCAACATTTGTTGGTGTATTTAGTGTGTATGGGATTCTGTAACACCCTTAAATTTGGGGTTGCGAAAGCGGTCGGGTCGGGTGTTACCAAATCAAATATCACAAGCACAAAGGTACATAATGAACGACTCTAAATGAGACGTTTGAAAATAGTTATACATTTCCAAAATAAAAGTGTATACAAGTTGCGAGTTCGCAAAATAATTTCAATACATAATTTGTAATACAAAAGTTATGCAGAGAAATCCGGATGTTTGAAAACATGCGGAATCGAGCTAGCATATCTTATAGCAATCCTAATCCTGCTGGGCACCTGAGAACACATGCTAAAACGAGTCAGCTAAAAGCTGGAAAGTTCATAGGATTATTAGTTGAAAACATAAAGTATAAACCTTGTATGTTTTTGGAAAATGATTCAAAACCCACAATTTTGAATTGTTTTGTTATATCGTTGTAATATCAATGTGTATACATTTTACGAGGTATCTCATACCTAAGTGACAGTGGTGTGTACCTAAGTACATAGAGGAAGTGGCATACCATGCCTAGATACCTATCAGGTATAAGTGTGTCTACAGACGTGAGGCACTACATGCCTAAGTACTATCGAGTAAGTGTATGACCGAGTCATATCAAGGGTGTGGCAATCCATGCGGAGATACCTATCAGGTATGAGTAAATCGACAAATGTGAGGCAATACATGCCTAAGTACGACTGGAGTAAATGTATGACCACGTCATATGATAACAAGAAATAAACTCGTATGCCACCTGGCATAGTGTGTTGCCTCTAGCAACATATAAGTGTAGTCATGCAGAACTATAATTGAGTATTTAGCCAAATACTGAGTTAACGACCTTGCGTGAAAGCTCACCGATCCGTTACTAATGCGAATCTCGAGTGTAACCTCGCCGACCCGTGAATGAGTGCGGATCACGAGCATAAGCTCGCCCATCCATGTGTTTGTGATTTGTATCGCTTTACCCCGATATCGTTTGGTACCCACTTCTAACCGTGGCATCGTTTTGTGCCCACTTTACCGTAGCATCGTTTTGTGCCCACTTGGCATCAACTTGATTGCTTGCAAGCAATGTATGAGAGTCAGCAGTACCACGACATGCCCGACTTGAGTAATTGAGAGCCGACAGTACTACGACATGCCCGACTATAGTAATTGTGTTTGTATGAGTATATGTATACCAATATACATATGTAGATTGTAGGTAGCACCAAGTGCTCGAGATAGAGTACGAGTATGTGTGTGTATATATATATAAGTCAGTTTACAACCACAAGTAACAGAGTATCAGGCAGTGCATGAAAGTAATTTATTGTATCTAAATATCTATACACAATACTTAGTTATAAGGTGTAGCACAGTAAGCCTAGGTATGAATAACTCATCACCTAGTTGTTTGGTAATAGTATAAGGAGCTATACTAATGTGCGTTAATAACATATACTCCTAGCCTCAGCCTAGCAAGTATATTGAGGTCTCGGGGAAACGTTCACTTAAGTACAATTTCCATTCTAATACTCATAGAGTGTCTTGGCAGTCTTAGTTCCTAAAAGGAAGACTAATCCTGTAAAAGTCTAGTTGTCATCCAGTGTAGGTAGAACTAATCAGTTCTAGTTTATTCGATAAGGTTGTCCCGTAACAATACGGTCAAAGTGTAGTGATAACCTAATCAGATTATAAAATGGTAGTCATTGTTTAAGATCTAGTGAAGTACAATTGTAACCTACCTAGGTTAAGTATTGATATTGTTCTATGACAATATGATGGGTGTAATCCTAAGCATTACACATTTCGTATTACATACCATAAAGCAGATAAGTGTGAATTATAAAAGTTTATCATTATAATTCAAAACAGTAGTTGTGCATGTGTCTCACCCCGAAAACAGTAAAACAGTTGATAGAGTGGGGCTATGAACTCACCTGAGGAGTTAGCGATCCTACGATACGCGCATCATCCGATGGGTAACCTCCTAATGTCCTAAACACGTGAGGTTATATGAGTACGAGACAAATCAGTTTGTCTAAGCGAGTTGTGTAAGTATTCATTTGTCGTTCAGGTTTGGAAACCGTGTACGGGGGTCCGGGGGCAGCACCCCTGGGAGCGGGGTCCAAGGGGTGGCAACCCTTGGCAGGGTCCAAGGGGTGGCAACCCTTGGCGGGGTTCAAGGGGTGGCAACCCTTGGCGGAGTCCAAGGGGCAGAGCCCCTGGCAAGGGTCGAGCTGCCAGATCAGCTTGGAAAATTTTTATTTCTACTACATTGCTTTAGTAAAAACGCACATGAAATCCAAATTCGGAGTAAAATCAAGTGGAAAAATCTTAGTTTCGACACTTAGTGAAAAACATATGTTTTTAAAGTTTCTAGTTTTGCGACATAAGGATCGTGTCGCTAAAGGGTTCTGCGACACAAGGGTTTGTGTTGCCATGTGCGACATCCGTAATTTAATGCGACATAGGTATTGTGTCGCTATATGCGACGTTCGGATTTGCTGCGACATAAAGGCTTGCGTCGCACCATGCGACATAACTAATTATTGCGACATAACTTGCGACATTGGTTATGTCGCAACACTGTTTTTGGTCCTCTGTGACACAATGATCTGTTCGACAATTTTTTCCCCAAAATCAAGATCTAACCTATTTTCGGGCCAAATCTTGTTGATATAATATTAAAACATGATATATTAAGTATTTCTAACTTGAAATATCAAGAAAAGGGAGTAATTTCTTACAATTTGAGAGATCGAGTGAGGATGATGATGATGAACTTGATGAAGAAGATGAAGATGATGATGGTGGGTTACCTCTGCTGCTCCGATTTGTTGTTGTTATTGTTGGTTTTTGTTGTTGTTGTTGGTGATTTAGAGAGAAACCGAGAGAGAGATAGATGGATATAGATGTGTGTGTTTTGTTTGGTTAAATGAAAATGAAATGGGGAAGGGGGGGGGGGGTTTGGGGTCGGCTTATACCCAAAGAGGGGAAAGGTTGGTGGCTTTTGTCCCCAATTTTTGGTATTAAAACCCGCGTTTGTTTGCTCGATCGTATAAAAATGTATTATTTTCGATTCTAAGAATTTATTAATATTCTTTCGAAATGTTTTCGAGTCGGAACATTTTATAAAAATAAAATGTTTGTGTTAAAATTTTATAACTTGTTTTCGCGTTGTTTCCGTTTAGTAAAACACATTTTTAAAATGAAATGTGTTTACATGTTTTTCGAGTAACTAAATATCATCTGCGTTATATATATCTACATATATATAATTCTGAATATTTTGATTTTTGATGCGTACAAAGTATGAAGGTTTAAAGTTTAAATTGGGTGCGAACATTGTACTTTTTGACCGGGTGTCACAGATTCAGACCTTGCTGGTTGGTGTGACAAAGTCAAGGTCATTAGGTGGCAATTCCAACGACGTTGCTACAGGCCTTTGCAATTGTTCACTCACGACTTCAGCGTCATCGATGCAACGTCCTACAGTGTAGTCGGCACATTCGTTGGTCACGTTAAGCATTGACACCTTTATCTTAAACACAATTTTCTTATTAATGTAGGTTTCCCATTCAGTTGGCACCACAGTTGGATCATCAGCCTGTAGTTATCATAACAGGCTTATATATCTTATGAAAGTTCGCAGATATAATATTTAACGATGATATCAGATAGGGTTAAATGCACCTTTTTCATCTTCATGTTCCACCATTGTTATGTTTTCTTGAGGAACCTCGCAACAACATCACGAAACAGTGAAAATGAGGTGGCACCAGTCGAGTCTTCCACTCGAATGATAGTGCGAACCCTACGTTAGTAAAAGTTTACCCATTTTATGGTATGAAAAATATGCGGGGTATAGGTAAAAATGGCTAGTGAAGGGTGGCACTGTATTCATTATCGTATAAATCATTGTTAATAACATAAGTTTGGAACAATAAGTCAATAGTAATTTGGAACATACTTAGATTCGGTTTCGTTTATCGGTCCACATTCATAGTAATTGAATTGGTATCCATCAGGTGTAGCATCAAGATTCCTGGTTACAGGCTTTGCACAATCCTTGCATATGTAATAAAACCGCCCATCCTCTGTAACAACACTTAAAAGTGTCGCAACGACAATACAATGTGTAGCCTGTCAAAGAAAGGAGTAAACAATATTTAGGTAAGGTTGATATTGATGTGTAGTTAATAGTTGTGATGTTGATTACAGGTTTCACAGGGTGTACCTCTTTAATAGTTCGCAGGAAGTCAATGGGTTTCCTTGGGAACCTCATGTAAAAGTCTCCGTTTCTTTCAACAATGGTGTTAATTATCAGAAAAGGCGGAGGTGTCGGCACGACATTACCTTCAGCATTTTGCAACAACCTGCGAACACAAACATTGATGGGTCAAACAACTTGTAAATAAAAGGAAGGATATTAAATAATTGTGAAGAATAAAAAATGGGTCCCTCACTTATGGCATTATACGTAAACTTATTTGTGGGGAATAGTGTGTAACCTTTTTCTGAACTGAACAATGGGTTGGATATCATTATTGATGTAGACCTTTGTGCCAAAGAAAGAGTTTGAAACTTGATATTTATCTGTAGTTAGCAAGACAACATTGACTAATCATTACTATACAAGCGAGGAAAGATTTGTAAAGTATAATTATGTAAAAGGATTTTTGAGCATACCATCCCATGGTTTTGCGAATGCCACGTGAATGAACATAACGGTGACATCCTCAAAAATTTTTCTCTTTTCGAAGAAGGTGTTAAGTTGGACTGCGTAGTCGCCCCATAAAGCACAGTTCAGCTTGGTGCCACTGCAAAACCATGGATTTAACAATGAATATTTGTCTTTAAAAATATTAACAGTAATACTTATTAAATGAGGTTATTATGTATTTTACTCGACATCCTGAAGCACAAAGGTAAGCAGTTTTGTCTGCCGACCATCTTGCATCATAAGCTTCATATTACCCATCTCGACCACTTGACCAACCACATCTGCAAAGAAATCATGACAAATAATATTAGTAATTAAGTGGTTACATATTAACTTTCAGATGTAATACCTACTATTAGTTAGATGAGATTGGATTAATATTGTACCAAAGGCAATGTTTATGTTCAACTAGCCTGCCCGTATATCCGTGAATGGGATAAATGAATATCCATCTCCCAAAATTTCAATTCCGGCCACTCTTTTTACCCCCGTGGCTCGACAAAAGATGATCTTGTGCTGGTTGTCTACCATGAGCCACTTTCCATAATACGATGTCACGAAAAAAGTGTTGATCTTGAGTGTATTCCCTACTTCAACAGAGGCACCAAAGTTATGAAGGAGGTTCTTCTTGATAGTGCCGTGAATCCTGTTTCCTATAGCATGTTGTACAATTAAGTCAGTAGACAATTATAGTGTACAGGTAACATTTTGATGTTCTATACATGTTAATATGGTTGTAGCATGTGATATTTAATCATGACCACATTCACCATCATGCAAGCATACACTTAGGTTTGGAAAAAATCCAAGAAAATATATTTAGTGGACAAATACGGTTGATCTGAAAATCCGGGTGAAACTCACAATAAAGAATTTAAGCGGAAAGCAGGCATTATGACAACAGAATGTACTATTTAATTATTAAAACCATGATTCAAACATATTTATCAACGTAACCAATGTGATAGATAGTTGTTTCTTAATATCTATGTATGTTAATATCATATAGAAATTCAGGCCCGATATATCATATTATAGTTGGTTTCAAGCATATAGCATTGGTAAAGATCAAAAAACACCTATAAGGTGAGAAAAAAATGTTGAACGATAATGGATTGTAACACCTTTGACAACTACTATCTGTATAGCATGGTTAACCTAAAAAATTTAGGGATGAATACAAACACCCAGCAAGTTGTTACCTTGTGTAGCCAATGGTTAAATCAGATTTCAACCGTATTAAAAAACAACATGCATGGATATGAACAACTTTCACAAATACTACGACAACCATACCAAGGTTTGACATGATTGATTTATGGTATATATAGACTTCTGATATTTATATTTCATATTGTATCTGATATATCAGACCATAAAAAGTTTAATAAAAAAAAAATAAAAAACCAACAATGTTGTATAAAGTGTTATTAATCAACAATAAGTGAATAGTTCTACAGGAATAACATAAATTTATCGAATTCATAATCCTGTGTGATGGAACAATATGATACCTGTTGGTCAACCAAGACCATATCTTTGCTTGCTACTTGATTTGGGCAATTTTTAAACGATTGAGTCCAAATGTTGTGTACCTTTACACAGATAACCCAGTCTTGCCTGTCGACTGTTAGTTCATTTAGAGGGGTGATCACTCGTTGATTCGCCATAGTATAAACTGGAAGAAAAGCAAAATGATGAGAGGTGTATGATGGTAGCAACTGGTTTAGAAGTAGGTGTGAGTTATAATGGGGGTGGGATTTGTATTTATACAAATTTTTTGCCCTGAAAATTTTGAAAGACATAAAATAGGGAATTGTGGAGGAAAAATCTGTTTTGTTTAATGAAATAAGATCATTTACTTTTTAAGGTCAATACTTATCACCACACATTTCTAATTTCTTGAACATAAGAACTAAACACCATTTATTTGATTTATATTTATCACCGCACATTCTAAATTTTCTGGAATCAAGCATTAAACACGATTTATTTGATTTATTTATGCCTTAAACTTTTCTGGCATCTTTATGGTTTCAATGATTTACATAAATACACCGATATCTGTATGGCTCGAGTTCGCCTATGTGCATCTAACGTTGTGCTTATAAACAATTGCAGTTGCTTTCTAGCCACGTTGTGCTTAGCCAAAATCCTGAGCTTGAAAATATGGATCTATCAAGAACGTCTAATGTTGCAGGTGAATATTGTGGTGCACCTGAGATAAATATAATCAAAGTCATTTTTTAACAACTGTTAAAATTAAAATTTAATTCGAGAAGGGTATGATGTGTACCAAATAACCAATCATAAACAATTGTTGCTGCTTTCTAGGCTCATTTTGCGTAGCTACTAAAATGAGATTGAAAATAAGGTTCTGTCAAGAACACCGTGTCACGTTGAGGGTTGTGTGAGTTGTTACGTGGACTAAATAACCACAATATGGCCTGAAAAACATAAAATATAAGATCAGTAAATGGAGCAAGAAAACTGGACAAAATACAGATCCATATATTGTACCATCAATCTCGATTTCAAAAGTATGATACAAATATAATGACAGCCATTTGTTAACAATTAGAGCATAATGCTGTTACACCTGTCTTAATCTATGTATCTAAGAAGTAACATATTATCATAAGTGGTGAGGTTTATGTGAGTTGGTTGTGGTAGTCTAAATAACCACAACACGACCTAAAAAAACAAAAAAGCAGATCAACAAATGGACCAAAAGAAATTCTGAAAAAATACAGATCTAAACAGATCCAAATGTACCGTTAATACGTGTTTCAAAATTTTTTTATTGGCAACCTGCTCACGCCCAATCTCATGACACAACATATATAAGAAAATCAGTGAATGCTTGTGTGGAGGAACCATTCATTGAAGCCGTAGAATGTTTAGAACATCAGCTTGATGGTATACACTAGCAAAGTCACTTTTTTTTTACTCCTATAAACCCTTATTTATGAATCAAACTTTTGCAAAATTACACACCTGGTTTTGAAGATGATCACCACAATATTGAACATCACATCTATTGTTATCGGTCTAACTCAATTTAACCGATTTTGATGATGAAGAAATCGAAATTGATAATGAAAAACTCGAAATCAAGATAGAACAGCTACAAAGATCGCATAGAGAATAAAAAACACCATCAGAAGTAAACCCCAAAATTAAGAAGATCGTATACCTGGTTTTGTTGATGAAGAAATCGAAATTGTTGGGAGCTAGAAATCATAATCAATGAGGAAGTATTCAGTGAAGTCGATTCATCAAGATAGAACAGCAACATACATCGTGTAGACAACAAATTCATGATCATAATGAACCTTATGGACCCTAATTTCAGAAATAAAAAGCAAAGAAAAATGTGTACCTGGTTATTAAGATGAAGAAACCCAGCTTGATGGAAGTGAGGCATCATGATCGACGAGGCAGTATTTAGTCAGGTCGTATCATATTTATCAAGCATTTGAAGATGAACGTACAGCAAGCCCGCCCAGGGCATATTAGTAATCTGTAACACTATTATTTAGACTAATGACATCATTATATCATCTAAGGGTTAACTAATAAAGGATTATCTCTTAATAAAGGGAGGATTCTTTCACAGGTTTTCTTATATATATATATATATATATATATATATATATATATATATATATATATAGATTAGTTGTTTTGGTTTATTATTAACTAGGTGAGGTTCCGCGACAACGCGGGGTTTCAACATTTGATTTTATAAATTGTGTAACTAAAAAGTTAAGTCAAATGAAATTCTATCATGAACCGGATTTTTATATAATCTAATCACCAACCAATAACATCTAGCATATACTTTATCAATTTGGTACGGTTTAGGTTTTTTAATTTTAAACACAACTTGTAAAAATATAAAATCCATGAATAACAAAAAGAAAATAGAACAATATTATTATGGTTGAATATGACATATGTTAGTCTATTGTTTAGCTTATTGTGTACGCCCTTTGTCCCAAATTAAGTGGTCTGGTTTGACTTTTTGAGTCTTCCTTTTTCAACTTTGACCTTAAATAGTTTTTGTTTGTGTTATATAATATTTGATGCAAAATATATGAATGAATTGAGTTTTATAGGTATTTTCATTGGTATAATTTTTATAAAGTAATATATAATGCAATCAAAAATATTTAAGATCAAAGTTAAAAAAGAAAGATTCCCAAATATGATTCAGGACACTTAATTTGTGACGGATGGAGTATTATTTAAGGGATTATTAGTTAAAATAATAAAATATTTTAGTTACATTATTTAAAAGGATTATTAGTTAAAATCATAAAATATTTTAGTTACAATTTTAATGTATTCATGATATTACGATTGTTTGGCTAAATGGATGACCTATACGATTGGTTTATTTATGAATTACCTCTTGAAATGTCATGATATTTAAATTATAATGACTATAAAAAATAGGGAAGTATTGGAAGTGTCATTTACAATAGTTGTGGGTACACATTATAATTTTAACCGTAAAAATCTTTAGGAATGGAACCAATCTAAGGTTCAGATTGCTCTATTGTATTATGTTTTATATATATATATATATATATATATATATATATATATTAAGTAAGATATTACAATAATTTGTTTATTTTGAATTTAGGGAAAGAGTTGGTAACTGGACATGATGATAAATTTGTTGAAAAATCGAAGAAATACTCGCCAAGCTTATGTATGAAGTACTCGCCTAGTAAAGCTGTTAGTGAATATAAATGTTATTTCAAAATAAGAGGATTAAAGATAAGAAGATAGAGTTATATTATGTAACCAACTATGCCGAGCTTTGAGTTTTACTTGCAATGGGCACTCATCTCAACACCTATATTACGTTCATACTCATTATACTACAAAGAAGATTAGAAAGGAGATCACGACTCGCTAAACTACCATTTTGCTCTGCATCGAGCTCATTATTACATAGCTTATTCTCAATGATGAAATACACATATATTCGATTTTACAATTTACTTAGAATAAACCACCAATTCGGTTAGCGAGATATGTTTATGGGCTAGGCCCATTCCTTATATTAACATTTAGCAAGGCTAAATATTACTATTAAATGAATAGTTGAAGAATAGTTCATGAATAGTATGTTTTACTTGAGTGATTTGTGGATTTAACTCTAAATGCATCAACCCAAGTTCGAGGATTGATAGCAACTTTTTTTAATGGCTTATTTTTTTTCTTCCCTATCTAGCTATATATGAAGAGAGAGTGATATTTATTATTTAGTTATTCACCCACTTTATAATTAACCACTCACTCTCTTCCCCATATTTATCACTCTACATTTTTCTCCCTTTTTCTTCTCTCTCCCTTGCTTTGTAGTTTAATGTTCTGATTGATAGATAAGGGATGTGATGACACGGTAGGTGGAGCGAAGGAAGAGGTCGATCGTGGGGTGAAATACACAACAACAAGAGTATGTCCTTATCTACTATTTGTTTTAATTTAATTTTTTATCTTTATTGGTCTGATTTTGTAATTGGTTTTGGATTTTAGAGTGATGGTGAACAGGGTAAAGAAAGAAGTTGACGTTAAAGCTTAACATTAATTGCATAAACTGGAGGAGGTATGTACGTGTATGCATAAAAACAACAATATATGATCCTGAAGAAGATCTTCTTTCTCTTTCTTTGTAGATTTATTAGCTTTTCATGTTCATTTATGAGTTTTATTGCTACAAAAGGAACAAATAAAGGAATATGATTTTGTTAGTACTCCTATATGTTAAAATATGGTAGAGATATCATTTCTTGAAAGTTGAAACTAAATACTTCATAGTAAATACGTAACATTTATATTAAAAAGCTCATAAAACTTACATTAAATCTATTTTTTGTTATTATCATGTTGAGAAGTGCTTGATTTTTTTGTTGCTTTTTTTTTCATTTATATTATCTCATGATAGATACAACTAATAGTAATCCACATTTACTTGGTTATGTTCGGAATAAAACAAACCATTAATCCGCAGTCATTTATCTTTTTTACTCACCTTATTTTTGTATTTCGATTGGGTATTAAATTAAAATGTTAGGAGTGTTTTTGACTGTCTATTTAGATTATGTATTAAATAAAAATTTAGATACATAGAAATCAATGTGTACCTAATCATCTGATAACAACTTGAATTAAAATAATATTAAGACCAAACATAGAAGAAAAAAAATATGTTACAAAATTAGCTTTAAATCATAATGTCTGGTAACATAAAATATCATCTATTGTTAATGTAAACAAAATAATACATGAATATGCTCCAGAAATGTTAGATTTTATGGATGACTTTCATAGCTTTGTTCAATTATATTAAAACTATAAAACTAATAGATATTGGAGTAGATAAAAAACAAAAATGAATATTTCATTTTTATGAGATGAGACAAGTAGAATTGTGGGAAAGTCTAATCATCTCATCTCAAACCACACGTACCACTCATTTGTTTCCTGACATGTTGATTTTTCACGCAAAATCTCACCTACTCATTAACATTTTGTTTGTTATCTACTCCATATATCTATTATAGTAGTTTTAAAATAATTTATCTAAAACTGTAGGTTTTAATATTTTCAAAATGTGATGTTATCTTTGTAAGAAGGTTGATAAATTTTCACTTAATTAATTATTAAATGTTTACATAAGAGGTAACATAGATATGATTTCTATAGTTCAATTGTCAAAAGTATTTCTGATAATGGTTAACAACTATTCCAGTAATCAAACTAATGTTTACTTTTAGTTAACTTTCAACATTTATATTACTTATGATTGATATTATACTTTAAATATAAACTTTCTAAATCGTTAAAGACTAATATTTGGTTTAAAAATGAGCCAATTACCCAATTTTGGTACGGTTATTTTAAGGCTTGAATTTTCTGAAATGTATGACTCGGGATCTACACGCTATAGAAATCTAAATATGTTAACAAATATAATTAAAATGTATGATTTTTACGGAACTTGATACTCATAAAATAAGGAGTTTAGTACTCCGTATAAGTTAGATGAAAATTTCATATTAATGCCAAGAAAATGTGTATAGTCCGGTTTGGTTAGTTCAGGATTAATTATGTTTGTGTTGATTTGGTGAGCTTAAAGTTTGGTTTAATGTTAATGTGGTTTTATGATGGAGAAGATATAAATATAATTAATGGATGAATATTTGGAGATAGTTCAATCATAAGGATTTGAAGACGGATGGATGAACATTGAAGCAACTCAAGGTTTCAAGGCTTTCAATGATAATCACATGAAATGTATTTATATTATTGTTATGTTAGTATATATAAAGTCTTCAAGGCTTTCAATTATTTATTATTATATTCAAAGTTGAATATAATGTTATTCCAATTTATGCCGGCTAATATTGTAATTATTTTTAGATTGTTCAATATTTATACTATATAAACATATTTTATTTTTAACAAACAAAAGCATTATAAAAATATTAATGTAAGTTAATATTACCAAAGATAATATATCCTACTCCGTACTAGGCTATTGTTGGTGGATCATGACGGGTTAGGGTGTATGCGAATTGTTATGGTAAAAATAAGGGAATGGCTAATGGCAGTATTATGGCACTATGATTAGAGTATTTCACTATTCTGACTCATTGTCTTGCGTCTTTAGTTTTCAGTTGCTGTGTAATCTTTATTGGCTATCCTCTAATATTTTTAATCATACAGATAT